>LR738553.1:6178394-6804309 GCA_902685375.1 Neostethus bicornis | reverse complement strand
CAGATGTTTTTTCTAAAATGTAGTAAAGTAAAAGTTAAAGTACAGGTCTCAAATTTTACTTGAGTAAAGTACAGATACACAATATTTTTATTTATGTACTTTGTACAGTAACAAAATACATTTACTTCATTACGTTCCACCACTGTTTATCTGCATGGGTCTACAGCCAGTTTCAGCTGGCTGCAGCATGGAGGCTAATAGCACATCTTTTTTTCGACCCAAAGAACAGCTAGAGCGGAGCCATCAAGTCCTGATAGTACGGTCATGACCGGCTATGTTAGAGACCCTGGAATAATTGGAAAGACGTGTGCCTGTCAGTGATGTCCCTCGAGGACGTGGAACACATTTACACATTTGGATTAGTGACCATTGGGTTTCTACTAAGTGGGCCCAGAAAGTTCGGCAGGAGTTGGCAGCACTTGGCAAGCTACCCACTAGGCTGAGTGTTTTGGGCAGCCTGGACTCAGACTTTAGCGGGGGACGACCGGCATACAGGATGCTCATTTCGGGGACATTCAGGCTCAAAGGCGGAGCCTGGCTGAGCTCCACAAACTGATCTGCAAACATGGGGTCATTTTGGAAAGAATGGTCGCTTGACTGGACTGGAAATAAAATAAAATTGATCCCCCTGTGTTTTGTCTGATTGGAGCATAGGTGTCAAGTAGCGAAGTAGAACTACTTCGTTACTTTACTCAAGTAGAAAATCTCGTTATCTTTACTTTAACGAAGTCATTATTTTTTTTACTTTACTTTTTACTTCTACTCACTACTTTTCATGCAATTATCCGTACTTTTACTTTGTTACTTCTATAAAAAGTAGTCGCTACTTTTGCCATTTTGTCACCGTTAAAAATAAAGAAAAAAGTCATTAAAGGGCCCATCTCATGCAAAATAACTCTTTTTCACATTGTATCCTATGCACATATACACGCAAAATGTGGGGTTTGCAACATGCATTACACGATAGTTATGAAAATATATTGATTTGGTGGAGCGCAGTCACAGACCCGGAACTATGAAAGGCCGGGTATCGCTCATCCCCCCGCCCGTCCAGAGAAAGTACAAGCTCTGCCCTCTGCTTTCACTGAGCCGCTATTCTTCCGCCCATCTCTGAGCGGGAGGGGGAAGGCAGGCGTAAACTCGTGCGTAGCGGTTTGGTAGTGTCTGAAATAAGATTTTGTCAAGTCGATTCACCAAAAAGCATGTTTCAAGCAAGAAAATAAAAAAGACGCAGAGCAGCGAACCAGCCTGTATATCGGACGTTGAAAGCGAGTTTGTGAGGGCGTAAGGCCGGAGTGGAGGCAGGTGAGGAGGGCGGGCGGGTGGTGAGGAGGGAGGGTTTGCTGCGGAGGGGGGCGTGTGCGAAGTCCGTCCTGGCTACGTCAAATGCGTCATACTTTAGACAGCCGCATCATACTTTAGACATCTGCTCATTCGTTGTTTTGTCTGAGCGTACCAGAAATCCACAGCAATTTGCGAAAAACAGGATAAATCAATCATCGATTAATCGTTTAAAAAAGTTTTTACTGTCAACTGCACTTAAATTGGTCTCCAAGTGGGGCAGTAGAGAGCAAATTGACGACACCAGCTACCAAAATAGGAGGAGAAGAAGATAGCAGCCAATCATTGGCCTTCATTTCACCCCCCCCCTCACGTGATCAGGCAGATTCAACAAGATGGCGGAAAGAAAAACTCATACAAAATCATCCACAGTTTGGATCATTTTCCGCTAAATTTGAAAACTTGCGTTAATAGGCAATGTTTGCGAAACGGACACGTTTTGGCACGGAAGCATACGACGCTGCATGAACATCTAAAAAACATGTAAAACATCTGAAAAAAAAACCAAAAAAAAAAGCGGGACACCGCTAACCGGAGCAATACACAATGTTATTTTTTTCCGTTCCGTCATCTTCCGCTTGTTCCGGGGTCGGGTCGCGGGGGCAACAGCCTCAAACGGGTAGCCCAGGTCTCCCTCTCCCTGGCTGCATCCTCCAGCTCACCCGGACGGATTCCAAGTCGTTCCCCGGCGAACTGTGAGACATAGTCTCTCCAGCGGGTCCGGGATCTGCCCCTTGGTCTCCTCCCGGTGGGACGTGCCCGAAACACCTCGCCTGCGAGGCGCTCGGGGGGCATCCTGACCAGATGCCCGAACCACCCCATCTGGCTCCTCTCGACTTGGAGGAGGAGCGGCTCGACACTGAGCTCCTCCCGGATGGCAGAGCTCCTCACCCGATCTCTGAGTGAGAGCCCAGCCACCCTGCGGAGGAAGCTCATTTTGGCCGCTTGTACCCGCGATCTCATTCTTTCGGTCACCACCCACAGCTGGTGACCATAGGTGAGGGTTGGAACGTAGATCGACTTGTAAATCGAGAGCTTTGCTTTTCGGCTCAGCTCTCTCTTTACCACAACGGACCGATGCAACATCCTAGTTATTGCTGATGCCGCACCGATCCGCCTGTCGATTTCCCACTCCTTCCTTCCCCCACTCGTGAACAAGACCCCGAGATACCTAAACTCCTCCACTTGGGGCAGAACCCTGTCCCTGACCCGCAAGGGGCATTCCACCCTTTTCGGGGGGAGGACCATGGTCTCGGATTTGGAGGCGCTAATTCCCATCCCAGCCTCTTCACACTCGGCAGCAAATCGATCCAGCGAGAGCTGGAGATCACGGTCCGATGAAGCCAACAGGACCACATCATCAGCAAAAAGCAGAGACCCGATCCTGAGGTCACCAAACTGGATCCCTCCAACGCCTCGGCTGCGCCTAGATATTCTGTCCATAAAGGTGATGAACAGAATCGGTGACAAAGGGCAGCCTTTCCAGCCTCACTGGAAATGGAATCGAGATACTGCCGGCTATACGGACCAAGCTCTGGCTCCGGTCGTACAAAGATCGGACAGCCCGTACTAAGGGCTCCGAGACTCCGTACTCCCGGAGCACCCCCCACAGGAGTCCCCTAGGGACACGATCGAATGCCTTCTCCAGATCCACAAAACACATGTAGACTGGTTGGGCAAACTCCCATGACCCCTCCAGGATCCTGAAGAGGGTGTAGAGCTGGTCCGTAGTTCCACATCCGGGACGGAAACCATACTGCTCCTGTTCAATCCGAGACTCGACAATCCGACAGATCCTCCTCTCCAGTACTCCCGAATAGACCTTCCCAGGGAGGCTGAGGAGTATGATCCCTCGGTAGTTGGAGCACACCCGCCGATCCCCTTTCTTATAAAGAGGGACCACCACTCCAGTCTGCCAATCCAGAGGCACTGTTCCCGATGTCCATGCAATGGTGCAAAGGCGTGTCAGCCAGGACAGCCCAACACCATCCAGAGCCTTTAGGAGCTCCGGGCGGATCTCATCCACGCCCAGAGCCCGGCCGCTGCGGAGCTTTTTGACTACCTCGGCGACCTCGATAGCAGAGATAGGAAGACCCATCCCGGATTCCAAAGACTCTACTTCCTCATCGGAAGACATGTTGGTGGAATTGAGGAGGTCTTCAAAGTATTCTTTCCACCGATCCAAAACGTCCCGAGTCAAGGTCAGCAGCTCCCCGTCCCCACCGTAAACGGTGTTGATGGTGCACTGCTTGTCTCTCCTGAACCGCCGGATGGTGGACCAGAATTTCTTTGAAGCCATTCGGAAGTCGTTTTCCATGGTCTCGCCGAACTCCTCCCAAGCCCGGACCACCGAAGCTGCGTTCGGGTGGTGATCAGTTGACAGCTCCGCCCCTCTCTTCACCCGAGCGTCCAAGACATGCGGCCGTAGGTTCGATGAAACAACTATTAAGTCAATCATGGAACTGCGGTCTAGATTATCCTGGTGCCACGTGTGCGTGTGGACACTCTTATGCTTGAACATGGTGTTTGCTACCGACAATCCGTGACGAGCACAGAAGTCAAGCAGCAGAACACCACTCGTGTTTAGATCAGGGGGGCCGTTCCTCCCAATCACTCCCCTCCACGTTTCACTGTCGTTGCCCACGTGAGCATTGAAGTCCCTGAGGAGGACAATGGAGTCCCCGGGGGGTGCCTCCTCCAATACTCCCCCCAAAGACTCCAAAAAGGGCGGGTAGTCTACATTGCCGTTCGGTGCATAGCAACAAACGACAGTGAGGACTCGTCCCCCCACCCGAAGGTGGAGGGAGGCAACCCTTTCGTCCACCGGGGAAAACTCCAACACACAGGAGCCGAGCTGGGGGGCAACAAGTATGCACACTCCAGCCCGGCGCCTTTCACTAAGGGCAACTCCAGAATAGTACAGGGTCCAGCCCCTGTCAAGAGGCCTGGTTCCAGAGCCCAAGCTGTGCGTCGAGGAGAGTCCAACTATATCTAGCCGGAACCGCTCAACCTCGCGCACCAGCTCGGGCTCCTTCCCCGTCAGAGAAGTGACATTCCACGTCCCTAGAGCTAGCTTGTGCAGCCGAGGATCTGACCGCCAGGGTCCCCGTCGTTGGCTGCCACCCATCTCCTCCTTCACCCGACTCCTATGGCCCCTCCTGCAGGTGGTGAGTCCACTGGAAAGGTGGCCCATGTCCCCTGTTCGGGCAGAGCCCGGCCGGGCCCCGTGCGTAAAAGCCCGGCCACCAGGCGCTCGCACACGTGCCCCACCCTCGGGCTTGGCTCCAAGGGGGGGCCCCGGTGACCCGCGTCCGGGCAAGGGCAACTTGGCCACGTTTGATTTCTTCATGGGGTATTTTTGAGCCACGCTTTGTCTGGCCCCTCACCTAGGACCTGTTTGCCTTGGGTGACCCTACCAGGGGCATTAAGCCCCGGACAACATAGCTCCTAGGATCATTGGGGCACGCAAACCCCTCCACCACGTTAAAGTGGCGGCTCAAGGAGGAGGATGTTATTTGAGGATGTTATTTCTAATAAAAACAATTTTACAGGTCGCAAAGTACACTTTTTATTGTCTGCAAAAAAACAAAAACAACCCAACATGGACTATTTTCTGTGGAAAACGGTTGCACTCCGCAGCAGAGCGCTTCTCTAAGGGACTCTTTTTTTGGAAATGATCGTGTCCGATATGAGGCCACTGTCAGTAGGAAGACGAAGGGTTGAAAAAAAAAAGAACAAGGTTAAATTTGCGAATCAAGAGGTGTTAAAGGCTTCTTGTTTCAAATGTGATCCAACAGTTTACATTTGATGTTTTATTAGCCAGTACTACTAAAGCACATTTTATGGGTGCTTATGATTTACTTTTACTGTATTCTGTACACCGTAATTTCACGGCCATAAGGCGCACCTAAAAGTCTAAAATTTTCTTCAAAATGAGCGGTGCGCCTTTTCGTGCGGTGCGCCTTGTGTGTGAGAAAAGGCGGACCTAAACAAAATCGCGGTGCCCGTGAGGCGAGGCGGACCTGAAAGAAAAGCATGAGAACGTTAAAGAGTGAAGTGTGGGCGTGGATTGTGTATAAAAAGGTTAAAACATTGCTGTTTTAACCCTGAAAATGGAAAAGAGGCACACTTATGACGCTCAGTTTAAGCTACGCGGAGGAACATGGGAATCGAGCCGCCGCGAGAAATTTCAGCATTAACGAGTCAATGGATTGTAGATGTTTGAACTAACGCAGTGCTTCTCGATTATATCCTGTTACGCCCCCCCTAGAAAGAAGAAAATATTTCGCTCCCCACTCTCCGCCATGACAATAATTAGTATCATTTGTCTATGAAATTGTTATAAGCAGTGGTCCCCAACCACCAGGTGGACCACCCCTGGTGTGAGGGGCCTAACTAGTATTTTTATTCACTTTGTTTTTGTGATGTCTTTTTTTCAAAGGTACGTTTACCGTTACCATGGCAACGAGAGTGCGTTCGAACAGAGAGAATGTTTCCACGTTATAAAGACGCTGCTAATAAATTTAGCAGCGTCGTGAAGACAACGTGGATTTAAATGTATTATTATTGATTAAAAAAGCCAGTTTTTCCGCTTGGTCTTATCACCTGTAGACCGGTCCGTGAAAATATTCTCAGACACTAAACCGGTCCGTGCGCAGAAAAGGTTGGGGAACCCTGGTTCTAAGTACACTTCTGCTTAACATAGTATCCTCATTAACATTAAAGAAAAAAAAGAAAAAGAACAGCTTTATTAACATTGTTTTTTTTAGTGTGTAACAGAAAATATTTAAAGTGCATCAATTAACTTGAATTAAAAAAAAAAAAAATTATTGAAACTATAAACTACAACTACTGTAGTGGATGTACAATTACACTTTATTCTAGTACGGCAAAAAAGAAAAACGTGTTCCACAGGATCACGCGCCCCACTATTTGAGAAGCACTGGACTATTTTTTAATACGCACATTTGCATGCTTGCGTGTGTGTTGTAAGGCGGTGTGTGACTGAGATTGCGCCTTTTCGTACGGTGCGCCTTATGTGTGTATTAAATACAGCAATGGCGCACATACTAAATGAGACTGCGCCTTTTCGTACGGTGCGCCTAATGGTCGTGAAATTACGGTAAGTAGATTTTTTATTTCTAGAAATGATAATATTCTACCTCTTTATTTGACAGAAAGATTAACATTGGCTCTTACTTTAATAAACCCAACGTGTTGTTTTAGTGGTTATGAGTTGTGTTTTACACAATTACATTCTATAATATGCCGAAAAAGTAATATTAAATTGTCATTTTTATCCAATTAATCGAATAATCGATCTAATAACTGACAAATTAATCGATTACCAAAATAATCGTTAGTTGCAGCCCTATTTACAATATTTTCTCTTTTAGATCATTTTTAAGTTCACAAAAAGCTTTTAATACCATTGGTTATCCAATATTATTACAAAATGACAAAATTTAGAATTGTAATTGGTCAGATTTTTTTTCAACACATAGACATCAATAGAATTAAGATGATCTCCCTGAATATTTTGCTTAGTTTGTTTGCGGACAAAACTACAGTTTACTGACCAGCCTCAAACCAAAACAAGTCAGTAATGAAAAGAGAACCTAATAAATAAAATAACTGGTTGAATTTTCTAATTATCATTAATCATCCCAGAAAATATAATATTTAGCAACAGGTTGACATAACATGAAATTAAACTGAATGAATATAAAACAAAGAAAAATATATTCAATATCCAATAGTAAAATGCTTTTTAATATATAAATTGTATTTATAAATTGTACAAACAAAAGAACATTATAGAAAACACTATTATACAGCTTTGCATTTTGACTTATTTCACAATGATGGAAAATGAAGCATCCTAAATATTGCAGACGCTGCACCGATCTGTCAATCTCCCGCTCCAAACTTTCCCACTTGTCAACAAGACTTAAGCCTTGTGAGGCAGAACCCCGACCTGAATGGTTCAATACATCCTTTTCCGGGCAAGAACCATGGTCTCGGATTTGCCCTGTAATGTCTTGTGTTTTGCACTTCCTGTTTTATTTTGAAAACAAACTTTCCTCTTGTTTCATGTTTGTTACTTCCTGCCCTAGTGTGTTTCCCACAGCTGTGCATGTTCAATTGTCCCTCATTGTTTCCACCTGAGTTCCCCTTCCTTTTGTGTTAAATAGTCCTTGTCTCCCCTTGTCCTGTGTCAGAGTGTTTTGGATTATGTTCATGATCTTCCTGTTGGATTAAACCTTTGTAAAGATCTCTGCATCTGAGTCCTACTTATTGTTGGTTCCTGACATTACACTCTGACCACCATGGACTCAGCAGAGAACAAGCAACTGGCTGCTGTTTTGCAAAACCTGACATGCCCAGCTTAACACTGGGCATTAAATCGATCCAGCGAATGTTGGAGATCACGGCCCAACGAAGCAAAAAATGTCACATCATCTTCAAAACGCCGAGATCCAATCCTGAGCTCACTGCAGCGAGACTACATTTCTTTGACAACATTTCAAGTTGTGTTATTAAATTATGTTTTATCTTTTTTGTCTCCTTCACTTCTTAGCCGTCTATTCCTCACGGGGTTGCTGCCTTGTTTGTAAAATCTTTTATTTTGAAAGAAAATCAATCTCAAGACACTTTCTGCCTGGTTTAGGTTTACAAACAGCTGTCAATAATGATGAATATCATGACCCAAAAAATTGTTTGATCATAGTTGGTGCTACCCTTGCTGTATGTACTGATTTAAAGGTAAACAGCCAAAGTTTGGGCCAAAAGCTTTGGTTTGTCACGGCCAAAAGGCTCCTTAAATCCTCCAGGAACACAGAAAACACACAGCGGATTTTGGTGTACACTATTTTTATCAAACAACCGTAAACCGTTAGCACACCACACCTTAATAACAAAACCAAAAACCCTTAAACACAACACACATTAATGATAGCACCCAAAAACCCTCAAACACAACACACATTAATGATAGCACCCAAAAAACCCCTAAACACAACACACATTAATGATAGCACCCAAAACCCCCTAAACATAACACACATTAATAAGGCAGATGTCACTAGGGAGCCCAGTCTGGAATGGTCTGGAAGCTTTACAACGGGTGGAGGCAGAGACCTTCGGATCCCCACGTACCACTCAATCCCTGGACGCTTTCCTCCGCTCTTTCCGAGCGGCGTTCGACCTTCCGGACCACGCAGCCAACGTATCCCGGAGGATATTACGGATCACCCAGGGGAAGGAGTTGGTTTCGGAATACCCAGTTCGATTCCGGATCTAAGCCGCGGAGGTTAAGTGGGACGACGGAGTCCTATTTGTAATATTTATGGAAGCGCTGAATCACCATCTGCGTCACGAACTGGCGATGAGGGATGAGTCATCGGATCTAAACACCCTTATAAATCTTGCTATCCAATTAGATAACAGTGTTAGGTAGAAAATGCATATTCTTATATACTTCTTTATTTTTATCATTCAATAGTGTCTTTTACTCTGTGCTTTGGTGAGGATGATCCAGATCCCACTAATCCCTGAGATTAGTTCGTGAACTACAGCTGGGTGATAGTGTTATCTGTTAAGATAGTGTTATCTGTTAAAACAATGAATGAGTTAATAGCCTCCCTTCACCTACCTACTGCCAAACTGCCCTGTGAGACCAAGAAAAAATGATCGACCTACAACTAAAAGATACCTGGTGAGCTCAACCCAAATCATATCTGCCAGTCATTCCCGTTATACCATACCAGTGACACTCTTGATCTCTCCCTCTTCTTCAGTAACCGTAAAAGCGTTAAATGACTCTGGTGCCGATGGCAATTTCATGGATTCTGAGTTTTTTCGTTCTCCCTCTCTTCCACCAGTTTGTCTTAATAAACCCTTGCCGCCTAACACTATTGACGGTCATCCGTTGTCTTCTGTGACACACCGTACCCCCATCTTAGAACTCCTCACTTTGGGTAATCATCGGGAACACATTAGTTTTATGTTGTTGAGCACTCCCGACTGTCCTATGGTGTTCGGTATCCCTTGGCTTCAGTTGCACAACCCTCACATAGACTGGAAGTCTGGAAAAATAATAGGTTGGGGCACTCATTGTCACGCGGTGTGTCTCCATTCAGCAATCCCGGCTGCAAGTCCTGGCAAGGTTAAACCTGTAGAAACCCCTGATCTAGCTAATGTTCCGGCCACTTATCATGATCTCTCTCTTGTTTTCTCTAAAACACATGCTAAGTCACTGCCACCTCACCGCCCTTACGACTGCCCCATTGACCTGCTCCCTGGTGCCACGTTTTCTAAAAGTAGCTTATACAACCTGTCTAAACCGAACCATGAATCAATGGAGTCATATATCAAGGAAGCACTAGCAGAAGGGTTAATTCGGCCATCGTCGTCACCTTTGGGTGCAGGGTTTTTCTTTGTCAAGAAAAAGGACCACTCACTACGCCCATGCATCGACTACCGAGGCCTTAGTCAAATAACTATCTGCAACAAGTATCCAATTCCCCCTTCTTAATGCCGCGTTTGAACTACTCCAAGGAGCTTCGGTATTCACAAAACTTGACCTTCGTAATGCACATCACCTGGTCTGGATCCGCCAAGGGGACGAGTGGAAAACTGGGTTCAACACCCATCTCGGACATTTTGAATACCTGGTTATGCCTTTTGGACTTACTAACACCCCAGCAGTGTTCAAATCCTTTATTAATGATGTATTACGTGACTTCATCAATCATTTTGTGTTTGTGTATCTTGACGACATTCTGATTTTCTCCCCGTCACTAGAAGCTCACCAGGTCCACGTTAGAACGGTTCTTCAACGGTTGCTGGAGAACAAGCTGTTCGTCAAAGTGCGAGTTCCACTCTACATCAGTTTTGTTCTTGGGGTTCACGATCGGCTCCGGTACCATCGAGACCGACCCAGAAAAGATTCAGGCTGTTAAGGAGTGGCCTCGTCCCGGCACTTGGCGACAGCTGCAGCAGTTCTTGGGTTTTGCCAACTGTTGCAGGCGATTTATCATGACCTACAGCCAACTAGCTGCACCTCTCACTCAACTGACCTCTGCTGCTTGTCCCTTCAAGTGGTCTCCTGAGTCCGAACGAGCCTTCTGCACACTAAAGGAGAGATTTTCGTCCGCCCCATCCTCATCCAACCAGACCCATCTCGCCAATTCGTCGTGGAGGTGGATGCATCTGACTCTGGGGTGGGTGCCTTCCTATCTCAGCGCTCCTCTTCTGACGGCAAACTCCACCCCTGCGCCTTCTACTGTACTCTCGCCGGCTCTCTCCCGCCGAACGTAATTATGAAGTGGGGAATCGCGAATTACTCGCTATAAAAGCAGCCCTGGAGGAATGGCGCCACTGGCTGGAAGGTGCAGAACCCCCTTTTCTAATCTGGACTGATCATAAGAATTTGTCTTACATTCAATCTGCCAAGAGACTTAATGCACGCCAGGCTCGGTGGCAATTATTCTTCTCCCGGTTTAACTTCACTTTGACCTACAGACCCGGTTCCCGCAATGCGAAGCCGGATGCTCTCTCTCGTCTCCATGTCACAGGTGACTCCATCGGCGGACCCTCAGAAATAATTTCTCCCAGTTGTGTGGTGGGAGCCATCGCCTGGGAGATAGAAAAGGTGGTCACTGAAGCCCTGCAGTCTAGCACAGAGTCAGGTAATCCTCCGTCTGGCTGTCTCTTTGTCCCGTCTTCCGTTTGCCCACAGGTCTTGCAGTGGGCCCATTCATCCCGCTGGGCCTGCCACCCGGGGGTAAGCCGAACCATGGAAATCATCAAGCGACGGTTTTGGTGGCCAGCACTGAATAAAGACACCCGAGAGTTTGTTGCCTCCTGTGCAGTCTGTGCCCGTGGGATGTCCTCTCATCGTCCATCAGCTGGTTTTCTTCGCCCTCTACCCGTTCCGTCTCGTCCTTGGTCCCACGTGGCACTCGATTTTGTGACCGGCTTATCTCCCTCTGACTGTAACACAGTGATTTTTTACTATCGTTGACTGTTTCTCCAAATCAGCTCACTTTGTTCCCCTGCCTTTCTTTGGAAACAGCTCAACTACTTGTTTTACATGTTTTTTGTTTGCAAGGAATACCCGACGATATCGTCTCGGACCGCGGCCCCCAATTGATCTCTCGAGTGTGGAAGGCCTTCTGCCAAGCCCTGGGAGCAACAGTGAGTCTGTCGTCGGGCTGCCATCCCCACACCAATGGCCAGACGGAAAGGGCTAATCAACACATCGAATCAGTCCTCCGCTGCGTGGTAGCCGACACTCCTTCTTCTTGGAGCTCCTTCCTACCCTGGGCAGAATACACCTACAACTCACAAACCAGTAGAGCTACGGGCCGGACTCCGTTTGAGGTAACGCTTTGTTTTCAACCTCCTCTTTTTCACTCTCTGGAGTCCGAGATCTCGGTGCCATCAGTCCAATACCACCTCAAACGATGCCGACTGATGTGGATGCGCACTCGCAGAGCGCTGCTTCGGACCACTGAACAAAACCAGCAGATTACCAACAGGCGGCGGACACCAGCTCCGGTTTATCAGGAGGGGCAGTCACTTCGGCTGTCCTCAAAGACCATCCCCCTGCAGATCGAATCGGTCCATTCATCATCGAGAAGATCATTAACCCAGTCACGGTACGCCTCAGCCTTCCACTTACCCTCTGTATTCATCCCGTTTTCCACGTCTCGCAGGTCAAGCCCCACGTCTCCAGTCCTCTGCAGCCCCCCGCGAGTTCTCCGCCAGCTCCACGGATCACTGACGGCGCCCCGACATTCACGGTCAGTTGTCTTCTGGACGTCCGTCGCAGAGGCCGTGGACTTTATTACCTGGTCGACTGGCAGGAGTACGGCCCGGAGGAACGTTCCTGGGTCCCACGTTCAGCCATCTTGGACCGTGACCTCGTCAGGGATTTCCACGCTGCCAACCCTGACAAGCCAAGGCCACCTGTAGGTGGTCGTAGGGGGGAGGGCGGGGGGGGGGGTACTGTTGTGGTTCCCTCAACCACCACCAGAGGGAGCCAGGGACCATCTCCCCTTTCCCCCCATTCTACCTGATTGGACCACCTGCACCTAGTCTCTCTGCTGCCTATTTAAAGGCAGCCTCACCAGCATTCCTTGTCAGGTCTTCATGCCTTCCAGCCCTGGCTGACCCCCGACCCAGCGGATATCCTGAGATTGACTCATCTGATAACCATTTTGATCCCTTTTGAATTCTGTTTCTTTACTTACAGCCTTCATGATCCTTGGTTAAATAAATCTTGTTTGATGTCCTGCATTTGGGTCCTCCTCCTCCTTCCATATCACAACAGCGAGCCTTACTTTGCCCATGCCTCATCTACATCTTTCTTTTTTATTACAGATTAACTCAGTAATAGAACCCAATAAGTATTTTACAAAGGCTATTTTTTAGACAGTTCTGCTCTCCTCTATGGCCTACCTCACGGCAGCTGTCTCGGAGCGCTCTTTTTTTCATTTTATACAAATGACTTGCCTTGTGTTTTCTGCAAGTCATCAGTTCTCATGTACAATATGCTGATGACCCAACTGCAGTATGTGCTGTGCCAACTCACATGTTGAAGAAATCTAAAAAGTAATGGGAAAGGAATTAGAGTCAGAGAATTAGAGAATTGGAGTTTTGTAGAGCTGAAACGGGTTTAAGATAATAACGGTGTTTAATGTTTCTAAAATAAAGTCAATGTTAACTGGTAGTAATCAGCACCTGAAAAAAGTTAGACAACTTGAGTTTAGTGAAATGAAACTTCTTGGTGTTACAGTGGATCATCATTTGTCATGGCGCTCTCACTTTGATCATGTAATTGTTGAAATGTAGAAGGCCATTGCAATGATCAAATGATGTTCAGACTTTGTAACTCCCGCTAGGATGAAAGTAGTGGTTCAATTGCTGGTATTATCACATTTGGAATATTGTTCTATTCTATGGTCTGCCACAAATGGGCAAGGCAAGTTAATTTGCATAGCACAATTCAAACTAAATATAATTCGAAGTACTTCACAAAAAGGGGAGAAAAAAAAGAAAAGCATTAAAATCACAAAACATATAATCAAAAAGTTTAATAAATAAATAAATAAAATTATTAAAACAGATAAAAAGTAATTAATCAAATGCACAGTTAAACAGAAGTGTTTTCAGCCTAGATTTAAACATCGTCACAGTAGAGGCTTGTCTCACGGCCTCAGGAAGTTTGTTCCAGACTTTTGCAGCATAAAATTGAAGTGCAGTTTCTTCATGTTTTGTTCTGACTCCAGGCACCAGCAGTAGGCCGGCCCCAGAGGTTCTCAGAGTTCTAGATGGTTCATAAGGTACTAACATATCACAGATGTACTTTGGTGCTAGACCATGGAGAGACTTAAACACAAGCTGAGCAGCTTTGAAGTCTATTCTCAAAGGCCTTTTTGTTCAGACCAGTGAGTAGACCGTTGCCATGATCTGACCTACAGGAAACAAATGCGTGGATAAGACACCAAACCTCTGATTTTGGCAATGTTTTTCAGGTGGTAAAAGGGTGCTGATGTAATTGATTTTATGTGACTGTTGAAGTTAGAATCTGAGTCCATTATTACTCCCAGATTTCTAACTTGGTTTGTTGGTTCTAGAGAGATTGAAGGTAACTGATGACACTTTCTCTTTGTTTCTGTTGGCCAAAGACAATGATTTCAGTTTTGTCTGAGTTTAGCTGGAGAAAGTAGTTTTGCATCCAGACTCTGATTTGTTGAATACAGTGACAGAGTGAATCCACAAGTCCATGTTCACCTGCTGTCAGTGACACATAGATCTGAGTATCTGCATAATTGTGATTATTACTGGCTATCAATTGCCCCAACGGCAGCATGAAGCGGTTAAACAACAGGGGTCCTAGAATTGACCCCTGAAGAAAAAGAAGCGACAAAGGAAGAAAACAGGAGGGTGTCTACCTCAGAAAGCTATGACAGGAGCAAAAATATTTTTATCTGCGTAACTGTAACAGTGAAAAATCTTAAACTCGCTGAATAGAATATGGGTTTTTCAAAAATTGAAATAGACTTTGATTTATTAAAAAATTAAACTATATTTTTTCAGATATTTTTCAGATGCAGGAAAAGAAAAAATAAAAATCAAACACAGATGTGTCTTTGTGAGAAAAACTGCAGACCTTCTCAAAAAAAGAAAACAGCCTCCTCATTCTCTCTGGCACTTCCTGGTTCGCAGCTATTTAAAGGTTCATCAAACAGAAAAGATTCATTCTACTTGGCTTGGGGAGTGAGATCGTTCACCTTGTTTAAATCATTCAGAATCATTAGAAAAGATTCATTCTCTGAACCAGGATTCACTGCAACCAAGGTAAGTATGTCTTTATAAATAATCTTGGATCCAATTAAAACTTCTTTTTGATTTTACAACAAAACAATAGTATGAAGCAGATGTTACTCATGTCCCTGCAAAAAAATGTTTGATTCTTACTCAACAGATGGCATCAAAACTTTTCGTGACGTTCGTTCTCTGCATGGTATGCAGCATTGTGTGTGTTGAAAGTGTGATTAAAATGAATTAATGTTTTTATTCATGATTAATAGAGACAAGAATAAACTATGACCTATTACATAAACTAAAGGAAAAATAGTGTTAAAATGTGACAGTTACTTTCTAAACTGTGGGCTTTTTTTATTCACAGGAAATTTTGCTAAGATATGGAGAAGCTACAGGTCTGTACGACTGACGACTGACTCATTACACAACGGGAGTTTGGGATGTTGAATAATTTCAATTACAAAATGTCATTGTTCAATGGAAATTATTAAAAACAAAAACATTTCTGGTTGTTGAACAAATCTCTGTAAATGTACTTCTCTTTCGTCGCAGGTAAATGTCCTAGTGGCTGGAGCAAGTTTGGATCTCGCTGTTTCATTCTGTACACCAAACCAATGAAATTCATCGATGCAGAAGTACATATCGATTCATTTATCTATCCATCCATCAATTCATCCATCATCTATCGATCGATTGATCAATCAATCGATCGATGAACATCGATATATGTCATATGTAGATGATATATATATCATCTACATATCATCCTTAAATCCATCCCTCTGTAGAAGAATCCACCGTGTTTTATTTAATTCACCACAAATCAAAATAAAAGTTTCTGTTTATTACAACTCAAGAACGAAACACACTAAGAATTTCACATTCAAGTCAGTGGATTGTAGAATTTTTAGTGCTTCTTTGCAGAGGAGTAGTGAAAAGACTAACAGCTAGGGTAAAAACATTTTACGTATTCAAGAATACAGTGCGTTCTGGTGTGTGTAGCTTGATTGGGAATTTTAGATTACTGACTTTGTTCAATTATTTTTCACCTGTATTTATCCCTCATGGGGAAATTACTTTTGCTGCATTGCACTGCATTACACCACAACAGGCAGCCATGAAGGTGGGAGCAACAGCAATTAGATGTCTTCTTGGGGACACATAGGCATGGGCATTAGGAATCGAACCAGCCAGTCCTAGCCCAAGGGTGGAAATTGTAGCACAGAGATAACACCTCCCCTTTCGTCGGATGTGAAACTGAATCCAGATCCTACCCTCCGTCTGGTTAGGCTGAGTAAAAAAAAATAGCAATTGTTCACAAAAAAGTAGCCGTCAAGTTCAAGACTCTGTGGCTCTGAGACAGATTAACAAAAGGTTAACATGTTATCATTCTGGAAACGCATGTTTCACAGCTGTGGTAAGGTAGGTAGTTAATCTGGCAAGCATTTGTGTGCCGAATGTCGAGGACATTTGTCCAATATGTCCTCCAGTTATTGTGAATGTGGCTAATTTAATGAGATCAATTGGTTGTGATGTGATTAAGGCAACATCCTATGTGTTTATTGTTTTGACTTGTTTGTTGAAAATAGTTACAACTTCATCCAGGAGTGAACCAGTTTAGAACTAGATGGCCTGGCCCTTTCTCTTCTTGTCACCTACCATCTCGAAGGGCTTGCATCTCTTGATAGCCATTATTCTTTTGGATCTGCAGTTGGGCTTCACACACTCTACTTTCAACAAAAAAATTTTTTTGTGGTCTTAGCCTTTTTCAGAAAGTTGGCTTTGTTTGATGTCCATATTCACTCTGCTTTCTTTCGTATCTCCTTTTACCGTGGGTATAGAAGGAGTCCTTTCCCTTCTCGTACTGGGTCACTTAATGGGGTTGATGCTTCTTACACTTCTTGCAGTAGTTCCTGTAAATTTTTGGGACGTTTACAATGGTGGCAACCCAATCCACCGGAATCTTCATGTGATTCCGGTTTATGTGAGTTATGTGATCTTTATGTGATTCATTACCTCTCTTTTTGTCTGAGTGATGTCCTTACAAATCATCTCATCGAGCTGTTTAGCCAGCTCTTCAAGGGTTTCTGAACACACATTGGCTTTCCAATACACCACAAAACCAATACTTCCATTCAGCAGAAATTCATCATTAGGATGAATATGCGTCTTCCACTTCATCGACGAAGAGCAACGACGAGCATACAAAAGGCATAAATATTCAAATATGCTACTTATTCACATGTAGATATTAAATGCACACCAGTACCATAGCAAGTTCCTAGTCTCTGACCCTCTTCATTGACCATGGCAATAAAAGCATTTCTGATTCTGAAATATATGTAAAACCTTTACTGTGGTCAAATTATGTTTACATCTTTCTTACTAACTGTTTTCTTTTTATTTTGCCAGAAAGAATGCATCAATCAGGGAGCAAATCTGGTCTCCATCCACTCAGCCGATGAGAACGAATTTATAGCAAAAATGATAAAGGATCAGATCGGAGCATCTAAGCGGGTCTGGTTGGGAGGTTTTGATGTTCTGGAAGTAAGTTATTTACAAAAACTGAAAATTTATCAACACACAATTATTGTTTTTTCAACCCCCTAATGGGTGGAATTAAACTGTTTTTGCAACTTATTCTCAGGAGGCAATATGGCTGTGGACTGATGGATCACAGTGGGATTACGCGCTTTGGCTTCAAGATCAACCGAGCAATTCTAAAAATGAAGAACATTGTGCTGAAATGGACCACAAAGGTAAAAATAAAATAATTAAACATTAAATCAAAATGCAAACAGATAAGAGCTTGAAAAACTTTTTTTATTTTAAATGACTTAAGCTCCATCTTAAAAAAAGTATTGCTCATCCCCATGGTCATATTTATTGAGCGTGAATAAGCATGCTTTGCTAAGAAAGGATGCCTTGGTGTGTAGGGCGACCATCCTGTAACCCAGAGGGTCACCATTTTGATCCACTCGCTGGAGTTCATGCCGAGGTGTCCTTGACCAAGACATCCAATCCCCAATTGCTCCTGGTGATTGAGGTATGCCGCTTGCATGGCAGCTTCCATCATCGGGCATAAATGTGTATGTGAATGTGAGCTGCAATGTAAAGCACTTTGTTTTTGTTTTTTAACCTGTCCTGTCTGGCGTTGTGACAAGCAGAATGATGATCAGCACCATGTGCCGACCAAATGTTCGTGTTTCTGTGCTTCGTTTTGCCGGACCTGACCGGGAATACTGAGGAGAGGAGCAGCGGGTAGGAGGATGAAAAAGAAGAGGAATAGGGTACAGAAGAAGAAGAGAGGGGGATAAAGTGAAGAGAAAATCTGAAGTTACAGTATTCAGCATCACGACCAACCTCCTGGATTATCTAAGGAGAAAAAATGTACAAACAAGAGAATAAGCCAGTGATAAAGCTGACACACACAACAAAATTTTCTATAGGAAAAGATGTAGAACACAAACACATGTTACTAGAGCTATAATTATATTGGTTAGGAGCAAGGAACATAGCGGACTGTAAACAGTGTAATACAGTGTGCGAGAGTGAGTGAAAGTGCATGCATGCTGCCGATGTGAGCCATGTGCTCATTAGGACCAACAGATCCCCACCAGCCCCAAAAGACTGGAAAGCGGTAGGAATAGAAACACGCAACCCGGGCCAGCGCTCATCCGGATTCCAGGACACTGACGCCGGGCTGAGGAGCCGCCCACCCGCCCAGCCAGCCGCATAAGAAAAACTCCTGCTGGGGCTCCCCCAGCACCAAGGGGCACGAGCCTACCAGGTGCCAGGACCCACAGTTTATGGGGCAGATGCGGCAACTGCACCCCGCAACAGCAGGCGAGCTCAGGGCGTGTCAGAAGCCAAGGCTCGGACCGGGAGAGGAGCACTCACCTCAAGGGGCCAGGGTCCCCACTCCTGCAAACTGGGGCTCAACTGTAGACCCAGCAGGGCCAAGCCACCCCATATGCAGTCACCACAGCCCAAAACACAGCCAGGTGCCCGACCCAGGCAGCTCACAGACCACCTCTGCACACCTAATGTCCCGCGATCCAGAGTCCCCTTACTATTTTACCATTTTGCTCCTCAGGCACAAAAAATATTTAAAACATATTTTCAAAACTTTCTATTTGTTATGAAAAAAACAAAACAATCTAGAATCAACCAAAGCAAAAAACCTGCCCAAACATGCACCAAACCGCATCAAAATCAACAATCTACATAAGCCACCACCTTTCACAATCCATGCCAGCACGCTGAAAGGAAAAAAGTGTTTAATTTTTCAAATTCTATTATTTTATTTACCAAAGAAAAAAACCACAGCAATCTATTTCATTGAACATTGAGTCTCCCTCATTTCTTATTATTAAGGAATGAATGCTTTCTTAAGTTTGTTGACGATGAAGCTGAAAAAATATCAGAGCAATGTGTCTGTACAAGTGACCTAAAAATGACAATTTTAGAACTCTGCTTTAAAATCTACACCAACTTCACCTGATGACGTTTTTGTGGAAATTTACAGTATATGATAAAGTTATAGAAAAAAATCTGAAAACATGATGGCAGAATATGATAGAATGTTAAACAAATGACTGCTTCATCTTGATTACCAGGATGACACTTGATTATCAGGATTATTATAACAGACCTCAACCATTCGTCAGTAACACAGTTTGTGATGTCGGCCAGGCGGTGCGACATGGTTCGTCACCTTGGCGTAAACTTATTTGTGTTTAAAATAACTTACTTCTACAATTTTTTTATTTTAGTTTACAAGAGCTGGGATGATGGGAAGTGTGTTCAACCCCAACCATTTATCTGTTCCAAGAAGATTTGAAGCAACTCTCCATCACCACCTCGAGAACACAAACACTCAAAATGAATCTTTTCTGGATCCACTCAACATTCCATATATTCATGTATCTGTTCTTCCATCTATTGGAGCTGTGAGGGTTTTGTAGCAAACCATGAAAATTGGGGTACACCCTGCAAGGCTCTCCAGTCTTTAAAATTTATAAAAATAAAAATAAAAGAAACCTTAACATGAACTCTAATCAACAAAATCTTCATTATCATCGAGGATCAGTTTAAGAAAGGTCTGTGATATAATTAAACAACTTTGTAATGTCAAGAAAAATTCAAATAAATATGAATTCTGAATGAAATTTTAAATTTGATTTCTTAGGACAAAATAAAAAATATGAAAGTTTCCTCTAAATTTCAAAGCTAGAACTGTAAACATATTCTTAGGTCGAAAGGGGAAATGTATTTTCAAATTCCTAAAATTTTCTTCTTTAAAAATGTACAGTGCAGATTTATTTTACACCTGTGACTAAAATAAATTTGTGACTCTTTCAAAACCATTCAGGTCCTCTGTTTTATCATGTTTACCTGTATTATTTTATCCTACATTCTGTACAAATCTTTTTAAATTTTGAAATAATTTAAGAATCAGTGAATCAAAGAAAATTCCTCAGACTTGGGAGGTTTTAAACTGATGCTTCTTCTTATTTGTTTGATCCTAATTTGATGATTTATTGATATTTTTTTCTTTACTAAAAAATTTATTTGATTTATCAAACTGCTGCAGCCAATAAAATATCACCATATTGAGGGAGATTTACACAAAATTAACATTGAAGGGTGTATGTGTTGTGTAGGAGAGGGAATGAGGAGGATCCAAATGCAGGTTTAACAGTTTATTAAGTGTTGAACAAAGGAATCCACAGCAGAGAGATAACGGCTTCAGGCAGTGCTGGATGGCCAAGAGGAAGGGCTGAAGGTTCCTGTGAGGAGAATAAGAAAATTAGTCTGATATCAAAATTTGACTCAGCTTAGAGGTGGTCAGTTTACCACTAGAATCGTTGAAGACCTGACAGAGACTGTGGGTGACACCAGGTCTTTTATAGCCACCGGTAAGTCTGTGCAGCTGGGAGCAATCAGCCAATCCTCCCGTTAGAAGCCATCCAGCACCTGTGAGTTTTGGGGGAGAAAAAAAACAAACAAGCAGGCCTAAAAGGCCTCACACCACAGTACCCCCCCTCTACGGACGCCACCTGGCGGACCACCAGGCCTGTCCGGAAAGCGGCGGTGAAAGTCCCGGACCAAGCCAGGGTCCAGGATCGCTGAACGGGGCACCCAGCACCGTTCCTCCGGGCCATAACCCTCCCAGTCCACGAGGTACTGTAGACCCCGACCTCGGCGACGAACATCCAAAAGACGGTTGACCGTGTACGCATCCGAGCCGTCGACAAGGCAAGGAGGTGGAGGGGGAGCAGAAGGAGGCTGGAGGGGACTGGTAGAAACCGGTTTGATCTGAGAGACGTGGAACACAGGATGTACCTTCATGGAAGAGGGCAGGGCGAGCTTTACCGAGACCGGGTTGACCAGCCGCAGGATCCGGAAAGGGCCAATGAAGCGGGGTGAAAGCTTGCGAGATTCTGCCCTGAGGGGAATGTTCCTGGTAGACAGAAGGACAGACTGACCAACCTGATATGCTGGGGCTGGCTGACGGTGGCGATTAGCTTGGCGCCGAGCCCGGCCGCAGGCCTGTTGGAGGGCCCTCCTAGTTTTCCTCCAGATCCGACGACACCGTCTGATATGGAGCTGCACCGAAGGGACGGCCAGCTCCTGTTCCTGATCCGGGAACAATGGGGGTTGGTAACCCAGAGAAGCCTCGAACGGGGACAATCCTGTGGAGGAACTAACTTGGGAATTATGGGCATACTCAATCCACGGGAGATGAGACGACCACGTGGACTGGGCAGAGGCCAACACGCACCGTAATGTGGATTCCAGGTGTTGGTTAGCCCGCTCCGACTGGCCGTTGGATTGGGGGTGGAAGCCAGATGACAAGCTGACGGAAGCCCCCAGCGCCTTACAGAAGGACTTCCAAACAGCTGATGTGAGTTGCGGACCCCGGTCAGAGACTATGTCCAGAGGGATACCATGCAGATGGAACACATGGGTCACCATGAGCTGGGCAGTCTCCAAGGCTGAAGGGAGTTTAGGAAGAGGCACCAGATGTACAGCTTTGGAGAATCGGTCCACAATCGTGACCACAACAGTGTTACCTTCTGAGGGAGGGAATCCGGTCACAAAGTCCAGTGCGATATGGGACCAGGGACGACTGGGAACCGGTAGGGGATGGAGCAGCCCCGCAGGAGGACGATGAGGGACCTTGCCCCGGGAACAGGCAGAACAGGCAGCGACAAAATTCCTAGTGTCTGCCTCCATCGTTGGCCACCAGAACCGCCACTGAAGAAGCGCCATTGTACGGCGAATCCCAGGGTGACAGGACCACCGGGATGCATGTGCCCATAGGAGAACCTGGGAGCGGGCAGAGGATGGCACATACGAACGGTTAGCTGGGCCAGTACCTGGGTCCGGATCATGCTGCAGACCATCCCTTATTGCAGTCTCGATCTCCCAAGTGATTGCCCCAATGACGCAGGAGGGGGGTAGAATGGGCTCCGGCTCCGATCTGGACTGATGACCATCATGCAGCCGGGAGAGGGCGTCAGGTTTGGTATTGCGGTTGCCCGGCCTGTAAGTGAGGGTAAAATTAAAGCGTGTAAAGAACAGCTGCCACCGGGCCTGTCGAGAGTTGAGTCGCTTAGCTGCTTGGATGTAAGCGAGGTTTTTGTGGTCTGTCCAGACCACGAATGGGTGTTCTGCGCCCTCGAGCCAGTGCCTCCATTCCTCGAGTGCCAGTTTGACTGCGAGCAGTTCTCTATTCCCCACATCGTAGTTTTGTTCAGCTGCAGAGAGACGCTTAGAGAAAAAGGCACAGGGATGGAGTTTGCCATCCTCCTGATGGTATTGGGACAGCACAGCACCCACCCCTGAATCCGAGGCGTCCACCTCCACAATAAACTGCCTCAAGGGGTCGGGCTGGACCAGAACGGGGGCCGAGGTAAACCTCTTTTTAAGCTCAGTGAATGCACCCTCTGCTTGGGGAGACCAAACGAACGGTCTGGCTGTGGAAGTAAGCTGGGTAAGGGGAAGAGCTACCTGACTGTAATTGCGAATGAAACGCCTGTAAAAATTTGCGAAACCCAGAAATTGTTGTAGTTTGCGACGGGTGTTGGGTCGAGGCCACTCAGCTACCGCGCTAACTTTTTCGGGGTCCGGGCAAACCTGCCCAGCGTGTACAATAAAACCAAGGAAGTTGACGGACTGAGAATGGAACTCGCACTTCTCAGCCTTTACAAACAGACGATTCTCAAGGAGTCGCTGGAGTACCGCACGGACATGGACGATGTGCTCCTCAACAGTGGGCGAAAAAATAAGAATGTCGTCCAGATAAACAAAGACAAAACGATTAAGGAAGTCACGGAGCACATCGTTAATGAATGCCTGGAAGACTGCGGGAGCGTTAGTTAACCCGAAAGGCATGACCAAGTATTCGAATTGGCCCAGGTGGGTGTTGAACGCCGTCTTCCACTCGTCCCCCTCCCGCATTCGGACGAGATGGTAGGCGCAACGCAGATCGAGTTTTGTAAAGACCCGGGCTCCCTGAAGTAGCTCGAACGCCGAATTAATGAGGGGCAATGGGTATTTGTTGCGAACGGTGATGTTATTAAGACCCCGATAATCGACGCACGGACGGAGGGAACCATCCTTCTTACCCACAAAAAAGGACCCCGCTGCTATGGGTGCCGAGGAAGGGCGGATAAGCCCCGACGCCAGGGACTCATTGATGTACTTCTCCATCGCCCCCCTCTCTGGAGCAGACAGATTGTACAGGCGACTGGCGGGTAAGGTTGCCCCAGGGAGGAGGTCGATGGCGCAATCATATGGCCGATGAGGCGGGAGAGATTGTGCCCTCTCCTTACTGAAGACCTCTTTGAGGTCATGATACTCTGCCGGGATAGACGCAACGTCCACCGGGTCGATTGAGCCTACCGTGTCAGAAGAGACGGTTGTCACGGCAGATTGGAGGCAAGTTGCATGGCACTGATTGCTCCACCCGACGATACGCCGGTTTTGCCAGTCGACCTGTGGATTGTGCAACCTAAGCCAGGGGAAACCTAACACAAGGGGTGAGTCGGGTGAAGAAATAACGTTAAACGAAAGGTGCTCACGGTGATTACCCGATACCACCATCTCCAACGGGGAGGACTGGTGGGTCACCCTGGTGATAACGTGTCCATCGATCGCCGTGGCATTAATGGGTTCTCCGAGTGGTTGGGACTGGAATCCACACTGACGGAGAAAATCTGCGTCGATGAAGTTGCCGTCGGCCCCGGAATCCACCAACGCTTCGACCGGAAAAGAAGAGGAACAACCAGAGGTTAGTGTCACAAAAATCATAAGCCTAGGGGTACCATGACATCTAGTTGTTACCACCCGTAACCCTAGGTCTACCGGTGGGCCCCGTCTTTTGGGCGACAAGGGCAAGCTGAGAGTAAGTGACTTCTCGACCCGCAATAGAGACACCTCCCTTCTTTTAGTCTAACCTCTCTTTCCTTTTTGGTTAGATGCATCTGTCCCAACTGCATTGGTTCTGTGGAAGGCTGCTCAGCCTCTTGTGGAACAGATGCAAATGCCCTAGGTGGGGGGCAGACCGAGGAAGGCTGTCGATGGCTGTGAACTGGAGTAGGGTGTAGGGCCCGGGTGGTATTTTCATATCGTTTCTCTCTTTGACGATTGTCTAACTGTATTGCCAGCGAAATGAGTTCCTCCAATGTGGATGGGGTCCCCCTGCCAGCTAGCTCATCCTTCAGAGGATCATTCAGGGCATTTAGGAACACCCCTCTTAGTGCCTTCTGTCCCCAGCCAGCCTCTACTGCTAGGGTCCGGAATGAGATGGAGAACTCCGCCACAGATAGAGTTCCCTGGGAAAGGTGGAGTAGACGCTGGGAGGCATCTCCAGCCCGGTCCGGCACCTGGTTCTGAATAAACTCAGAAAATCAGATGTTGAGCGATCAGCCAGGGGGGCTGCCGCGTCTTCGGCCTCGGCCCACTCCAGTGCCCTGCCCCGAAGAAGACCCACAATGTACAAATTCTTAACTTTGTCTGATTCGAAGGTCCGCGGTCTTAGAGCAAAGACATTTGAACACTGCAAGAGGAACCCACGACATTTCCCCAGGGTTCCATGGAAAGGTTCCGGGTCCGTAATATGGTGGTCCATGAGTGGGCTGGGCATAGCTGAAGGAGGTGCCGAGGCTGTGGACAGAAAAAGAGAACTTAGATTATTTACTTTGTCTGTTAAAGCCTGTAACTGTGTTTTTAATTGAGTATTTTCGTCCATAAGGGCCTTTATGGCCTGTTGTTGTTGTCCCAGGAATATTCCTTGTCGGGTCAGAATCTCTGACACTGAGGGTGATGCAGAACCCGCTGGATCCATTCTGGTCAGGTCTTCTGTTGTGTAGGAGAGGGAATGAGGAGGATCCAAATGCAGGTTTAACAGTTTATTAAGTGTTGAACAAAGGAATCCACAGCAGAGAGATAACGGCTTCAGGCAGTGCTGGATGGCCAAGAGGAAGGGCTGAAGGTTCCTGTGAGGAGAATAAGAAAATTAGTCTGATATCAAAATTTGACTCAGCTTAGAGGTGGTCAGTTTACCACTAGAATCGTTGAAGACCTGACAGAGACTATGGGTGACACCAGGTCTTTTATAGCCACCGGTAAGTCTGTGCAGCTGGGAGCAATCAGCCAATCCTCCCGTTAGAAGCCATCCAGCACCTGTGAGTTTTGGGGGAGAAAAAAAACAAACAAGCAGGCCTAAAAGGCCTCACACCACAGTATGTGTTCACATTTACAACAAACTGCACTGCTCAGATAACATTTGGTGTCCCGTAAGAGAAGGATCAGAATATACTTTAATGATCCCACACATGAGAAATTTGTGTGTCAAAACTTCCTATCTGCCAAGTGAGTCGTTGTAGAGCCCGATCACGTATGGAAAGAAAGACCTCCGGTAACGAGGTGTTCTCGAGTGGAGCTGTCTGAGCCTCTTGGAGAAGGAGCTCCGCTGTTCGTCCAGCGGAGCTCCTGGGTAGAGAGGATGGTCATGATTGTCCATGATGAACAAAAGTTTGTTCAATGACTTCCTCTCCACCTCTGCTTCAAGTGAGTCCTGTTTGCTGCCAATGACAGAGCCAGCTAGTCTGATTAGTTTATTCAGTCTATTGGTGTCACTGTCTGCGATGCTGCTCCCCCAGCAGATGACAGAGAAGAACAAGGAGCTGGCCACCACAGACTGGTAGAAGGTCTCCAGGATCTTGCTGCGCACATTGAAGGACCTCAGTTCCTTAGAAAGTAAAGTCGGCAGCAGGTCTTCTTGTACACAGCAGTACTGTTGCTCTTCCAGTTCAGTCTGCTGTTGATGGTCACTCCAAGGTATTTGTACTCCTCCACCACCTCCACATCCCTACCCAGAATGTAGACTGACTGCAAAGCAGTCCTCTTCTCCACTTTCTGAGAAGACCGGTGTCTTTCGGTGTGTGCATGACACTGTTAAAGAACTTTTATTTCATTCATCATGTTTATTTTAAATTAAAAAAATGCAATAAAAACATGTATCTTTTAATTAATAATAATGATTTGAAAAGGTGTTGGAAGGAGTAAAGATTTGTAAACTCCAACCTCTATTCACGTCACTCACCACGACAAACAAAAAATACTACAACAGCAACAAAAGAATAAAACAATTAAAAACACATCACTAAAAAACAAAACAAAACACAAGACAAGGACAAAGACAAGCCCGAACACTCTGACCACACACCCTCGACAAAAGTATAATTTAACCCACAACCTCAATAATAAAAAGGGAAAAGAAAATTGAGAATCTAGGGCTACACCAATTTCACTTCTACTACAAATTAAAAAAAAAAATTGCAAAAGATTTTTGCTAAGCAATTAGATCAATTTCTTGGGAAAAAAAAGAATCCCTCCTCAACGTTTGGATTTAGAAAACAGCTAACTCCTACATTTACAGTGACTCATACAGTTGAGGAGGTCTGTTCCTATTTGGACTGGGATGAATATGTAGTTGGTAATTATATTGATTTGAAAGAAGCATTTGACACCATCAATCATAAACAATCAATAATAAAATTAGACAAATATGGTATGAGAGGAACTTTGCAGTCCTGGATAAAAAGTCACTTAGAAAATAAAAAACAGTGTTTTGAAATAAAGAATGTAAGATCCATTTTCAGATCTGCAACTGGTAAAATGTCACAAAGTTCTGTGATAGGTCCAAAAGTCTTTAACATATTCAAAAATGATATATGTAACTGTTAAAATCTATTTAAATTTATTGGAGAAAAGTATCAGGTGTGGTGTGTGATGGAAGAGTTTCAGCTCAAATGAAAGGTAAAGTGTACAAAACCGCGGTGAGACCGGTCATGCTGTTTGGTCTAGAGCAGGCATGGGCAAACTACGACCTATGGTTAAAATAAATTTGCAATATAAAGTTGTCACTTTATATTGCAAATACCGTATTTTCACGACCATAAGGTGGTATGTGAGATAAAGAGAGGAGGATCCAAGTGCAGGTATTCAACAGTTTATTGTATAAGTAATAAAGGTGTCCACAGGGAAGTGGTGATGGCTTCAGGCGGTGCTGGATGGCCAGGAGGAAGGGCTAACGGTTTTTGTGGGGAGAACGAAGATATAAGTCTAAGATGTCAAATAAGCACAATTTGGAGGCGATCAGTTTACCACAAAAGTAGTTGAAGAACTGACGAAGATTGTGTGTGAGACCAGGTCTTTTATAGCCAACGTCAAGTACGCACAGGTGGGAGTAATCAGCCAAATCGTCCCATTAGTGGGAGTGAAACTTTGGTTTAACACTGAAACACGCTCTCTTAAACAAGAAACCCGTAAGCTAGAAAAAAAATGGCGGCGTTCTGGTTCAGAGCAATCTCGGAACGCCTGGAAACGTAGCCTCCTAGATTATAAAAAATCTTTGCGTAAAGCTAGAAACCAGTACTATTCAACTTTAATAGCGGAGAATGAAAATAATCCTAGATTTCTTTTTAGCACTATAACTAGCCTGACCAGCAGTCACAGCACAGTAGAGCCCTCTATCCCAATTACTCTCTGCTGTGAGGATCTTCTTACATTTTTAAATGATAAAATCTCAAATATAAGGCATACACTGAATGAATGATTATTCCTACAATTAATCCAGAGCAGGCTGAAGCTGCAGAAATGAAAGCTTCTCTAAAAACTTCTGTATCATTAGATTGTTTCACTGCATGCTCCAAAACATCAACCTGTCTTTTAGACCCAATTCCAACTAAGCTTTTCAAAGACAATTTACCTGTAATTAACAAACCCATTTTAAATATAATAAATTCCTCCCTACAAACAGGATATGTTCCACAGTTATTTAAGCATGCAGTTATTAAACCGCTTCTAAAATAGACCAATTTAGATCCCTGCATTCTGGCCAACTTTAGACCAATATCAAATTCACCTTTTATGTAAAAAATTCTAGAAGGAGTTGTAGTTAAGCAGCTGAACCGCCACCTGCAGGACAATAGTCTTTTTGGAGAATTTCAATCAGGTTTTAGATCACACCACAGCACAGAAACTGTGCTAGTTAGAGTGACAAACGACCTTCTATTAGCCAAAGAAAAGGGACTAATTTCAATCGTAGTTCTCTTAGACCTTAGTGCAGCCTTTGACACAATTGACCACAGTATTTTACTTCAAAGATTAGAATATGACTTAGGGATCAGAGGGGCGGCTCTTCAATGGTTTAAATCTTATTTATCTGATAGATACCAGTTTGTTCATGTAAATGATCAGTCCTCTACTTCTACCAAATGTGACGTGAGGGTCTGACTGCCATGACAACGCCACCCAGGAAGCTTAGCCCTGGGACAATGGAGGCCTGGTTACTGTAAAACACCAGGACCGGACCGCGCTAGGTCTGGACACGAGTCGGGTGCACAAAATACGACAAACAAAATGACTTTAATTACATAATACAATGAAAAATGAATATACAAGAAAAGCTACACGCAGACAGAGAAACTGTTGATCAGTTAAATCAAATTCAAATAAAACAAAAGAGTAGGATCATGCACACATGGGTTCCTACACAGTTCCTTGTCTGAGGAGCACAGGATTAAACAGACTGATGATTTTCAATAAGCTGGACAAAACAACGGCTTCTGCTGAACGGTGACGCCAACGAGCAGCCACACACCTAGAAATGAAGCACGATCATGAGAGGAGGCATAAAGAAAAAAGCTAACACTGTTTAACGGCTTACCTGCCGGTAACGTGAGTGTTAGCAGTGCAGCTGAATGAGAAAGGGGCTGCAGGCAACCACCGGAGCTTTCAACAGCCTGAAATAATAATTAATCAGCCGTTGTCCCACGCTAAACACAAAGAGAACCCACCCCGAACCTACCGGTACAAACTCCGCTCATAACGCAGCGCGCCTGACGTGCGCATTCTGTCTAGGGTGAGGGACAGGGAACTGGAGAACCTAGCAGGTCTCAAGTGGTCCTGTAGATCAGGACGAGGTTTGGATCCTCTGATCCACACCGCGAGTCCACTCACTCAAGCCTGTTGTGTGGAGGCGAACACATGTCCAAAATGGCGCTAGTACCGCCCACCAGACACGTCATAGAAGTCCCACCTGCCACATTCTATCCCCCCTTAATTTGTCATCGCCCCGATGACACGCCAAGAGCAGTCTAAACTTGAAGGGCTACTGGCAGCTCTAGGCAGGTGATTCAGGTTGGAATGCCGCCCAGCCGTGGCACGAGTTGTACGGCGTACAACTGCCCCACTTGTTTGAGGTTGGGGATTACGAACAATATCAATTGTTGGATCCCCACCCTCATTTGCTGGTTCAAGATTGTCACTGGAAACAGGAACTGGTGGTCGAATAGGAGCAACTATCTGTGGGGCTTCTGTAAGCAGATAACAGGAGTCCTCTAACCTAGAGTCATCGCCCCTTGGCTCCTGAGTTGGATAGGGCTCAGGTTCAGTTAACGGAACTGGGGGTACATGGGCCTTTAGCCTGTCTCTATGCACATTACGGGTGGCTCCTAAGTTGGTAACAGGAGCGACCGTGTATACTGACCCATCCCCGACTGGAACCTTCAAGACCTGATACACAACGGGGTTCCAGATATCTTGGATTTTGTGGCGACCCCGGAAAGTGTGGTCCCGCAGATAGACCAGCTGACTAACCAGCAAAGGTGCTTCTCGCACCCGACGGTCATGTCGTGTCTTTCGACGACCCGCCTTTTCAGTCAATCTAGGGCCAGCAGCCTGCTTCAAAGCAAGTGGGACAAAGCTACCTGGCCGGAGCCTGGCAGCAACATCAGTAGATCAGTAAATATTGCCTGGACAAGGCAACAGCATTGCTATTGCTTCGGCCAGACTGACATTTGATTTCAAAATCAAATTCTGCGAGTTGCGCTGCCCACCTCTGCTCCAGTGCTCCCAACTTGGCTGTCTGAAGATAATTCAAGGGATTGTTATCACTGAAGACAATGCACTTTTGACCAAGCAAATACTCCCGAAATTTCTCGGTCAAGGCCCACTTGAGCGCAAGCAGCTCCAATTTCATGGGGCTGTAGTTGGTCATATTGCGCTCAGTGGGCCGCAAGCCTCGACTTGCATAGGCCACCGGACGGATGCCCTTCTCAGTCTCTTGGGAGAGGACAGCGCCAAGACCACTGTAGCTCGCATCAGTCTCCAGAATGAATGGTTTGGAGAAATCTGCATAGGCGAGCACTGGGGCGGAGACTAGCTTAGCCTTTAAGGCCTCAAAGCTATCCTCACACTGCTGGGTCCACACCTCAGCCAGAGGCTGCCCAGACCCTCTCTTTGTTTTTGTTCCTCCCACTGCTGCCACCAAACTGTGGAGGGGAGCTGCCAATTTGGCAAACCCGGCCACAAAGCGCCGGTAATAGCTTGCGAACCCAAGAAAGGATCGCAACTCTGTAACATGCTTGGGGGGCCTCCACCCAGCCACTGCTTCAATTTTGGAAGGGTCGGTGGAGACACCCTCCTGGGAAATCACATGTCCCAAATACCTAACCCTAGCTTGGAAAAAGGAACATTTTGCCAATTTTGCTTTCAAGCCCTCCTGTTGCAGGCGTGACAGAACAAGCTCCAGTCTCTCAAGGTGCTGTGACACAGAAGATGAGAACACAACAATATCGTCAAGATAAAGCAAGAGTGACTGACACTGTTGGTCCCCAAACAATTTTTGCATCAAGCGCTGGAACGTGCTCGGCGCGTTGTACAAGCCAAAGGGCATTCGATTGAACTCAAAGAGGCCAAAAGGTGTACAAAAGGCCGTCTTTGGTTTGTCATGCTCCGCCATTGGCACCTGATTGTACCCACTGGCCAAATTGATGGTCGAGAACCAGCGGGCGCCCGACAATGCATCCAGGCTCTCCTCAATGCGCGGCAAGGGAAACGCATCCTTTCTGGTTTTAGCATTAAAAAGACGGTAGTCAACACAAAGGCGTAGGCTTCCATCTTTCTTACGCACCAGAACAATCGGAGAAGCATACGGGCTGCTACTCTCCCTTATAACCTTAGCCTTGAGGAGCTGGTTAATATGGGCCTTAACAGCCTCATATTCAGATGGTGGAATACGCCGGCATCGCTGCCGGACGGGCCCATTATCCAGCAGGGGGATCTCATGGGTAACAAGGCTGGTACACCCCAAGTCACCGTCGTGTGTTGAAAACACAGAGCGGTATTGATGTAACAAAGCCCTTACCTTCACCCGTTCCTCAGGATCTAGGGCCGATAAATCTACAGTGTCTAGCCTCTCCTGCTCCGTTTCCACAGAAGTCTGGGAGGACACTGCAGCTGTGACTGGGTCTACTTCTGTGACCTCCGCTGGGAGACTCACCACCTCAGCTGTCTTTAGGGTCCCAAGATTGACTCTAGGGTACAGAAGGGTGTCAGTCAACCCAACATTAACGACAGGAATGTTAACAGTTCCTCGCTCTACACTCACCACACAAGGTGAGGCCAACAATTCTACAGGTAGGCCAGAGTCTGGAGGTTCGAAAAGAACCACCTGTCCTGCAAATTTCTTTGAGCACGTACTGGCTATAAATCTCATCGTGCCACCAGGTATGCGCACCGCTCGTGGCCCACGCACCTTAGCAGCACCTGTAGTGTAAACTGGTTCCCGAGCTTTGGCGTTATGGCACCTTTGTAGGGCCTCCAAAACTGGACCAGGGGCCTGGGTGATTAATGGCGACTCAAACAAAGAGGGGCCATAATCACCAAAGAGCTCTCTGTAGCAACGGCGAATTATGTTCATTCCTAAAATACCAGGGGCAGATGGGCCAGCACGAGGGGGATCCTTAACCACAAGTACACCGCACGCGGGAATAACCTTTTCACAAAGGACAACGTCGAGTTCCAAATACTCCACGTATGGAATTTCAAGCCCATTAGCAGCTCGAAGTTGCAACCAATGACATGACCGGAGTCGATCTGGACCCCATGGTGAAAAATGTTTCCTAAAGAACGACTCTGTGATGGTTGTCACCATGGAACCAGTGTCCACCAAACAAGGGACCATGACTCCACCAACGTCAACCTGGATGGTTGGGCATGATGCCATCAACCTTGACAGGTCACTCTGTACTGAGCCTGTAGACTCCCCTCCTGAACGTTGGCTCAGCGGTTCAGAGGGCTTTAGTTTCCCTCTGTTAGTTTGGCCTGCCACGCAGGAAGGGCCTGCATCAGGATTGTTGTGACCCTTAGGCCGGACTCGCTTCCCGTCACACTCACTGGCATAATGGCCAACCTGAAGGCATCGCCGACAGGTAACACTCCTACGTTGAGTTCTGCCCGATTGAAGCTTAGTTACAGTTTCCGTGAGTCGTGTCAATTGCTCCTGTCAATAGTTTTCTCAGTTCACATACTGGAACTGGAGATAAGCATGTGACACTGCGCACTTCACATTGAAGGCCGGCCTTGGATGGGAGAGGGAAGCTTTGTTCACAATAACTGCTAGGTTGTCCTTCTCTCTCCCACTGCAGTGCTTCCGTGCGAACTTGTAACAAGGAGGACCTCGGATTGTTACGCGCAAATCGTTTCAGTTCTCTACGCAGGGAGCCATCATTGACGTGCTCTATGAATTGATCACGCAGGAGCGTGGAGGCATTGAGAACACCATCAGGAGCTGCCCGTTTTACCTGTTCCATTAGTGACATAAGGGCCAAGGAAAACTCCTGGAGAGTCTCCCCTTTTTGCTGTCTTCGTGAGAAGAAAGCCTGTAGGAGGGTAACATAAGGGGTTACACAACCGTATAGCTCCCGCAACACCTGGAAAATCTGAACAGGGTCTTCCTTAACCTCTGCCGAGCGAAATTTAATTTCGCTCTTGGCCTCCCCTTCTAAATGATCGAATAGAAAAAGGGCTTGATGCCTGACAGGAAGATTGCGAGACCGCATATCCGCCTGAATCTCCTCCATCCAATCCTCCAGAGAGAGGCCAGATTTACTGTCAAACGTGGGGCATTTCTTGTCCCGCAACATAATAAAAACCCGTTCAGGTGCATTAGCACTGGTCTTTTGACAAGTGCCCGAAGTCTGGCTAACCCCACTTGACCCAGGTTGACCAAATCCCCTCTCCTGGAGAAGTCGCTCAGTGTCCGCCTTAAGCTGCGACATTTGTTCTTTGAGCTCCTGTAGCTCCTCTTCCATTTTAGTTGCAAACACACACGAATACCAACAGGTAACAATAAAGAATAGGAAAAACAGTTACTCCCCTTGAGTTGGTAACCCTGAAAGAATGCCGTTGTTTTGTCCAGAAAAATAACACAATCACTTTTAGAAAAAAAACAAAACACCTCTATTTAGTGTCCAAATCCTGCCGACAACGCCAAAATGTGACGTGAGGGTCTGACTGCCATGACAACGCCACCCAGGAAGCTTAGCCCTGGGACAATGGAGGCCTGGTTACTGTAAAACACCAGGACCGGACCGCGCTAGGTCTGGACACGAGTCGGGTGCACAAAATACGACAAACAAAATGACTTTAATTACATAATACAATGAAAAATGAATATACAAGAAAAGCTACACGCAGACAGAGAAACTGTTGATCAGTTAAATCAAATTCAAATAAAACAAAAGAGTAGGATCATGCACACATGGGTTCCTACACAGTTCCTTGTCTGAGGAGCACAGGATTAAACAGACTGATGATTTTCAATAAGCTGGACAAAACAACGGCTTCTGCTGAACGGTGATGCCAACGAGCAGCCACACACCTAGAAATGAAGCACGATCATGAGAGGAGGCATAAAGAAAAAAGCTAACACTGTTTAACGGCTTACCTGCCAGTAACGTGAGTGTTAGCAGTGCAGCTGAATGAGAAAGGGGCTGCAGGCAACCACCGGAGCTTTCAACAGCCTGAAATAATAATTAATCAGCCGTTGTCCCACGCTAAACACAAAGAGAACCCACCCCGAACCTACCGGTACAAACTCCGCTCATAACGCAGCGCGCCTGACGTGCGCATTCTGTCTAGGGTGAGGGACAGGGAACTGGAGAACCTAGCAGGTCTCAAGTGGTCCTGTAGATCAGGACGAGGTTTGGATCCTCTGATCCACACCGCGAGTCCACTCACTCAAGCCTGTTGTGTGGAGGCGAACACATGTCCAAAATGGCGCTAGTACCGCCCACCAGACACGTCATAGAAGTCCCACCTGCCACATTCTATCCCCCCTTAATTTGTCATCGCCCCGATGACACGCCAAGAGCAGTCTAAACTTGAAGTCCCACCTGCCACGTCATAGAAGTCCCACCTGCCACACAAAGTTGGTTTTGGTGTCCCTCAGGGTTCAGTTCTTGGACCTATTCTGTTCATGCTCTACATGCTGCGCCTGGGAAACTTAATCAGAAAGCAATGTAGTAATATTCACTGTTACGCAGATGATACACAATTTTACTTACCAGTTAAACCTGACCAGAGTGACCATATAGAAAAACTTAACACCTGTATCAGGGACATAAAGACTTGGATGACAATCAATTATCTCCTTTTAAACTCAGATAAGACAGAAGTTATTATAGTAGGTCCTAAAAATATGAGCAACATTTTTAGGTCAAGCAACATTGGTTGCTTGTCCTGGGGAAGGTTTCTTTCTTTCATGAGGATCCTCACGAGGTTTCCTATTGTTTCCCCACTGATGGGTTTTTTTAGGAGTTTTTCCTCACCGTGAAGGAGAGTTTAAGGGCATAAATGTGCTAGTCTTGTTTAGTTAGCATTTGTTAGTTATTTTTCTTGCTGTGTATTTGTGTTAATGCACTCCTCTTTTTCTTGTGAAGCCCATTGAGACGGAAATTCTGTGATTTTGGGCTATACAAATAAAATTTAATTGAATTAAAATTGAAAATTTAATTAGTAACCATCCAGCACCTGTGAATATTGGAGAGAGAGAAAAAAGAAACAAGCAGGCCTTGAAAGGTCTCACATCACAGTACCCCTTCGCCCCCTTCTACGAACGCCACCTGTCGGATCACCAGGCCTGTCTGGGAAGCGGCGGTGAAAGTCCCGGACTAACCCAGGGTCCAGTATCGCCGAACGGGGCACCCAGCACCGCTCCTCTGGGCCATAACCCTCCCAGTCCACAAGGTACTGCAGACCCCAACCCCAGCGACAAACATCCAAAAAAGACGGTTGACCATGTATGCATCCGAGCCATCAACAAGGCGCGGAGGAGGAGGGGGAGCGGAAGGGGGCTGGAGAGGACTGGTGGAAACCGTTTTAATCTCTGAGACGTGGAAGACAGGATGTACCTTCATGGAAGAGGGCAGGGCGAGTTTCACCGACACCGACAGGATCCAGAAAGAGCCAATGAAGCGGTGAGAAAGCTTGCGAGACTCCGTCCTGAGGGGAATGTTTATGGTGAACAAAAGGACAAACTTACCAACCTGATAGTCGGGACTGTCTGACAATGGCGATTAGCTTGGCACTGAGCCTGACCACAGGCCAGCTGGCAGGCCCTCCCAGTTTTCATCCAGATTCGACGACAAAGTCTGATACGGCGCTGCACCGAAGGGACAGCCAGCTCCTGTTCCTGATCCAGGTATAATGGAGGTTGGTACCCCAGAGAAGCCTCGAACGGGGACAGTCCTGTAGAGGAATTAAATTGGGAATTATGGGCGTACTCAATCCACGGGAGATGAGACGACCACGTGGACTGGGCAGAGGCCAACACGCACCATAATGTGGATTCCAGATGTTGTTTATCCTGCTCCGACTGGCCGTTGGATTGGGGGTGGAAGCCAGATGACAAGCTGACAGAAGGCCCCAGCGCCTTACAGAAGGACCTCCAACAGCTGACGTGAATTGCGGACCCTGGTCAGAGACTATGTCTAGAGGGATACCATGCAGGCGGAACACATGGGTCACCATGAGCTGGGCAGTCTCGGAGGCTGAAGGGAATTTGGGAAGAGGCACCAGATGTACAGCCTTGGAAAATCGGTTCACCACAGTGACCACAACGTTGTTACATTCTGAGGGAGGAACTCCGATCACAAAGTCCAGCGCAATATGGGACCAGGGACGACCAGGAACTGGTAAGGGATGGAGCAGCCCGCAGGAGGCCAATGAGGGACCTTGCCCCGGGAACAGGCAGAACAGGCAGCGACAAAATCCCTAGTGTCTGTCTCCATCGTTGGCCACCAGAACTGCCGCTGAAGAAGCGCCATTGTACGGCAAATCCCAGGGTGACAGGACCACCGTGATGAATGGGCCCACAGGAGAACCTGGGAGCGAGCAGAGGACGGCAAATATGAACGGTTAGCTGGGCCAGTACCAGGGTCCAGATCATGCTGCAGACCGTCCCTTATAGCAGCCTCGATTTCCCAAGTGTTCGCCCCAATGACACAGGAGGGGGGCAGGATAGGCTCCGGCTCCGAGTCCGAAGACCATCATGCAGGCGGGAGAGGGCGTCGGGTTTGGTATTGCGGCTCCCCGGCCTGTAAGTGAGGGTAAATTTAACCTCTTAAAACCCACCTATCTTCGAGCTGTGCACAATAGTTGGACATATCCAAATGCCATTGCTTATTACAGCAACATCTTTCAAAGTAGAAAAAGTTTAAAAAAAGTCTTCTGGACAGTTCAATTCTTGATTGAGACGTTTCGACTTCCATCCGGAAATCATTTTCAATCTGATAGAAATGGACTGAAAACTGGATCTATTTATACTAACCTGAGTAAAAGGTAAAAAAAAATAGTAAGGCAGGGCTCGACCAATGAGCCTGTATTACCTATGATGGCCGTGAATGGCTCCTATTGTAGCCACAGACCAGTAAACGAACCCTATTATAAAAATGCTAAAAGCCTAAGTGAATAGAAATTCCTGCTAACGAGAGGCGTGAAACTGGGTCACGAGGTGTCATCTTTAGTCCATGGCTTTAAAAGGCTGCTGTAAATCCCGGGCAAAATGTATCTAATGCCTCCACTCCGATTCAGTGAGGGATTTTCTTTCATCACAAAGATGGCTTACTTCACCCCTCTTTCAAACCATCCTTTCTCTCTACTTAGAATCTTCACCTCACTGTCCTCAAAAGTGTGTTTGGTGGATTTAAGATGCAAATGTACAGCAGACTGTGGACCACCTGAGGCTTCTCTTCTGTGTTGGTAAAGTCTATTTTGTGGAGTGGCTGTTTTGTTTCCCCAATGTAGTGTTCTTTGCAGCTACCTTCACTGCACCGGATCGAATAAACTACATTGCTCTGTTTTTCTGTAGGCATCTTGTCTTTAGGATGTACTAGTTTCTGCCGTAATGTGTTGACCGGTTTAAAGAAAACCGGGATGTCATGTTGTATGAAGATTCTCTGTACTTAGCTGCTCTTTGCAGCTACCTTCACTGTACCGGATCGAATAAACTACATTGCTCTGTTTTTCTGTAGGCATCTTGTCTTTAGAATGTACTAGTTTCTGCCGTAATGTGTTGACTGGTTTAAAGAAAACCGGGATGTCATGTTGTCTGAAGATTCTCTGTTCCTTCTCGGACAGTCCTGACACGTAGGGAATACAGACTCCATTTTTCCTCTTTTCAGTTTCTGGGCCCTGAATAGGGTGAGAACGTCCAAGAAACTTGAGAAGAGGGAAAGACAAGGACTAATTAACACAAAAGGGAGGGACTATCAGGTGGAAACAATGAGGGACAATTGGACATACGTGCTGTGGAAAACACACTGGAGCAGGAAGTAACAAACATGAAACGAGAGGAAAGTTAGTTTTCAACATAAAACAGGAAGTGCATAATTAGACAACACAGGTAGCAGACATGGGCAAAAGGTGTACAACAGAAAAAACACTAGACATTTCATTATGAGCCTCAAGTGTGAAACAGCCTGCCATTGATATCAGTGCTGCAGGAATTGTTCATGTTTATAAAAGGCACAGAAACTTTTTAGCTCTAATTTTGCTTGAGTCTTCGTCATTTTTGTTTGATGAATTTGTTGATATTTATTTTTTGCTTAATGTAAAAAGTTGATTTGATTTAAAAAACAGCTGCAGCCATTAAAATGTCCCCATATTGAGAGAGAAAAGCAAAGAGTATGTCTCAATTGGGTTGGTAGTTTATCCACTGGAATAGCCAGCATTTTACAAAGAAAAAGAAGCAACAAAGGAAGAAAACAGGAAGGTGTGTACCTCAGAAAGCTATGACAGGAGCAAACGTATTTTTTTTCTGCATCCTAAATACATTTTATGTGACCGTAACAGTGAAAAATCTTAAATTTGCTGAGTAAAAAATTGATTAAAAAAAATTGAAATAGACTTTTATTTAATAAGAAATCAAACTACTTTTTTTTTTCAGATGTTTTTCAGATTCGGGGAAAAAAATTAAAATCAAACACAGATGTGTCTCCGTGTTAAAACCTGCAAACTTTCTCAAGAAAAGAAATCAGCCTCCTCATTCTCTCTGGCACTACCTGGTCTGCAGCTATTTAAAAGTTCAAATTCAAACAGAAAAGATTCATTCTGCTTGGCTGGCACAGCGAGATTGTTCACCTTGTTTAAATCATTCAAAATCATTAGAAAAGATGTATTCTCTGAACCAGGATTCACTGCAACCAAGGGTATGTTTTTATAAATAATCTTGGATCCAATTAAAAATTCTTTTTGATTTTACAACAAAACAATAGTATGAAGCAGATGTTACACATGTCTCTGCAAAATAAATGTTTGATTCTTACTCCACAGAAGGCATCAAGACTTTTCGTGACGTTCGTTCTCTGCATGGTATGCAGCATTGTGTGTGTAAAAGTGTGATTAAAATGAATTCATGTTTTTATTCTTGATTAATAGAGACAAGAATAGACTATGACCCAATCCATAAACTAAAGCAACAATAGTGTTAAAATGTGACAGTTACTTTCTAAACTGTGGGCTTTTTTTATTCACAGAAAATTTTGCTAAAATATGGAGAAGCTGCAGGTCTGTATGACTGACGACTGACTCATTACACAACGGGAGTTTGTGATGTTGATTCATTTCAAATACAAAATGTCATTGTTCAATGGAAATTATTAAAAACGAAAACATTTCTGGTTGTTGAACAAATCTCTGTAAATGTACTTCTCTTTTGTCGCAGATGAATGTCCTAGTGGCTGGACAGAGTTTGGATCTCGCTGTTTCCTTTTGTACCGCAAAAAGACATACTACATCGATGCAGAAGTACATATCTATTGATCTATTATTCATCTATCAATTATCTATCTACCTGTCTATTATCCTTCTATCACCTTCCTATCCATCTCCCCGTCATCTATCTACCTAACCACCTACCTATCTACCTACCTATCTATCATTTATATATCCATAAATCTGGATGGATATACACCTACCTATCTATATATCTACCTATCAACATCTGTCCCTATCAACATCTGTCCATCTATCATCATCTATTTATTTATCTATCCTCCATCTATCACCTTACTATCCATCTCTCTATCATCTATCTATCCACATCCCTCGGGCAGGAGGCTCCGGTCCATTCGGGCCAGAACGTCCCGCCACAAAAACAGCTTCTTTCCTTCTGCCGTTGGACTAAATGAATACTTTATAACCTGGATCCCCACATCTCTTAGTCACTTTATAACCTGGATCCCCACATCTCTTAGTCACTTTATAACCTGGATAGGGATCCAGGTTATAAAGTGACTACACATCTCTTAGTCAGTTCATAACCTGGATCCCCACATCTCACCTGGATCCCCACATCTCTTAGTCACTTTATAACCTGGATCCCCACATCGCTTAGTCACTTTATAACCTAGATCCCCACATCTCTTACACACTTTATAACCTGGATCCCCACATCACTTAGTCACTTTATAACCTGGATCCCCACATCTCTTAGTCACTTTATAACCTGGATCCCCACATCTTTTAGTCACTTTATAATCTGGATCCCCACATCTTTTAGTCACTTTATAACCTGGATCCCCACATCTCTTAGTCACTTCCCTCTTGTCACTTAAAGGCGTACAAAAGGCATAAATATTCAAATATGCTACTTATTCACATGTAGATATTAAATGCACACCTGTATCAAAGCAAGTTCCTAGTCTCTGATATTCTTCATTGACATGGCAATAAAAGCATTCTGATTCTGATTTTGATATCTCCGTCATCTATCTATCTATCTATCTATCTATCTATCTAGCTATCTATCTGTCTATCTATCTACGTACAGTGGTGGTCAAAAGTTTACATACACTTGTAAAGAACATAATGTCATGGCTGTCTTGAGTTTCCAGTTATTTCAACAACTCTGATTTTTCTCTGATATAGTGATTGGAACAGATCCTTCTTTGTCACAAAAAACATTCATGACATTTGATTCTTTTATGACTTTATTATGGGTAAACTGAAAATGTGACGAAATCAGCTGGGTCAAAAATATACATACAGCAACATGAATGAGCAATTTTGGAGACTTAGAAAGTTGTGTCAATGACATGAGCTTCATAGCATGACCTCTTAACTTCTTGTGAGTGATTATGAGTGACTACAGCTGGTAACTTCTCTGAGGCCATTTAAAAAGGGCTCATTGGATAAAAACATCCACAAACGCAACAATGGGAAAGTCAAAGGAGCTCTGCACAGATTTGAAAAAGAGAATCATTGACTTTAACAAGTCAGGAAAGTCACTTGGAGCCATTTCAAAGCAGCTGCAGGTTCCAAGAGCAACAGTGCAAACAATTGTAAGTATAAAGTGCATGGCACTGTTTTGTCACTGCCACGATCAGGAAGAAAACGCAAGCTATCACCTGCTGCTGAGAGAAAACTGGTCAGGAGGGTGAAGAGTCAACCCAGGAGCACCAAAAAGCAGATCTGCCAAGAATTAGAAGCTGCTGGAACACAGGTGTCAGTGTCCACAGTCAAGCGTGTTTTGCATCGCCATGGACTGAGAGGTTGCCGTGCAAGAAGGAAGCCCTTGCTCCAAAAGCGGCACCTTAAGGCTCGACTAAAGTTTGCTGCTGATCACATGGACAAAGATAAGACCTTCTGGAGGAAAGTTCTGTGGTCAGATGAAACAAAAATTGAGCTGTTTGGCCACAATACCCAGCAATATGTTTGGAGGAGAAAAGGTGAGGCCTTTAACCCCAAGAACACCATGCCTACCATCAAGCACGGTGGTGGTAGTATTATGCTGTGGGCCTGTTTTGCTGCCAATGGAACTGGTGCTTTACAGAGAGTCAATGGGACAATGAATTCTTCAAGAAAACCTGAAGTCATCAGCCCGAAGGTTGGATCTTGGGCGCAGTTGGGTGTTCCAACAGGACAATGACCCCAAACACACATCAAAAGTGGCAATGGAATGGCTAAATTAAGCTAGAATTAAGGTTTTAGAATGGCCTTCCCAAAGTCCTGACTTAAATCCCATTGAGAACATGTGGATGATGTTGAAGAAACAAGTCCATGTCAGAAAGCCAACAAATTTAACTGAACTGCACCAATTCTGTCAAGAGGAGTGGTCAAAGATTCAACCAGAAACTTGCCAGAAGCTTGTGGATGGCTACCAAAAGCGCCTAATTGAAGTAAAAATGGCCAAAGGACATGTAACCAAATATTAGCATTGCTGTATGTATATTTTTGACCCAGCTGATTTTGTCACATTTTCAGTTTACCCATAATAAAGTCGTAAAAGAATCAAACTTCATGAATGTTTTTTTGTGACAAAGAAGTATCTGTTCCAATCACTATATCAGAGAAAAATCAGAGTTGTTGAAATAACTGGAAACTCAAGACAGCCATGACATTATGTTCTTTACAAGTGTATGTAAACTTTTGACCACCACTGTAAGTACCTATCTATCATTTTTTTTTTTTTTGATTATTTTGAATTACTCTATTCATCCCTCACCGGGGAAATTTGTTTGCTGCACTCCTTACACCGCAGCAGGCTGCCCTTCAACGGCGCCAATGGTGGGAGAAGCGGGGGCTAGGTGTCTTCTCCAAGGACCCTAGACGTGCTCTCCGTGGGACGCGAACCCGCGACCTTCCGGTCCGCGGGCGAACGCGCTAACCACGCGGCCACCGTCTCCACCACGTCATCTATCTATCCATAGATCTAGATGGATATACACCTACCTATCTATCTATCTATCTATCTATCAGAGGTGTCAAAAGTACCAACATTTTCCACTCAAGTAGAAGTATAGATACCGAGTTAAAAAACTACTTTAATAAAAGTAGAAGTATCAACTGAAGTTTTTAGTCAAGTAAAAGTAAAAAGTAACCTATTTTCAAAACTACTTAAAGTAGAAAAGTAAAAGTAATTTTCAGAAAAAAAGGAATATTATTAACAAACGCGTATGAACATATTTTTAACTATTATCACGTGCTTTAAGGAGCAGAAAATATGATAACTAAATGAAAGTGTTGTGGGCTGAAACTTTATGAATCAGAAACATTTATTTCTTAATAATCTTTATTGGAAATCGATTAATGAACACAATCAAATGTATTATCATAAGCAGGGCAATATGTAACGTCCCTTCAGCTAACAAGCTTCACTCTGCATCACCTAATTTAACCAACTTCAAGACACAAACACACTCAATGTTAAAAAAAAAATAAATAAATGAAAAAAAAATTACGAAAAGGCTTTTTTAAGCCTTGAAGGCAGGTAGTTTTCAAAGTTCTTTGAAGCAATACTGAATAGTCTTTATCAAGTTGATAAGGTTGGGAGTGCCACATACAGCCTGCGTGACACCTGGAACCAGCGTTGCCAGGTGTGAGGTGCTCGATTATCGTACTAATGACGTAAAATTATCGTATTTTACAAAAAATATTGTACACCCAGTAAAACCACGCCCATTGACAAAATAACACCCTTTACATGCACTCGTAAGGCAGTGGGAGTGAAGGAAACACACAGGAGGCAAAATCCTTGGATTCTTTTTCTAAAATTTTAAGAATTGTAAAAATAAAAAAATAACCAGGGAAATAAGATTTTAAGAAACCCAGAAAGAAACCAGTAGGGGCGGGACTTAAGAGACGGTATATATAAATTTATATACATACATATCTACATATATATGTGTACATATAAGGTTTTTTATTTTAATGTTAACCCAAACATCTACATTATACAAAATCCAAGCGATGTGTAGTTTTATTCGCTTCAGTCAGTCTTTATAAACTAATCAATAACATTTTGGATGCTTTTAAGCACAAATACTTCATCCACTACTATTTATGGATTAATCAGTTCAATTAGCTTTGTTTCTAAAGATAAAATAGTGCGTCACAGATCAAAATTATTTTTGCAAAAATACCATCTACAACATTTTCAGCAAAGACGTTTACAATAACAACAGACTGAAAATAATAACAAAACATTTCTTTGCTGTTGTTTTTTTTAAAAACTGATAATTCAATCAAAGTTCAGTGTTGCAGCATCAGAAACACTTTGCTTTCAGAGCCCGCAACATGTCTCAAACACGGAAATTGACTTTTCTGTTCTTTATAACTTTGTGGGCGGTGCTACCCGCCCCAAAGTAAGCAAACGTTAGCCAGAATGATTGACTGGACCTTTCAGCCAATCATTCATCTCTTTCTTTGTTTGATGCATTCAGGGTTCATAAAAAAAAAAAAAAAAAAAAAAAAACTCTGACAAACTGTCGCGGCTTTTTAACGGTGACAAAATGGCGAAAGTAGCGACTACTTTTTTTAAAATTAACGAAGTAAAAGTACAGATAATTGCATAAAAAAGTAGTAAGTAAAAGTGACTTACTACTAAAAGCGACTTATTAGGAGAAGTCGCTAAGTTTGTTTAGGTTTTCTTTTGTTTTGTTATTTTTCTCTTACCGTAATGAGTGTGGTGACTGCGCAGTCGTACTATTTTCCGAACTGTTGCAAAATGTGACGTAATTGGGATACTAAGTTTGATCGAACTGAACTTACTATTTGTTTAAGATTCAATTCAATGTCTTAGAATTATAAAATGAGAAGAAGAGATAAAAGAAAAAAAAAAAAAAAAAGGTTCCCGCCCCCCTGCGGTGTGTTGTATTGTTTGACAATGAGTGTTCATTAATTTGCAGTTTGTGTGTATTAATTTTTTCCTTAATATTATGTGATGCAGACTGAGCTTGGCTCATGGAAATCTTTGTTACTAGCTATGGGTTTTGTTTGTTTATCTGTGTTTTTTGTTTGTTTTGTTTGTTTCTTGTTTTTCTTATGTTTTGTGTGTGTGTGTGTGTGTGTATGCGTGTTCTTGCTCCTCTCTTTTGCCCACCTGCTGTCTTGTTGTATTCTTTAAAAACTTATATAAATAGATACGTTTAAAGGATTAAAAATAATACACGTCAATATAAGAAGTTTAGTTCCCAAAATTGATTTTCTTAGGACTTGGGTCGTCCAATATAAACCAGATGTAATCACAATCTCTGAGACCTGGCTCCATAGCAATATTTCAGATGATGTAGTCAAAATTGATGGTTTTATTTTGTATCGCGCCGACAGAGGTACAAGAGGAGGTGGTATAGCCACTTATGTATCTTCCGTTTTAACATCGATGCGTGTATTTCCACCTGTGGAGCCAGTTCATTTTGAGTGTCTGTCAATTGACATAAAATTTCACACGAATAAACACTTAATTGTTTTTAATATTTACAGACCTCCAAACGCTCCAGTGGATTCGATAAATTCTGTAATTTCTACTATTAATTCATTTCAAAAGCAGAACGAACTTATAGTCCTGGGGGATTTTAACAGCAATTGGCTTCATCGTTCCTCCTCTAATGAAAGATCTTTAGTTAACAGTGTTAATCTCACTCAACTCATAACAGAACCTACCAGAGTGGATCATCACTCCTCCTCACTTTTAGACTGGATACTAGTGACTCATCCCGAAAGAATATCTTCATCTGGTGTCATGTCTGATTATTTTAGTGATCACTCTGTTGTTTTTTGTGTATGGAAGATCAAATTACCTAGATCTCCACCGAGGTATATCAAAATTAGACAATCCAAACATTTGGATAGTGAACTATTTGTAAATGATATTATAATATAAATTGGGAAAGATTCGAACTTATTCCAAATGTTGAAGATGCTTGGAATTATTTTCTTACTGAAGTTCTAAATGTTATTGATAAGCATGCTCCCCTAAAAACTATACGTGTGAAAGGCCGACACCTGCCCTGGATTAATTCTGACCTGCTTCGTCTTTTTAGAAAAAGGGACCAGGCCTGGAAAAAACATAAAGTTTCTAAGAATCCAGCTGACTGGGACACTTATAAATCACTGAGAAACTCTTGCAAAACACAAACTAGAAATGCTAAATGTAATTACTATAAAGAGGGTTTTGCTAAAAATTTGAAAGATCCCAAAAAGTTCTGGTCTCACCTTAACTCACTTCTTGATAAAGATAAAAGCAAAACGACTACTCACATTATTTGCAACAATAAAATAATATCTGACCCCTTAGAAATTTCTCAGGCATTTAATCTACATTTTTCCTCCATCAGTTCTATTGTTAATTCTAATTATGTTTCTGAATGTTCATTTGATAATCCATCCTCCGGTCATTCTTTTTCGTTTATGAAAATTTCTCCTATGGATGTTTATCATGCACTGATTAATTTGAATTCTAACTGCAGTGTCGGTCCAGATGGTTTGGATGTGAAATTTTTAAAAGTCGCAGCCCATATATTCATGTTTCCTTTAGCCGATCTGTTTAATTTGTCTTTGCAAACATCTCAATTTCCCATCATGTGGAAGACAGCCAGAGTTACGCCTCTTTTTAAAGGTGGAGATATTTCTGATTTAAATAATTATAGACCCATATCCATTATTTGTTGTGTAGCCAAGGTCTTTGAAAAAATTATTTTTAAACAGCTTTTCAACTACATAAATGTTTATAACCTCTTATCTCCACTACAGTCTGGCTTCCGGCCTGGGTTTTCCACTACCACTGCTTTATTAAAATTTACCAATGATCTGTTTACTTCTTTTGATCGCAATCAATATGTGGGCTCTATTTTTCTTGACTTTTCAAAAGCTTTTGATCTTGTGGATCATTATTTACTTTTAGATAAACTGCATGCCATGGGTTTGGATTCCACTGCAATTTTATGGTTTAATTCTTATCTTCATTTCAGAACTCAGTATGTTATTACTCACGGTGTTCAGTCTGATAAATGTCTCATAGTTAAGGGTGTGCCTCAAGGCTCTATTCTTGGGCCCCTTTTGTTTTCTATTTTTATTAATGATCTTCCTCAAGCTATTTCACATTGTTCTGTAAATCTTTATGCTGACGACACCGTTATCTACACGTCTCATTCTGATCTTTCATTTTTACAAACTAAGTTGCAGTTTGATTTTGATTTAGTCCAAAACTGGCTGTTAAACAATCAACTTCTTTTAAATATGAAAAAAATCTTGCTGTTTACTTTTTGGTACCCATCAGAAATTACTTAATTGCTCTAATCTCACAATAAAGTTCAATAATGGTTCCCTAATGCTAAATACTGACCGTGTCAAATATCTTGGTCTCTGGCTGGACTCTGAGCTTAATTTTAAACCTCACATTGATCATAATATTAAAAGAACATATGCCACATTAAGTCCTCTTTTTCGATCTTCTAATTGTTTTACATTTGATGTTAAAAAAAGAATAATTACCCAGTTAGTTTTACCAATTATTGATTACGCAGATACAATATATCAAAACACATATGCCTCATACCTGAAACCATTGAATGTTCTTTTCAATACACTTTGCAGATTTATTTTAAATTGTCCTTATCTAACTCATCATTGTTTTTTATTTGATCAACTTAACTGGTTACAGCCTTCCCAGAGGCGTCAACTACACTGGATTCAACTCATTTTTAAATTTAATTATTTTTCTTGTCCCTATTATCTGAAGCAATTTTTAGTTCCAGTTGCCTATTCATTCTCACTTAGGAGTACTCACTGTCTCACCTTTTCAGTTCCACACATTCACAAAGAAGTCGGTTGTAGAGCATTTCAACATAAAGCTCCCTTGGACTGGAATAAGTTGCCCACCACGTTAAGATCCATGACATCATTTAGTTTATTTAAGTCATCTTTATTCACATATTTGAAAACCTCCTGTCAATGTCTTTAGTTGTTGTTGTTTTTTTTTTTTTTTTTTTCTTTATCATAACCTTATTTTAACTTTAGTTACATTGAAAATGTTTATTTTGTGATTTCTTTATATGTATATATTAAGCAAACTTACTTATGTTAGATTGAGTGTTCTTATATTGACTGTTTATTTTATCATTTTGATTGTCTATATGTGTATTTGCATATATGTTTGTTTTTATATATATACTTTTATTTATTTTCTTTCTCTTTATGACCTATTGGTAGCTGGTGTGAAGCTGAAAGTCTGGAGCGAGTTTGTTTGTTTGAGACTGTGGTTTTTTTGTTTTTGTTTGTTTGTTTGTTTTACTTATTTGTTTTACTTATTTGTTAAACTGTATTGTAATGTTGTTTTTGTTGTTTTGTGGACCCCCTTGAAAATGAGATGTTACATCTCAAGGGGCATTCCACCAATAAACTATTCAAACTATTCAAACTAAAAAGTAGACAAAAAAATAATTACTTCGTTAAAGTAAAGATAACGAGATTTTCTACTTGAGTAAGGTAACGAAGTAGTCTTACTTCGCTACTTGACACCTCTGCTATTCATCCATCCATCCATCCATCCATCCATCCATCCATCCATCTCTCTCTCCCTCTGTCTCTCTCTCTGTCTCTCTCTGTCTCTCTCTCTCTCTCTCTCTCTCTCTCTGTCTCTCTCTCTCTCCCTCTCGTGCTTCCGGTTGCACGGTTTGGAGGAGCTGGGGTGAGTTTGGAGTTTTTTTGGGAGCTTGGAATCGTTTTGTGTACTCTTTTTTTGTTTTTTCTTTTGTCGGTATACGTGTTTTTTGGTCTTCCTGCTGTTGCCGGTTGCCCGTACCGGCGTCATGGCCGGTTCAGCTAGTGCTGAGGACGATTGTGAGCGACTGACGCGGCGTCATGCTATCAAGTTGGTACCTACTGTGGCGTGTTCGGTAGAAGACGCTGCGCTTGCTGTGTGCAAGGAGGTTGGTTGCGACCACATCAGGTCCGCGTCCCGGATGAATGGCTCGATTGTGCTCTTCCTGGCCAGCACGGAGAAAGTGGCGGAGGCGGTGGAAAAGGGCGCGGTGATCCACGGTGTTCTGACACCTGTGCTGCCTCTGGTGAGTCCAGCCAGACGGATCGTTTTGTCTAACGCACCGCCGTTCTTGCGCAATGATACCCTTGCTGCAGAATTGTCCCATTTCGGCCGCATCGTGTCTCCGTTTAGGAGGATGCCTCTAGGAAGTAAAGCTCCGTCTCTCTGTCACCGTCACCGTCTTCTGTCACCGCAGGCGCGCCCTCATCGTGCTTGCGGACAACCAGTCTGACCTCAACGTCTCTTTCAACTTTCGTTTTGATGGATGTCCGTATACTGTTTTCGCTACCACCGACGAGATGAAATGTTTTGGTTGTGGCAAAGAAGGCCACTTGATCCGCTCCTGTCCTGAACGTATGGCCCCGGGCCCGCCGTGCGCCGCTGCCCCGCACGCTGCCCCGCACGCTGCCCCACACGCTGCTGCGCCGAGTGATGACGCTGGTGCGGAGAGGGCTACGACGTTGTCCACCGAGCCTGATGTTCCTGTCTCTGCTATTCCTGACCCTCCCGCGCTTTCACCTGACCAATAGGCGCCCGAGGATTCTGGGTCTAAGTCTGCACCTGACGCCGTGCCTCCTGCTATGGAGCGCGCTGAGGAGGATCCGTCTGCGTCTGGCGTGAACGCTGAATGTGTGGACACGAGCTCTGCCTCTCAGGTCCAGATGGGAGAGCTTTCTACTGTTGAGGACTGTTTTAGTGATTCTGACCTCTCCTCCTGTGGGGATGTCGAGCTCCCCGGTTCATCTCAGAAAAGAAAAATGGACGTTTCTCAGCATGGTGACACCCCCCAGAAATTGACGAGGAGTTCCAGCAGGGCTAAGTGGGCCAACAGTTCTGGGGTGAGTGAGCAGCTTTACTCCGAGGCTAACATAAAACGATTCTTGAAGGCTACGAAAGGTGCGCGAAATGTAAATGTGGTGGATTATTTTCCGAATCTGAAACTGTTTGAGGACTCAGCCCGACCGCTCACTCGTGCCTCTTCTGGAGAGTGTTCGCTGACTGACCAAGAGGTTTACCGGTTATAGAAGTTTCTGTCCAAAGTTACGGCCCAAGTGGCTAGTCAAGACTTGTGTGTACATTATGGGAGTTATTCTATGTTTTGATGTATTTTGTGTGTTTCTTTTTCTTCATCATGTGTACTTTTAACATTGGTACTCTGAATGTAAACGGTGCTAGGAGTAGATCCAAGCGTGCGGCACTGTTTCATTTGTTTCGAATGAAACATCTGGATTTAGTTTTCCTCCAGGAAACACACAGCACTCCTGATTTAGAGGCTGAGTGGGGCAGGGAGTGGGCTGGTCAGGTGTATTTTAGCCATGGCTTGTCCAACAGCGCTGGGGTGGCACTTTTGTTCTTCAGATCTTTTCTTCCAGTCTCTGTGGAGGTAGAGGAAGTAGTACGGGGGGCGGTTTTGAGAGTTAGGGCTCGTTTTGAGAACGTTTTCCTCGTTCTCATCTGTGTGTATCTGCCCTGTGCCAGCACGCGAAGACTGGAGGCTTTAGACTCTCTAGACCGGTGTGTACGGGAGTGCAGTGACAGTGGGGAATACCTGTTTGTGGTTGGGGATTTTAACAGTACTTTAGAACCACATCTAGACAGGAACCATGCTGAGCCTCATCCTGCCTCTGCTCTGAGACTGAGAGCTTGTGCAGAGCCATGATCTGCAGGATGTGTGGAGAGCTCATCACCCTGCGGTTAGGCAGTACACCTGGTCCCACTGCAAGAATGACTCCCTCTCGTTAGCACGTCTGGACAGGCTGTACTGTTTCACACATCACATTAACGTCTGCACATCGTCTGACATCACCCCTGTCGGGCTCTCAGATCATCACCTGGTTACTTGTACGGCTCTCATTTCCAATGTCAGGGTTCGCAGCGCCTATTGGCACTTTAACACCTCACTGTTGCAGGACAAAGTTTTTCTCTATGCTTTCAGAGAATTCTTTAAGTCACACAAACTTTGTAAAACTGATTTTAGTAGTCTTTCACGGTGGTGGGATTACGGTAAGGCCCAGATCAAACAGCTGTGTCAGCAGTACACTCGTGGTGTCACGGGCGACAGGGCCCGACGTGTGAGAGAACTGGAGCTGCAGGTGGTGGAGCTGCAGTCTTCGGTAGGCTCTACTGGGGATAGGGGTCGTGTACGTTCTCTCAGCTCTAAGCGTTTGGCGTTAGCCGACCTGCTGTGTACCGCCACCCAGGGGCGATCCCGCCATGTGGACCTCTCCCAAATGGACGCCCCTTCCCGGTTCTTTTTTGGCCTGGAGAAGAGGAACGGCCAGAAGAAGATCATACAGTCCCTTCGTCCTGACGGTAACACCATCATCACAGACTCCGGTCAGATCAGGTCGTACGCCTGGAGTTTCTACGAACGTCTGTTTACGTCTGGTCTGGGACGAGACCAAGACAGCACTGTGTGGAGGGGTTTCCTGGAGGGTCTGCCTCAGGTCAACAGGGAGCAGAACCGCTGTCTGTCTGGCCCCATTACTCTACCTGAACTGACTGCGGCCCTAGGGGGGATGAAGACCGGCAGGGCTCCCGGCATCGATGGCCTCCCAGTAGAGTTTTATAAAGCCTTCTGGGATATATTGGGTGAGGATCTGCTGGAGGTGTTCACGGAGGGCCTGCAAGATGGTCGCCTGCCTTTGAGTTGTCGTAGAGCGGTGCTGGCTTTATTGCCTAAGACGGGTGATTTACAACTACTTCAGAACTGGAGGCCCATCTCGCTGCTCTGCACAGATTATAAGATCCTATCCAAAGTTCTGGCCTCTCGTCTTCGTCATGTCATGGCCTCTGTGGTCCATGCTGACCAGACCTACTGCATGCCTGGAAGGCTGATAAGTGATAACATCACGCTGGTCCGCGACGTTTTGGATGTCTCCAACTCGTCGGGCGTCGACCTCGGTCTGATCTTGGTGGATCAGGAAAAGGCGTTCGACAGAGGCGAACACCAGTACCTGTGGCGTGCCTTGGCGGCGTTTGGGTTTGACCCTGTGTTCGTGGGTCGTGTCCGCACTTTATATAATGACATTGCGAGTGTTCTGAAGGTCAATGGGGGTTTGGGTACACCGTTCTCCGTGGGGCGGGGCATCAGACAGGGCTGTTCCTTGTCAGGGATGTTGTACTCTCTGGCCATTGAACCTTTTTTACAGCGGCTCCGGTCTGGATTGCGGGGGGTCAGCCTGCCCGCATGTCCTTCCTCGTTCAAGGTGTCTGCCTACGCTGACGATGTGGTCATCCTTGTGACCGGTCAGGAAGACGTGGACGTGTTGGCTGAGACTGTTTCTCTTTTTGGTCGGGTGTTAGGTGCCAAGGTGAACTGGGCACAGAGCGAGGCCCGTTTTTTTGGGAATGGGCTGGATGGTGTCCGACTGCCGGGGGGACTCCAGTGGGGTTCTGGGGGTTTTAAGTATTTGGGGGTTTTTCTGGGTGAGGACAGTCTCCGGAAGACCTGGAGTCAGACAGTAGAGAAGGTGCAAAGCCGGTTGTTGAAGTTGAAGTGGATTCTGCCTAAGATGTCGTATCGGGGGAGGGTACTGGTCATTAACAACTTGATATCCTCCCAGCTGTGGCACAAGTTGATGTGCGTGGACCCGCCTCCTTCGCTTCTTTCTACTGTCCAGAAGCTGATTGTAAATTTTTTCTGGGACAAGCTCCACTGGGTCTCTCAGTCGGTGCTGTTCCTCCCGAAGGAGCAGGGTGGGCAGGGACTTGTTCACCTGGCCAGTCGCGGTGCTGCGTTTCGGCTACAATTCATCCAACGACTGATATCAGGTCCTGCAGATCTGCTCTGGAGACCGTTAGCGGTGGCCATACTGGGGAGGGTGAGTGGGTGGGGGCTCTCTCTCTTCCTCACGAACTGTCGCTCGGACTCTCTCCCTGGGTTCTATCGGAGCCTCCTGTCGGTTTGGAGGAAGCTCAGGAGGGGGAGGCAGGCAAATACGTCTCTGCATTGGCTGCTGAGGGAACCCCTGAGTGGGCGGGCCCTGCTCTACGGGTGCTCTTTATGGTGGAGGCACGGCTTAGGTTGGAGTTTGGGGTGTTTCAGATAAACGGGGACTTGGAGGGTTTTGAGGAGCTGTGGGGGTGTGAAGGGGTTTTGGCCACGGTGAAAGAGGGGGATCTTGCACTTGGGTCTCTGTTTGTGTGAGGGTGGGTGGGAAATTGGGTCTATTTTTCTTTTTTGTTGTGTGTCATGTAAGTAGTGTTGATGGTAAATGTATGTGGTATAAATGTTGTTTATTGAATGTATTTTGTGGTTTGTTTTGTGTTTTGGCTGTACATAGTGTACACCGTGTGAACCGTGCCGTTTTTGTTGTTGTTGATATTGTGTATTTTGAGTTTTGTGTAAATGCAAATACTAGTTGTAGAATTTTTTTACAGGCAAATAGAGGTCTGTTAAAAAAAAAAAAAAAAAATCTCTCTGTCTCTCTCTGTCTCTGTCTCTCTCTCTCTCTCTATCATCTATTTCTATATCTATCCATATATACAGTATTATCCATTCATCCATCCCTCTGTAGAAGAATCCAAAGTGTGTTTATTCAATTCACCTCAACGAAATATCATAATGAAAGTATCTGTTCATTATAACTTAAGACCAAGACACACTAAGAATTTAACATTCAGGTCAGTGGATTGTAGAATTGTTAGTGCTTCTTTGCAGAGGAGGAGTGAAAAGACTAACAACTAGGGTAAAAACATTAATTCGGGAAAACAGTGCATTCTGGTGTGTAGCTTGATTGGGAAATATTAGATTACTGACTTTATTGAATTTTTCTTTCACCAGCCTATATTTATCCCTCATGGGGAAATTATTTTCTACTGCATTGCACTGCATTGCATTGCAGCAGGCAGCCAAGATGATCAGAATCAGAATGCTTTTATTGCCATGTCAGTGAAAAATATCAGAGACTAGGAACTTGTTTTGATACAGGTGTGCAAAAATATAAAATAAAAATAATAAAAAATAAAATAAATAAAACAATAAGAATAATGGTGATGATGGGAGCAATAGTGGTTTAGGTGTCTTTTCCAGTGACACCTAGTGATGGGGTCATCAGGAATAAAACCGGCCTCTCCCAGTCCAAGGGTGGTTATTGTACCACAGAGATAACACCTCCCCTTTTGTCAGATGTGAAACTGAATCCAGATCATACCCTCCCGTCTGGTTAGGCTGAGTAAAAAAAATTAGCAATTGTTCACAAAAAAAGCAGCCGTCAAGTTCAAGACTCTGTGGCTCTGAGACAGATTAACAAAAGGTTAACATGTTACCATTCTAGAAACGCATATTTCACAGCTGTGGTAAGGTAGGTATTGAATCTGGCAAGCATTTGTGTGACGTACGTCGAGGACATTTGTCCAATATGTCCTACAGTTAATGTAAATGTTGCTAAATTAAAGGATCAATCCATTGTGACGTGATTAAGGAAGCATCCTTTTTGCATACGTATTACCTATGCTTTTGTCTGAGTGATGTCAAAACAAATCATCTCATCGAGCTCTTTAGCCTGCTCTTCAAGGGTCACTGAACACAAGTTAGCTTTCCAATACACCACAAAACCAATACTTCCATTCAGCAAAAATTCAATCATTAGGATGAATATGCATCTTCCAACTCATCGACAAAGAGCATCGACCGGCATAAATTTTCAAATATGCTATTTAATCACATGAAGATGTTAAATATGAGTGAAACCGTAAGTGTGGTCAAATTGTGTTTACATCTTTCTTACTAACCATTTTCTTTTTAATTGGCCAGGTAACCTGCATCAATCTAGGGGGAAATTTGGCCTCCATCCACTCATATGATGAGATGATGTACCTTACATTAATATTAATGATACAGGGCGCAAAGATGAAGAAAGCCTGGTTGGGAGGTTTCGATGCTGTGCAAGTAAGTTATTTATAAAAACTGAAAGTTCATCAACACATAATTAATATTTGTAAACCCGGTTATGGATCGAATTAAATTCTTTTTGCAACTTATTCTCAGGAGTCAGTATGGCAGTGGACTGATGGATCAAAGTGGGATTACACAGAGTGGAGGAAATTTCAACCTGACAATGCTGGAAAAGGAGAAAATTGTCTTGAAATGAACTACGAATTTATTAAAATAGGTAATGAAACAAAAAATTTTTAAACATACACAAAAACGTTATGCATCAAAATGCAAACAGATAAAAGTATTAGTGATTATAAGTAAGTTAAAATAACAATGAAAAGATGATAATATAAAGTTTATTGTGGTTTTCTGTTTGATTGGAGATGTGTACTTTGTAAATTTAATTTTTTGTATGATTGTAGAAATGCTGTTCAGTTAAATGTATACAGATGTATAGGGACAGGCACATATAAGCCGTGCTTCAGCCTATTCCTTTTCTTTGGTCTATTTGGTTTTTTTTTTTTTGGTTTTTTTTTTTGCAATCTGTATTGTTATTATGATTATGATTTTGACCAAGAATAAAAAATAAATAACTGATGATAATGATGATGAACTTGAAAAATCCATTTTCAATTTAAATGACTTCAGCTCTATTTTTTTTTTTTTTTTTTTTTAAGTATTTATTGAGCATGAATAAGCATTCTTTGCTTAGGAAGGATGACTCGGTGGGTCGGGTGACCATTCTGTAACCCCGAGGGTCACCAGTTTGATCCACTCACTGGTGTTCATGCCGAGGTGTCCTTGAGCAAGACACTAAATCCCCAATTGCTCCTAATGATAGAGTAATGTGCCTTGCATGGCGGGTCACATCATCGATTATGAATACGGGTGTGAATGGGTAATTGTAAGCTGTAATGCAAAGCACTTTGAGTGGTAGGTAGAAAAAGCGCTGTATACTGTAGGTGGAATCCATTTACTATTTTACCATTTTGCTCCTCAAGCACAAAAAAATTTTAAAAGACATTTTAAAAACTGTCCATTTATTGCAAAAAAAAAAAAAAAAAAGAACAAATCCAAAAACCAACCGAAGCCTATAACAAGCCTAAACATGCACCAAACCGCTTAAAAATCAACAATCTACATAAACCACCACCTTTCACAATCCATGCCAGCATGCTGAAAGGAAAGAAAAAAAATGTTTAACTTTTCAAATCCTCTTATTTTATTTACCAAATAAATACCCAAAGTAATCCATTTAATTGGACATTGAATCTCCCTCATTTCTTATTATTAACAAATGAATGCCTTTTTAGATTTGTCCACAACGAAGCTGAAAAAATATCAGAGTAATATGTCTGTAAAATGACGTAAAAATTACGTTCTTTAGAACTCTGCTTTAAAATCTACACCAACTTCACCTGATGACGTTTTTGTGGAAATTCATGTGATAAAGTTATGATGGCAGAATATGATAGAAGTTAGACAAATGACTGCTTCATCCTGATTATCAAACAGACCTCAACCATTCGTCAGTAACACAGTTTGTGATGTCGGGCAGTCGGTGCGACATGGTTCGTCACCTTGGTGTAAACTTATTTGTGTTTAAAATAACTTACTTCTACATTTTTTTTTATTCTAGAAACGAACAAATGGAATGATGTGAGTTGTTCGGAAAAAAGAGCATTCTTCTGTTCCAAGAAGATTTGAAGCAATTTTCCATCACCGCCTCGAGAACACTCAATCACTCAGAATTAATCTTTTTTGGATCCACTCAACATTCCATGTATTCATGTATATGTTCTTCCATCTATTGGAGTTTTGAGGGTTCTGTAGTAAATCTCGAATGGTGGGGCACACCCTGCGTGGCTCTCCAGTCTTTAACACTTTTTTAAAAAGAAAATCTTAAACTGAACTCTAATTAACAAAATCATCATTATCATTGGGGGTCAGTTTAAGAAAGGTCTTTGGTATATTTAAACAACTTTGCAATGTTGAGAAAAACTAAAATGAATATAAATTATGAATGGAATTTTAAATTAAATTTCTTAGAACAGAATAAAAAAATGTGAAGCATTGCTCTAAATTTCAAAGCTAAAACTGTAAACATATTCTTAGTTCAAAAGGAGAAATATATTTTCAAATTCCTAAAATTTTCTTCTTTAAAAAATGTACAGGCATATTTATTTTACACCTGTAACTGAAATAAATTTGTGACTCTTTCAAAACCATTCAGGCCCTCTGTTTTGTCATGCTTACCAAAATTATTTATCCTGCATTTTGTACAAATCTTTTTAAATTTTGAAATGATTAAAGAATCAGTGAATCAAAAAACTTCCTCGGGCTTGGGAGGTTTTAAACTGATGCTTCTTCTTATTTGTTTGATTCTAATTTGATGGATTTATTGATATTTTTTTTCTTTATTAAAAAATTTATTTGATTTATCAAACTGCTGCAGCCAATAAAATGTCACCAAATTAAGGGAGATTTACATGGAATTAACATTGAAAGGTGTATGTGTTCACATTTACAACAAACTGTACTGCGCAGATAACATTTGGTGTCCCGTAAGAGAAGGATCAAAGTCTTTTCCATTTTTTGAGAAGATTGAGGTCTTTCAGTGTGTGCAGGACACTGCTAAAGAACTTTTTTTCAATTTTATTATGTTTATTTTAAATAGAAAAACAAAAGCAATAAAACAATATATTTTTAAATTAATAATATTGATTTGAAAAGGGGGTTGAAAGGAGTCAAGACTTGTAAACTGCATACCCTATTCCCTCACCCAATCACTCACCACGACAAACAAACAAAACTACAACAGCAAAAAACAAATAAAACAATTTAAAAAATACATCACTAAAAAAAACACACACACAAGACAAGGACAAAGACAAACCCGGACACCCCGACCACACACCTTCGATAAAAGTATAATTTAACCCACAACATCAGAAATAAAAAGGCAAAAGAAAATTGAGAAACCAGGGATAGACCCATTTTACTTCTACTACAAATAATAAAAAAAAACATTGCAAAAGATTTTTGTTAAGCAATTAGATCAATTTCTTGGAAAAAAGAATCCCTCCACAACAGTTTGGATTTAGAAAACAGCTAAGTACTACATTTGCAGTGACGCACATGATTGAGGAGGTTAGTTCCTATTTGGATAGGGATGAATATGTAGTTGGTATTTATATTGATTTGAAGCAATTATTTGATGCCATTGATCATAAACAATTAATAATAAGATTAGAAAAATATGCAATGAGAGGAACTGTGTGTTCCTGGATAAAAAGTCTCTTAAAAAATAAAAACACAGTGTTTTGAAATTGACAATGTATGATCCAATTTCAGATCTGCAAATGGTAAAATACCACAAGGTTCTGTGATTGGTCCAAAAGTATTTAACATATTCAATAATGATATATGTAATTGTTCAAATCTATTTAAATTTATTGGACAAAAGTATCAGGTGTGATGGAAGAGTTTCAGCTAAAATGAAAGGAAAAGTGTACAAAACCGTGGTGAGACCGGCCATGCTGTTTGGTCTAGAAACAGTGGCACTGAGGAAAAGACAGGAAACAGAGATGAAGGTAGCAGAGATGAAGATGCCTAGGTTCTCTCTGGGAGTGACTAGGATGGACAGGATTAGAAATGAGAATATCAGAGGAGCAGCATGTATTATAGGTTTTTGGAGACAGGAACATTTCAGGAACACGCTTGCAAAGTTTCCCTGGGACCACTGAAAAAAATATTTACAAAGAAAAACTGAAAAGACAAAAAAAATAGAAAAACAACAACAAAAAAATCACACTATCGGACCCCTAACGCATTTGTCTGTGATGGCCTGCTTAGCGCGAAGAGGAGGGACGGTCTTTGAAAGAAATGATAATATAGATCTTTGACGATCATCCCTTTTGCCAGCCCAGCTGTTTAAATGCCTGCTCAGCATCGAGATGCTAGTCTTTTTGCTCTCATATGAAAGCAAAGCGCCACATTGACTACATTCAGCAAAGCCAACGCAAGTTTCTGGAGCATTTTGAACAATCAGTTTGAAGCTTATCCGCACCTCACTCTTACGGGTGCATGTTTGTCTTTTCAGTTCTCCTGCCTTTAGTTTATCCTTAACTCCTTACTCCTTCGTATTGGGGATACCAGTTCAAAATAAATACAGACTTGCGCAGGGGAGGATTACCAAATTAAGAGGGGGCGTTCACGTGCGCAGAGCATTCTCTAGTTCTGCGGATCCTGTTTAGTAGTTAAACATTACTTCTCTGTTTTATTATTAATTTTATAACAAGTATTCCTTAGTTTAGTACCCACACCTCGTTTTAGTTTACACTTTATAAACATATATTTATTTGAAATAAAAAAAAAAAAAAGTCAGCGAGAGAGAAGCCCGAGCCCGACCCGAAAATGAATGACATTTTAGGCCCGGCTCGGGCTTAAGATCTCACCTCTGGTTTGGAACGACCAGGAAAGAGGCCTAGGGGAAGACCAAAGAGGAGGTTCACAGATAGAGTGAAGGAAGACATGACGATAGTTGGTGTGACCAAAGAAGATGGAGCAGATAGGGTTAGATGGAGGAACTGACTTGCTGTGGTGACCCCTGAAGGGAAATGCCAAAAGAAGAAGAAGTTTGCAGATGAAACAACAATAGTTTTTTCTGAAAAAAAAAAACTAGTTTGAACTAGTTGGGAACGTTGATAGTGAACCCTAACAGCTCAAAGTTTGGTTTGATTTAAATAAGTTATCACTTTATATAGCAAATACCGTATTTTGATAACCATAAGGCACATATAAAAGTCTTAGATTTTCTAAAAAATGAGCGGCGCGCCCAATTGTGCAGTTCGCCAGTACATAAATGTTTGCTTAAAGAGACGCTTCCAGCAGGCGTCATTATTAAGGCAAATGAAAAGGGCTGAATGGACAAGGAAATAATGAAAGAGTGGCTGAGGGAGGTGTACGTAAGGAGACTGGCATCGCCATCACTTCTGATTTTTTACTCTGCGTGCTCATCTCCCCGCCAAAGTGAAAAACAAGCAAAGCAGATGAACTCTACGCTTGCTGTTATTCCGGGAAGTCTGACAATGGAACTCCAACAGATGGACATTGGTGTGAACCGGCCGTTCAAAGTAAGCATGCGAGCCGCGTGGGAGCAATGGAGGAATGAAGGAGAGCACAGCTTCACGAAGCTTGGAAGGCAGCGCTGGGCGAGTTACACCACAGTTTGCCAGTGTATTGTAAATGCTTGGGCTAACGTGTCTGCTGGCACTGTTTCCGAGCTTTCGCAAAAGCAGGCATCATTTCCGAGAAGCGCGCATGGTACAGAAAGTAACCCTGACAGCGAAGAAAGTGAACCTGCTATGTTGGATTTAGCGTAGCTGTTGGATTCCAAAACAGAGGATGAGAACTTGGATGAATTTGATAAATGACTTTATGATGACTGTAACTAATATTTAAATTAAACCAACCAAACTCAGTTTTGCTCCCGATCTATTTTTAAATACACACACTTGTTTGCTTGTGTGTGTGTTGCTGTAAGGCGGATGTATGTAGTAGAGGATATGTGTATAAAACCCACGCCCTATCATCAGGTGTGTCTTATGTGTGTGTTATATACAGAGCACACGAAACTGAGACTGCGCCTTTTAGTACGGCGCGCCTTTTGGTTGTGAAAATACGGTGTAGGATTTTTGGAAATAAAATGGATACTGACAGGGATATAAAACTTAAAATATATTATGTTGAAACTGAAAGAGTATATAATATAAATTTTTAAGGAATTATAATCGATGCTAAATTAACATGGAAAAAACATCTAAAATGCATGAAGTGGGGGAGAGACTTCGGCCTCAACATAATAAAAATAATGCATTTTATTTATAATGCACTCTACACCTGAAATCAAGCCTCAGAGTGCTACATGGTTAAAACATTAAAACTTAAAACAATTAAAACAGTACAGCACAATAAAAACAAACATACAATGCAAACAAAATTTAAAAATGATAAGCTTTTTTAAAAAGGTGGGTTTTTAGTCCTTTTTTTAAAGGCATCCTCCGTCAGTGGGGCCCTGAGGTAGTCTGGGAGGGCATTCCACAGGCGGGGAGCAGAAGGCCCTGTCACCCATTGTTTTTAGCCGTCTCCTGGGTGGGTTCAGACGATGCTGTTGGCCTCACCGGGTCGTGGTTGAGGTATTGAGTGTGAGTAGTTCTGAGAGGTAAGTGGGGGCCTCACCGTGCAGACAGTGATGGGTGTGAAGGTGGACCTTATATTCAATACAGAGGTGAACGGGAAGCCAGTGAAGGCTGTGAAGGATGGGGGTGATGTGCTCGTAATTCCGCACCCTCATCAGGACCCTGGCAGCGCTGTTCTTAACATACTGGAGCTTTTGAGTGCTCCTGCCAGGGATCCCAATGAGAAGCGCATTACAGTAATCCAGCCTGGAGGAGACAAAGGCATGGACGAGCTTCTCAGCAGCCGGGAGGGAGAGAGATGGACGAAGTTTTGAGATGTTACGGAGGTGAAAGAAGGAAGTTTTGCAAATGTGGGTGACATGATTGTCAAAGGTGAGGTGGGGGTCGAACTTAACCCCGAGGTTGGTAACAGAGGGAGAGAGGGGAATGTTGTGGCCAAAGAGGGAAATTGAGTTTATGGGGGAGGAGCGAAGTTGTTGAGGGGTACCAATTTGAATGGCTTCGGTTTTAGAGCCGTTCAACTGAAGAAAATTTTGGCTCATCCATGCCTTTATGTCCTCTAGGCAAGAGCTGAGGTGTTTGAGAGTGGCAGAGGGGGACCCAGAGGGAGTGACTTTGAGGTAGAGCTGTGTGTCGTCAGCATAGCAGTGGAAATTAATGCCATGTGTGCTGATGACACTACCAAGGGGGAGCATGTAAATTGTGAAGAGGGTAGGACCGAGCACGGAGCCCTGGGGGACCCCACAGGTGACTGTGTGGGTTCTGGATTTAGCTTCCCCCAGGACCACGTACTCGGTCCGATCAGTGAGGTAGGACTGAAACCATTGAATGACAGTGCCTGAGAGTCCAATGTGGTGCTGAAGACGGTGGAGAAGGATGTTGTGATCAATGGTGTCAAATGCAGCAGAGAGGTCGAGGAGAATAAGGAGGGATGTGGAACCGGAATCAGAGACCATCATCAGGTCACTGGTGACTCTGATCAAAGCTGTCTCTGTGCTGTGGAATGGGCGAAAACCAGATTGAAATTTCTCATAGAGGTTATTTGATTTTAGATGATTATGAAGCTGAGAGGAGACAATTTTTTCAAGAATTTTGGATATGAAAGGAAGAAAAACATGTGAAGACGTGTAGCTTTGTTGCTCTGCAGGAGTACTATATTTTTTTCAGCTAAATCCTTTACCATCGAACACTCTAAGATTACCCCTCATCTCCAGAAACTTTGTTTCATATAACTGTTTGAATAATTTATTTTGCCATGGCTGGACAAAGAAACACCAGAAAATCCGAGCTTGCTAACGCCACTGAGAGCAGCCCCGTGACTTCTGATACGGCTAAGCTAATGGAAGCGATTACAAAGTCTGAAAAAAAGGTACTGACCGAGATTGCTACATTGGATTCAAAGATTGAATCCAAATGCCAAATGAAAATATGCAGCCACTCCGACGGGATTTTAAAGAGCAGCTTGAGGGCCTGAGAAGCAAATTCAATGCTAAGCTAAACCCACTGGATGCTAGCATCGTTAGCAATCGGACCCGCATTGCTAGCCTGGAGAGCGCTACCGGTGATCACTCTGACAAGATGGTGAACGTGAAGGAAGAAGTACAGAGTCTACGAGCTACTGTAAAGGCCCTGACGGAGAAGACTGAAGACCTGGAGGGAAGGCAACGCCGCTGCAATATTCGCATTCTCGGGGTGAAGGAGCAGTTTGAATCGGGCCAGCGTCCTGCTGAGGCTGTGGCTAAGCTACTTCAGGATGTTCTGAGCATGGACGCTGCTCCCACGCTGGACAGAGCGCATCGGAGTCTGCAACCAGCCCATGCTAAAGGACAGCGACCCCGGCCATTGATCGTGAAGTTTCACTACTACCAAGAAAAGCTGGATGTGCTTCGCAGAGCAGCAATTAAAGAGTCTCTGGTACATGATGGCAACAAGATCCTTATTTTTCCAGATCTTTTTATTTTTTTTACCCAACGCCAGAAAAGAGCTCAGACAAAACTGTCTTTTGTTGGACCTGATTTATGGAATAACGTTATAAAAAAGGAGATAAAACAATGTGTTACAGTACAAATATTTGAAAACAAAGTGTCACAATTTATTTTTTAAAGTTTTTAAATGTTGTGTTTTGTGATTTTTTTCTCTATCTGTAAATTTATTTCAAGGTTAACTGTAATTGTTATCTGAGATGAAGAGAGGAGGATCCAAGAGCAGGTACAGTATACAACAGTTTATTGGATAAGTAATCGAAGGTATCCACAGGGAAGTGGTGATGGCTTCAGGTGGTGCTGGATGGCCAGGAGGAAGGTAGGAAGGTCCCTGTGGGGAGAATGAAGTTATAAGTCTAAGATGTCAAATAAGCACAGTTCGGAGGTGGTCAGTTTACCACAAGAGTAGTAAAAGAACTGATGAAGACTGTGGGTGAGACCAGGTCTTTTATAGCCAATGTCAAGTACATGCAAGTGGGAGTAATCAGCTCAATCCTCCCGTTAGTAACCATCCAGCACTTGTGAGTATTGGAGAGGGAGAAAAAAGAAAGAAGAAAAGCAGGCCCTGAATGACCTCACACCGAAGAATCTCCCTGGTGGCCCCCCCGTTCCCTCCCTCCCCTCCGTATCGCAGGATCTTGACAGGACTAATGAAGTGGGGGGGAAATTTGCGAGACTCCATCCTGAGGGGGAGTCCACCACAGTGACCACAACAGTGTTACCTTCTGAGGGAGGGAGTCCGGTCACAAAGTCCAGTGCAATATGGGACCAGGTGATGGGACTGGTGGGGGGTGTATTTCACGTTCCTAAGGGAATTCACACCTGTTTCAAAAATTTTTGTTGGAGTTGCATCATATGCTGTAGACACAACTCCCAAGGCAATGCCAGACCGCAGAGAGGAAAGTGCCAGGATGGCTCTTACCCATTTGAGATCATTCAATTAGATTTCATTACATTGAACAGAAGTGGGCCCTACAAATACTGTCTAGTAATAGTGGACTCTTTGACTAAGTCTGTTGAGCTGGTGCCATCCAGCAAACCAGATGCATTGACAGTAGCTAAGGCTATATATAAACACATTATTCCTGAACACGGCATCCCTAGATCAGATCAATTTCTTCAAAGTCTCTTCTAGTCAACAAACTAGTTAGTGATAACAAACTTAGTCTACTAGTGCTAACTGAAACTTGGCTACGACAAGATGACTATGTAAGACTTAATGAAGCAACGCCTCCAAGTCACAATAACTACCTAAAATCCAGAGACTCTGGGAAAAGTGGTGGTTTAGCAGTAATATCACAGTCTAGCTTACTTCTCACCCCTAAAATAAAATACACATATAATTCCTTTGAAAGTATCATGCTATCTATTAACCAGCAAAACCGGAAAAAAACAAAAAGCATTTTTATTCATAGTTATATACCGTCCACCAGGGCCTTATTCAAAATTTTTAACTGAGTGCTCTGATTTTCTGTCAAGTGTAGTTTTAGATTCTGATGAAATAGTGATAGTAGGAGATTTTAATATTCATGTTGACGTTGACTCTAGCGACTGCTTAGGAAATGCTTTCACTGCTGTACTAGATCATGTTGGTTTCACACAAAATGTAAATGAACTTACTCACTGTCACAAACACACCTTGGACCTAGTTTTAACCTATGGTGTAGAGATTAGTCAGCTCAGCGTCTTTCCTCATAACCTTGTACTTTCAGACCATTTTCTAATTACGTTTCAGTTTTTATTAAAAAATGTGTCTGCCCCAATGCAAAAAACACAACTTAGAAGAACGTTATCTGAGCGATCTGTGTCTGAGTTTAAACTTCAAATTCAGCCAATACTTAGTGCCATACTGAATAAATTTACTGAGAATACCTCTTGCAGCTCTAGTCCCAGTATGAATGACCAGTATGTCTATAGTGCCTTCCAAAGTCTCAGGGGCTCACTAGATTCTGTCACGCCTTGAAATTCCAAAGTTATTAGACGGGACCGAGTGCCACCTTGGTTTAGCACTGAAACACGCTCTCTTAAACAAGAAACCCCAAAAATAGAAAAAGAATGGCGGCGTTCTGGTTCAGAGCAATCTCGGAACGCCTGGAAATGTAGCCTCCTAGATTATAAAAAATCTTTGTGTAAAGCTAGAAACCAGTACTATTCAACTTTAATAGCGGAGAATGAAAATAATCCTAGATTTCTTTTTAGCACTATAGCTAGGCTGACCAGCAGTCACAGCACATTAGAGCCTTCTATCCCAGTTACTTTCAGCTGTGAGGATTTTCTTACATTTTTAAATGATAAAATCTCAAACATAAGGCATACAACTGAATGAACGTATTCCTACAATTAGTCCAGACCAGGCTGAAGCTGCAGAAATGGAAGCTTCTCTAAAAACTTCTGTAACATTAGAGTTTCACTTCTATAGACCAAACTGAGCCAACAAATGTTATTGCATGCTCCAAGACAGCAACTTGTCTTTTAGACCCAATTCCAAATAAGCTTTTCAAAGAAACTTTACCTGTAATTAACAAACCCATTTTAACTATAATAAATTCCTCCCTACAAACAGGATATGTTCCACAGTTATTTAAGCATGTAGTTATTAAACCGCTTCTATAAAAGATCAATTTAGATCCCAGCATGCTGGCCAACTATAGACTAATATCAAAATACCTTTTTTGTCAAAAATTCTAGAAAGAGTTGTAGTTAAACAGCTGAACCGCCATTGCAGGACAATAGTCTTTTTGAAGAATTTCAATCAGGTTTTAGATCACACCACAGCACAGAAACTGCGCTAGTTAGAGTGACAAACGACCTTCTATTAGCCAAAGAAAAAGGACTAATTTCAATCTTAGTTCTCTTAGACCTTAGTGCAGCCTTTGACACAATTGACCACAGCATTTTACTTCAAAGATTAGAATATGACTTAGGGATCAGAGGAGCAACTCTTCAATGGTCTAAATCTTATTTATCTGATAGATACCAGTTTGTTCATGTAAATGATCAGTCCTCTACTTCTACCAAAGTTGATTTTGGTGTCCCTCAGGGTTCAGTTCTTGGGCCTATTCTGTTCATGCTCTGTATGCTGCCCCGGGAAACATAATCAGAAAACACAGTATTAATTTTCACTGTTACGCAGATGATACACAATTGTACTTATCAGTCAAACCTGACCAGAGTGACCATATAGAAAAACTTAATACCTGTATCAGGGACATGAAGACTTGGATGACAATCAATTATCTCATTTTAAACTCAGATAAGACTGAAGTTATTATAGTAGGTCCTAAAAATCTGAGAGTCAGTTTTTACTGACCAAGCAGTCTTTTTTGATGAAGTAACTGTGGCCTCTGGCCTCACTGTTAGAAACCTAGGAGTTTTATTTGATCCAGATTTATCATTTAAAGCTCACATAGCACAGGCTTGTAAAACTGCATTTTTTCACCTTCGCAACATTTCTAGAATCCGAAATATCTTATGTAAAAGTGATGCTGAAAAACTCATCCATGCATTTTTTACATCGAGATTGGATTATTGTAACGCTTTGCTCGTAGCATGCCCTAAGTCTTCCCTAAGAAGTCTTCAGCTGGTTCAAAATGCAGCAGCAAGACTATTAGCAGGAACTCATAGAAGAGATCATATTACTCCCGTGCTAGCGTCTCTCCATTGGCTTCAAATTGAGTTTAGGATCAAGTTTAAAATCATCTTACTGACCTACAAGGCCCTAAACGGCATGGCTCCATCCTATATTAGTGAACTTAGTACCTTGTCAACCAAGCAGAACACTCCGCTCACAAAATGCAGGGCTGTTGGTGGTTCCTAGGATTCCTAAAAGTACAGTTGGAGGTAGAGCCTTTAGCTACCAAGCTCCAGTTTTATGGAATAAGCTCCCAGCTCAAGTGAGAGAGGCAGACAGTGTTCCTACATTTAAAGGGAGGCTTAAAGCATTCCTGTTTGAACAAGCTTATCAACAGGCCAGATAGAAACAGATTCAATTAGCTGATATAATTACTAGTTAGCTGCTAGATAGTAGAAGCTGGGAAAAGGATGGTACATTGGGGTTCTGTCCTCTAATTCTATCTACTATTCTCTGCCAGACTGCCTTGGCCCTTTCCCCCCTTACCTCCTACTCTAACCAGGGTCTGTACCCCCTCACCTAACCCCTGGCTTTCTATCTCATTCATTGTTCTCTATTGTCTGTTCATTTAGAATTACACTGCTAGTTGGTACAATACAAATCACATGTTTTCTACCTCTCTCCCTCCTCTCTGGGAGAGAGCCCCATTCAGGACTCTGCATTCCTGTCCGTGAAGGAGAGTCTAAGGGCATAAATGTGCTAGTCTTGTTTAGTTAGCATTTGTTAGTTATTTTTCTTGCTGTGTATTTATGTTTATACATTCCTCTATTTCTTGTGAAGCCAACTGAGACAGAAATTCTGTGATTTTGGGCTATACAAATAAAATTGAATTGAAGTGAATAGAGTGATTTAGATTAGAGTGATCTCTCCCCCATTGCAATGTGGAAAAGCGCTTGTTTCCTTGTGTGAAATGAATTGTTGGTTACGATACTGGGGTACTAAATTGAATGAAGCCTTTTTTAGATCCCACACCTGGGACGACCAGGAACCGGTAGGGGATGGAGCAGCCCCGCAGGAGGATGATTAGGGACTTTGCCCCGGGAACAGTCAGCGAACCAAACACCCTAGTGTCTGCCTCCATCGTTGGCCACAAGAACCGCCGCTGAAGAATCGCCATCGTATGGCGAATCCTAAGGTGACAAGACCACTGTGATGCATGGGCCCACAGGAGAACCTGGGAGCGAGCAGAGGACGGCACATATGAACGGTTAACTGGGCCAGTGCCTGGGTCCGGATCATGCTGCAGACCATCCGTTATAGCAGCCTCGATCTCTCAAGTGTTCACCCCAATGACACAGGAGGGGGGCAGAATAGGCTCCGGCATTTTATGGGTCTCATGAGACTTTGGGATCGTCGTTCAAGTCCCTGTAAATATACATTCTCTTTTGTTTCATGTTGTTTCTCGCTGATGTCCCTTTGGCTCCACCTTATCTTCATAGTCTCTCACCCCAGTTGGGAGAAGCCCTTGCTGGGCTGTTTCAAACTGTGGCTGAAATGTTTTTCCCACTCTAACACTCTGTGTGCACTTGGTTAGAAAATCTGCTAACCAATTGGACATTTGGATGTTAATTTAAATTTTTCCTACCATTGGCACCGTCCTGGCAGCCTGCTGTGGTGTAAAGCAGTACAGAAATTTCCCCGTTGAGAGAAGAGTTAAGTGTGCAAAAATAATTTTAAAAATATTAACCCTAAGATAATTTAGCTTGGCTTAAATTCTGAGTGGCTGAATAGTATAAAACGCTGAACCTTTTTTTGTTAGTTTTTTTTTTTTTTTAAAAGACACGCATAGAAGATAAACAACACAAGATCTGACATGATGCTTTTTTTCTTATTTACTTCAATACTGTTTTTCAATGTTCATTTTTCAGATCTGGGTTTTCCTTTCCTTTATTTTTCTCTGTTTCTTTGTTTCTTTCAATGTGGATAAAAAGAAAAACTGTGTACGTGCATTTAACTTTGTATCTAATTTGTACCAACAAAGTTCTAAAAATAAAGTGGTAACTCTAGAACAAGACAACCTGATCGCTTTTAAAAAGAACAAAACTCTCAATATGTAGAAGGTAGGAGCCACGTACACGTAGGCAGATTCAACTGAGTTTATTGGGGAAAATGAGGGGCTCAGTCTGGCTGGAGAGGTGCCCCAGGAGAAGCACGCTGGAGTGGTGTAGACCATCGTGAAGCAAGCTGTGGAGCAGGCAGCACTAGTCAGAACAACTGAACAGACATAGACACATTGGAGGATAGAGAACAAGGCTTAAACAGTGGAAGAAAGCAAACATACAGTAGGTGTGAACATTAGAGAGAAGCAAGTTGGAGAAAATTAGGACGCATACAGTAGGTGGGGGGTGGCTGTGACAAGGACTGAACTTAAAACCGAGTAAACAAACTATGGAGGATCATGGCACAAACTAGAAACACAAGATAAAATTACCTTCTAATGGGGATAAAATGTCATGTTCATGTTCTACTGAAAATAATGTGTTTTCAAGAACAATCACTAAAGATCACATTAGAACACATCACTATGTTAGCTTCACTTGACTGGATCCCAGTTGGATTTAGAATTCAGATGAAATTCCTTTTACCAACTTCTAAGAATGTAAATGTGATGGTCTTATCTCATATAGGTGTTCTTACAAAACAATCTTAATACTGCACACATAAAACGTACCTTTTAGTTTAGGTGTTTATTTTGTGTTGATTATGTGTTTCTGTTAGAATTATTCTGTTTGAAGCTTGTTGAAACATTTCTATTGTGATGAATGATTATAGAAATAAAAGTGACTTGAAGTGTTTTCTGCAGTGGTGGATCAAGTACTCACTTTTTGTACTTAAGTAAAAGTACAGATAATTAGTCAAAAAAATTTACTTAAGTAAAAGCACCAGTAAAAAAAATCTACTTAAGTAAAAGCACAAAAATAATTGGTGTAAGTTTTACTTTTTAGGTAAAAAGTAAAAGTATTCAACCATAATTCAAATGTTATTTTTTTGTGCGTTAGAGTCACTTCCTATCACGGAGTCGATAAGAAGAGGATTGGTGTAGGAGTTATTGTGAAGGAAGAGTTTTTTGGGAATGTTCTGGAGGTAAAAAGAAGGTCAGATAGGGTGATGAGCCCCAAACTTGAAATTGAAGGGGTGATGTTAAACGTTGTTTGTGGGTATGCTCCACAAGTAGGATGTAACAGAGGAGAAAGAGAAATTCTGGTCAGACACTGAGGAGGTGATTCAGAGCATCCCTAGAAGTGAGAGAGTTGTTATTGGAGCAGACTTTAATGGCCACGTTGGTGAAGAAAACAGAGATGATGAGGAGGTGATGGGCAGGTTTGGTATCCAGAACAGGAATGCAGAAGGACAGATGGTGATTGACTTTGCAAAAAGAATGGAAATGGCTGCAGTGAATACTTTCTTCAAGATAAGGAGTCTTGGTGGTGGAATGAGGAGGTACAGTGACACTGTACACTGAGAGGACTGAGGAGAATAGGAAAGGTACGGGTAGATACAGCGTACGGTTAAAGTAGAGGTGGCAAACGCAAAACAAGTAGCCTATGATGACCTATATGCTAGGCTGAACAGCAAGGAGGGGGAGATGGACCAATACAGGTTGGCAAGACAGAGATACAAAGATGGGAAGGATGTGCAGCAAGTTAGGGTGATTAAAAACAGGAATGGATGTCTTTTGACAGGTACCAGAAATGTGATGGGAAGATAGAAGGAGTACTTTGAAGAGTTGATGAATGAAGAAAATGAAAGAGAACAAAGAGTAGAATACATTACCACAGTGGAGCGGAAAGTGGCTAGGATTAGTAAGGTAGAAATAAAGGGGGCACTGAAGAGGATGAAGAGTGGAAAGGCTCTGGGACCTGACGATATTCCTGTAGAAGTATGGAAGTGCTTAGGTGAGGTGGCAGTAAAGTTTCTGACTGGGCTGTTTGACAGGATATTAGTAAGTGAGAAGATGCCTGATGAATGCAGGAGAAGTGTGCTGGTTTCTATTTTTAAGAACAAGGGAGATGTACAGAGTTGTGGTAACTACAGAGGAATAAAACCGATCAGTCAAACGATGAAGTTATGGGAAAAAGTTGTCAAAGCCAGGCTAAGGTCTGAAGTAAGAATTTGTGAGCAGCAGTATGGTTTTATGCCTAAAAAGAGCACTACAGATGCAGTATTTGCCTTGAGGATGCTGATAGAGAAGTACAGAGAAAGTTAGAGGTAGCTGCACTGTGTCTTTGTAGATTTAGACAAAGCGTATGACAGGGTACCCAGAGAAGAACTATGGTATTTTATGAAAAAGTCTGGTGTGACGTGAAGTATGTTAGAGCGGTTCAGGAAATGTACAAGAGCTGCAAGACAGTGGTCAGGTGTGCTGTAGGTGAGACAGAGGAGTTCAGTGTGCGGGTAGGACTGCACCAGGGATCTGCTCTGAGCCCTTTGCTGTTTGCTATGGTGATGGACAGGATGACAGACGAGGTTAGACAGGAATCTCCATGGACAATGATGTTTGCAGATGACATTGTGATCTGTAGTGAGAGGAGGGAAGACGTGGAGGAAAAGCCGGAGAGGTAGAGGTTTGCACTAGAAAGAAGAGGAATGAAGATTAGTCAGAGTAAAACAGAGTACATGTGTGTGAATGAGAGGGATCCAAATGGAAAAGTGAGGTAACAGGGAAAGAGAAAAAGAAGGTGGAAGATTTTAAGTACTTAGGATCAACAGTCCATAGCAATGGAGAGTGTGGAAAAGAGGTGAAGAAGCGTGTGCAGGCAGGCTGGAACGGGTGGAGGAAAGTATCAGGTGTGATGTGTGATAGAACAGTGTGATGTGTGATAGAACAGTTTCAGCTAAAATGAAAGGGAAAGTGTACAAAACCGTGGTGAGACCGGCCATTCTGTTTGGTCTAGAAACAGTAGCACTGAAGAAAAGACAGGAAGCAGAGATGGAGGTAGCAGAGATGAAGATGCTGAGGATCTATCTCTCTGAGAGTGACCAGGATGGACAGGAATAGAAATGAGTATATCAGGGGAACAGCACATGTTAGAGGTTTGGGGGATAAAGTCCAAGAGGCTAGACTCAGATGGTTTGGACATGTGCAGAGGAGAGAGAGTACGTCGAAAGAAGGATGCTGGATTTGGAACCACCAGGAAAGAGGCCTAGAGGAAGGCCAAAGAGGAGGTTCATGGATGCAGTGAAGGAAGACATGAAGATTGTTGCTGTGACCGAAGAGGATACAGCAGATAGGGTTAGATGGAAGAAACTGACTTGCTGTGGCGACCCCTGAAGGGATATGCTGAAAGAAGAAGAAGTATGGTCACAGATAAATATTCTGCAGGGGCGGATCCAGAGTATTCCTCAGCTCCCTCCCCCGGTTTGGGTCCACATAAAAAATAAAAAATAAAAAAAAGGAATAAAGGTAAGGGGACCAGTCAAGCTATCCTCTTCCAGGGCCTGCAAATGGGCCACCAAAATGCAGAAAAATTACTCTTATTTTTCAAAATGTTCTGGGGGGACCAGTTGCCCTTTTCTGGCTTCGTCAATTACGTCACACACACTCCGCTTCCCCTCTCCTTTAAAAAGTCCTGAATCCGCCCCTGCTCTGTGTAATGATGGCTCAACTTTTTATTTAAAAGTAAACATAACAAACAACAATCTTCTGACTCTTTTTCAATTTGTGCTATAGTTGATGTTAGTTTTTTGGTGGTGAATGACTGCGGAAAATCTTTACTCTCGTTTCTGATTGGTCCTCATTCATTACTCCTTCTCCCTATTGGAGACCGCAGGCGATCAACTGCTCCCTCTATAGGTTGATTTTGGCAATGCAGCTTAAAGATGCGCTAAAAAAAAAAACCTGCATATTTTTCAAATTCCCTACCAAAAATGAAACAAAAAATGCAAAACACACTTTTAAAAAATAGCGAAGTAAAAATACAAATATTTGCTCAAAAATGTAGAAAAGTAAAAGTCTCAAATTTTACTTAAGTAAAGTACAGATACACAATATTTTAACTTAAGTACAGTAACAAAGTAGATTTACTCCGTTACGTTCCACCACTGTTTTTCTGCATGGGTTTACAGCCGGTTCCAACCGGCTCTAATAATAATAATAATAAATTTTATTTATGACGCACTAGCATGAAGGCTGAGAGGAGAGCCCTCAAGTCCCGATGGTACATTCATGACCGGCTACTTAGAGACCCTGGAATAATTGAAAAGCCCTGTGCCTGTCAGTGATTAAAATCGAGGACGTAGAACACATCTACACATTTGGATTAGTAACCATCGGGTTTCTACTGATTGGCTCGGAAAGTTCGGCAGGAGTTGGCAGCACTTGGCAAGCTACCCGCTTGGTGGAATGTTTTGGGCAGCCTGGACTCAGACTTTAGCGGGGATGACCGGCAGACAGGACGCTCATTTTGGGGACGTTCTGGCTCGGAGGTAGAGCCTGGCTGAGGTCCATAAATTGATCCACAAACATGAGGCCATTTTGGAAAGAATGGTCGCTTGACTGGACTGGAAATAAAATCAAATTGACCCCCCTGTGTTTCGTCTGATTGGAGTTGCCATCAAGAGTTCTCTAACAGACTGAAGGCATGAGAAACTTTCTCATTCAGATCATTTAGTCTGGACTCATTGTGACCAGCCTTGGCCTATAATAATAACATTGCATTTTATTTCTAACGCATTTCTTGGCTTTCAAGGTCGCCAAGAAAGTTGATAAACAAGGCTGGTTATCTCGCGTCCCCTTGGAAGCTCCACATGAAGCGACTGCTTTGTTGTCATATTTGATAATTGGGTAAAAAAATTACAACATTTTGAATGACGAACAGTTTAGGAGGTGGTTTTGCTAGACTGGTGTCAGAGAAACCACCTCCTGATCAACGCAGGGATAACCAAGGAGATGGTGGTCGACTTCCGCAGGCATCACTCTACCACTCCCTCACCAGTGAACATCCAGGGAATGAACATTGAGCAGGTGGACTCTTACAAATACCTGGGTGTTTACCTCAACAACAAACTGGACTGGACATGTCATAGTTACGTTCAGCCTTAGACAGTCTCCCAGACAGGAAAGCACAGGGGTAGATTTTGCCATCGATTTCTGACCGCTGGGAGAGGATCGCCCCGATCCCCTCATTAGAGGCATCCACTTCCACCACGAATTGCCGGCAAGGATCTGGAAGTGTGAGCACCAGAGAAGAAGAGAGGCATTGCTTTAGAGTCTGAAATGCCGTCTCAGCATTTGGCATCCATCGGAACACCACTTGACGAGACGTGAGAGCATGGAGCGGGGCGGCCACGATGCTGAAACCCCTGATAAACTGTCTGTAGAAGTTAGCAAAGCCTTAAACTGTTGTAGTATCTTGCGGCTCACAGGCGTTAGCCAATCCATCACAGCACTCATTTTGGCAGGAACCATCTCTACCTTACCAGCTGAAACTATAAAGCCGAGGAAGGAAATTGTCGTGGCATGAAACTCCCTTTTCTCAGCCTTGACGTAGAGGTCGTTTTCCAAGAGGTGCTGAAGGACTTTAGTGACAGGGATTTTGTGAGACTCCGAGTCAGGGGAATAAATGAGAATGTCATCCACGTAAACATACACAAACTGATCCAAGAAGTGTCTTAGGACATTGTTAATCATAGCCTGAAACACTGCAGGAGCATTTGTGAGGCCAAAAGGCATGACCAGATACTCGTAGCGACCCCTAGGGGTGTTAAATCCAATTTTCCACTCATCCCCTTCCCTAATCCTAACCAAGTGGTATGCATTGCGAAGGTCCAGCTTGGTAAACACCTTGGCCTGCTGGAGCTGGTCAAAGACAGATGACATGAGAGGAACGGGAAATTGATTCTTTATTGTAATATTATTAAGAGAACTGTAATCAATGCAGGGTCTGAGTGATCAATCCTTTTTTCCAACGACGAGAAATCCCGCTCCTGCTGCAGAGGAAAACGGACGGGTAAGACCCGCTGCGAGAAATGTGCTTATACTGTATATTCGTTCAGTGCATCTCGTCCAGGAGCAGAGATGGATAAAAGACGCCCCTTTCAGATGGTGGAACCTGGAACCAGATCTATGGAACAGTCATATGTGCGATGAGGTGGAAGACTCAGAGCTTTGTACTCACTGAAAACTTCACCCAGATGGTGGTAGCAGGATGGCACCGTACTCAGGTCTGCAGTTCTTGGACCTGAAGTGGGATGAGCAGAGACTGGATTATTAACAGTAATGCATTCTTTCCGGTTAGTGATGCAATTATGCTGTTTCTCACAATCCAGCCCCCATCTCAAAACCATTCCCGTACTCTGGTCTATCTGGGGATTATGCTTGCACAACCACGGGTACCCCAGAATCAGCGTCTTAGACGAACATCTTAAAAAGTAAAAGTTCATAAATTCTTTGTGTTTCTCAATGGAAACCAGGAGAGGTTCAGAGACGAGAGTTATGCGAAATAGTACTTTCCCATCGAGAGCTCTGGCCTGGAGGGGTTTTCTTAGCAGTTTTGTGCACAGTCCCAAACTGTTAGCTAGTTCCCAAGACATCAAACTCTCATTAGTGCCAGAATCTATGAGTGCTGGTAGTTCTATGATGTTGTCGTGGTGAGTTACCTCTATGGACAAAAAGCTCTGTGTGGAATGAGCAGTAGTGGAGAATTGACTCACCGTTGTAGATTTCTTCATCGGACAGGAGGAAACAAGGGGATTCCGCTCCCCGGAGTAGTAACACCGACCTTCCCGCTGGCGCAATCACCGTTCTTCAGCGGACAGTCGCGCCCGATCCACCTGCATGGGTACAGTTTCACCCTCCCTGGCTGCACAGTGATGTGGGTTGAAAGGAGAATGATGGAACCCCCATTCAGCTGAGGTGTGAGACAACTCCACCCCAGTAGATCGATAATTCTGTTGGCGAGACAGTTGATGTCCCTGGTTATTCGTACGTATAGCGAGGGCGATGAAGGAATCCAGGTCCGGTGGTAGGAGGTGGCAGGTTGGTTGCTGATAAATTTTGTAAATCCTCTAAAACATCATTTTACGCTATATATACCAGCGGAACAAACAGCTCCTGGATGTGCCGAGCCAGTCCCTTCTGGAAGGTATCGTACAAGGCAGTGGGACCCCATCCGCTCTCCGCTGCCAACGTGTGGAAACTAATGGCGTAATCACAAACAGTTTCTTTGCCTTGTCTGATCCTGGTGATTTCTCTGCCTTTCTCCCGGCTGGTGGACATCGGATCAAAGGTGTTCTGCAGGGCGCTTTGGAAAGCAGCAAGTGATTAGCAGAGTGAAGAATTGCTAACCCACACCGCCATGTCCCAAATACGAGCTCTTCCCGATGGGTAGGAGATCATGAAAGGCAATCTTGGCTCTGTCAGAGCCAAGGAGAGTGTTCATAATGTATTGAACAAGCTGTTAAGAAATCCTGGCAAGATCCCGGCTTTCCAGACTGATGCGGCTGAGGAGAGACCCGGTGGATTGGGATTACATTGCTGGCCTGAATGGAGATTCTGGATGTGAGAGGATATCTGGACCACATGGGAAGTCAGGTTCTTCTGGTAATCCTCTTGCCGGGCAAGGCGGGCGTCCAGGTTTTGCATAACAGCTGCCAGTTGCTTGTTCTCTGCTGAGTGTATGGTGGTCAGAGTGTAGCATCAGGACCAAACTTAAAGCAGGACTTAAGTGCTTTAAGTTTGTTACAAAGTTTTATTCCATTCATGAATATGGAAATAATCCAAAACACTCTGACACAGCACAGGAGAATACAAGGACTATTTAACACAAAAGGGAGGGAATATCACGTGGAAACAATGAGGGACAATTGGACATACACAGCTGTGGGAAACACACTAGGGCAGGAAGTAAAAAAACATGAAATGAGAGGAAAGTTAGTTTTCAACATAAAACAGGAAGTGCATAATTAGACAACACAGGTGGCAGACATGGGCAAAAGGTGTACAACAGAAAAAACACAAGAGATTTCATTACGGGCTTCAAGTGTGAAACTGCCTCAGTGCTGCAGGAATTGTTCATGTTTTTAAGAGGCACAGGAACTTTTTAACTTTAATTTTGCTTGAGTCTTCGTCATATTTGTTTGATGAATTTGTTGATATTTATTTTTTGCTTAATGTAAAAAGTTGATTTGATTTAAAAAACAGCTGCAGCCATAAAAATGTCCCCATATTGAGAGAGAAAAGGAAAGAGTATGTCTCAGCTGGGTTGGTAGTTTATAAATTAGAATAACCTGCATTTTACAAAGAAAAAGAAGCAACAAAGGAAGAAAACAGGAAAGTGTCTACCTCAGAAAACTATGACAGGAGCAAAAATATTTTTTTTTGCATCCTAAATACATTTTATGTGACTGTAACAGTGAAAAATGTTAAACTTGTTGAATAAAAAATAAAAAAAAAATTTAAAAAATGAAATTGACATTAATTTAATAAAAAAATAAACTATATTTTTTTCAGATATTTTTCAGATTTGGAAAAATAAAAAATAAAAATCAAATACAGATGTGTCTCTGTGATAAAAACTGCAAACTTTCTCAAGAAAAGAAATCAGCCTCCTCATTCTCTCTGGCACTTCCTGGTCTGCAGCTATTTAAAGGTTCAAATTCAAACAGAAAAGATTCATTCTACTTGGCTGGCACAGCGAGATTGTTCACCTTGTTTAAATAATTCAGAATCAATAGAAAAGATTCATTCAGCTGAACCAGGATTCACTGCAAGCAAGGTAAGTCAGTCAGTCAGTCATCTTCTTATCCGTCTATTCCCTTCTGGGGTTGCGGGGGGTGCCGGAGCCATCCCGGCCAATTTTTAAGGCGAAGGGCAGAGTACACCCCGAACAGGTCGCCAGTCTGTCGCGGAGCAAGGTCTTTATAAATCTTGGATCCAATAAAAACTTCTTTTTGATTTTACAACAAAACAATAGTATGAAGCAGACGTTACACATGTCCCTGCAAAAAAAATGTTTGATTCTTACTCCACAGATGGCATCAAGACTTTTCGTGACGTTCGTTTTTTGCATGGTATGCAGCATTGTGTGTGTTGAAAGTGTGATTAAAATGAATTCATGTTTTTATTCATGATTAATAGAGACAAGAATAGACTATGACCTATTACATAAACTAAAGCAACAATAGTGTTAAAATGTGACAGTTACTTTCTAAACTGTGGGCTTTTTTTATTCACAGGGAATTCTGCCAAAATATGGAAAAGCTACAGGTCTGTACGACTGACGACTGACTCATTACACAACGGGAGTTTGGGATGTTGATTCATTTCAAATACAAAATGTCATTGTTCAATGCAAATGATTAAAAAAAAACATTTCTGGTTGTTGAACAAATCTCTGTAAATGTACTTCTCTTTTCTGGCAGTTGAATGTCCTAGTGGCTGGAGCAAGTTGGGATCTCGCTGTTTCCTTTTGTACAACAGTGATACATACTACATCGATGCAGAAGTACATATCTATTATCCATCAATCAATTATCTATCTAACTATCATCATCCGTCTATCACCTTTCTATCCATCTCTCTATCATCTATCTATCTACCTAACTACCTATCTACCTACCTATCTATCTATCTACCTACCTATCATCTATATATCCATAAATCTAGATGGATATACACCTACCTATCTATATATCTACCTATCAACATCTGTCCATCTATCACCATCTATCTACATCATCATCTATCTACATCTATAGATCTATATACAGTAAATACACTATATTATTTACACTATATTATTATATTATTTACACTATATTATTATAGTGTAAATAATATTGTGGTAATATACTGTAAATATGTATCTATAATCCATCTATCACCTTTCTATCCATCTCTCTATCATCTATCTATCCATCTCTCCGTCATCTATAGATAGATACATAGGTATCTATCTATGTATCTATGTATCTATCTATCTATCTATCTATCTATCTATCTATCTACATACCTATCTATGATCTATCTATCCATAGATCTAGATGGATATACACCTACCTATCTATCTTTCTATCTCTCTATATATCTATATGTATATACAGTACCTATCAACATCTATCCACCTATCTACCTATCTATCTATTCATCTATCATCTACCTACCTACCTATCTATCTATCTATCTATCTATCTATCTATCTATTTATCTATCTATCATATATTTCTCTATCTATCCATATATATTATCCATTCATCCATCCCTCTGAAGAAGAATCCAAAGTGTGTTTATTCAATTCACCGCAACAAAATATCATAATGAAAGTTTCTGTTCATTATAACTTAAGACCAAGACACACTAAGAATTTAACATTCAGGTCAGTGGATTGTAGAATTTTTAGTGCTTCTTTGCAGAGGAGTAGTGAAAAGACTAACAACTAGGGTAAAAACATTAATTTGGGAAAACAGTGCGTTCTGGTGTATGTAGCTTGATTTGGAAATATTAGATTACTGACTTTATTGAATTTTTTTTCACCAGCCTATATTTATCCCTCATGGGGAAATTATTTTTACTGCATTACACTGAATTGCATTGCAGCAGGCAGCCAAGATGATGGGCGCAACAGCGGTTTAGGTGTCTTTTCCAGTGACACCTAGTGATGGGGTCATCAAGAATCAAACCGGCCTCTCCCAGTCCAAGGGTGGAAATTGTACCACAGAGATAACACCTCCCCTTTTGTCGGATGTGAAACTGAATCCAGATCCTACCCTCCCTTCTGGTTAGGCTGAGTAAAAAAAATTAGCAATTGTTCACAATAAAGCAGCCGTCAAGTTCAAGACTCTGTGGCTCTAAGACAGATTAACAAAAGGTTAACATGTTATCATTCTGGAAACGCATATTTCACAGCTGTGGTAAGGTAGGTAGTGAATCTGGCAAGCATTTGTGTGCCGTACATCGAGGACATTTGTCCAATATGTCCTACAGTTAATGTAAATGTTGCTAAATTAATGGATCAATCCATTGTGACGTGATTAAGGAAGCATCCTGTTTGCATACGTATTACCTCTGCTTTTGTCTGAGTGATGTCAAAACAAATCATCTCATCGAGCTGTTTAGCCTGCTCTTCTAGGGTCACTGAACACAAGTTAGCTTTCCAATACACCACAAAACCAATACTTCCATTCAGCAAAAATTCAATCATTAGGATCAATATGCATCTTCCAACTCATCGACAAAGAGCATCGACCGGCATACAATCGGCATAAATGTTCAAATATGCTATTTAATCACATGAAGAGGTTAAATATGAGTGAAACTGTAAGTGTGGTTAAATTGTGTTTACATCTTTCTTACTAACCGTTTTCTTTTTAATTGGCCAGGTAACCTGCATCAATCTAGGAGGAAATTTGGCCTCCATCCACTCAGCCAATGAGATGCAGTTCTTTGTAACCATGTTAAAAACTCTGCAGAAACAACATGTTAGTGTCTGGATGGGAGGTTTCGATGCTGTGCAAGTAAGTTATTTATAAAAACTGAAAATTCATCAACACATAATTAATATTCGTAAGCCCGGCTATGGGTCGAATTAAATTCTTTTTGCAACTTATTCTCAGGAGTCAGTATGGCAGTGGACTGATGGATCAAAGTGGGATTACACGGATTGGAAAAAATCTCAACCTGACAATTTTGAAGGAAGAGAACATTGTCTTGAAATTGTCAGTGAAAACATAAACACAAGTAATGAAACAAAAAATTTCTACATACACAAAAATGTTATGCATCAAAATGCAAACAGATAAGAACTTGAAAAATCCATTTTCAATTAAAATTACTTCAGCTCCGTTTTTAAAAAAAAGTATTTATTGAGTATGAATAAGCATCCTTTGCTTAGGAAGGATGACTCGGTGGGTTGGGTGACCATCGTGTAACCTGGCGGGTCACCAGTTTGATCCACTCGCCGGCAGTCATGCCGAGGTGTCCTTGAGCAAGACACTAAATCCCCAATTGCTCCGAATGATAGAGTAATGCGCCTTGCATGGCAGTTCCCATTATCGGTTATGAATGTGGGTGTGAATGGGTAAATGTGAGCTGCAATGCAAAGCACTTTGAGTGGTAGGTATAAAAAGCGCTGTATAAGTAGAATCCATTTACTATTTTACCATCTTGCTCCTCAAGCACAAAAAGTATTTAAAACACATTTTAAAACTGTCCGTTTATTGCAAAAAAAAAAAAAAAAAAAAAAAAGAACAAATCCAAAAACCAACCGAAGCCAGTAACAAGCCCAAACATGCACCAAACCGCCTAAAAATCAACAATCTACATAAGCCACCATTTTTCACAATCCATGCCAGCATGCTGGAAGGAAAGAAAAAAAATGTTTAACTTTTCAAATCCTCTTATTTTATTTACCAAATAAACACCCAAAGCAATCCATTTAATTGGACATTGAATCTCCCTCATTTCTTATTATTAACAAATGAATGCTTTTTTAGATTTTTCCACAACAATATTTTTTATTACTCTGAAAAACTATCAGAGTAATATGTCTGTAAAAATGACGTTCTTTAGAACTCTGCTTTGAAATCTACACCAACTTCACCTGATGACGTTTTTGTGGAAATTCATATGATAAAGTTACAGGAAAAATTTTGAATACATGATGGCAGAATTTGATAGAACGTTAAACAAATGACTGCTTCATCCTGATTATCAAACAGACCTCAACCATTCGTCAGTAACACAGTTTGTGATGTCGGGCAGGCGGTGCGACATGGTTTGTCACCTTGGCGTAAACTTATTTGTGTTTAAAATAACTTACTTCTACATTTTTTTTTTATTCTAGAAAAGCTGGAATGGACTGATGCGATTTGTGCGCTAAGCAAACCATTCATCTGTTCCAAGAAGATTTGAAGCAACTCTCCATCACCGCCTCAAGAGCACTTAAACACTCAAAATTAATCTTTTTTGGATCCACTCAACATTCATGTATCTGTTCTGCCATCTATTGGAGTTTTGAGGGTTCTGTAGTAAATCTAGAGAGGTGGGGTTTACCCTGCATGGCTCTCCAGTCTTTAACATTTTTTAAAAAGAAAATCTTAAACTGAACTCTAATTAACAAAATCTTCATTATCATTGGGGGTCAGTTTAAGAAAGGTCTTTGGTATATTTAAACAACTTTGCAATGTTGAGAAAAACTAAAATGAATATAATTTAAGAATTGAATTCTAAATTTAATTTCTTAGAACAGAATAAAAAAATGTGAAGCATTGCTCTAAATTTCAAAGCTAAAACTGTAAACATATTCTTAGTTCAAAAGGAGAAATGTATTTTCAAATTCCTAAAATTTTCTTCTTTAAAAAATGTACAGTGCAGATTTATTTTACACCTGTAACTGAAAAAAATTTGTGACTCTTTCAAAACCGTTCAGGCCCTCTGTTTTGTCATGCTTACCAAAATTATTTATCCTGCATTTTGTACAAATCTTTTTAAATTTTGAAATGATTAAAAAATCAGTGAATCAAAAAACTTCCTCGGGCTTGGGAGGTTTTAAAATGATGCTTCTTCTTATTTGTTTGATTCTAATTTGATGGATTTATTGATATTTTTTTTTCTTTATTAAAAATGGATTTGATTTATCAAACTGCTGCAGCCAATAAAATGTCACCATATTGAGGGAGATTTACATGGAATTAACATTGAAAGGTGTATGTGTTCACATTTACAACAAACTGTACTGCGCAGATAACATTTGGTGTCCTGTAAGAGAAGGATCAAAGTCTTTTCCATTTTTTGAGAAGATTGAGGTCTTTCAGTGTGTGCAGGACACTGCTAAAGAACTTTTATTTAATTTTATTATGTTTATTTTAAATTAAAAAAAAAACAAAAGCAATAAAACAATATATTTTTAAATTAATAATATTGATTTGAAAAGGGGGTTGAAAAGAGTCAAGACCTGTAAACTGCATACCCTATTCACTCACCCAATCACTCACCACGACAAACAAACAAAACTACAACAGCAAAAAACAAATAAAACTATTTAAAAAATACATCACTAAAAAAAAAACACACACACAAGACAAGGACAAAGACAAACCCGAACACCCCGACCACACACCTTCGATAAAAGTATAATTTAACCCACAACATCAGAAATAAAAAGGCAAAAGAAAATGGAGAAACCAGGGATAGACCCATTTCACTTCTACTACAAATAAAGAAAAAACATTGCAAAAGATTTTTGTTAAGCAATTAGATCAATTTCTTGGAAAAAAGAATCCCTCCACAACAGTTTGGATTTAGAAAACAGCTAAGTACTACATTTGCAATGACGCACATGATTGAGGAGGTCAGTTCCTATTTGGATAGGGATGAATATGTAGTTGGTATTTATATTGATTTGAAGCAATCATTTGATGCCATTAATCATAAACAATTAATAATAAGATTAGAAAAATATGCAATGAGAGGAACTGTGTGTTCCTGGATAAAAAGTCTCTTAGAAAATAAAAAAACAGTGTTTTGAAATACTAGACAATGTATGATCCAATTTCAGATCTGCAAATGGTAAAATACCACAAGGTTCTGTGATTGGTCCAAAAGTTTTTAACATATTCAATAATGATATTTGTAATTGTTCAAATCTATTTAAATTTATTGGACAAAAGTATCAGGTGTGATGTGTGATGGAACAGTACGTGGGAGGGTTATTAATAAATAGGAACATTTTCAGGAACACACTTGCAAAGTTTCCCCGGGACCACTGAAACAAATATTTACAAAGAAAAACTGAAAAGACAAAAAAAAAATAGAAAAACAACAACAACAACAACAAATCACACTATCGGACCCCTAACGCACCTGTCTGTGATGGCCTGCTGAGCACGAAGAGGAGCGACGGTCTTTGAAACAAATGATAAAATAGATCTTTACCAATCATCCCTTTTGCCAGCCCAGCTGTTTAAATGCCTGCTCAGCATCGAGGTGCCAGTCTTTTTGCTCTCATATGAAAGCAAAGTGCCACATTGACTACATTCAGCAAAGCCAACGCAAGTTTCTGGAGCATTTTGAACAATCAATTTGAAGCTTATCCGCACTACACTCTTACCGGTGAATGTTTATCTTTTCAGTTCTCCTGTCTTTAGTTTATCCTTAACTCCTTCGTATTGGGGATACCAGTTCAAAATAAATACAGACTTGCGCAGGGGTGGATTACCAAATTAAGCGGTAGTGTTCACGTGCGCAGAGCATGCTCTGGCTCTGCGGATCCTGTTTAGTAGTTAAACATTACTTCTTTGTTTTATTATTAATTTTATAACAAGTATTTCTTAGTTTAGTACCCACACCTCGTTTTAGTTTACACTTTATGAACATATATTTATTTGAAATTTAAAAAAAAAAAAAAGTCAGCGAGAGAGAAGCCCGAGCCCGACCCGAAAATGATTGACATTTTAGGCCCGGCTCGGGCTTAAGATCTCACCTCTTGTTTGGAACCACCAGGAAAAAGGCCTAGGGGAAGACCAAAAAGGAAGTTCACAGATAGAGTGAAGGAAGACATGACGATAGTTGGTGTGACCAAAGAAGATGGAGCAGATAGGGTTAGATGGAGGAACTGACTTGCTGTGGTGACCCCTGAAGGGAAATGCCAAAAGAAGAAGAAGTTTGCAGATGAAACAACAATAGTTTTTTCTGGAAAAAAAACTAGTTTGAACTAGTTTGGAACGTTGATAGTGAACCCTAACAGCTCAAAGTTTGGTTTGATTTAAATAAGTTATCACTTTATGTAGCAAATACCGTATTTTGACAACCATAAGGCACATATAAAAGTCTTAGATTTTCTAAAAAATGAGCGGTGCGCCCAATTGTGCAGTGCGCCAGTACATAAATGTTTGCTTAAAGAGACGCTTCCAGCAGGCGTCATTAAATGAAAAGGGCTGAATGGACAAGGAAAAAATGAAAGAGTGGCTGAGGGAAGTGTGGGTAAGGAGACTGGCATCGCTATCATTTCTGATTTTTTACTCTGCGTGCTCATCTCCCCGCCAAAGTGAAAAACAAGCAAAGCAGATGAACGCTACGCTTGCTGTTATTCCGGGAAGTCTGACAATGGAACTCCAACAGATGGACATTGGTGTGAACGGCCGTTCAAAGTAAGCATGCGAGCCGCGTGGGAGCAATGGAGGAATGAAGGAGAGCACAGCTTCACGAAGCTTGGAAGGCAGCGCTGGGCGAGTTACACCACAGTTTGCCAGTGTATTGTAGATGCTTGGGCTAACGTGTCTGCTGGCACTGTTTCCGAGCTTTCGCTAAGGCAGGCATCATTTCCGAGAAGCGCGCATGGTACAGAAAGTAACCCTGACAGCGAGGAAAGTGAACCTGCTATGTTGGATTTAGCGTAGCTGTTGGATTCCGAAACAGAGGATGAGAACTTGGATGAATTTGATAAATGACTTTATGATGACTGTAACTAATATTTAAATTAAACCAACCAAACTCAGTTTTGCTCCCGATCTATTTTTAAATACACACACTTGTTTGCTTGCGTGTGTGTGTTGCTGTAAGGCAGATGTACGTAGTAGAGGATATGTATATAAAACCCACGCCCTATCATTAGGTGCGTCTTATGTGTGTATATACAGAGCACACGAAACTGAGACTGCGCCTTTTAGTACGGCGCGCCTTTTGGTTGTGAAAATACGGTGTAGGATTTTTGGAATACTGACAGGGATATAAAACTTAAAATAGATGATGTTGAAACTGAAAGAGTATATGATACAAATTTTTAAGGAATTATAATCGATGTTAAATTAACATGCAAAAAAACATCTAAAATGCATGAAGTGGGGGAGAGACTTCGGCCTCAACATGTGAAGACGTGTAGCTTTGTTGCTCTGCAGGAGTACTATATTTTTTTCAGCTAAATCCTTTACCATCGAACACTCTAAGATTACCCCTCATCTCCAGAAACTTTGTTTCATATAACTGTTTGAATAATTTATTTTGCCATGGCTGGACAAAGAAACACCAGAAAATCCGAGCTTGCTAACGCCAATGAGAGCAGCCCCTTGTCTTCTGATACGGCTAAGCTAATGGAAGCGATTACAAAGTCTGAAAAAAAGGTACTGACCGAGATTGCTACATTGTGAAGGAAGTTGATATTTTATTCTTTATCTTTTTACATTTTAAGAAGTTTAACATTTAGCTTTTTATTCAAAAGAGAGAGGTTTGGGAACGTCTGTGTTACTTTTTCATTGTTTTTGAGTATTTTATTTTGCTAATGCAGTTATTTGAATAAATGCCTCCTGTTGTGATCTATGAGATTGTTTGAATAGAAACCGGTCAGACATCGGCACCGGCATTGTATAGGAGACCGGATAAGCCAGTGTGAACCAGAGGGTAGTATATCCTGAGGGTGACGCATGTGTAGCATGTGGGTGTGGAACTGTCTTTGTTTCGGGTGATAAGGAGAAACCTCTATGCAAGACAAGAAGATGGGAGGAGGAGAACGAAGGGCCAATGAGAAGACAGAAATGAGTCTTAATTAATAAAGATTCATGAACTGTATTTCTTGGTATAAAATATGACAATTTGAGATTTGTCTTTGTCTTTGTTGTAACCTCACAGAGAGTCATAGGTGTGCTATGTGAGGACAATGAAACCCAGATGCATCTGTTTTAGATTTTCTGTTGAGGAATAAATATTGAAAATTGGGAAACTTGTTGAATCCTGGTAGTTTTTGAAATGCTTGGCATGTTTTAATATTTAGGTATTTTGTAGTTTGATCACCAGCGTTCTCTCTTCAGTCTGCACATGCCAGAAAGACCGGGTGGTGAGATTATTAATTAATGAATGATAGTTTTAAGTGAATATTGGATTTAATCAAAAACTAAGAAGAAAAAACCCCGGATTCTTTCAATTGGATTCAAAGATTGAATCCAAATGCCAAATGCTAAATGAAAATATGCAGTCACTCCGACGGGATTTTAAAGAGCAGCTTGAGGGCCTGAGAAGCGAATTCAATGCTAAGCTAAACCCACTGGATGCTAGCATCGCTAGCAATCGGACCGCATTGCTAGCCTGGAGAGCGCTACCGGTGATCACTCTGACAAGATGGTGAACGTGAAGGAAGAAGTACAGAGTCTACGAGCTACTGTAAAAGCCCTGACGGAGAAGACTGAAGACCTGGAGGGAAGGCAACGCCGCTGCAATATTCGCATTCTCGGGGTGAAGGAGCAGTTTGAATCGGGCCAGAGTCCTGCTGAGGCTGTGGCTAAGCTACTTCAGGATGTTCTGAGCATGGACGCTGCTCCCACGCTGGACAGAGCGCATCGGAGTCTGCAACCAGCCCATGCTAAAGGACAGCGACCCCGGCCATTGATCGTGAAGTTTCACTACTATCAAGGAAAGCTGGGTGTTCTTCGCAGAGCAGCAATTAGAGTCTCTGGTACATGATGGCAACAAGATCCTTATTTTTCCAGATCTTTTTATTTTTTTTTTACTCAACGCCAGAAAAGAGCTCAGACAAAACTGTATTTTGTTGGACCTGATTTATGGAATAACGTTATAAAAAAGGAGATAAAACAATGTGTTACAGTACAAATATTTGAAAACAAAGTGTCACAATTTATTTTTTAAAGTTTTTAAATGTTGTGTTTTGTGATTTTTTTCTCTGTCTGTAAATTTATTTCAAGGTAAACTGTAATTGTTATCTGAGATGAAGAGAGGAGGATCCAAGTGCAAGTACAGTATACAACAGTTTATTGGATAAGTAATCGAAGGTGTCCACAGGGAAGTGGTGATGGCTTCAGGCGGTGCTGGATGGCCAGGAGGAAGGGAGGAAGGTCCTTGTGGGGAGAATGAAGTTAGAAGTCTAAGATGTCAAGTAAGCACAGTTCGAAGGTCAGTTTACCACAAGAATAGTAAAAGAACGGATGAAGACTGTGGGTGAGACCAGGTCTTTTATAGCCAATGTCAAGTACATGCAAGCGGGAGTAATCAGCTCAATCCTCCCGTTAGTAACCATCCAGCACCTGTGAGTATTGGAGAGGGAGAAAAAAGAAAGAAGAAAAGCAGGCCCTGAATGGCCTCACACCATAGTATTCCCCCCCCTCCCCCCGTCACTCCTCCCCTCTAGCGACTGCTTAGGAAATGCTTTCACTGCTGTACTAGATCATGTTGGTTTCACACAAAATGTAAATTAACCTACTCACTGTCACAAACACAAATTGGACCTAGTCTTAACCTATGGTGTAGAGATTAGTCAGCTCATCGTCTTCCTCATAACCTTTGAACTTTCAGACTATTTTCTAATTACGTTTCAGTTTTTATTAAAAAATGTGTTCGCCCCAATGAAAAAAACACAACTTAGAAGAACGTTATCTGAGCGATCTGTGTCTGAGTTTAAACTTCAAATTCAGCCAATACTTATTATCATACTAAATAAATTTACTGAGAATACCTCTTGCAGCTCTAGTCCCAGTATTAATGACCAGTATGTCTATAGTGCCTTCCTAAGTCTCAGGGGCTCAGTAGATTCTGTCGCGCCTTGGAATTCCAAAGTTGTTAGACGGGACCGAGTGCCACCTTGGTTTAACACTGAAAAACGCTGTCTTAAACAAGAAACCCCTAAGCTAGAAAAAGAATGGCGGCGTTCTGGTTCAGAGCAATCTCGGAACGCCTGGAAACGTAGCCTCCTAGATTGTAAAAAATCTTTGTGTAAAGCTAGAAACCAGTACTATTCAACTTTAATAGCGGAGAATGAAAATAATCCTAGATTTCTTTTTAGCACTATAGCTAGGCTGACCAGCAGTCACAGCACAGTAGAGCCTTCTATCCCAGTTACTTTCAGCTGTGAGGATTTTCTTACATTTTTAAATGATAAAATCTCAAATATAAGGCATAAACTGAATGAACTTATTCCTACAATTAGTCCAGAGCAGGCTGAAGCTGCAGAAATGAAAGCTTCTCTAAAAACTTCTGTAACATTAGATTGTTTCACTTCTATTGACCAAACTGAGCTAGCAAATGTTATTGCATGCTCCAAAACATCAACCTGTCTTTTAGACCCAATTCCAACTAAGCTTTTAAAAGAAACTTTACCTGTAATTAACAAACCCATTTTAACTATAATAAATTCCTCCCTACAAACAGGATATGTTCCACAGTTATTTAAGCGTGCAGTTATTAAACCGCTTCTAAAAAAGACCAATTTATAGATCCCAGCATGCTGGCCAACTATAGACCAATATGAAAATACCTTTTATGTCAAAAATTCTAGAAAGAGTTGTAGTTAAGCAGCTGAACTGCCACCTGCAGGACAATAGTCTTTTTGAAGAATTCCAATCAGGTTTTAGATCACACCACAGCACAGAAACTGCGCTAGTTAGAGTGACAAACGATCTTCTATTAGCCAAAGAAAAGGAACTAATTTCAATCTTAGTTCTCTTAGACCTTAGTGCAGCCATTGACACAATAGACCACAGCATTTTACTTCAAAGATTAGAATATGACTTAGGGATCAGAGGAGCAGCTATTCAATGGTCTAAATCTTATTTATCTGATAGATACCAGTTTGTTCATGTAAATGATCAGTCCTCTACTTCTACCAAAGTTGGTTTTGGTGTCCCTCAGGGTTCAGTTCTTGGGCCTATTCTGTTCATGCTCTGCATGCTGCCCCGGGAAACATAATCAGAAATCACAGTATTAATTTTCACTGTTACGCAGATGATACACAATTGTACTGTGTTACCATCAGGATGAAGAACATCTACTCATCCCCGTCCAGGGCATCGCTGGGCTGAGGGGTCCCCCGTGTTTCCATCAGGATGAAGAACATCTATTGACTTCTTTAGATAAGCTAATATTTAAACAATAATCTTTGACACATTGGTTGCTCGTCCCGGGGGAGGAATCTCTCTTTCATGTGGATCCCCACGAGGTTTCTTATTTTAGTTTTTCCACACCGTGAAGGAAAGTCTAAGGGCATAAATGTGCTAGTCTTGTTTAGTTAGCATTTGTTAGTTATTTTTCTTGCTGTGTATTTGTGTTTATACATTCCTCTATTTCTTGTGAAGCCCACCGAGACGGAAATTCTGGGATTTTGGGCTATACAAATAAAATTGAATTGAATATTTAGATTAGAGTGATCTCTCCCCCATTGCAATGTGGAAAAACGCTTGTTTCCTTGTGTGAAATGAATTGTTGGTTATGATACTGGGGTACTAAATTGAATGAAGCCTTTTTTTAGATCCCACACTAGGGACAACCAGGAGTAGGAGCAGCCCCGCAGGAGGATGATTAGGGACTTTGCCCCGGGTACAGGCAGAACAGGCAGCGAAAAAAATCCCTAGTGTCTGCCTCCATCGTTGGCCACCAGAACCGCCGCTGAAGAATCGCCATCGTACGGCGAATCCCAGGATGACAGGACCACCGCAATGCATGGGCCCACAGGAGAACCTGGGAGCGAGCAGAGGAAGGCACATATGAACGGTTAACTGGGCCAGTGCCTGGGTCCGGATCATGCTGCAGACCATCCGTTATGGCAGCCTCGATCTCCCAAGTGTTCACCCCAATGACACAGAAGGGGGGCAGAATAGGCTCCGGCTCCGATCCGGACCGATGACGATCATGTAGGGGGGAGAGGGCGTCGGATTTGGTATTGCGGCTCCCCGGTATGTAAGTGAGGGTAAATTTAAAATGTGTGAAGAACAACTGCCACCAGCCTGTCGAGAGTTGAGTCTCTTAGCTGCTTGGATATAAGCAAGGTTTTTGTGGTCGGTCCAGACCATGAATGGGTGTTTCGTGCCCTCGAGCCTGTGGAGAGAATGAAATTATAAGTCTAAGGTGTCAAGTAAGCACAATTCGGAGGTGGTCAGTTTACCACAAGAGTAGTAGAAGAAATGATGACGACTGTGGGTAAGACCAGGTCTTTTATAGCCAAAGTCAAGTACACGCAGGTGGGAGTAATCAGCCCAATCCTCCCGTTAGTAACCATCCAGCACCTGTGAATATTGGAGAGGGAGAAAAAAGAAAGAAGAAAGCTGACCCTGAAAGGCCTCACACCACAGTAATGAAAGATAAGTTATTATTGGGCACACAAACATTTTTTTACATCAGCCGGATTTTGGTCACCTGTACTATCTGGGTGTGAGTTTTGTTAATGTATATAGTGGTGTAACAAGAGACTGCTTATGAAAGAAATTCTATTCTATTTCAAAATACAAATAAAATAACCGTTCAATACAAATCATTTAAAAGAATAACATTTATGGGTCTCATGAGACTTTGGGATCGTCGTTCAAGTCCCTGTAAATATACATTCTCTTTTGTTTCATGTTGTTTCTCGCTGATGTCCCTTTGGCTCCACCCATCTTACCCATGCTGGGCTGTTTCAAACTGTGGCTGAAATGTTGTTCCAACTCTAACACTCTGTGTGCACTTGGTTAGAAAATCTGCAAACCAATTGGACATTTGGATGTTAATTTCAGATTCTCCTACCATTGGCACCGTCCTGGCAGCCTGCTGTGGTGTAAAGCAGTACAGAAATTTCCCCGTTGAGGGAAGAGTTAAGTGTGTAAAAATAATTTTAAAAATATTAACCCTAAGATAATTTAGCTTGGCATAAATTCTGAGAGGCTGAATAGTATAAAAGCCTAATTCGTTTTTTTTTTTTTTGTTTTTAAAAAGACACGCATAGAAGATAAACAACACAAGATCTGACATGATGCTTTATTTCTTATTTACTATAATACTGTTTTTCAATGTTAATTTTTCAGATCTGGGTTTTCCTTTCCTTTATTTTTCTCTGTTTCTTTGTTTCTTTCAATGTGGATAAAAAGAAAAACTGTGTACGTGCAATTAACTTTGTATCTAATTTGTACCAACAAAGTTCTAAAAACAAAGTGGTAACTCTAGAACAAGACAACCTGATCGCTTTTAAAAAGAACCAAACTGTCACTATGTAGAAGGTAGGAGCCACGCACACGTAGGCAGATTCAACTGAGTTAAAAAAAAAAAAAAAAAAAAAAAAAAAGAAAAAAAACGAAATTTATAGTATTTACAAAATTAAAAGTACCTAAACAAATTCAAATTATGCTTAATAACACCCCATTGGAACGAGCTTACGACAGTAAGTTCCTTGGAATGATTATAGATCACAAATTAAGCTGGAAATCACACATAAATTATACAAAAAATAAACTGTCTAAAGTAATAGCAATCATTTATAAATTCAGATTTGTCCTAAATAAAAAAAGTTTGTTTATGTTATATAATACATTAGTACTTCCATATATAACTTATTGTATCGAGATTTGGGGAAATACGTATAAAACTAACACAAAACCAATTTATATCTTACAAAAAAAGCAATACGAGCAATAACATTCTCATCTTATAATCAACCTACCAATAATCTATTTATAAATTTAAAAACATTAAAGTTCTATGATTTAGTGGAATTACACACTTTAAAATTTATGTTTAAGATAAAAAAAAAACATGATGTCAAACTCTCTACAAAATATGTTTATTATTAGGAAAAGTCCATACGAACTAAGAGGAAATGATGTGTTCATTAAAAATAAATTTAGAACAAATGTTAAAAAATTCTGTATTTCTATTAAAGGTGTGGATCTTTGGAATAATTGTAATGATGAACTTAAATTGTGTTTAAATCTTTTATGTTTAAAAAAGAAATTTAAGTTATTAATACTTAAAAAATATGCAAGTCTTGATGGTTAAATTCAAGCTTCTATAAAAAGTAAACAATTATGATATGTTATGATTATGTTATGTGTTACGAATATGTGTTATGATTATGTTATATGTTATGATGTGTTATGATTATGTTATGATGTATTATGATATTATTATGTTATGCGTTATAACAATTATGATGACTTAGTATTTACTTATGTCTTTTTGCTTTTATTATGACATAAAAAAAAAAAAAAAGGGTCGGCGTAATAAGCGTTTGCTTCAGCCGTTACCTTTTCGGTCCTTTGCTGGAATATGGTTGTTTTCTTTATTTCATTGATATGAGGTTGCACTGTGACCGAAATAAATAAATAAATAAATAAAAAAAAAAAAAATAAGTTTATTGGGAAAAATGAGGGGCTCAGTCTGGCTGGAGAGGTGCACCAGGAGAAGCACGCTGGAGTGGTGTAGACCATCATGAAGCAAGCTGTGGAGCAGGCAGCACTAGTCAGAACAACTGAACAGACATAGACACATTGGAGGATAGAGAACAAGGCTTAAACAGTGGAAGAAAGCAAACATACAGTAGGTGTGAACATTAGAGAGAAGCAAGTTGGAGAAGATTAGGACGCATAGGTGGGGGATGGCTGTGACAAGGACTGAACTTAAAACCGAGTAAACAAACTCTGGATGATCGTGACACAAACTAGGAACACAAGATAAAATTACCTTCTAATGGGGATAAAATCTCATGTTCATGTTCTACTGAAAATAATGTGTTTTCAAGAACAATCACTAAAGATCACATTAGAACACATCACTATGTTAGCTTCACTTGATTGGATCCCAGTTGGATTTAGAATTCAGATGAAATTCCTTTTACCAACTTCTAAGAATGTAAATGTGATGGTTTTATCTCATATAAGTGTTCTTACAAAACAATCTTAAAACTGCACACATAAAACGTACTTACAAATTAGTTTAGGTGTTTATTTTGTGTTGAATATGTGTTTCTGTCAGAATCAGTCTGTTTGAAGCTTGTTGAAACATTGCTATTGTGATGAATGATTATAGAAATAAAAGTGACTTGAAGTGTTTTCTGCAGTGGTGGATCAAGTATTCACTTTTTGTACTTAAGTAAAAGTACAGATAATTAGTCAAAAAAATTTACTTAAGTAAAAGCACCAGTAAAGAAAATCTACTTAAGTAAAAGCACAAAAATAATTGGTGTAAGTTTTACTTTTTAGGTAAAAAGTAAAAGTATTAAACCATAATTCAAATGGTATTTTTTTGTGCGTTAGAATCACTTCCTATCACGGAGTCGATAAGAAGAGGAATGATGTAGGAGTTATTGTAAAGGAAGAGTTTTTTGGGAATGTTCTGGAGGTAAAAAGAAGGTCAGATAGGGGGATGAGCCCCAAACTTGAAATTGAAGGGGTGATGTTAAACATTGTTTGTGGGTATGCTCCACAAGTAGGATGTAACATAGAGGAGAAAGAGAAATTCTGGACAGACACTGAGGAGGTCATTCAGAGCATCCCTAGAAGTGAGAGAGTTGTTATTGGAGCAGACTTTAATGGCCATGTTGGTGAAGAAAACAGAGATGATGAGGAGGTGATGGGCAGGTTTGGTATCCAGAACAGGAATGCAGAAGGACAGATGGTGATTGACTTTGCAAAAAGAATGGAAATGGCTGCAGTGAATACTTTCTTCAAGAGAAGGAGTCATGGTGGTGGAATGAGGAGGTACAGTGACACTGTACACTGAGAGGACTGAGGAGAATAGGAAAGTGTACTGGTAGATACAGCGTAAGGTTAAGGTAGAGGTGGCAAAGGCAAAACAAGTAGCCTATGTTGACCTATATTCTAGGCTGAACAGCAAGGAGGGGGAGATGGACCAATACAGGTTGGCAAGACAGAGAGACAAAGATGGGAAGGATGTGCAGCAAGTTAGGGTGATTAAAACAGGAATGGATGTCTTTTGACAGGTACCAGAAATGTGATGGGAAGATTGTTGGGTAAATTCTTATATACTCAACATGTTTGTGTATTTTTCAGACTTCTGTTTTAATCAGATGATGTTTTCTAGACTTCCGTTTTTATTAGAGGATGTGTGACCTTTGTTTCAACTACAGGATGTGTTTTAGACTGGTTTAAACCTGTTTTTTAGCTGTGCTCGACAATATACTCAACCGTGTCTGAGGACTCATCATTTCCTGTTTATTTCAGTAGTCTACCAATATGTTTCAATATGACAACGATGTAAATGGGCATGTTCTTAATGTTACAATAAATACGCCCTGCAGTGTGAAAGAACCAGAAGAAGGCAGAGAGCCGAGCATGTGTAACTTTCACATCCTTAAACCTTTCTTCCCCACTGCAGTGGATAAAACTTATTAATAAGCCTCTATCTGTTCTTGCTTTGGTCAGCCAAGGGGACTTTAACGTCTGTATCTAGTATCTCTAGACCTGACATTTCATTGGTGCCGAAATCCCGGGAGATCAACTTTGGACGGACGACCGCCACTGGACAAAGGACGCCGAAAAACTGTCGACAGCACTTCCCCATTGAAGGAAGTGGGCCTCCTACTCCGGTGCCGGCCGCTCGCCCGAATTGCATCTCCCATCGATCCAGGCTGACCTAGGCACCCAGGTATTGTGCTGTTTCGTGTTTATAGAATTGAAATACATAAAAGTTGTGAATAATGTTTTAAGGAAAAGTCATTTAAGACAGGAAAAAGGAAAAAGAGGAAGTGAGAGAGACCAAGTGCACTGAAAAGGGCGTTGGCCCAGAGAAATAAAAATCCTATAGGTACAAATAATTATCCGTTCACCCAAGAGAGCAAGAGAGAAAGAAATTAGGGTTGCTCTATGACTTTACAAGGTAAAGTAGGGATCGGGTGTTCTGGGTCGAGGAAATTAAACGTTTTATCCGTTCACCCAAGAGAGCAAGAGAGAAAGAAATTAGGGTTGCTCTATGACTTTACAAGGTAAAGTAGGGATCGGGTGTTCTGGGTCGAGGAAATTAAACGTTGTATAAGTACGTAATAACTTATAAAAAGGGTGGTCTCCTCATCAAGCCTCAACTTAAAGAGGAAATAAAATAAAACATGACATAATCACAACTTATAAAAGGAAAATAGAGAATTAAAGATTAAATTAAAATTATAACAGAATTATTACTAAAATCAAAAGGAAAAAGAAAATTAGAATAAAATATAATAGAAATTAATATTTAAAAAAAAAGAGAGAAAAAAGGACGGCGGAGTCCTCTGTACAGTTAAAATCTGTGAAATAAAAAGGTACCTAAAAAAAAAAAGAGTGAATGTGAAGAGTGACTGGAAGTAAAATTTTCACTAGAAAATTTTGCTTCATACTAAAACAACAGGGAAGTAAACAGTGAATTTTTGTGGATGCAGAGGCAAGAAACCTTCACCTGAAATACGGTCTAAAGAAAGGTTTACCACAAAAAGAATTACCACTGTCCTGTTGATAACCTCTCCGGTACTAGAATACTCTATGTGTTGAAAAAATATCGGAGCTAAAACAGTTCAAATGGGAAAAGGACAAAGCAAAAATAACCCCTTTGATACTTTGGAGTGTAAAATTGGAAATTTATTCAAAACAACTAAACTAAAGTAAAGTATTTACTAAACTAAAGTACTGTATCTGTCAAAATGGATAAAAAAAAAAAATACAAATCTGATGGAAAACTTAGTTCTACTGACAAGGGTGTGACTGTCTGCGCAGAGTGGTTGTGTGTGCGTGTGACTCAGAATTAAAAGAGAAAAGAGATATACATATCTGATCAAAGAAAATAGTTTGATCCTGTTAAAAGGAACATCAAAATGGGTCAGAAATTAGCTAAAGAGATCCAAAACCATCCAGATGTTAAATTTATGGTTAAAACGTGTCCTGGTAGTTGTGACTACTTGGAGAAGTGGGTTACTAAATACAAATTCAAACCACCATGATGAAAACTCTTTTCAAAAGGAGAGATGAAACGATGCAAAAATACCACTGGAATCAACAATGTGCTTCTAGCCCTTAAAGATTGGGCAGACCAAAGTAAAAAGAGACTTTAACAGGTTAAAGACAAAAGAGAAAAGTAGGGTTAGAGATCTTAGAATTAAATAAAAGAGACAAAACAATTAGTTGGGAAAATTTGTGTGCTGCATCACACGCAGCAGGCTGCCAGCACGGCGCCAGTAATAATAATAAAATAATGAAAAAACGCGCGCAGATCTGTAAAAATTGGCACGATATCTTGCTGAATGACTGTCCACAGTGTTTATAAAATTGACCCTGGCCAGGTTAATTTTTGGGACTCAGAAAGCCGGTTTATGATGCCAGTTTTTGAGATCAAAACAAGTTTATAAAATCATTAGCTCATCAAAATCAAACTAGTGAAAATGACAAAACAGATGTACATGAATGAATAAACTGTAAAAGTTTGAAGTAAAAGAGAGCCTTAAAATTGGTCAAACTGTTTTGTGTTTTGTTACAAATTCATTCTGAAATGGCTCAAAAATGCTAGTTTTTCACCAAAGTTTGTGATTGTGAGAAAGATGGATCTTTGTGTGTCTCTGGTTTTTCTGCAGCTGGGTGTGTGTGTGTCTCTGTTCCGCTGCAGCTGGGTGTGCTTGTAAGCGTGGGTGTGAGCATGTGTGTGTAAATTTGTGTGTGTAATCCTGTGTGTGTAAGCCTGTGCATGAGCGTGGAAGGTCTGTGTTTCTTTCTTTCTACGTCAAATGAAGAGTATTACAATTCCTACTTTAAATTCTTTACACACATAAGCTTGAATTTAAACATCAAGACTTGCATATTTTTAAAGAAATAATAACTTAAATTTCTTCTTTAAACAGAAAAGTTCAGAACATAATTTAAGTTCATCATCACATTTATTCCAAAGATCCACACCTTTAATAGAAACACAGAATTTTTTAACATTTTTTCTTAGTTTATTTTTAATGAACACATCACTTCCTCTAAGTTCGTATGGACTACCCCTAATGTTAAACATATTTTGTAGAGAGCGTGACTTGTGTGTGACTTGACTTCTTTGTCAAGCTTGTTGTCTAAACATTGTTTGGTTGTATGTATGATTTTGTAGGACTGGTTACATATGATTGTTCTTAACAGTGGGATATATAGTTTGTTTGTTTGTCTTGAAAGAAAAAAAAATAGGAAAATGTAAATGAGAGAAACAGATTAACATTAATTGTTTTTATATTTAGTGAAGATCATTTCTTTATATTTCTTTTTGAACATCATCAGGCTAGAGCATTTTGTTAGGATTTAGAAATACGGAAACCTAGTAAAGGGAAGTTAGTATTGCTGTCTCTGAGATCACTGTGGTGGTAGATAAAATGTTTTTAGATACTGAGGCAGATGCTTTTTGATGAACTCGAAACATGATTTGAACTATTTTAAATTCTATATTTTAAGATCAGAGCATTAGTTTGATCCAAAACTTCAGCCTTAGCAACAATTATGTTTTTTCTCTAATCAAATAATTTGCAGAGTTGATTTTTGAAACTGACATCCCATATTTCAGCACAGTAATTTAGATGTGGTCAAATGTGAGAATTGTACAGGATGAAATAATGATTTTTGTTGAGAAAATATTTTGTTTTGTGCAGGACTTTGTGCAGTTAGTAAATAAATAAATTAATTAATTAATAGCAGTAATGATTAATAAAGTAAGTTTAGATCTGCAGATAAGTGTTTATTGTTACTTAATTTCTAAAAAAAAAAAAAAAAAAAAAATGTGCAAGGAGGTGCTCAGATAGAAGATGTTTGGAATCAAAGCCCTGCCCCCTGTAGACTATCAAACTGATGTTAAACAGATGTTTTAATCCTAAAAGATACATAAATTAATTAGAAATAATAATAATTAACTTTAACTTTTGTGATCCTCACTCATCAGACAGGTAGAAAAGGAAGATTGCAATTCAGGAAGTTTCAAGGTCACAGAACGAATGTGTGCATAAGTACAGTAGCTTTTTCAAGAAGCAATATTTGGTGGGGACTTACAGTTAAGAGATCAGATAACGTGGGATCCACAGGTAGAATAGGCCTTTGTGTTATTAAATCAGCTACAAAAGATAATTGGGGAGCATAAATTTTAATGTGCTATGACGACAGAAACAGAAATCATTGAATTTAAAACTGTTTAGCACAATTTGGAGAACCTCATGCAGTACTGGGAGTTTGGGAATTTTTATGGGACATGAGATCACCACACGTACAGTTAGGCCAAGTGTGATTTCAAATTGTAACTATAGTGAGCCATGGGGTTCCCCATGGCTCAACAGGGGGATGGTATATTTAATTAGAGTATATTTAGAGTATTTTATTAGAGTATTTTATTAGAGTATTTTATTATGAAAAAAAACCAATAATAATAATATTTTTTGTCAATGATCTGCTATAAATATAACAGTCAAGGTCATTTAAGACCAAGAGAGGCAATTTCCCCAAAGAAATCACCCCATCCTATACAGGGGTGACACCATTTGAGGCCGGTTATGGTAGACCTATCAGGAGAAAGAAGGCCAGTTAGATCCTACGACTAACTGGCTCTCCAGATTATTTAGAGAGAAAGATGTCCGGAGAACAAATAATCTGCCCCCTTCTCTGTCGCCCACACAGGAACTGCTGAAACCTGGAGATCTGATCTTGGTGAAGGTGATCAAAAGGAAGTCCTGGTCCTGCCCACGCTGGGAAGGCCCATACTGTGTCCAGATCACCACACCCGCTGCTGTAAAAATTGCTGAGAGACCCTCCTACAAAGTTCGACTTTTGTTTGAGCCACGACGACCAACGGGGGTAGCAGTGGAAGTCCGTGTTCAAAGGGGTTGGTAACCACTAGGGGCCAGCGTCTCAAAGCGGTGAAGAAATCAGCTGAACTGCGCCCTATTTATAGATGGCTTAATTTGGTCTTTTGCCAGAGACGTGTCCTCCAGGTTCTCTCACAACCCACAGAAATTTTGGGACTCCTGAAACCGGGCGACCAAATTAATTAATTAATTGGTTAACTGATTAATTCGTTCTCAAGTCCTTCTCAGGCCCATCCTCCCCTTCGTCGCTGTCATCATCATGTTCGTTCTCCTTTGCCTCTGTTGCTCCTGTTACACTATCCCTATGACGAAGAAAGCTGTTCCAAGACTGTTTGTTGCCCAGATCTACCAGTACAACCTACTCCCCATTCACGACATCGCTCTGCAGGACTTTCTCGCCACCCCTAGGGACTAAGGCCCCAGTCCCTCGAGGAGTAAGTGCTGGTAACCTCTGCTCCTCTGTCCCCTGTTCGGACTGTTTGCACAATAGGTGCATTCTCAGGGCGCTCAGCCCCCCGACTGAGGCCCTGCTCCGTGGTAACCCCACCATCAAGCACCCGCAGGATTGTACTTGTTGTGGCGCCCACAGCTAGGTTCTTACTCATCACTGTTGCTTGTATTATCATTTAACTAATCCATTCTTGCATTCTATTATCTTTCCACCACTTATTCCTGATGTTTTTGCCCATGAGGACGTCGCTCCGATGCGGAGGGCGGATTGGGAATTTTCCCGCGCCTTTTGCAGGTTTTTCGCCCAATCCTTAAACATCAACCTGTTGTTTTATGTTTTCTATGGTGATGTATCTTAAAGCTAATATAGTGATACTACATCTGATGTTCGAAACTCACAACAGGGGGGGAAATGTAAGATAAGCTCAAATTTACTCTTATTTACTCAGATACTCATGTTGTTTTTTTTGAAGATGTGGTTACTTAAAGCTATAAGGTTGTGTAGCCATTGATGTCTTCAAAATCCACAACAGGGGGGAAATGTTGGGTAAATTCTTATATACTCAACATGTTTGTGTATTTTTCAGACTTCTGTTTTAATCAGATGATGTTTTCTAGACTTCCGTTTTTATTAGAGGATGTGTGACCTTTGTTTCAACTACAGGATGTGTTTTAGACTGGTTTAAACCTGTTTTTTAGCTGTGCTCGACAATATACTCAACCGTGTCTGAGGACTCATCATTTCCTGTTTATTTCAGTAGTCTACCAATATGTTTCAATATGACAACGATGTAAATGGGCATGTTCTTAATGTTACAATAAATACGCCCTGCAGTGTGAAAGAACCAGAAGAAGGCAGAGAGCCGAGCATGTGTAACTTTCACATCCTTAAACCTTTCTTCCCCACTGCAGTGGATAAAACTTATTAATAAGCCTCTATCTGTTCTTGCTTTGGTCAGCCAAGGGGACTTTAACGTCTGTATCTAGTATCTCTAGACCTGACAAAGATAGAAGGAGTACTTCGAAGAGTTGATGAATGAAGAAAATGAAAGAGAACAAAGAGTAGAATACATTACCATAGTGGAGCGGAAAGTGGCTAGGATTCGTAAGGTAGAAATAAAGGGGGCACTGAAGAGGATGAAGAGTGGAAAGGCTCTGAGACCTGACGATATTCCTGTAGAAGTATGGAAGTGCTTAGGTGAAGTGGCAGTCGAGTTTCTGACTGGGCTGTTTAACAGGTGATTAGTAAGTGAGAAGATGCCTGATGAATGCAGAAGAATTGTGCTGGTTTCTATTTCTAAGAACAAGGGAGATGTACAGAAATGTGGTAACTACAGAGGAATAAAACTGATCAGTCAAACGATGAAGTTATGGGAAAAAGTTGTCAAAGCCAGGCTAAAGTCTGAAGTAAGAATTTGTGAGCAGCAGTATGGTTTTATGCCTAAAAAGAGCACTACAGATGCAGTATTTGCCTTGAGGATGCTGATAGAGACGTACAGAGAAGGTTAGAGGTGGTTGCACTGTGTCTTTGTAGATTTAGAGAAAGCGTATGACAGGGTACGTAGAGAAGAACTATGGTATTGTATGAGAAAGTCTGGCGTGACGTGAAGTATGTTAGAGCGGTTCAGGAAATGTACAAGAGCTGCAAGACAGTGGTCAGGTGTGCTGTAGGTGAGACAGAGGAGTTCAGTGTGGGGGTAGGACTGCACCAGGGATCTGCTCTGAGCCCTTTGCTGTTTGCTACGGTGATGGACAGGCTGACAGACGAGGTTAGACAGGAATCTCCATGGACAATGATGTTTGCAGATGACATTGTGATCTGTAGTGAGAGGAGGGAAGAGGTGGAGGAAAAGCCGGAGAGGTGGAGGTTTGCACTAGAAAGAAGAGGAATGAAGATTAGTCAGAGTAAAACAGAGTACATGTGTGTGAATGAGAGGGATCCAAATGGAGAAGTGAGGTAACAGGGAAAAGAAAAAAAGAAGGTGGAAGATTTTAAGTACTTAGGATCAACAGTCCATAGCAATGGAGAGTGTGGAAAAGAGGTGAAGAAGCGCATGCAGGCAGGCTGGAACGGGTGGAGAAAAGTATCAGGTGTGATGTGTGATAGAACAGTTTCAGCTAAAAGGAAAAGGGAAAGTGTACAAAACCATGGTGAGACCGGCCATTCTGTTTGGTCTAGAAACAGTAGCACTGAAGAAAAGACAGGAAGCAGAGATGGAGGTAGCAGAGATGAAGATGCTGAGGATCTATCTCTCTGAGAGTGACCAGGATGGACAGGAATAGAAATGAGTATATCAGGGGAACAGCACATGTTAGAGGTTTTGGGGATAAAGTCCAAGAAGCTAGACTCAGATGGTTTGGACATGTGCAGAGGAGAGAGAAGAGAGTTCGTCGAAAGAAGGATGCTGGATTTGGAACCACCAGGAAACAGGCCTAGAGGAAGGCCAAAGAGGAGGTTCATGGATGCAGTGAAGGAAGACATGAAGATAGTTGGTGTGACCGAGGAGGATACAGCAGATAGGGTTAGATGGAAGAAACTGATTTGCTGTGGCGACCCTGAAGGGATATGCTGAAAGAAGAAGTATGGTCACAGATAAATATTCTGCAGGGGCGGATCCAGAGTATTCCTCAGCCCCCTCCCCCGGTTTGGGTCCACATAAAAAAAATAAAATAAAAAAAAGGAATAAAGGTAAGGGGACTAGTCAAGCTATCCTCTTCCAGGGCCTGCAAATGGGCCACCAAAATGCAGAAAAATTACTCTTATTTTTCAAAATGTTCTGGGGGGGGCAGATGCCCTATTGTGGCTTTGTCAATTACATCACACACACCCCGCTTCCCCTCCCGTTTAAAAAGTCCTGAATCCGCCCCTGCTCTGTGTAATGATGGCTCAACTTTTTATTTAAAAGTAAACATAACAAACAACAATCTTCTGACTCTTTTTCAATTTGTGCTATAGTTGATGTTAGATTTTTGGCGGATAATGACTGCGGAAAATCTTTACTCTCGTTTCTGATTGGTCCTCATTCATTACTCCTTCTCTCTCTTGGAGACCGCAGGCGATCAACTGCTCCCTCTACAGGTTGATTTTGGCAATGCAGCTTAAAGATGCGCTAAAAAAAACTGTATATTTTTCAAATTCCCTACCAAAAAATGAAACAAAAAAATGCAAAACACACTTTTAAAAAATAGCGAAATAAAAATACAGATATTTGCTCAAAAATGTAGTGAAGTAAAAGTAAAAGTCTCAAATTTTACTTAAGTAAAGTACAGATACACAATATTTTAACTTAAGTACAGTAACAAAGTACATTTACTCCGTTATGTTCCACCACTGTTTTTCTGCATGGGTTTACAGACGGTTCCAACCGGCTCTAATAATAATAATAATATTACATTTTATTTATGACGCACTAGCATGAAGGCTAATAGCACATCTTTTTTTCGACCCAAAAAAACAGCTAGAGGGGAGCCCTCAAGTCCCGATGGTACATTCATGACCGGCTACATGAGAGACCCTGGAATAATTGAAAATCCCCGTGCCTGTCAGTGATTAAAATCGAGGACGTGGAACACATCTACACATTTGGATTAGTGACCATAGGGTTTCTACTGATTGGCTCGGAAAGTTCGGCAGGAGTTGGCAGCACTTGGCAAGCTACCCGCTTGGTGGAATGTTTTGGGCAGCCTGGACTCAGACTTTAGCAGGGATGACCGGCAGACAGGACGCTCATTTTGGGGACGTTCTGGCTTGGGGCTAGAGCCTGGCTGAGGTCCATAAACTGATCCACAAACATGGGGCCATTTTGGAAAGAATGGTCAATTTGATGGACTAGAAATAAAATCAAATTGACCCCCCTGTGTTTTGTCTGATTGGAGTTGCCATCAAGAGTTCTCTAACAGACTGAAGGCATGAGAAACTTTCTCATTCAGATCATTTAGTCTGGACTCATTGTGACCGGCCTTGGCCTATAATAATAACATTGCATTTTATTTCTAACGCATTTCTTGGCTTTCAAGGTCGCCAAGAAAGTTGATAAACAAGGCTGGTTATCTCGCGTCCCCTTGGAAGCTCCACATCAAGCGACTGCTTTGTTGTTATATTTCATAATTGGGTAAAAAATTACAACATTTTGAATGACCAACAGTTTAGGAGGTGGTTTTGCTAGACTGGTGTCAGAGAAACCACCTCCTGATCAACGCAGGGATAACCAAGGAGATGGTGGTCGACTTCCGCAGGCATCACTCTACCACTCCCTCACCAGTGAACATCCAGGGAATGAACATTGAGCAGGTGGACTCTTACAAATACCTGGGTGTTCACCTCAACAACAAACTGGACTGGACATGTCATAGTTACGTTCAGCCATGGACAGTCTCCCAGACAGGAAAGCAAAGGGGTAGATTTTGCCATCGATTTCTGACCGCTGGGAAAGGATCGCCCCGATCCCCTCATTAGAGGCATCCACTTCCACCAGGAATTGCCGGCGAGGATCTGGAAGTGTGAGCACCAGAGAAGAAGAGAGGCATTGCTTTAGAGTCTGAAATGCCGTCTCAGCATTTGGCGTCCATCGGAACACCACTTGACGAGACATGAGAGCATGGAGCGGGGCGGCCACGATGCTGAAACCCCTGACAAACTGTTTGTAGAAGTTAGCAAAGCCTAAAACTGTTGTAGTATCTTGTGGCTCACAGGCGTTGGCCAATCCATCACAGCACTCATTTTGGCAGGATCCATCTCTACCTTACCAACTGAAACTATAAAGCCGAGGAAGGAGATTGTCGTGGCATGAAACTCACTTTTCTCAGCCTTGACGTAGAGGTCGTTTTCTAAGGGGTGCTGAAGGACTTTAGTGACAGGGATTTTGTGAGACTCTGAGTCAGGGGAATAAATGAGAATGTCATCCACGTAAACATCCACAAACTGATCCAAGAATTGTCTTAGGACATTGTTAATCATAGCCTGAAACACTGCAGGAGCATTTGTGAGGCCAAAAGGCATGACCAGATACTCGTAGCGACCCCTAGGGGTGTTAAATCCAATTTTCCACTCATCCCCTTCCCTAATCCTAACCAAGTGGTATGCATTGCGGAGGTCCAGCTTGGTAAACACCTTGGCCTGCTGGAGCTGGTCAAAGACAGATGACATGAGAGGAACGGGATATTGATTCTTTATTGTAATATTATTAAGAACACTGTAATCAATGCAGGGTCTGAGTGATCAATCCTTTTTTCCAACGAAGAGAAATCCCGCTCCTGCTGCAGAGGAAAACGGAAGGGTAAGACCCGCTGCGAGAAATGTGCTTATATATTCGTTCAGTGCATCTCGTTCAGGAGCAGAGATGGATAAAAGACACCCCTTTCGGATGGTGGAACCTGAAACCATACCTATGGAACAGTCATAAGAGCGATGAGGTGGAAGACTCAGAGCTTTGTACTCACTGAAAACTTCACCCAGATGGTGGTAGCAGGATGGCACCGTACTCAGGTCTGCGGTTCTTGGACCTGAAGTGGGATGAGCAGAGACTGGATTATTAACAGTAATGCATTCTTTCCGGTTAGTGATGCAATTATGCTGTTTCTCACAATCCAGCCCCCATCTCAAAACCATTCCCGTACTCTAGTCTATCTGGGGATTATGCTTGCACAACCCGAGGGTACCCCAGAATCAGCGTCGTAGACGGACATCTTAACAAGTAAAAGTTCATAAATTCTTTGTGTTTCTCAATGGAAACCAGGAGAGGTTCAGAGACGAGAGTTATGCTAAATAGTACTTTCCCATCGAGAGCTCTGGCCTGGAGGGGTTTTCTTAGCAGTTTTGTGCACAGTCCCAAACTGTTAGCTAGTTCCCAAGACATCAAACTCTCATCAGTGCCAGAATCTATGAGTGCTGGTAGTTCTATGATGTTGTCGTGGTGAGTTACCTCTATGGACAAAAAGCTCTGTGTGGAATGAGCAGTAGTGGAGAATTGACTCACCGTTGTAGATTTCTTCATCGGACAGGAGGAAACAAGGGGATTCCGCTCCCCAGAGTAGTAACACCGACCTTCCCGCTGGCGCAATCACCGTTCTTCAGCAGACAGTCGCGCCCGATCCACCTGCACGGGTACAGTTTCACCCTCCCTGGCTGCACGGTGATGTGAGTTGAAAGGAGAATGATTGAACCCCCGTTCAGCTGAGGTGTGAGACAACTCCACCCCGGTAGATCGATAATTCTGTTGGCGAGACAGTTGACGTCCCTGGTTATTCGTACGTATAGCGAGGGCGATGAGGGAATCCAGGTCCGGTGGTAGGAGGTGGCAGGTTGGTTGCTGATAAATTTTGTAAATCCTCTAAAACATCATTTTACGCTGGATATACCAGCGGAACAAATAGCTCCTGGATGTGCCGAGCCAGTCCCTTCTGGAAGGTATCGTAAAAGGCAGTGGGACCCCATCCGTTCTCCGCTGCCAACGTGCGGAAACTAATGGCGTAATCACAAACAGTTTCTTTGCCTTGTCTGATCCCGGTGATTTCTCTGCCTTTCTCCCGGCTGATGGACATCGGATCAAAGGTGTTCTGCAGGGCGCTTTGGAAAGCAGCAAGTGATTAGCAGAGTGAAGAATTGCTAACCCACACCGCCATGTCCCAAATACGAGCTCTTCCCGATAGGTAGGAGATCATGAAAGGCAATCTTGGCTCTGTCAGAGCCAAGGAGAGTGTTCATAATGTATTGAACAAGCTGTTAAGAAATCCTGGCAAGATCCCGGCTTTCAAGACTGATGCGGCTGAGGAGAGACCCGGTGGATTGGGATTACATTGCTGGCCTGAATGGAGATTCTGGATGTGAGAGGATATCTGGACCACATGGGAAGTCAGGTTCTTCTGGTAATCCTCCTGCCGGGCAAGGCGGGCGTCCAGGTTTTGCATAACAGCTGCCAGTTGCTTGTTCGCTGCTGAGTGTATGGTGGTCAGAGTGTAGCATCAGGACCAAACTTAAAGCAGGACTTAAGTGCTTTAAGTTTGTTACAAAGTTTTATTCCATTAATGAATATGGAAATAATCCAAAACACTCTGACACAGCACAGGAGAATACAAGGACTATTTAACACAAAAGGGAGGGAATATCACGTGGAAACAATGAGGGACAATTGGACATACACAGCTGTGGGAAACACAGTAGGGCAGGAAGTAAAAAAACATGAAATGAGAGGAAAGTTAGTTTTCAACATAAAACAGGAAGTGCATAATTAGACAACACAGGTGGCAGACATGGGCAAAAGGTGTACAACAGAAAAAACACAAGAGATTTCATTACGGGCTTCAAGTGTGAAACTGCCTCAGTGCTGCAGGAATTGTTCATGTTTTAAAGAGGCACAGGAACTTTTTAACTTTAATTTTGCTTGAGTCTTCGTCATATTTGTTTGATGAATTTGTTGATATTTATTTTTTGCTTAATGTAAAAAGTTGATTTGATTTAAAAAACAGCTGCAGCCATTAAAATGTCCCCATATTGAGAGAGAAAAGGAAAGAGTATGTCTCAACTGGGTTGGTAGTTTATAAATTAGAATAACCTGCATTTTACAAAGAAAAAGAAGCAACAAAGGAAGAAAACAGGAAAGTGTCTACCTCAGAAAACTATGACAGGAGCAAAAATATTTTTTTCTGCATCCTAAATACATTTTATGTGACTTTAACAGTGAAAAATGTTAAACTTGCTGAATAAAAAATAAAAAAAAAATTTTTTTTTAAATGAAATTGACATTGATTTAATAAAAAAATAAACTATATTTTTTTCAGATATTTTTCAAATTTGGAAAAATAAAAAATAAAAATCAAATACAGATGTGTCTTTGTGATAAAAACTGCAAACTTTCTCAAGAAAAGAAATCAGCCTCCTCATTCTCTCTGGCACTTCCTGGTCTGCAGCTATTTAAAGGTTCAAATTCAAACAGAAAAGATTCATTCTACTTGGCTGGCACAGCGAGATTGTTCACCTTGTTTAAATAATTCAGAATCAGTAGAAAAGATTCATTCAGCTGAACCAGGATTCACTGCAAGCAAGGTAAGTCAGTCAGTCAGTCATCTTCTTATCCGTCTATTCTTTTCTCGGGTTGTGGGGGGTGCCGGAGCCCATCCCAGCCAATTTTTAAGGCGAAGGGCAAAGTACACCCCAAACAGGTCGCCAGTTTGTCGCGGAGCAAGGTAAGTATGTATGTCTTTATAAATAATCTTGGATCCAAATAAAACTTCTTTTTGATTTTACAACAAAACAATAGTATGAAGCAGATGTTACACATGTCCCTGCAAAAAAAATGTTTGATTTTTACTCCACAGATGGCATCAAGACTTTCGTTCTCTGCATGGTATGCAGCATTGTGTGTGTTGAAAGTGTGATTAAAATGAATTCATGTTTTTATTCATGATTAATAGAGACAAGAATAGACTATGACCTATTACATAAACTAAAGCAACAATAGTGTTAAAATGTGACAGTTACTTTCTAAACTGTAGGCTTTTTTTATTCACAGGGAATTCTGCCAAAATATGGAAAAGCTACAGGTCTGTACGACTGACGACTGACTCATTACACAACGGGAGTTTGGGATGTTGATTCATTTCAAATACAAAATGTCATTGTTCAATGCAAATGATAAAAAAAAACATTTCTGGTTGTTGAACAAATCTCTGTTAAATGTACTTCTCTTTTCTGGCAGTTGAATGTCCTAGTGGCTGGAGCAAGTTGGGATCTCGCTGTTTCCTTTTGTACAACAGTGATACATACTACATCGATGCAGAAGTACATATCTATTATCCATCTATCAATTATCTATCTAACTATCATCATCCGTCTATCACCTTTCTATCCATCTCTCTATCATCTATCTATCTACCTAACTACCTATCTATCTACCTATCTATCTACCTACCTATCTATCATCTATATATCCATAAATCTAGATGGATATACACCTACCTATCTATATATCTACCTATCAACATCTGTCCATCTATCCTCATCTATCTACAGTAAATACACTATATTATTTACACTATGTTAATATAGTGTAATATACACTATATTAATATAGTGTAAATAATATACTATATTATTTACACTGTAAATAATACACTATGTAATATATATTAATTAATTTTAGTGTAATACACTAAATATAGTGTATATTACACTATATTAATATAGTGTAATATACACTATATTAATATAGTGTAAATAATATAGTGGTAATATAGTGTAAATACATATCTATCATCCATCTATCACCTTTCTATCCATCTCTCTATCATCTATCTATCCAACTCTCCGTCATCTATCTATGTATCTATCTATGTATCTATCTATCTATCTACGTACCTATCTATCATCTATCTATCCATAGATCTAGATGGATATACACCTACCTATCTATCTTTCTATCTATCTATCTATCATCTATCTATCTATCTATCTATCTATCTATCTATCTCTATATGTATCTATATGTATATACAGTACCTATCAACATCTATCCACCTATCTATCATCTACCTATCTATCTATCTATCTATCATCTATTTCTGTATCTATCCATATATATTATCTATTCATCCATCCCTCTGAAGAAGAATCCAAAGTGTGTTTATTCATTTCACCACAACAAAATATCATAATGAAAGTTTCTGTTCATTATAACTTAAGACCAAGACACACTAAGAATTTAACATTCAGGTCAGTGGATTGTAGAATTTTTAGTGCTTCTTTGCAGAGGAGTAGTGAAAAGACTAACAACTAGGGTAAAAACATTAATTTGGGAAAACAGTGCGTTCTGGTGTATGTAGCTTGATTTGGAAATATTAGATTACTGACTTTATTGAATTTTTTTTTCACCAGCCTATATTTATCCCTCATGGGGAAGTTATTTTTACTGCATTACACTGCATTGCATTGCAGCAGGCAGCCAAGATGATGGGAGCAACAGTGGTTTAGGTGTCTTTTCCAGTGACACCTAGTGATGGGGTCATCAGGAATCAAACCGGCCTCTCCCAGTCCAAGGGTGGAAATTGTACCACAGATATAACACCTCCTCTTTTGTCGGATGTGAAACTGAATCCAGATCCTACCCTCCCATCTGGTTAGGCTGAGTAAAAAAAATTAGCAATTGTTCACAAAAAAAGCAGCCGTCAAGTTCAAGACTTTGTTCCTCTGAGACAGATTTACAAAAGGTTAACATGTTATCATTCTAGAAACGCATACTTCACAGCTGTGGTAAGGTAGGTAGTGAATCTGGCAAGCATTTGTGTGCCGTATTTCGAGGACATTTGTCCAATATGTCCTACAGTTAATGTAAATGTTGCTAAATTAATGGATCAATCCATTGTGACGTGATTAAGGAAGCATCCTGTTTGCATACGTATTACCTCTGCTTTTGTCTGAGTGATGTCAAAACAAATCATCTCATCGAGCTGTTTAGCCTGCTCTTCAAGGGTCACTGAACACAAGTTAGCTTTCCAATACACCACAAAACCAATACTTCCATTCAGCAAAAATTCAATCATTAGGATCAATATGCATCTTCCAACTCATCGACAAAGAGCATCGACTGGCATACAATCGGCATAAATTTTCAAATATGCTATTTAATCACATGAAGAGGTTAAATATGAGTGAAACCGTAAGTGTGGTTAAAATGTGTTTACATCTTTCTTACTAACCGTTTTCTTTTTAATAGGCCAGGTAACCTGCATCAATCTAGGAGGAAATTTGGCCTCCATCCACTCAGCCAATGAGATGCAGTTAGTTGCAACCATGGTAAAAAGTCTGCAGAAAGATTTTGTAACTGTCTGGTTGGGAGGTTTCGATGCTGTGAAAGTAAGTTATTTATAAAAACTGAAAATTCATCAACACATAATTAATATTCGAAAACCCGGCTATGGGTCGAATTAAATTCTTTTTGCAACTTATTCTCAGGAGTCAGTATGGCAGTGGATTGATGGATCAAAGTGGGATTACAAGGAATGGATAAAACCTCAACCTGACAATTATAGAGAAGGAGAAAATTGTCTTGAAATTGTCAGTGAAAAAGACAAAAGTAATGAAACAAAAAAATTTACACATACACAAAAATGTTATGCATCAAAATGCAAACAGATAAGAACTTGAAAAATCAATTTTCAATTAAAAGTACTTCAGCTCCATTTTTAAAAAAAAGTATTTATTGAGTATGAATAAGCATCCTTTGCTTAGGAAGGATGACTCGGTGGGTTGGGTGACCATCGTGTAACCTGGCGGGTCACCAGTTTGATCCACTCGCCGGCGTTCATGCCGAGGTGTCCTTGAGCAAGACACTAAATCCCCAATTGCTCCTAATGATAGAGTAATGCGCCTTGCATGGCAGTTCCCATCATCGGTTATGAATGTGGGTGTGAATGGGTAAATGTGAGCTGCAATGCAAAGCACTTTGAGTGGTAGGTGTAAAAAGCGCTGTATAAGTAGAATCCATTTACTATTTTACCATTTTGCTCCTCAAGCACAAAAAGTATTTAAAACACATTTTAAAAACTGTCCGTTTATTGCAAAAAAAAAAAAATAGAACAAATCCAAAAACCAACCGAAGCCAGTAACAAGCCCAAACATGCACCAAACCGCTTGTGATGGCTACAGCCACACAACTGTTTAGTTTGTAAACTTTATAATTTATTCACTTTATGAATATAATTTAGATATTTTGTTTGTTAAACCACTTTTCTTTACTTTGGACTTAATACAAGTTTAGATTAGTGCACATGTTTGATTTATGTTGTTGATTCACATTAATTTGATTTTCTTGAGTTTGCAGGTGCTCCAGTTCCTGGGCTGAAGGATCACCTGCTGTCCTGGGCTGGAGTCACCTAATTGGACTGAACCATTTATTTTCTTTAGGGGTGAAATTGGTTTTGTTAGCTTAGATTTAGTTAAGCTGTTTTGTTAACCCCCCCTTTTGTGTTGGCAGTGGTTTAGTATTCTTTCATTTAAGGTCATGCTGTTCTCAGTCAGTTAGGTCTGTTTGTTTGAGTTAATTCTCTTTTGTTAAACCTTAGCTTGAGTTGAGTTAGTTATTTTGACCTCTTTTATAATTGTTGAACATTTGATATTTTTTTGGGTTCAATAAAAAGACCCCTTTTTTACTTAAAACCTTGTGCCTGTCTATTTGCACTGCTTGGTCCATCACAAGTGGTGTCAGAAGTGGGATCTTGCAGATGAAGGCACAGGGTTGTTTTTTTTTTTTTGTTTGTTTTTTCCATAATCCCTTCCTGACTGAACAATGCCAAGATCTAGACGGAGCGGCAACGGAGTGAAAGGAGATGGTCAAAACCAGCCTGTTGAAACAGCAACCCAAGGAGAGGAAAATGAAGCCTCTGGAGGGGTGGATGGCACTGAGGGCTACGGTAAGGAGCCAACAATATCGGAAGTGATTTCTATTCTTCGTTCTCATATGGGTCAACAGGAGGCCCATGAAGCAAGACGAAAGGAGGAATTCACCCGCCAAGAACAGCGGTTCAGAGCATTACAACATCAGTTTCAGCTGTTGCAGGTGGAAGTACAAACTCGTACATCCCCAGCTCCAGAAAATAAAACGGATGAACCTGAACCTTCCGATGTGGAGCCTTGGGAAGCTGAGGACAACTGCTCTGCTACTAATCATAAAGAGCATGTTCAAGCAGGTCAGTTCCACTTTCAGGCACCAACACTGGAAAAATTAACAAATGATGATGACATTGAACATTTTCTAATGACCTATGAACGTATTGCCCTCGCTTGCCGATGGCCAAAACAAGACTGGGTTTTTCGGCTGATCCCCCTGCTAACTGGCAAGGCAAGAGGTGCGTATGTTCACATGGATGTGGATGATTCATTAGATTATGATAAAGTGAAAACAGTCATCCTTGAGAAATATGACATTAACCCTGAGACGTTTCGTCAGAGATTCCGTTCTCTAGAGGTAAAGTCAGATGAAAGCCCAAAAGAACTCTATGCACGTTTAAAAGAATTGTACAGCAAATGGATTAAACCAAATGGAAAAACGGTGCAGGAAATTGGTGAGTTCTTCATTCTGGAACAATACTTGAGAATGTTGTCTCCTGAGTTACAGATATGGATTAAAGAGCGTAATCCAAACACTGCTGCAAAGGCTGCACAGCTGGCTGATGTGTTTGTAGCGGCACGGGAAAAAGGGCAACCGTGGAGTAAGACGGCTTGGAAAATGAAGGACTTTAAGAAATCTCAAACCTACCAGACAGGGGTGAGTAAACCTCCAAGTCAGTCCATCACAGTGCCCTCAAGATCCAAGACGGTGATTTGTTATTTGTGTGGAATGGAGGGCCACACAAAGCCAATGTGCCCACAAAATTCAACAAAAATAAGCCAAATGTGTTTTGTCCCTCGTCAGCAGATCACCCCAACGATAGACCTGCAGAGTGGTTTAAAGGTGGCGCTGGTTGAGCTAAATGGTAGAACTATAAAAGCTCTAATTGACTCAGGAAGTACCCAAACCCTTGTGCACAGAGACTTTGTTCCTGTAGACAAAGTCAACGTTGCTGATACAATCCCAGTTCGCTGTGTACATGGGGAGGAAAAACTATATCCAACAGCAGAAATGTACATTAAGGTACAAGGACAAACATTTCTGCTAAACATCGGAGTCTCTGAGAATCTGCCATTTCCAGTTGTGTTGGGTCGAGATCTACCTGTGTTGTCTGACTTGCTTGATTCTAGCCAGGCATGCAATGTTGCTGTAACCAGAGCTCAAGCGGTGAAAAGAGAAGAATCTTCACATATACTTCATACTTTGCCCTTTCCTGATGCAGACCTGGAGACAGCACCAGGGAAGTCTCGTAAGTCTTTCAGACAAAAGAGTCAAGATAAATTCAATCACACTGCAAAACTATCTGTTAACACTGAGTTGGAGTTGCCTTTGGGTTTCAAGATTCCTGAAAACATCATTGAAATGCAACATGAAGATTCAACTCTAACACCTCTTTTTCAGAAAGCAGAAGGGAAACAGAGATCTGAAAATCTTCGGTGGTCATTGAGGCAAAGGCTCGGGCTTGGGATAAGTTTGGCGGCACCATAGAAAACGACTTCCGAACGGCTTCAAAGAAATTCTGGTCCACCATTCGGCGGCTCAGGTGGGGATGGTGAGCTGCTGACCTCAACTCGGGACGTTATAGATCGGTGGAAAGAATGCTTGGAAGACCTCCTAAATTCCACCTAAATGTTTTTTGATGAGGAAGCAGGGTCATTGGAATCCAGGATGGGTCTCCCTATCTCCGGTGCCGTGGTCGCCAAGGTAGTCAAAAAGCTCTCCAGCGGCCAGGATCTGGGGGTGGATGAGCTTCGCCCGGATCTCCTAAGAGCTCTGGATGGTGTTGTGCTATCCTGGCTGACACGCCTTTGCACCATTGCATGGACATCGGGCACAGTGCATCTGGATTGACAGACCGGGGTGGTGGTCCCTCTTTATAAGAAGGGGGACTGGAGGGTGTGCTCCAACTACCGAGGGATCACACTTCTCAGCCTCCTTGGGAAGGTCTATTCAGGCGTATGGGGGTGGAGGGTCTGCCGGATTGTCGAGTCTCGGACTGAAGAGGAGCAGTGTGGTTTCCGTGACGGACGTGGAACTACGGACCAGCTCTATACCCTCTTCAGGATCCTGGAGGCGTCATTGGAGTTTGCCCAACCAGTCTACATGTGCTTTGGGATGAGGAGTCCCCCGTGTTTCCATCAGCATGAAGAACATCTACTCATCCCCGTTCTGGACATCTCCGGGCTGAGGAGTCCCCCAGTGTTTCCATCAGGATGAAGAACATCTACTCATCCCTGTACTGGACATCTCCGAGCTGATGAGTACCCCGTGTTTCCATCAGGATGAAGAACATCTATTGACTTCTTTAGATATTTAGCTGTAGATTAGATTAAGCTAATATTTAAACAATAATCTTTGACACATTGTTTGCTCGTCCCGGGGGAGGGATCTCTCTTTCATGTGAATCCCCATGAGGTTTCTTATTTTTTCCCCACTGATGGGTTTTTTAGGAGTTTTTCCTCACCGAGAAGGAGAGTCTAAGTGCATTAATGTGCTAGTCTGTTTAGTTAGCATTTGTTAGTTATTTTTCTTGTTGTGTATTTGTGTTAATACATTCCTCTTTTTCTTGTGAAGCCCATTGAGACGGGCATTCTGTGATTTTGGGCTATACAAACAAAATTGAATTGAATTGAATTGTTTTGTGGATCTGTAGAAGGCATTCGACCGTGTTCCTAGGGGACTCCTGTGGGGGTGCTCCGGGAGTACGGCGTTTTGGAGCCCCTGGTACGGGCTGTCCGGTCTCTGTATGACCGGAGCCAGAGCTTGGTCTGCATAGCCGGCAGTATGTCGATTTCATTTCCATTGAGGGTTGGACTCCGCCAAGTCTGCCCTTTTGTCACCGATTCTGTTCATCATCTTTATGGACAGAATATCTAGGCGCAGCCGAGGTCAGTTCCTCTTTGGATAGGGATGAATATGCAGCTGGTATTTATATTGATTAGAAGCGAGCATTTGATATCATTGATCATAGACAATTACTAATAAAATTTAAAAAATATGGCAAGAGAGGAATTGTGCATTCCTGGATAAGAAGTCACTTTGAAAATAAAAAAACAGTGTGTTGTGAAGAAAGTTGAAATTTTACTCTTTACCTTTTTATATTTTAAGAAGATTAACATTTCACTTTTTATTCAATAAAGATATGTTTTTTAATGTTATTTTGATAAGGCTGTGCTTGGATAATAAATGCTTGCTGAGTGTGACAGAATTCTATAAGGTTGTCTGAATGTAAATTGTAAAGGCCATTGTGGAGCAAACCACGTGAAGCCACGTGAAACCAATTTAAACCAGGGTGCATCGTAGTCAGGAGGTTGCTTTGTCTGTTTTTCAGGAGATAAGAACAAAACCTCTGTCTTCTTCAAAAAGAGAAGCTGGGAGGACGGGGAACGAACGATGGAAAATGACCAATGGAAAAAAAGGAAAAGGCCCTTCATTAATGAATATTTATGAATTGTGTTATTTCCTATAAAAACTGGCAATTTCAGCAGGAGTTTTTGTCTTTGTTGTAACCTCACAGAGAGACATAGGTGTGCTCTGTGAGGACAATAAAACCCAGATGCATCTGTTTTAGATTTTAATGTTGAGGAATAAATATCGAAAATTGAGAAAATGATTGAATCCTGGTAGTATTTCAAATGCTTGGTATGCTTGATATTTAGTGTTTGATCACCAGCCTTCTCTCTTCAGTCTGCACACGCAAGAAAGACCGGGTGGTGAGATTATTTAATGAACGATAGTTGAAGCAAATATTGGATTTAACCAAACCTGAGAAGAAAAAAACCTGGATTCTTTCAGTTAAAATAAACAATGTAAGATCCGATTACAGATCTGTAATTGGTGGAATACCACAAAGTTCTGTGATTGGTCCAAAAGTATTTAACAAATTCATTAATAATATATATAATTGTTCAAATCCATTTAAATTTATCATGTTTGCAGATGACACAACAATAGTCTCTTCTGGAAAATAAAAAAAAACCTCCTTGAAACATTGACAGTGAACTCCAACAGCTCAGTGTTTGGTTTGATTTAAATAAGTAATCACTTTATATAGCAAAAACAAAATATACGATTTTTAGAAATAAAATGGTTACCAACAGTGATATACAACTTAAAAAAGATGATGTTGAAACTGAAAGAGCATATGATACAAAATTTTAGGAATTATCATCTATGCTAAATTAACATGGAAAAAATATCTAAAATGTATAAAGACAAAAATGTCAAAACTTTCCTCAGCTATATGGCTTTATCTGTTATTTACTCCACTATAAAACTTCCTTATTTAACATACTGTGTTGAGCTGTGGGGTGGAACATTAAAACAAATACAAAGTACAAAATTGTAATAAAGGAGATTTTTTTTAATTGCAGAAACAAGCAATAAGAATAATAAACAAAGTGGGATAAAACTCAATCTTGATAAAACTCAATCTTGAAAAGATTTACTATTTACTAAGATTTACTACATTTTAAAGTATTTCAACTAATGTTTAAAGCTAAGTTCAGTCTTTTGCCAGCAAACATTCAAAAATATTTTAAACTTCAAAAAACAGTTTCAGAGATGACTGTAAATTTATTTTACCCAACGCCAGAAAAGGGCCCTGACAAAACTGTCTTTTGTTGGACCTGATTTATGGAATAATGTTATGAAAAAAGGAGATAAAACAATGTATTACAGTATAAATATTTAAAAAGAAAGTGTAACAATTTTTTTCAAAGTTATTAAATTTTGTGTTTTGTGATTGTTTTTTTTATTCTTTCTGTAAATTCATTTCAAGATAACCTGTAAAAAAAGATAAGTTATTATTGGGCACACAAGCATTTTTGGCTTCAGCCTGTTTTTGGTCACCTGCACTATCTGGGTGTGAGTTTTGTTAATGTATCGTAATTTTAAGACCATAAGGCGCATGTAAAAGTGTCAGATTTTCTTCAAAATGAGTGGTCCGCCTTATTGTGCAATGCGCCCAATGTGTGTTGTAATTTTTAAGATAAAGATTTTTCCTAAAGAGACGTTTCCAGACCGGATGTTTTTTTCCACTCATCACCATCGATTCTGATTTTTGACTCTGTGTGCTCATCTCACCGCCGACGTGAAAAAACAAGTGAAGCAGATGAACACGATGCTTGCTGTGATCCGGGAGGTCTGACAAAGGAACTCCAACCGCTGGACATTGGCGTGAACCGGCCATTCAAAGTAAGACTGCGAGTGGCTTGGAGCGATGGATGAGCCGGGCGAGTTTCGCCACAGTTTGCTAGTGGATTGTAGATGCTTGGGGTAACGTGTCGGCTGGCACTGTTTTCTGAGCTTTAGCAAAAGCAGGTCTTCTTTCCGAGGAGCCACACGGTACAAAAAGTGATTCTGACAGTGAAAAAAATTAATCTGCTATTTTGGATTTAGCGCAGCTGTTGGATTCCGAAACAGAGGATGAGAACTTGGATGGATTTAATAAATGACTATCTGACGACTGTAACTAATATTTAAATAAAGCCAACCAAACTCAGTTTTGCTCCCAATTTATTTTTAAATACACACACTCGTCTGCTTGTGTGTGTGTCGTTCTAAGGCGGAATAAGTAGAGGTTATGTACAGTGTAGAAAACCCGCGCCCTATCATCAGGTGCGCCTTATTGTAAGTGTTAAATACAGAGCACACAAATTTAAGACTGCGCCTTTTAATACAGTGCGCCTTTTGGTCGTGAAAATACGGTATGTAGTGATGTAACTGGTGACTGATTACAAAATCTATTCTATTCTAAAATACAAAAAAATTCCCCGTTCAATACAAATTATTGACAAAAATAAAATTCATAGGTCTCATGAGACTTTATGATTGTTGTTCAAATCCCTGTAAATATACATATTTGTTTCGGGTGGATCTGGCTGTCCTGATGTCCTTGTGGCTTCACCATGTCTTCATAACGCCACCCTCCTGCCCCCAGTTGGGAGAAGCCCATGTTGGGCTGTTTCAAACTGTAGCTGAAATGTTTTTTCCCACTCTAACACTCTGTGTGCACTTGGTTAGAAAATCTGCAAACCAACTGGACATTCAATTAATCGTACCACTGGCACTGTCCTGGCAGCCTGCTGCAGGGTAATGCAGCATAGAAATTTCCCTTTTGAGGGAAGAATTAAGTATGTAAAAATAATTTTTACAAAAATTAACCCTAAGATAATGAGGGTTCATAATTAGACCCTAATTATTTACTTCAATACTGTTTTTCAGTGTTTATTTTTCAGATCTGGGTTTTCCTTTCCTTCATTTTTTTCGGTTTCTTTGTTTCGTTCAATGTGAATAAAAGAAAAACTGTGTGCGAGTGTTTAACTTTGTATCTACTTTGTACCGTCAAAGTTCTAAAAACAAAGTGGTAACTCTAGAACAAGACAACCTGATTGCTTATAAAAAGAACCAAACTGTCACCATGTGGAAAGTGGGAGCCACGTACACGTAGACAGATTCAACTGAGTTTATTGAGGGACATGAAGGGCTCAGTCTGGCTGGAGAGGTGCACCAGGAGATGCACGCTGGAGTGGTGTAGACCATCGTGAAGGAAGCTGTGGAGCAGGCAGCACTAGTCAGAACAACTGAACAGACATAGACACATTGGGGGTTGGAGAACAAGGCTTACATAGTGGAAGAAAGCAAACATAGGTGTGAACATTAGGGAGAAGCAAGATGGAGAAGATGAGGACGTACAGGTGGAGGATGGCTGTGGCAAGGACTGAACTGGACTGAATTCTGGAGGATCATGACACAAACTAGGAACACAAGATACAATGATGTTCTACTGGGGATAACATCTCATGTTCATGTTTTACTGTAAATATTGTCTTTTCAGGAACAATCACTAAAGAACACATGAGAACACATCCCAGTTGGATTTAGAATTCAGATGAAAATCCTTTTACCCAACTTCTAAGGATGTAAATGTGATGGTCTCATCCTGTATAAGTGTTATTACAAACCAATCACAACACTCCACACATAAAACGTACTTATTAGTTTAGTTGTTATTTTGTGTTGATTATGTGTTTCTGTCAGAATTAGTCGGTTTGAAGCTTGTTGAAACATATCTATTGTGATGTGTGATTATAGAAACAAAAGTGACTTGAAGTGTTTTCTGCATGGGTTTACAGCCGGTTCCAGACGGCGCTAGCATGCATAGTAATAGCACATCTTTTTTTCGACCCAAAGGATAGCTACAGGGGAGCCCTCAAGTCCCGATGGTATGTTCATGACCGGCTACGTGATAGACCCTGGAATAATTGGAAAGACGTGTGCCTGTCAGTGATGTCTATCGAGGACGTGGAACACATCTACACATTTGGATTAGTGACCATCAGGTTTTTTTCCGATTGGCCTGGGTGGAGATTGGATGTGTCGGAAAGTTCGGCGGGAGTCGGCAGCAGTTGGCAAGCTACCTGCTTGGAAGAATGTTTTGGGCAGCCTGGACTCAGACTGTAGCAGGGGTGACCGGCAGACAGGACACTCCCTTTGGGGACATTTAGGCTCGGAGGCGGAGCCTGGCTAAGATCCATAAACTGATACGCAAACATGGGGCCATTCTGGAAAGAATGGTTGCTTGACTGGGCGGAAATGAAATCAAATTGACCCTCCTGTGTTTTGTCTGATTGGAGTCGCCATCAAGAGTCCTCTGACAGACTGAAGGCATGAGAAATTTCCTGCCCAAACCTAAACATTCAGATCATTTAGTCTGGACTTGTTGTGACCGGCCTTGGCCTATAATAATAATGATGCATTTTATTTCTAACGCGTTTCTTGGCAATCAAGGTCACCAAGAAAATTGATAACCAAGGCTGGTTATCTCTTTTCTCCTCGGAAGCGCCACATGAAGCGACTGCTTTGTTGCCATATTTGATAATTGTGTAAAAAATTATAACAATTTGAATGAAAAACAGTTAAGATTCTAAACACTAAAGTCTAAAACCATAGTTGTTCATCTTGAAGAAAATATGAATCAAACACTATTTATAATATTTTCTCTTTTAGATTTTTTTAAGATTCACAAAAAGCTCCTTGAGCCGCCACCTCATATAGGTAGAAAGGTTTGCGTGCCCCAATGATCATAGGAGCAATGTTGTCCGGGGCCAAATGCCTCTGGTAGGATCACCCAAGGCAAACAGCTCCTAGGTGAGGGGGCATACATAGCGCGGCTCAAACACTCCTATGAAGAGATCAAGCACGGACAAGTTGCCCTTGCCTGGACGCGGGTCACCTGGGTGCCCCTTCAATTCCATTTCCAGGGAGAGTTGGACTCTGCCAAGGCTGCCCTTCATTACCTATATGGAAAGAATATCTAGGCGCAGCCGAGGCATTGGAAGGATCCGGTTTGGTGACCTCAGGATCGAATCACTGCTTTTTGCAGATGATGTGGTCCTGTTGCCATCATTGAACCTAGATCTCTAGCCCTCATTGGATCGATTTGCTGCCAAGTGTGAAGCGGCTGGGATGGAAATCAGTGCCTCCAAATCTGAGACCGTGGACCTCACCCTGAAAAGGGTGGAATGCCCCCTGCAGGTCAGGGAAAGGGTCCTGGCCCAAGTGGAGGAGTTTAAGTATTTCAGGGTCTTGTTCACGAGTGAGGAAGCGATAGAGCGGGAGATCGACAGGCAGATCGGTGCGGCGTCATCAAAAACTAGGGCGCTGCATCAGTCCGTCGTGGTAAAGAGAGAGCTGAGCCGAAAAGCAAAGCTCTCGATTTACAAGTCGATCTACGTTCCTACCCTCACCTATGGTCACCAGCTGTGGGTGGTGACCGAAAGAATGAGATCTCAGATACAACCGGCCGAAATGAGCTTCTTCCACAGGGTGGCTGGGCTCTAAACCTGGAGGAGGAGCGGCTCGATACCGAGCTCCTCCCGGATGGCAGAGCTCCTCACCCGATCTCTGAGTGAGAGCCCAGCCACTCTGCAGAGGAAGCTCATTTCGACCGCTTGTACCCGCGATCTCATTCTTTCGGTCACCACCCACAGCTGGTGACCATAGGTGAGGGTAGGAACGTAGATCGACTTGTAAATCGAGAGCTTTGCTTTTCGGCTCAGCTCTCTCTTTACCACGACGGACTGATGCAGCGTCCTAGTTATTGCCGATGCCGCACCGATCCGCCTGTTGATTTCCCGTTCCATCCTTCCCCCACTCGTGAACAAGACCCCGAGATACGGCAGGACCCTGTCCCTGACCCGCAGGGGGCATTCCACCTTTTTCCGGGCGAGGACCATGGTCTCGGATTTGGAGGTGCTAATTCCCATCCCGGCCGCTTCACACTCGGCAGCAAATCGATCCAGCGAGAGCTGGAGATCACGGTCCGATGAAGCCAACAGGACCACATCATCCGCAAAAAGCAGAGATACGATCCTGAGGTCACCAAACCGGATCCCTCCAACGCCTCGGCTGCGCTCAGATATTCTGTCCATAAAAGTGATGAACAGAATCGGTGACAAAGGGCAGCCTTGGTGCAGTCCAACTCTCACTGAAAATGGAATCGACATACTGCCAGCTATACGGACCAAGCTCTGGCTCCGGTCGTACAGAGACCCGACAGCCCGTACCAGGGGCTCCGAGATGCTGTACTCCCGGAGCACCCCCCACAGGAGTCCCCTAGGGACACGATCGAATGCCTTCTCCAGATCGACAAAACACATGTAGACTGGTTGGGCAAACTCCCATGACCCCTCCAGGATCCTGAAGAGGGTATAGAGCTGGTCCGTAGTTCCACGTCCGGGACGGAAACCACACTGCTCCTCTTCAATCCGAGACTCGACTATCCGACGGACCCTCCTCTCCAGTACTCCTGAATAGACCTTCCCAGGAAGGCTGAGGAGTGTGATCCCTTGGTAGTTGGAGCACACCCTCTGCTCCCCCTTCTTGTAAAGAGGAACCACCACCCCAGTCTGCCAATCCAGAGGCACTGTGCCCGATGTCCATGCAATGGTGCAAAGGCGTGTCAGCCAGGACAGCCCAACACCATCCAGAGCCCTTAGGAGCTCCGGGCAGATCTCATCCACCCCCGGAGCCCGGCCGCCGCGGAGCTTTTTGACTACCTCGGTGACCTCGACACCAGAGATAGAAAGACCCATCCCGGACTCCAAAGACTCTACTTCCTCATCGAAAGACATGTTGGTGTAATTGAGGAGGTCTTCAAAGTATTCCTTCCACCGGTCCAAAAAGTCTCGAGTCGAGGTCAGCAGCTCCCCATCCCCACCGTAAACGGTGTTGATGGTGCACTGCTTGCCCCTCCTGAGCCGCCGAATGGTAGACCAGAATTTCTTTGAAGCCATTCGGAAGTCGTTTTCCATGGTCTCGCCGAACTCCTCCCAAGCCTTTGCCTCAGTGACCACCGAAGCTGCGTTCCGCTTCGCCCGTCGATACCTGTCAGCTGCCTCAGGAGTCCCACAGGCCAAAAAGGCCCGGTAAGACTCTTTCTTCAGCTTGACGGCATCCGTCACCACTGGTGTCCACCAGTGGGTTCGGGTGTTGCCGCCACGACAGGCACCGATGACCTTGCGTCCACGGCTTGCCGCCTCGACGATAGAGGTGCGGAACAGAGTCCACTCTGACTCGATGTCCCCCACCTCCTCTGGTACCCGTGAGAAGCTCTGCCGGAGGTGTGAGTTGAAACTCTCTCCGATGGAAGGATCTACCAGACGTTCCCAGCAGACCCACACAGATCGTTTGGGCCTGGCAGGTCTGACTGGCTTCCTCCCCCACCATCGAAGCCAACGCACGACCAGGTGGTGATCAGTTGACAGCTCCGCCCCTCTCTTCACCCGAGCGTCTAAGACAAGTGCAAGTTTGATGAAACAACTATGAAGTCGATCATGGAACTGCAGCCTAGACTGTCCTGGGGCCACGTGTGCATGTGGACACTCTTATGCTTGAACAGGGTGTTCGCTACTGACAATCCCCTGACGAGCACAGAAGTCAAGCAGCAGAACACCACTCGGGTTTAGATCACGGGGTCCGTTCCGCCCGATCACTCCCCTCCAGGTCTCACTGTCGTTGCCCACGTGAGCATTGAAGTCTCCGAGGAGTACAAAGGAGTCCCTGGGAGGTGCCCAAAAAAAATTATTTTCCCTATGTTTATAATGTTTCTTTCTTTATTTTTAAAGATAATTTTAATTTTTGTTTATGAGTCTATACCTTTCTCTTGACCACCTGCGGAGAGCCAGTCCCTTGGCTCAATTTTCACCCAAGTCTGCCACGGTCAGCCTCACTCTCTGTCAGAAGAAAGCTGTCCGTGTGGTTTGGCTAAGTGCCAAGCAGCTGTTATTGTGAAATCCAAGGCTGGCTCGCCAAATGTTGTACCCGACGTGTCCTCGGCCATCCGTTCGATCCTCGATGAAGTCGTGGATACGGCAAATAACCAGGACAGGAACTGGTTTTCCAAGGTAAGCTTTTATAGTTAGAAATCTGTACACTCATACACGCTGGGGTGCAGGCAGACAGGAGAGCCCTGCAATCTGTGATCACCTTCCTTATATCATGTCCTAGAAAAGTGAGTGAGACTGGAGCTCGTTCTTAATCCCTCCACGTATGGGGCATCATAAGTTTATGTCCTGCTAAAACTCTTGCTGTCCTTCTCATTTATCAGCCATCCTAAATTTAGATTCATTAACATTGCTTTCTTAATATTAGTGGCTCTCTGTCCGCTAATCTTTGCCAAGGACTTTCCATGAAGACATTTCACTGACACACAGCACATAGCCACCTGTTGTTTTCCAAGCTGAATGTAAGTCTGATATTGCCTGATATCGAATCAATATACCACACTTGACATTACGTTCAACAAAATAATATGAACTCTTCCAGTATGTCAAAAACATCCTGTGTGTTTGAGCCTCAACATGTAAAGACATGTAGCTTTGTTGCTCTGCAGGAATACATTTTTTCAGCTAAATGCTTTACCATCTAACACTCTTCGACAACCCCTCATCTCCAGAAACTTTGTTTATGTCATATAGCTGTTTGAATAATTTATTTTGCCATGGTTGGACAAAGAAACACCAGAAAGTCCAAGCTTGCTAATACCACTGAGAGCAGCCCCGTGTCTTCTGATACGGCTAAGCTAATGGAAGCGATTACAAAGTCGGAAAAAAACGGTACTGACCGAGATTGCTACATTGAATTCAAAGATGGAATTGAAATGCCAAATGCTAAATGAAAATATGCAGTCGCTCCAACGGGACTTTAAAGAGCAGCTTGAGGGCCTGAGAAGCGAATTCATTGCCAAGCTAAACCCACTGGATGCTAGCGACGCTAGCAATCGGACCCGCATTGCTAGCCTGGAGAGCGCTACCGGTGATCACTCTGACAGGATGGTGAACGTGGAGGAAGAAGTCCAGAGTCTACGAGGTACTATAAAGGCCCTGACGGAGAAGTGGGCCCGGTTCTAGGCATGGGCCCAGAACCGGGCTTGGGTGGGCAAGCCAAACTGATGGCTTGCCCACCCAATCAAAAAGTCACAGAGAATGAGCAGCATCCAATTGGGTGTTTTTAAACACAAATAAATGTTGCGTTACATACATAGGCCTATAGCACTGTTTGGTCATGCCCCATTGCCTTTTTGACATAAATACACAAGTTGTCAATTTTCCCACACTCTGCTGCTCAAAAGCACACGTTAACTTCTGACTGCGGAACTCTGATTCCCTGGTTTTCCTCTTAGCGTTTAGGTAACTTGATATTTTTATGAGAAAATGCATTGTTTCTTCAAGCCTGTAGTCAAGCCCACGCCCAGCGGCTCTGCGGCTCGCTCGGACACTAGTGGTGTGACAGACAGCTGTCAATCGAGCTGTTGCACCTCTACCTCCGCCGCCCCAGACGCGGCGAAGGCGCGAGCCGTGGCTGGAGTATTCTCTGGCTAAGGATGCATGTTTCTGTTTCCCGTGTCGAATTTATTCCACTTCTAATGAGCGAGATGTGAGTTTCACTTTGCGGGGATTCAATAACTGGAAAGCGGCTCTTGAAAGCGGGAGGGGTTTACAAAAACAGTTGTCCAGTCAAGCTCACATCCGCGCTGCTGCGGCTTGGTCTGATCGGCAACTCAGAGAGGAAAAGGGACAAACTATTGCCTGTTTTCTCGGCAAGACACAATTAGAGAAAAATAGATATTATGTTAAAAGCATTGGAGGGGCAATAAAATTTCTCTGTGTGAATGAACTGGGGCTGCGTGGCACAACTGAGACGTTTGATTCTGATGATTTTGCGGCAGGACTTCTTTTTTAATTATTTGAATACACATTAGAGAAAGATAACTAAAATAACTAAAAATATACCACAAAATGCAAAGTATACTTCAAAAGATATTCAAAATTAAATTATTGAAACGTTAGCTAATATGGTTCTTGAAGAGATCAAAAAAAGATATGAAATATCTGATTCAAGGACGTTTTGCATAAAGTGTGATGGCACAAGGGATAGGTGCAATGTGGAAAATTTGTCAATTGTCGTTAGATTTGTGCGGGAGGCAGTGCCAGAGGAACATCTCATTGGCTTGTTAGATTTGCCACAATTAGATGCAGAGTACATGTCATCTGAAATACTAAAGTATCTCACAGAAGCTTGCTTTGTGGTAAATAATATTGTGAGCCAGTGCTATGATGGTGCTTCTGTCATAAGTGGAATCAAAGGTGGTGTGCAGTCATTGATTCAAAGCAAAACAGGCAAATATATTCCATATATTCACTGTTCTAGTCACCAACTTCATTTGGTAGTTGTTCATGCCATGCACAGTGAACCATGTGCAAAAAAATTCTTTGACCTTTCAAACTCCTTATAACATTTCTTTCGTCACCATTCTGTATCTCAAAAGTATAATGCCCCGTGTCTCAAAAAACTTCTGGAAATTAAATGGACCAGTCACTATGATGTAACAAAATGTCTTATTGACAACAAAGAGCAAATTACAAATATCCTTAAAGACATTTCAATAGATGAAAATGCAAACACCCACCTATGCACAGAAGCTTTTGGCCTCCTCACACAAATTGAATGACACCACTTCTTCCAAATTGGAAATTTTTTAGAGAGAGTCTTGGTCATTTTGAAACCTGCAAATGCTATTGTGCAGTCCCCGTCTGTTGATGTCTCTGCTGCATATACCGTCATAACTGCCTCTATTGAGAGCCTGAAGAAACTCAAACAAGAACTTTCCATCTCAGATGCGGATGATTATGTTCCTCCACTTAAACGGCAGCGCACATTTACCAAGAGATCCTCTAACATTTTAGATTGAGCAATTTCAGAAATGGAAACTAGGTTTTCACATAAAAATATTGAACTCATGAATGCAATTTCTTGTCTCCTACCGCAGTCTGCCACTTACCTTGTTCTCACCATGTTGCAGCCTCTACACAGGCTTGCCAGCACCGCAGACACCGAACTTCTAAAAAATGAACTGATTGTTGCAAAAGACTTTTTACAAAATATATGTCCAAATAAAAAACATCTTTCCACTATTTGTTCAAAACTACAACCCTACAAGGAAGCTTTTCCTGAACTGAACAAGCTTTATGTGACTGCTCTTATCATTGGCGTGTCCTCAGCTTCATGTGAGAGCTCTTTCTCAACTCTTTCAAGAGTCCTGACTCCTTACTGTCGCTGCATGCTTCACAATAGAAATAGAAATCTGGTGATTTTGGCCCACGAAAAGACCATCACAAATAAATTAGACATGGATGAATTTGTGACAATCTTTGCAAAAAAAAAGTAGGCGACTGATGCTGTAGTAGTTTTCCTGTTATCTTACATATGCATCAAAAACAATAAAAAGACAAAAAAAACAATATACACATACACACATACATACATTACACACACATATATTTAATTCAGCCTCAGAGAGATGCAAGTTGCACCTTCTGTGATGGTCCCAAGCCCACAAACTGAAGAGTGTATATAAGTGTTTTTTGTTCGCCCACCTTCAAATGTATTCTGCCACCCCAAAGTTTGAGAGCTAGAACCGGGCCTGTGTTCCATCCTACTTGAACAGAAATTTGGCCCTTCTTTCTTTCTGCTATGAAAATTTTTAATTACCTTCTGATTAAAGTCCCACACATTTGTGATTATTTTTTTCCCATGATTGCGACAATCTCTATAGATTCAGTAGTAAAAACAATGGGCGGGTCGTGGCCGTGTGCGAAATTATAGGTCAGCTCCAGTGACATGCAGAGAGTTCATGTCTGGGGAGGGACTGATTCTTCAAGAGTTAGATTTATAATTGTAAGAACTGAAAGAACCCGGGGGTTTACTTCTTCTCAGGTTTGGTTAAATCCAATATTCGCTTCAACTATCATTCATTAAATAATCTCACCAACCGGTCTTTCTTGCGTGTGCAAACTGAAGAGAGAAGGCTGGTGATCCGAAATCACTAAATATCACTAAATATTAAAGCATACCAAGCATTTGAAATACTACCAGGATTCAATCATTTTCTCAATTTCCGATATTTATTCCTCAACATTTAAATTAAACAGATGCATCTGGGTCTCAGTTCCCTGACACAAACGACACATGTCACCTGGCCTCACGAACAAGGTCAGTGAAACAGGCAAGTAAAAAATTACAGCATCAATTACTTAGCAACAACACATCTAGACATAAACATACTGAGGAAAGCGTTGATTTGATTTAAGGGAAGGGTTGTTGGAGGGGGGAGGATAAACAAAGCAGTCACTTCAAGTGGAGCTTCTGAGGGGATGTGAGATAACCAGCCTTGGCCAAGCCCGGTCACAGGGAGTCCCGACTAAATTATCAGGTTGTTTAGATTCTGGCATAAACTTTCTCATTCTCAGTCTGTCAGAGGACTTTTACAGGCAACTCCAATCAGACAAAACACAGGGGGTCAATTTGATTTTATTTCCCGTCCAGTCGAGCAGCTATCCTCTCCAAGATGGTCCCGTGTTTGCGGATCAATTCATGGACCTCAGCAAGACTGCTCTCCATAGTCTTAATTTCCCTGGACTGAGCGTCCAGCCTCCCGGTCACCCCCACCAGAGTCTGAGTCCAGGCTTCCCGACACATTCCACCAAGCAGGTCAGGCAGCTTGCCAACTGCCGCTGACACTTGCCGAACTTTCCGACACATCCAGTATCCACCCAGGCCAATCAGTAGAAACCCGATGGTCATTAATCCAAACATGTTAGATGTCTTCCACACCCCCAATGGACATCACTGACAGACACACGACTTTCCACGTATTCCAGGGGTCCATCACGTAGCCGGCCATGAACGTACCACCAGGCATTGTTGTTTTTGGCAGCCATATAAGTTTTCGTTTTAGTCTTCATCTTTGAACGAAAATTAATTTAAGTTTTAGTCACGTTTTCCTCATCTCTTTATATTTTTGTTTTAGTGACGTTTTAGTCAACGAAAACCCAAAAGAGTTTTTGTCTAGTTTTCATCAGGGAAGACTTAGAACGTTTTTAGTCTAGTTTTAGTGTAAAAAAAAAAAAAAAAAACCTACTTTAACAATTGTGTCTTTATTACTGAGAATGATGCAGGTTATTTGTTTTTTTTAAAAAAAAACTCTGCCGAGTTTTAACTTGCGCAAAATATCAAACATAGTGAAAATCGTAAAATAAATACAAATTCTTCAGTGAGTGAGCAACGTTGTAACTTATGCATACTTAAAAATGACACCTCTTAAACACCCTGTAAACAAAGTAAACATTGGAATGCATTTAAAGCAGTCCTTAGCGCAACCAAGCTAACTAAGGAAGTTAGCAGCGCCGACAAGCTAGCATTAGCTTGAAGTTAGCATGCTGTTTGCGCAAAATATTTGGAAAACTTTAAGTTTCTGACCACCAAGCCTCTTTGTTACTGTTTTCACCATGGTTTGTGACTTCCTCTTGGCTGCAGGTGTGTTGTGTAGACGGTGTGAACGCGCAGCATTGTGTGTGTGGGGGGGGCGTGCCGCCGTGAGACAGTTGCACCCGCTGTGCTGTTTCTTTTCACAGACAGAAATGTAAAAGTCTGACGCCTATTTAGTTACGTTTTCGTCTCGTCAGCAGAAACTTGCAAACGTCTCGTCATATTTTCGGCACCAAAATTTTGCATTTATTTTGTTATTGTTACGTCATTGTCATGAAAAAAATGCTTTTTCGTCATCGTTGACGAAAACAACACTGCCACCAGGACACGAAGGCTCCCCTTTAGCCGTACTCCGGGTCGAAAAAATGTTATCAATAGTGCTAAAAGCCCAACTGACCACTTCCATATTGATAGATTTTTGAAGAGTGAGGGTGCACACAGAGCAAAGCTTTGCAATAGACAAGACAAAACAATGCTGGGAGACAATGCTCAAAGAGACAAGAGAGGAGGAGAGACAGAAAAAAAGCGTCCGCTTCGCTCGAGAGCCAGCAAAAATCAACTATAAAATTCAACTATTGCACTTTAAGTTTCAACAAATTTTTACCCGTCACCACTGATAATGCTTCATATCCAATCAACATTCCTCTGTCAGTTACACTCACAAACATAAACACAGGAACAGATTTGTCTCTTTCATAGCTATGGATAGAGTTTTAAGAAATTAATCACTACTGTAAACAAATTAAAGTACAGAGAATTCATTTTGAGCAACAGTAAAAATTACTGTTATTTTTCAAATTTTAAATTGTGAGGTTTTAATTAATTATAATAAATTTTGCCTTTTAAAATTATTTTTTAAAAAAAAGCAAACATCTTCAAGGCCAAACGTGTATTTATATTATTTTTTCCACATTTTTTTTAAACAAACAGAACCAGTTGTGTCCTTACTTTTACTGAAGTTCATTTGCCAAAAAGTTTTATAACTAAATTATAGAAGTCCGTTCCGTCATCTTCTGCTTGTTCCGGGGTCGGGTCGCGGGGACAACAGCCTCAAACGGGTAGCCCAGGCCTCTCTCACCCCGGCTGCCTCCTCCAGCTCACCCGGAAGGATCCCAAGTCGTCCACCGACCAGCTGTGAGACGTAGTCTCTCCAGCGGGTCAGGGGTCTGCCCCTTGGTCTCCTCCCGGTGGGACGTGCCCGAAACACCTCGCCTGGGGGCCAATCTGGGGGACATCTTGACCAGATGCCCGAACCACCCCATATGGCTCCTGACAACCTGGAGGAGGAGTGGTTCAACACTGAGCTCCTCCCGAAAAGCAGAGCTCCTCACCTGATCTCTGAGTGAGAGCCCAGCCACCCTGTGGAGGAAACTCATTTCGGCCACTTGTACCCGCGATCTCATTCTTTCGGTCACCACCCACAGCTGGTGACCATAAGTGAGGGTAGGAACCTAGATCGACTTGTACATCGAGAGCTTTGCTTTTCGGCTCAGCTCTCTCTTTACCACGACGGCCCGACGCAGCGTCCGCCACTGAAGTAGACCAAGCTCTGGCTTGGTCTGTATGGTTATGGTTATGTCTGTGGTTATGGTTTGCAATACAAATTAATAGAATAAAAATCCGAGCTGATGTCACATTTTTTTTCAGAAATACCGGAAACCACATACATACACACACTTTTCCGGGTAGCGCCCTCATTCCGGTTTTCACAAGAAAAATAAAATGGTGTAAAATATATTAAAACACATATAATCTTCACACAAGACAATTTTACATACTTACAAACATATACATTTTATACATATTTTTTTATTGGTGATCAGGACAAGGAGGGTGGCGCCTCTGCGCCACATATCAGCAGTCGCCACTGAAGTAGACTGATACATAACATCTCTTAGAATTTTAAGAGTATGTAGTGTATGTTTAAACGGATCTCTTCCCAAAGGAAAAAAGGTCAATTCTAAGGTTTTTCTGTTCAGACAATGATTTTTATGGAGTTTACGTGATGTTTCATGCCTGAGTATTCATTGATCTCCTTAGACTACGTGGCCAAAGCAAAATGTAATCTATGTGTGACCCACTTCCGGTACTCTTACCGGTTTCCCTCTGTTCCAACCTCTTCACCACTGCCATTTTCATGTTTTTTTTGCAAAGTCAACCAGCGTATGTGCTTCTGCATTATTCTCTTGGATATGTGGCTTGTGTTTTTTGCCTTACAAACCGTCTTAACCTAAGCACACCACCAGTCCAGACATAGACATTTGCAAAGAAAATTGCAATTTATTAGTTACATTACAAAACAAACGTTTTCAGAAAAAAATTGCAAACCTACAAAACAAAATGATTTAAAAAATATATTGAAAAAAAGATAGACAGCAAAATACAAAACCTACTTATACAGTATGTAAGCATCTAGATTTCTCTAAAGGTAAACTCCAGTTGCCCAATACATGCAAAGTCATTGCCATACCAATGACCAAGTGTTAAAGTTCTTCAAAGCATTGTTAGTACTGAATGGAAGTGTATTAAGGAAAGTTATTCCTCATTTTACCAAGTCTGGCACTGGTGATTGGCTGCAGTCGTCCATCTCTCCATTACCTGTATGTCTCCAGGACTAGGGGGGCGTGCAGGCCGGATAGCAGCTGATCCTTCACACGCTGGGCATGGACTTCATGAGCGAATACCATCGAGCAGGAGGCTCCAGTACATTCGGACCAAAACGTCCTGCCACAAAACCAGCTTCTTCTCTTCTGCCGTTGAACTTATGAACACTTTATAACCGGAATATACTCATCACTTAGTCACTTCGCTCGTGACACTTTACTGTTTTTATCTATTATTTTCTACGCCATTGCACTACAGTATACTTTTTATGTCTGAGCACTCTAAGTTTTGTTAAAATTATTATTTTTTATTTTATTTTTACCATAATACACTTCCTTTTTTTATGTTCATAATTGCACACTAGTACCACAGCAAGTTCCTGGTCTCTGATCCTTCATTGACAATAAAAGTATTTTTGATTCCGATTCTAAAATTTAAATTATGTTTTACATTTCTACTTCGTTTTTAAGTCTACCTAAGCTACAACAGTTGCACGGGCAACTGTGCAACTGTTTGTCCACATTCATCACAGCTAAAAGCTACAACAGTTGCACGGGCAACTGTTGTAGCTTTTTCCTTTAATTTTGCTTAAATGTTGGAGTAATCTCTGAGAAACACTAATTGAATGGCGACAAACCTAACATATAAAGAGTTTCACAGTAACATTCAAAACAGTTTAAAATTGATTTTCTTGGACATAAATTTTCAAAGACAAGACCAACATCTTGGAAATTTGTCATCACAAATTTCAGAAGGACTTATCAAAACTTTTTCACATTCATCAAAGTTAGATGGTTAGTCTCCTGTGTGGATTCTCATGTGTGTCATTAAATTTGACTTTTGCCTAAATCCTTGTCCACATTGTGTACAGTTGAAAGGTTTGTCTTCTGTGTGAATTTTCATGTGTTTGTTTAAGTGTGATTTTTGACCAAATTTTTGTCCACATACATCACAGCTGAAAGGTTTGTCTCCTCTGTGGATTCTCATGTGCGCATTTAAACTTGACTTGCGACTAAATCTTTGTCCACATTTATCACAGCTGAATGGTTTTTCTCCTGTGTGGATTCTCAGGTGTATGGTTAAACTTGACTTGCGACTAAATCTTTGTCGACATTCATCACAGCTAAATGGTTTGTCTCCTGTGTAGTTTCTCATGTGTGTGTTTAAGTGTGACTTTTGCCTAAATCTTTGTCCACATTGTGTACAGCTGAATGGTTTGTCTCCTGTGTGGATTTTTATGTGTGTGCTCAAGTGTGACTTTTGACTAAATCTTTGTCCACATTCATCACACCTGAATGGTTTCTCTCCTGTGTGGATTCTCATGTGTGCATTTAAACTTGACTTGCAACTAAATCTTTGTCCACATCCCTCACAGCTGAATGGTTTGTCTCCTGTGTGGATTCTCATGTGTGTGGTTAAATTGGCCTTTAGGCCAAATCTTTGTCCACATTCCTCACAGCTGAATGGTTTGTCTTCAGTGTGGATTCTCATGTGTGTGGTTAAATTTGTCTTTAGGCCAAATCTTTGTCCACACTCCTCACAGCTGAATGGTGTCTCTCCTGTATGGGTTCTCATGTGTTCATTTAAGTGTGACTTTCGACTAAATCTTTGTCCACATTCATCACAGCTGAATGGTTTGTCTCCTGTGTGGATTCGCATGTGTCGGTTTAAGTGTGACTTTTGCCAAAATCTTTGTCCACATTCATCACAGCTGAATGGTTTCTCTCCTTTGTGGATTCTCATGTGCAGTCTAAGATTTGTTTTGGCACTAAAGATTTTATTACAAACATGACATTTATAAGTTTGTTTTTTCTTCTGGTTGCATTTCTGCAAATTTACACTTGACTTGTATTTATTGTCCAAACACTCTAAATTGTTTTCTGTCAAGTGTTTTTGGAGCGATTGTTGGTCTTCAAACTCCTGACAACATTCAGAACAATTGAAGGTCATTTTAAACTTGTTACAGTCAACATCATTGTTCACATCTGGTGTATGTATCCCACATTCCTCTTCCTCAGTTTTTAACGTACTCAGTTCAGCTGGATTGTTTGTTGCTGCCTCTTCCTCGCATTCATTTTTCCCTTGGCTTTGAGAAAACTCGGTCAAATATAACGAAGACTCAAGTTTTATCTCATCATTTTCAATCTTCATAACTGTTATGATTGGTAAACTGGGGAAACATTCCTCATGTTCATCACCAGTTACTTTCCCTAGTGATTGGCTCACAGTCTGTCTTGTTTCTTTGTTATTGAATGGGACTGTAGGTTCAGGTTGTTTAGACTCCATTCAAAGGAACTTTTCTGCTGCTACCATCACCAGCATGTTGTGGGAGACTCTGAAATGGAAAAAACAAGGAAAAGAAAAATGAAAAATAATACCACTTTAGAAAACCACCCTATGATAGTGTTTTTACTGCATCTTATATCAATTAACACTTGGTCAAGTCATAGTGGGCAATGACTTGCCCTCTCTAGAGCACAGAAGAGAGGCCTGACATCAGGCCAAGCAAGCGCTCCATTGCATTTCCCCATAGTGCAGAGAGCTCACCTAAGCCATCAGGCAGCACCCCGAACAAAACTAAGCAGCAGCCCTACTGTGGCTATTGTGATAACCGTGCTCACCACCTGATTCAGTGTCCGGAGGTCGTCAAGCTACGTCAACAACAACTGACAGGATAAAGACCAACAAGAGGTGCTGGCGTGCGCTCGCTCCGCTCCCATCAAGCCACGCAGTGCACCCTTAAGAAACTTTGTAACCCGTGTCAGGGTCACCACCTACAGGTCCTTCACCAAGTTAACTTCAAGACCCCAAAGGCACGTGCCCCCACAGCTGTCCTTGTCCAGAATTGTGAGAATACGACCGACATCTTGTACCTTGACCATCCGACAAAGAGCAGACGAGTCCTGTTAAAGGTTGTTCCACTCCTCCTCCACCATAATGGCAAGACTCTGAGCACTCATGAGGTATGCAGTAAGCACAAGGTCAACAACACCTTCACTGTCCCTCGCATTGACCTAGCTGAGCACAGCTACCCAGTACAGTCACTGCTGCGAAAGTACAGACAGCTCAGAGATCTGTCGCTCAGGTCCTTCAAGAAGGTCAAACCCATACTTCTCATTGGCAGTGACCACCAACAGCTCATCACTCCCACTGAGGCTGTCTGTCTTGGTCCACCAAGTGGTCCCACCACGGTGACACCCTCCCACCCGCCACCGTCAAAATATGCCACCCCTGAAAGCTACACTTAACGCTGTTGTACCCAACCTGAGAAGTATAGAGAGGAGGCTCCGATACGACCCACAGCTTCCGCCCTCTCTACTGCAGCAGTGGAAAACCTTGGAAGAAGTGTTACAGTTCCTCTCACAGGTCCTGCTTCCTCGCTCTTACTTGCCGAAGCCTATGACAGTCAGTTGCGGCGAGAGAGATCTACATATTCTGTGATGAATCAGAACAGGCTTACGGCACTGTGGCTTACCCCGAGAACTATAATGAGTGATGGCAGCACACAACCGGCCTTCCTATTGGCTCGCTCCCATGTTGCTCTCCATGAAATGTTTGCTCTCCATGCCCAGTCTTGAGCGGTGTGGTGCCCTCTCCAGACCTTATCTCTCCAGTCTCTTTAAATATGAGCTCACCTTATATTTAAGGATTTTTCCTTTTTTTCTCTTTAAAAACTATTCAAACATTTTCAGGGTCTGTTATCTTTTTTTTTCCGTTTATGTTTCAGTCTATAAAAACATCTGCAGTAGAGCTACAGTTACAATAGTGCTGTAGTCTGACTCTACCACAGTACTCACACCTGGCTGAGGTCAGAATTCTGCAACTTTTAACTTTTCGTTAGCACCCGTATAGGCCAGATCTAGGGGTTGACTAATCTCCACACCTGGCACTATGTGAATTCATCCCAAAATCCTGCTGATGACATAGCCCGGGGAAAATCACTCTTATTGCCGACGAGTCCTAACGGATGGAGCCAAGGTTCCCTATTCCTGCTCCAACCTCCAAATCAGTGGCCTTCAGAGCCCAGTGGCACTCTGACTATTTAGAAACCCTCCTGATTACAATCCCACTACACAAATAAATGGAGAACAAATTGAAATAGTTACTGAAAATACATTTCATGGAGTCATAATCAACAATAAATTAAATTTGCTCAGTGGTTGAGCGTTTGCCCACAGACCGGAAGTTAACCGGAAGTTCACGAGTTTGATTCCCACTGAGTTCACATCTAGGGTCCTTGGAGAAGACACCTAACCCCCCGTTTCTCCCACCATTGGTGCCATCATGGCAGCCTGCTGCAGTGTAATGCAGCACACAAATTTCTCCGGTGAGGGGTTAATAAAGTATGAATTAAAATTTTATATAATTAGGTGGAGAACAAATTGAAATAGTTACTGAAAATTCATTTCCTGGAGTCATAATCAACAATAAATTAAATTGGAAATCTCAAATTAAATACATACAGACTAAATTGTCTAAAAGTGTTTCCATCCTAAAAAAAAAAAGCTAAAAAGATACTTGACCAAAAACACCTCATTTTATGTTATGCAATTGTTTTTGCTTATTTATTAATTTACTGTGTGGGAATTTGGGGAAACAATTATAAAACATCTCTTCGGTCAATAATCATTTTACAAAAAAAAAATCTACACAATATATTCATAAAAAGTAGGAGACAGAAAACACATCTATTTATTATGTATCCCATTAAGAATACTAAATAAGTTTAAGAAGATGAAGGGAGTGCAGAAGACTAAGTGGTGGAAGCTGAAAAAGGAAGAGTGCTGCTCGAATTTTATAAAGGAGTTGAGACAGGCTCTTGGTGGGCAGGAGAAGCTTCCAGATGACTGGACAACTACAGCTAATGTGATCAGGGAGACAGGCAAGAGAGTACTTGGTGTGTCATCTGGAAGGAAGATAGAGAGACGTGGTGGTGGAATGAGGAGGTGCAGGATTGTATCAAAAGAAAGAGGCTGGCTAAGAAGAAGTGTGACACTGAGATGACCGAAGAGAATAGGCAAGAGTACAGGGAGATACAGCGTAAGGTTAAAGTAGAGGTGGCAAAGTCAAAACAAGTACCCTATGATGGCCTTTACGCTTGGCTGAACAGCAAAGAGGGAGAGATGGACCTATATTAGTTGGCAAGACAGAGAGACAAAGATGGGAAGGATGTGCAGCAAGTTAGGGTGATTAAAGACAGGAATGGATGTCTTTTGACAGATACCAGTAATGTGATGGGAAGATGGAAAGATTACTTTGAAGAGTTGAAGAATGAAGAAAATGAAAGAGAACAAAGAGTAGAAGATATTACCATAGTGGAGCGGGAAGTGGCTAGGATCAGTAAGGTAGAAATAAGGAGGGCACTGAAGAGGATGAAGAGTGGAAAGGCTCTTGGTCCTGATGATATTCCTGTAGAAGTATGGAAGTGCTTAGGTGAGGTGGCAGTAGGGTTTCTGACTGGGCTGTTTAACAGGATATTAGAAAGTGAGAAGATGCCTGATGAATGGAGGAGAAGTGTGCTGGTTCCTATTTTTAAGAACAAGGGCGATGTACAGAGTTGTGGTAACTACAGAGGAATAAAACTGATCAGTCATACGATGAAGTTATGGGGAAAAGTTGTCGAAGCTAGGCTAAAGTCTCAAATAACAATTTGTGAGCAGCAGTATGGTTTTCTGCCAAAAAGAAAAAAAAAGAGAGATACAGATGCGGTATTTGCCTTGTTTTGAGTTGTTTTCGTCAACAATAACGACAACAAAATAATTTTGTTGGCGAAACTGTTTTTCATGACAATGACATAACAATAACAAAATAAATGCAGCTTTTTGGTGACTAAAATGTGATGAGACGTTTGCGAGTTTCCGTTGCCGAGACAAAAATGTAACAAAATAGGCATCAGATTTTCACATTTCTGTTTGTGAGAAGAAAAAGCACAGCAGCTGCATTCTGTGTCTCACGGCAGCATGCTCCCCACAACGCTGCACGTTCACACCGTCTACACAACACACCTGTAGCCACGGGAAAGTCACACACTATGGCGGCAACAGCAACAAAGGGGCTTGGTGGTCGGATATTTAAAGTTTTCCACATATTTTGCGCAAACATCATGCCGACTTCAAGCTAATGCTAGCTTGTCGGCGCTGCTATCTTCCTTAGTTAGTTTGGTTGCGCTAACGACTGCTTTAAAGACACAATGCAATGTTTACTTTGTTTACAGGGAGAGGTGTCATTTTTAAGTATGCATAAGTTACAACGTACTTCACTCACTGAAGAATTTGTATTTATTCTACGTTGTTTGACAATGTTTGCTGTTTTGCGCAAGTTAAATCGAGGCATCGTTGTCTCTTTTTTTTCTAACAAATAACCTGCATCATTTTCAGTAATAAAACCACGATTGTTAAAGTACAAACCCAATTCCACAAAAGTTGGGACACTGTACAAATTGTGGATAAAAACAGAATGCAATGAAGTGGAAGTTTCAAATATCAATGTTTTATTCAGAATATAACTTAGATGACTTATCAAATTTTTAAACTGATCAATGTATAACTTTAAAGAAAAAACAAGTTTATTTGAAATTTCAAGGCATCAACACATCTCAAAAAAGTTGAGACAAGGTTATTTTTTACCACTGTGAGCGATCCCCTCTTCTTTTGATCACAGTCTGCAAACGCCTGGGGACTGAGGAGACAAGTTGCTCAAGTTTAGGAATAGCAATGTTGTCCCATTCTTGTCTAATACAGGCTTCCAGTTGCTCAACTGTCTTAGGTCTTCTTTGTTGCATCTTTCTCTGCATGATGCGCCAAATGTTTTCTATGGGTGAAAGATCTGGACTGCAGGCTGGCCATTCCAGTACCCGGATCCTTCTGGAACGCAGCCATGATGTTGTAATTGATGCAGTTTGTGATCTGGCGTTGTCTTGTTGGAAAATGCAAGGTCTTCCCTGAAAGACACAATGTCTGGATGGGAGCATATGTTGCTCTAGAACTTGGGTATACCTTTCAGCATTGATGGTGCCTTTCCAGATGTGTAAGTTGCCCATGCCACATGCACTCATGCAGCCCCACACCATCAGAGATGCAGGCTTCTCGACTGAGAGCTGATAACAACTTGGGTGTTCCTTGTCCTCTTCAGCTCGGATGACATGGCATCCCAGTTTTCCAAAAAGAACTTCAAATTTTGATTTGTCTGACTATAGAACTGTTTTCCACTTTGCCACAGTCCGATTTAAGTGAGCCCTGGCCCAGAGAATACGCCTGCACTTCTGGATCATGTTCAGATGTGGTTTCTTTTCTGAGCTATAGATTTTTAATCGGCAACGGTGAATGGCCCGGCGGATTGTGTTCACCGACAATTTTCTCTGGAAGTAGTCCGCAGGCCATGTTGTGATTTCCATCATAGTGGCATTCCTGTGTGTGATGCAGTGGCGTCTAAGGGCCTGAAAATCACAAGCATTCAAGACGGTTTTCTGGCCTTGACCCTTACGCACAGAGATTGTTCCAGATTCTCTGAATCTTTGGATGATATTATGCACTGTAGATGATGATAACTTCAAATTCTTTCCAATTTTTTCTCTGAGAAACTTCTTTCTGATATTGCTCCACTATTTTTTGTCGCAGCGTTGGGGGAATTGGTGATCCTCTGCCCATTTTGACTTCTAATAAACACTGCCAATCTGAGAGGTTCTTTTTACACCCATGCATGTTGCCAATCGACCTAATTATTTGCAAACTGGTCCTCCAGCTGTTTCTTATGTGTTCATTTAATTTTTTCGTCCTCGTATTGTTAGCTGTCCCAATTTTTTTGCAATTTGTAGCTCTCAAGAAATAAAAATGAGCCAATATTTAGCCCAAAATTTCAAAATGTTTCACTTTCAACGTTTGACATGTTTTTTACATTTAGCAGTGAATAAAATATAATATATTAATGTGCAAGTCAGTTCTAGAAATATCATATCGGATCGGTCGTGGCCCGGGTTAACAACGACCGCCATCAGTACTGTTGACCAACAGGGTGCTGGTGGAAATTGGACTACTGGTGGTCAAAGAAGAAGAGGAGGAAGAAGCGCACATAGGAAGAGAGAGAAGAGAAACGTGAAGAGTCTAGGACTTAGGGTGGGAACTTTGAATGTTGGTACTACGTATGACGGGTAAAGGTAGAGAGTTAGTTGACATGATGCAGCGAAGGAAAGTAGACATCCTGTGTGTCCAGGAGACTAGATGGAAAGGTAGCAAGGCTAGAAGTCTAGGAGCGGGGTTCAAGTTGTTCTATCATGGTGTTGATAGAAAGAGGAATGGTGTAGGAGTTATTTGGTCTATTTGCTGTTTGGTCTAGAAACAGTAGCACTGAAGAAAAGACAGGAAGCAGAGATGGAGGTAGCAGAGATGAAGATGCTGATGATCTCTCTGGGAGTGACCAGGATGGACAGGATTAGAAATGAGTACATCAGGGCTACAGCACATGTTAGAGGTTTTGGGGATAAAGTTCGAGAGGCAAGACTGAGATGGTTTGGGCACGTACAGAGGAGAGAGAGAGAGTACATCGGAAGAAGGATGGTGGGTTTGGAACCACCAGGAAAGAGGATTAGAGGAAGGCCAAAGAGGAGATTCATGGACGCAGTGAAGGAAGACATGAAGATAGTTGGTGTGACCAAAGAGGATACAGCAGATAGGATTAGATGGAAGAAACTGACTTGCTGTGGCGACCCCTAAAGGAAAATGCCGAAAGAAGAAGAAGAAGTGAATAAAATATAAGTTTGTGATATTTGTAAACTATGGCATTTCTTGTTTATTCACAATTTGTAGTGTCCCAACTTGGAATTGGGGTTGAAAGAATATTTGTTGGTTTTTGCTTTTTTTTTTTTTTAACACTAAAACTAGACTAAACACATTCTAAGTCTTCCCTGACTAATACTAACTAAAACTGACTAAAGTGTGACTAAAACTTAAATTAATTTCCGTTCCAAAGACTAAGACTAAAACAAAAACTCAGATGGCTGTCAAAAACAACATTGGTTCAGAGCAATGAAGAGTGTGGAAAAGAGGTGAAGAAGTGTGTACAGGCAGGCTGAAACGGGTGGAGAAAAGTATCAGGCGTGATGTGTGACAGAAGAGTTTCAGCTAAAATGAAAGGGAAAGTGTACCAAATCGTGGTGAGACCGGCCATGCTGTTTGGTCTAGAGCAGTGCTTCTCAAATAGTGGGGCGCGTCCCCCACGATGCCAGGGGGGGCGCGTGTGACCCTTTGGAACATGTTTCTTTTTTTTCCGTACTAGAAGACCAACTACAGGTCCCAGCTAAACATTGAGCAGGAGCTGAGAGTTGCAGTATCATGCTTCAAACCCCGCTTTGAAAAGCTGTGCACTGCAAAACGTGCTCATTGTAGCCACTTATTCTGACTTCCTTATTTTCATGAAAAAAAAAACCCCGCACAAATGGTTTCATTCATTTTTGTTTTGTAGATTAAAGTGTTTTATATATTGTGCTCCTGAGGTAATGTTACTGATCAATTTAAATGTATTGATTTTGTTTAATTTATTTTTCAGTATCAAATGGTTCAATTAGTAAAAAATGTTTATAGTTTAAATTAGAATTTTTTTTATTATTATTTCAAGTTAATTAATGCACTTTAAATCAGTGGTCCTCAACCACCGGGCCGCGGACTGGTACCGGACCGCGGGTCATGTGGTACCGGGCCGCACAGAACTGTTATTTTTATTTACTTTGTTTTTGTGATGTCTTTTATTTTGAAGGTATGTTTACAGTTACCATGGCAACAAGAGCGCGTTCGAGCAGAGAGAATGTTTCCACGTTATAAAGACGCTGCTAATAAATTTTCTCGTGAAGACAAAGTGGATTTAAGTTTATTATTATTGATTTTAAAAAGCCATTTTTTTCAAGTTGGTCTTAAGACCGGAAAGACACTAAACCGGTCCGTGGCGCAGAAAAGTTTGATGACCCCTGCTTTAAAAGTTTTCTGTTACAGACTTAAAAACGATGTTAATAAAGCTGTTCTTTTTCTCTTTTTTTTCCTTCAATGTTAATGAGGATACAATGTTATGCAGAGGTGTACTTAGAACAATTTCATAGACCAATGATATTAATTATAGTCACGACGGAGAGTGTGTAAGTGGGGGCGGAGAGGCGCAAAATATTTTCTTCTTCCTTGGGGGGGGCACAACAGGAAATAATTGAGAAGCACTAGTCTGGAGACAGTGGCACTGAGGAAAAGACAGGAAACAGAGATGGAGGTGGCAAAGATGAAGATGCTGAGGATCTCTCTGGGAGTGATCAGGATGGACAGGATTAGAAATGAATATATATCAGGGGAACAGCACATGTTAGAGGTTTTGGAGATAAAGTCAGAGAGGCCAGACTGAGATGGTTTGAACATGTGCAGAGGAGAGAGCGAGTACATAGGAAGAAAGATGCTGGGTTTGGAACCACCAAGAAAGAGACCTAGAGGAAGACCAAAGAGGAGGTTCATGGATACAGTGAGGGAAAACATGAAGATTGTTGGCGTGACCGAAGAAGATGCAGCAGATAGGGGTAGATGGAAGAAACTAAATTGCTGTGGCGACCCCTGAAGGGAAATGCCGAAAGAAGAAGAAGAAAATTCATTTTGAGAAAAGACAGACACAATCTAAGACAACAGATGAATTTTAAATACCCATAATAGGAACATCATGTACTTATGACATAGGAACATTATGACTTGCTGTGGCGACCCCTGAAGGGAAATGCCGAAAGGAGAAGAAGAAGAATAGGAACAACAAAAACAAGCTTGAGTTTATCTGTAAATGGAGTTAAAGTATGGAATAGCCTCAACAATGATCTATAAACATGTTTATCTATGAATACATTTAAAAATACTTTTAAGCAAATGACATTTAATAACTACATTAATGTAATACATTACAAATAGACTTAACAAATTAATGGGAGTGAAGTTAAAGGATAAAGGATTACTCTATTCATCCCTCACCGGGAAAATTTGTGTGCTGCACTCCTTACACCGCGACAGGCTGCCCTTTGACGGCACCCATGTATTGTATAACAAAGTCTGGAGTGACAGAGAAGTAAGTCAAAGAGAGCAGGACATGTATGAGGACTGTAAGACAGAAGTGTGCTGTTGGTTCAGAGTGGACGAGGGACTAGACAGGGTTAGTGTACCAAAAATAATCTGCCTGCAATTTATTTTTGAGATGGAAAGAATACATTATGTTGTCATTACCTTAGTTTGTGCTGCAGATTTCCAGTGAAAACTCCAGTTTGAGGTTTCTGAGTTACCAGACTCTTTCCTTCATCCAGACTTTATTCTGCAGGATCTTCAACAAGTTTTAATCCAGAGAATGTAACGCTGTAAAACAACAAGGAAGAAAGAAGAACAAGGATATTTAGGGAGAGATACTTCCAAAGAACATACCATTGTTCGTTTCAGTGATCCCCAACCTCTGAACTGGTACCTAGTTTTTTCGGCTTGGAACAGAAAAGATTGGGGAACATTGGTTCATATGATGACTGGTGAGTGAAACCCACTAAGATGAAAGAACTTTGTTGGAAGTGATGTGATTCTGAGGTTTATAGAAATGAAGCTGATAAACATTCCAAATGTTATAATGAATATAATGAATGATTGACATCAAACCCCAGCTTTTCTCATTCTGTGTAAATAATAACAGACATTTGGAGAGAAATCCAAAGAGAACAGCATCTCTTTTCTCTTTCCTTCATACTAAGCTTACTAATCATTTTCTAAAGAATGATTAGAATCTAGAATGATTTCCTAGAATCCATCCATCCATTCTCACCTCCTTCTTAACAGGAAACCAGTTCTTAGTCACAATTCTGAGCTTCTTTTCGAGGCTGATTCTTATTTTTCTTCTTTGCTATTATCGCTGAGAAAAACGGGTAAATATTTAACAAAGAGAATAAACGTACTCATCAAAAAAAGCTTTGTTTACTTCCTAGTGTCACACTGAAAAACTCCCGCAGGAAACATGCGCTTCCAAATGACCTTTGTGCCGCAAATCATATAAATATGGAAGGTTTTTTGTTTGAAGTTTTATTTATTTATTTTTCATACATTTAAATATTTTCTTATATAGAAAGAAGAAAACAATATGTACAAGGTCTGAAAAGGAGCAGGCTAAAGCCGAGGCTTATGATGCCACAAAGAGCTTGTGGTTAACCCAGTGGCGGACTGTCAGAGCCAGCAAGGCCTTCTCTGCTGGCCTAACTAACTTAACCAGGCATTATTATCATAATTATAAAAAATTCAATTTCATTTTAAATGTATTTTTCCTAAATATATATATATACAGTATATATATATATATATATATATATGTGTGTGTGTATTTATACATATATAATTCCGTTCTGTCATCTTCCGCTTGTTCCGGGGTCGGGTTGCGGGGGCAACAGCCTCAAACGGGTAGCCCAGGCCTCTCTCACCCCGGCTGCCTCCTCCAGCTCACCCGGAAGGATCCCAAGTCGTTCCCCGGCCAGCTATGAGACATAGTCTCTCCAGTGGGTCTGGGGTCTGCCCCCTTGGTCTCCTCCCGGTGGTACGTGCCCTAAACACCTCGCCCACGAGGCGCTCGGGGGGCATCCTGACCAGATGCCCGAACCATCCCAGGTCTAGCTTCTCTCTGCGTCCTGCTAGTGAACGGGAATGTGTAGTTTCTGCCGATCAACAGCCAATCAGATCATGAGTTGGTGACGTTTACGCGTTTGTGAAGGCCCAGGTTGAACATGACATGTACTTGTCTTGTGATTGAAAACTCACTTGACGTAAGCGGAAGCAACCCTTTGCATGTCAACAAAACTACACCTGAGCCAGACCCAGGACCTTTAACAGAAAAATCTGAAATATCTACTCTTTTTTTTAACCCACAATGGCAGAAGGGTTTCAGAATGGCAGAATCGATTACAAGACAATGAAAAAGGACTGTTTCTCTCCCTTCTCGACCCTCAGCACTTTCAGAAATACCGGAGAAAATTTTGCAAACAGCCTTTTCCATTGGCCTCCATGTCGGTAGAAAATGATTTAATGTTCAAACTGAAACGCACAGACAAACTGTACAACTGAGTCATTCACGTCCACTTGGGGAAAGAAAGGAGAATGGATTTTGTGTTGAAATAAGTGTTTTGGGGGACAGCCGTTTTGGTAAGTGCAAGCATTTAATTTACCGTAATTTCACGGCCATAAGGCGCACCGAAAAGTCTAAAATTTTCTTCAAAATGAGCAGTGCGCCCTTTCGTGCGGTGCGCCTTGTGTGTGAGAAAAGGTGGACCTCAAAGAAAAAGCAGTGCCCGTGAGGCAAGGCGGACCTGAAAGAAAAGGCATGGGAACGTTAAAGAGTGAAGTGTGGGCGTGGATTGTCTATAAAAAAGGTATGTGCTGTATGCACAACATTGCTGTTTTAACCCTGAAAATGGCAAAGAGACACGCTTATGACGCTCAGTTTAAGCTGAAGGCAATCAGCTACGTGGAGGAACATGGGAATCGAGCCGCCGTGAGAAATTTCAGCATAAACGAGTCAATGGATTGTAGATGCTTGAACTAACGCATCAATTATATCCTGTTGAGAAGCAACAGGATATAATTGCTTCTCAATTATATCCTGTTGTGCCCCCCCTAGAAAGAAGAAAATGTTTCGCCCCCGCTCTCCGCCATGACCATAGTTAGTATCATTTGTCCATGAAATTGTTATAAGCAGTGGTCCCCAACCACCAGGTAGACCACCCCTGGTGTGAGTGGCCTAACTAGTATTTTTATTCACTTTGTTTTTGTGATGTATTTTATTTTGAAGGTATGTTTACCGTTACCATGGCAACCAGAGTGCATTCGAGCAGAGAGAATTTTTCCACGTTATGAAGACGCTGCTAATAAATTTTTTCGTGAAGACAACGGGGATTTAAATGTACTGTATTCCGTTCCATTTCGTCATCCTCCGCTTGTTCCGGGGTCGGGTCGCGGGGCAACAGCCTCAAACGGGTAGCCCAGGCCTCTCTCTCCCCGGCTGCATCCTCCAGCTCACCCGGAAGGATCCCAAGTCGTTCTCTGGCCAGCCGTGAGACATAGTCTCTTTAGCGGGTCCGGGGTCTGCCCCTTGGTCTCCTCCCGGTGGGACGTGCCCGAAACACCTCGCCTACGAGGCGCTCGGGGGGCATCCTGCCCAGATGGCCAAACCACCACATCTGGCTCCTCTCGGCCTGGAGGAGGAGCGGCTCGACACCGAGCTCCTTAAATGTATTATTATTGATTAAAAAAGCCAGTGTTTCCGGCTGGTGTTATCACCTGTAGACCGGTCCGTGAAAATATTATTAGACACTAAACCGGTCCGTGGCGCAGAAAAGGTTGGGGACCCCTGGTTCTAAGTACACTTCTGCATAACATTGTATCCTCATTAACATTAAAGAAAAAAAAAAAAAAAGAACAGCTTTATTGACAGCTTTATTGTTTTTTACTGTATAACAGAAAATATTTAAAGTGCATCAATTAACTTGAATTTTTAAAAAAATCATTCTTATTTAAACTACTAAACTACAACTACTGTAGTGAATGTACAATTACACTTTATTCTAGTACGGCAAAAAAGAAAAACGTGTTCCACAGGATCACACGCGCCCCACTATTTGAGAAGCACTGGACTTTTTTTTAATACGCACATTTGCATGCTTGCGTGTGTGTTGTTGTAAGGCGGTGTGTGACTGAGACTGCGCCTTTTCAAACGGTGCGCCTTATGTGTGTGTTAAATACAGCAATGGTGCACATAAATGAGACTGCGCCTTTTCGTACGGTGCGCCTAATGGTCGTGAAATTATGGTAATCTACCTGTGTGTAACTACCGGTATTCTTACAGGTTTTCTTTGTTCAAACCTTTTCACCACTGCCATTTTCAATTTTTGGCAAAGTCAACCAGCGTATGTCCTTTTGCATTCTTCTGAGGTTTCTTATTTTTTACCCACTGATGGGTTTTTTAGGAGTTTTTCCTCACAGAGAAGGAGAGTCTAAGTGCATAAATGTGCTAGTCTTGTTTAGTTAGCATTTGTTAGTTATTTTTCTTGCTGTGTATTTGTGTTAATACATTCCTCTTTTTCTTGTGAAGCCCATTGAGATGGAAATTCTGTAATCTTGGGCTATACAAATAAAATTGAATTGAATTCTCTTGGCTACGTAACTTGTGTTTTTTGTTTTACAGACCATCTAAACCTGAGAAGATCACCAGTCGAGACAGAAATTTGCAAAGAAAATTGGAATGTATTAGTTCCATTGCAAAACAAACGTTTACAAAAAAAAGCAACCGACAAAACAAAGTGATTAAAAAATTTATTTAAAAAAAAAAAAAAAAAGCTAAATAGCAAAATACAAAACCAACTTATACAGTATGTAAACCTCTAGATTTCTCTAAAGGAGATTCTTCAATCATTAAAGTCATTGCCAGACCAATGACCAAGTATTAAAGTTCTTCAAAGCATTATCAGTACTTAATCAAGTGTATTAAGGAAAGTTATCTCTAAATTTACCAAATCTTGCAAAATAAAATTTTACATTATGTTTCACATTTCTTCTTTTTTATTTCCAACTAAACTACAATAGTTGCATGGGACCCAGCCTTTTCTCAAATTTCACTTAAATGTTGAAGCCATCTCTGAGAAAAAAAACAAATAGACGGGTGACAATTGTATCATAGAGTTGTACTACAAATTCAGTCAAATATAAGCAAATTCACACAACTTACTGAATTTCAGTTAACAATTTTAGAAAGAACTGAATAACTAACTTTTTGCAAAAAAAAAATAAAATAAAATAATAATCCCAAGACAGTATAAAATTGATTGTCTTGGACATATATTTTCAAAGACAAGACCAATATCATGGAAACTTGTCACCACAAACTTCAAAAGGACTTTTCAAATTTTTTCAACATTCATCAGTTAAATGGTTAGTCTACTGTGTGAATTCTTATGTGTGTGGTTAAAGTTGACTTAAGGCCTAATTTTTGTAAACATTCTTTCCAGCTATATGGTTTCTCTTCTGTGTGGATTCTCATGTGCAGTCTAAGATTTGTTGTGGCACTGAAGATTTTAACTACAAACATGACATTTAATGACAGAGTTTCGCAGCACTCTTGAAGTTATAACCGTGTTCTCTGCCTATTATCATAGTTTACTGCCTTGTTAAAAAAAAAACCTAGCTGAAACATGCAAAGATTTAAAATTTAATTGCACTGCGCATGTCACTTGCAGTCGGAAGTGACGGAAGTGTCGTTGACTGCTAATCCCTCAAAAATGAGGCTAAAGCCTTTTCTTGTCATCTTCAATCTTCACAACTGTTATGATTGGTAAATTGGGAAAATTATCCTAGAGTCCATCACCAGTTACTTGCCATTGTGATTGGCTTAGAGCAGGGGAGTCAAAAATCTGGTCTTCGAGGGCGGGTGTCCTGTAGGGTTTCATTGTGTTCCCGCTTTCAACACAGCTGATGCAAATGAAGTGAAATCAACAAATCAAAAAAATTTCAGGACACTGGCCTTTGAGGACCGGACGTTCACACCTGTGGCTAAGAGTCTATTGTTTCTTTGTTATTGGATGGGACTGTAGATTCAAGTTTTTCAGACTCCATTTAAAGGGAACCTCTCTGCAGCCACCACCACCAGCACGTTGTCTGAGAATCTGAAATTTAAAAAAAAAAAAAGGGAAAGAAAAATGAAAAATTATACCACATTAGAAAACCTTTGTATGAGTGTTTTCACTGCATCTTATATCAATTAGCCTATCAGCTCAGATGAATGAAACACAAACTTAGGATCTCTTCTCACTTACAACATAGTGTTTTTCTTTTTTTCCCCTCTTTATTAGGGTTTTACATTATAGTAACAAAACAAATAAACTAATGAACACACAACAAACCAAGTAAAAAAAAAAGAAAGAAAAAGATACACAGAACATCTGATATATACTTTTAACAATTTACAAGTCACTAAGTTTGTTTGTTTTAATAATTTCACTAATCTCCTTCAATTTCCAAATCTCCTTCAATTCTCCAACTTTGCCTTGTAATATAAAAGTGAATCTTTCTAATACCATTTCATAGTCCAGACTCATATAGGTTGCTCCAAACTTTCCAAAACAAATAATTTGTTCTCCTAGCCCGCAGACGACCAAAGTCAATAAGAGTGGTTTGCTTTATATTGACAACAAAGTCTTGAGGATACATGCTAAAAATGCTGAGTGTTGCTCGCAGAGGAACTTAAACACCAACTATGTTGGAAATAATTTAAAGCAAAGACTTCCAATAATTTTCAATTTTATAGCATTTCCACATGCAATGAAATAATCAGAATACGTTATTAATTCTTTACATTACGGCACAAAATTAAAGCAGTAGGGAAAATTAGAGTAATAAGTTAAAGTTAAAGCAAAATTTACAAAATGAATAAAAATGTACAACAATAATTAAAATGGAAAAAGTATACAAAAAAATCCAAAACAATAGACAAGTATTTATACTGAGAAAAGTACAAAGGTACAAAGTACCCTTTTCAGTTGCACACTTATTACAGAAATCTTGAATGTCCTCGTTAATCTTGCAGAAGTCACACAAGTTCTCATCAGCCATTTTTCTTGTAAAAGGTGCATTCTGGTAATAACGGTTTGTTTTTTAATTTTAAGACAGGCCAAGTTGGTCAAATTTGAGGAGGTTCTACATAGCTTCTGTTAAAAAATTGGAATCACACTAAAAAACGAGACCCTCAACAGAAAGGACCACCTCTGCTGCCTTCTTCCTCCACCTTAAAAACTTTGCCAAAAAAGTGACGTGTGGTGAGGTTTATGTTCGGGGAGGCGCTGCCTCCTCAAGAGTTACATTTATAATTGTAAGAACTGAAAACTGCATCTTATTTCAGCATTCATCCAACAGCATCCAACTATTGATAATACTTCATATCCAATCAGCATTCCTCTTTCAATTACACTCACAAACATAAACACAGGAACAGATCTGTCTCTTTTATAGCTATGAATAGAGTTTTAAGAAATTCATATAAACTATAAACAAATGAGAGATGTGTGCAGCACAAATTTAGTTATCGTGAACAATAAAAATGTCTGTTATTTTTCAAAATTTAAATTCTGGTGCTTTAATAAATTTGAAGAAAGTTTGACTTTTAAAACTATCAGAAAAAAAGAACAAATCTTAAAGGACAAACATAAATTTATCAAATACTACATTTTTTTCCAATTACTCCCATCTAATTTTTTTAGAAAATCAAACACTTAAAACCATCTGTGATCTTACCTTTATTTATAAATGAAGTCCATCCGCTGGTCCTTCTCCACAAAAAGTTCTATGACTTGGTTGTAGAAGTCATCTTTATTTTCTCTTAATTTTAAGAGCCTCTCTGTCTCAATGGAGATTATGGTCAAAGAAGACAGACGTCCATGATCATCATTGTTCCTGCTGTGTTTTTTCAGTCGTTTCAATGCAGAAAATGACCTTTCGACAGATGTTGTTGTAGCTGGTAGTGTGAGAACCAGCTGGAGTAGCTTAGCTGCTTCGGGAACAGTCTGGATTAGATCCTTCTCAGCCAAAAAGCTGAGCAGCTGTCCAGGTGATTGGCAGGCACTCACTACTGCTTGTGAGCTGTAAAGTCCGATAAGATCAGCCTTTAGTCTAACAACGTCAAAGAACCTTGCATACTTTGACAGGCTTTGCAGTTTGGTGTCATCAAAATGTTGTGACATTTCATGAAACTTGGTGCAATCAACCAAGCCAAGGAAAGCTAGCTCATCAAAGTGGTCAAACCTTGCTTTCATTTGAACAATGACATTGTCCAGGATGTTGTAGTAAATTCTTTTCTTCTCATCTCTGACTGGCTGTTTACTATCATTGTCCGTCAGGCCAAGTGTGATGCATTTCTGTGTATACTTCTCGTAAAAACGATCAAACTCCTTTCTCTTGCGTTCAATAATTGAGACTGTGTGGTAGATCCGTGCGCAACAATGTCCAATGTCCATAACTTTGTTTTGCAGCAATTTAAAAAGGGCATCAGTTTCCACAAAAATGTCTTCATATGCCATAAGGTAGAAGCAAGTTGATGTTTTTGACAGCCATCGATCGTATCCTGCAGCCATCATTAGAGTCTCATTGTCCCAGCTGTCAGGATTTTCACTTATAATGCGGAATGCAGCACGCATATCTGACAGATACGTGCTAATTGTCTGCAGCATCTTGGAGTTTGAGCTCCATCGTGTGGGCGTTGCTTTTGGTAAACGTTGCTTCACAACATCATCCAGTAAATGGGTACGTTTCGTGGACTTGTTGAAAAACGTACATAGTCCCTCAACTGTTTTGAAAAAAGTTCTAGTTTCAGGGATACACTTGGCTGAATGCATCAGGACTAGGTTTAGATTGTGTGCATAGCAGTGGGTAAACATGGCCTCAGGCACCTTCTCTTTCATTTTGGCCTGCAATTCATTAAGCTCTGATGTCATCACGGCAGCCCCGTCATAAGTTTGAGCTACTAACTTTTCAACACAGCTGTATTTCTCCAAAACTCCCAGGACGTGTGCAGCAATAGCGGGTGCTCGTCTGTCGTTGTTTACATCATCAAAGCCCAAAAACGCTTCTTTTACTTCACAGATATCACTCAACGTAACATAGCGTAAAATAACAGAAATCTGAGTTTTGTCTGTGACATCAGTGGTTTCATCTACTTCTACCGCAACGAAAGAGGCAGCGTTAATCTCTTTTTTAATGTTCTTTCTGATGACATCACCAATTGCTTCAAATAAATTGTTTTGTATTGTGTTTGACAGGTCAGAAAACACAGTGGATGTTTCTAAATGTCTAGCTAACCTCTCATCTTTCTCAGCAAAAGCATGCAACAGTTCAACATAGTTTCCTCGATTAGAAGAGCTCAACCTCTCGTCGTTACCACAAAATGATAGTTTCTGTTTGGCCAGAAAACAGGTTGCATTTATTAGGTCTTTTAAAATTTCCCGGTTTTCCCTCACCGTGGCGTTGTGGACGCTAATATTTAGTCTCCGTTGTTCATCCAATGCCACATCAATGCTGGAATTTCCAAAAGTTTTTAAACAAATCTGGCTTTGAATGTGCTTGGCTGATTGTTCATGTCTGCTGAGGCTTCTTTGCAAATTTTTCAGGTCACAATATCCAGAGTTAGTCCAGACGTTATCATAAGGTGAGAATAAGAGGCATGGGAAGCAGTAAAGGCGGTTTCTTATTGCGCAGCCACACAGCCAGTCTTTACGTTGGTACCACTCTGTTTGAAAAGACCGACTTGTCTGCCCCGATGTTTGAATTAAACTCTTGAGCTCAGGTGTTGGTCTTCCTGCACGTATCACTTTCTGTTTGGATTGGAAATCCAGTTTTGAGAAATGATTAAATCTAGATAAACAACTCTCCAGGAGAGATTGTTGGTCTTCAAACTCCTGACAACATTCAGAGCAACTGAAGATAATTTTAAACTTGTTTGAGTCACCATCACTGTTCACATCTGGCGTCTGTATCTTACGTTCCTCTTCCTCAGTTTTTAACTCACTCATTTCAGCTGGATTGTTTGTTGCTGCCTCTTCCTCACACTCACTTTTCATTTGGCTTTGAGAAATCTCAGTCACATATAATGAAGGCTCAAGTTTTTTATCATTTTCGATCTTCACAAGTGTAATGATTGGTAAACTGGGGAAACTTTCCTTAAGTTCATCACCAGTTACTTTCCATCGTGATTGGCTTAGAGTCTCTCTTGTTTTTTTGTTATCGGTTGGGCCTGTAGGTTTATGTTGTTCAGATTCCATTTGAAGGGACTTCTCTGCAGCCACCCCCACCAGCACGTTGTGTGAGAACCTGAAATAAAAAAAAACAAGGGATGAAAAAATGAAAAATAAAACCACTTTAGAAAACCGTCCTATGAAAGCGTTTTAACTGCAACTTCTATTGATTAACCAAACCGCTTAGATGAATGAAACACAAACTTCAGTTTATTAGGGTTTTACATATTAGAAACAAAACAAACAAATGTACACACAATAAACCAAATAATAAAAAAAAAAAGAGACACAGACCAACAGATACATACAGTGGGGAAAAAAAAGTATTTAGTCAGCCACCAAGTGTGCAAGTTCTCCCACTTAAAAAGATGAAAGAGGCCAGTAATTGGTCTCTACTTACTGTATATAGCGCTTTTCTACCTGCGTTGGCACTCAAAGCGCTTTACAGTGTAGCTTCCATTCACCCATTCACACACACACATTCACACCTGATGTGGATGCCGCTATGCAAGGTGCAAACCTTCTATAGGTTTGCACCTTGTAACAAATGGGGGGAGACGGTGGCTAAGTGGTTAGAGCGTTTGCCCATGGACCGGAAGTTAACCGGAAGTTCGCAGGTTCGCATCCCACTGAGTGCACGTCTAAGGTCCTTAGAGAAGTCACCTAACCCCCCATTTCTCCCACCATTGGTGCCATCATAGGTGGCAGCCTGCTGCGGTGTAATGCAGCACACAAATTTCCCAATTAGGGATGAATAAAGTATATTTAAAAAAAAAAAACATCATCGGGAGCGATTGGGGTTTGAACTCCAGGCAGGGGATCAAACCAGCAACCCGTCCTTTCCCCTAATTTTCATCATAAGTATACCTCAAGTATGAGAGACAAAATGAGGGGAAAAAAAAAAAGAAAATTGCATTGTCTGATTTTTAAAGAATTTATTTGCAAATCATGGTGGAAATATATATTTGGTCAATAACAAAAGTTTATCTCAATACTTTGTTATATACCCTTTGTTAGCAATGAGAGCAGTCAAACATTTTCTGTAAGTTTTTACAAGATTTTCACAAACTGTTTTGGCCCATCCTCCATGCAGATCTCCTATAGAGAGTTAATTTAAATCCAAGTTATAGAGCAACTTGTTCTCAGCTTGTTTGCCCACCCCTGGACTAGACAGGGTTAGTGTACTAAAAATAATCTGCCTGCAATATATTTTTGAGATGGAAAGAATACATTATGTTATCATTACCTTAGTTTGTGCTGCAGATTTCCAGTGAAAACTCCAGTTTGAGGTTTCTGAGTTACCAGACTCTTTCCTTCATCTAGACTTTATTCTACTGGATCTTCAAGCAGTTTTAATCCAGAGAATGTACCGCTGTGGAACAACAAGGAAGAAAGAAAAACAAGGATATTTAGGAACAGATTCTTATATTCTGAGCAAGGAAAACTATCCTGTCCACTGGGCAGAGTGCAACAAGGATCTATAGTCTTTAGCATGTTGACAAAACCACATTGTTCCACAATTGAAAATGATGCCATATTGGCTCCAATGTGAAAGGCAACAGACTGTGTAAAACGACACTATTTCTCGCCTTTTCTTTCTCAGCGCATGCTTCGTATTTAAAGCATGCTCCACATCCACAATGCTTTGCTCCGTGAGTGTTGCCGGTGGTGTTATGGTCTAGCGCACGGCATCTATACTATGCAATTTGTTACACTACTCGTAATAAAAATTTGCGTCCTACTCGCAAATGGTGGTACAAGTTCGGAATGCGCAAACCTTGCACTGGAATTACTTTTCGACATTCACAGCAGAAAACATTATTTTGTGTTTTATCCGATGGTTTGAACCCATGCATGTTGTCAGGGGGGTTTTAACGTCATGCCTCATGTAAACATGTAAAATTGCTGTTCTACATGGAGATATCAAATCAAATTTTATTTATAAAGCACTTTTAAAACACAAAGCGCTGAACAGAACAAATAAAAACATAAACAACATTAAAATCCAGCTTATTAAAAAAAAGAAAGAAAACAGTAAGTCAAAAGCATCCATCAAAAATCACACACTAACAAATGCATCGACGTTCACACAGCCCCCCTACCGCAGCCCCCATACGCCCATCCTTTGCCAACCCCCATTTCACCTGAACCACTAGCTACTGTCTCTTTAACTGAAAAAAAATAAGCATCTGGCCTGATGCTGTAAGGAAACAATAACTGGGACACACCAGGAGTCGGCCTGCCCATGACTGCAGAGACCAAAACCACGGGGGTCCACCCAGCTTCAAGAGACACAGGCACCCACAGAAGTCACCTAGCTAAAGTGAGGCACCCGCACCATCCAGGCCAGTCAGACCCCCACAGAGAAGACCCCACAGACTGAGCAGGCAGAACTTGTGGGATGAAGGATCCCCATGAAGAAACACTGGAATAAGACACAGAATAAAACAATAAAATTAAAACTACAACCAGTATATGCTGTGTTTTTATCCTGGCAGGAGTGATCTGTGGATTCCAGTGGATCGCACTAGCTTATTTTACATTGTGACAATGACTGACCAACGTCACGTTTTTACACAGACTGCACTCTAGTTTAAAAAAATAAAATACAGCTAAATATAGCGTTATTAATACGGTAGTTATAGGTCATACTTAAAGTATATCTTGCCCTTGAGGTCAATGGTTACTGAAGTATATGATATTATTTTCTACAAAAAATAATAATAAATAATTAGATACAGGCATGTGAAAAAATTAGGACATCCTGTGAAATCCTGTGTATTTTAAAATATATTTGGACATATGGGTAGTTAATGTCAATTTTAATTAAACTCAGGGATCCAAGTAATATAACTAAACAATAAAAAAATAAGAAAAGCCTTTTTAAAACTTTCTGTAAAATTTAATTAAAAAATAATTCAATTTCTGGTGAGGAATAAATTAGGACACCCCCTATATTATCCCTCTTAAAATGTTGAAAATCCCAAACAGGTGCATCACGTCAGGTGCACATGACTAGTACATCGTTACGCAGCATTTGAATGGAGCCTTGCCCTATTTAAACCTCAGATTTAGTTTGGTGTGGTCCTGACAGTTGAGATGTTGAGGTGAGCGCCATGGTGAGGTCTAAAGAGCTTCCTGATGCCCTCAGAAAGAAGATTGTGGCCGCTTACGAGTCTGGTAAAGGATTTAAAAAGATTTCAAAAGAATTTAACATCAGCCATTCCACCATTTGCAAAATTATTTACAAGTGGAGGACATTTAAAACAACTGCCACCATGCCTAGATCTGGCTGTCCGGGCAAGTTTATCCCCAGAGCAGAACGCAAGATGCTCAAAGAGGTCCTGAAAAATCCTAAAGTGTCATCAAGGGAATTAATTCAATTCAATTTTATTTGTATAGCCCAAAATCACAGAATGTCCGTCTCAATGGGCTTCACAAGAAAAAGAGGAATGTATTAACACAGATACACAACAAGAAAAATAACTAACAAATGCTAACTAAACAAGACTAGCACATTAATGCACTTAGACTCTCCTTCTCGGTGAGGAAAAACTCCTAAAAAAAACCATCAGTGGGGAAAAAATAAGAAACCTCATGGGGATCCACGTGAAAGAGAGATCCCTCCCCCGGAACAAGCAAACAATGTGTCAAAGATTATTGTTTAAATATTAGCTTATTCTAATCTACAGCTAAATATCTAAAGAAGTCAATAGATGTTCTTCATCCAATTACAGCAGGTTCTGGCAACTGTCGATGTGAAAGTGCATGACTCTACGATCAGAAAGAGACTGCACAAGTGTGACTTGCATGGGAGGTGTGCAAGGAAGAAACCTTTGCTCTCTAAAAAACCATAAAGGCCAGACTGAAGTTTGCCAGAGAGAACATAGACAAAGACCACGACTTCTGGAATAAGGTTAAGGTTGAATAAGGTTGAATTATTTGGACATCAGAACAGAAGACATGTTTGGCGTAAACCAAATACAGCCTTCCAAGAAAAGAACCTCATACCAACTGTAAAGCATGGAGGGGGCAGTGTCATGGTTTGGGGTTGCTTTGCTGCAGCAGGACCTGGCCAGCTCACCATCATAGAATCTACCATGAATTCTACTGTGTATCAGAGGGTGCTTGAAGAAAATGTGAAACCATCTGTCAAAAAATTAAAGCTGAAGCGTATCTGGAGACTGCAACAAGACAATGACCCAAAGCATACCAGCAAATCCACCAAGGACTGGCTAAAAAAGAAGAAGTGGAGAGTCCTGGAATGGCCAAGTCAAAGCCCTGATCTTAATCCCATCGAAATGCTGTGGGGTGACTTGAAACGGGCTGTACATGCAAGACACCCCTCAAACATCTCACAGCTAAAACAATTCTGCATTGAGGAGTGGGCCAAACTTTCTCCTGATTGATGTCAGAGACTGGTAAAAGGCTACAAAAAGCGTCTCGTTGAAGTTATCTCATCCAAAGGGGGCAACACTAGCTATTAGGGAGTAGGGTGTCCTAACTTTTTCCTCCATTAAAATACATACTTTATTTTTTTTCTTTTTTTGGATTTGTCAAACAATGTTCATTTTTGTTGTTAAATTGCAATCAAATCACTTTCTTTTTGAAAAATACATTTAAACATGACTGGATATTGGTATGTGAACCATTTCTAAATAAAGAGCTGATTATTTAATGGGGTGTCCTAATTTTCTCACATGCCTGTAGGTCCAGAGTTTATGCGATTTTGATATAAAAATGACAAAATATATAAATATTTTTAGGATTTAAGCAGAAAGAACAAAAATACTAAGGTTTGTTGATTTGAATGAAACAACTTGAAAGGTGTATTGTGTTTTGGAAGACGCCATCAAAAGGCTATGTACAGAGCATGCTCTGCATTTTTAACTCTTTCTGTGCCAGCCCTATTCTTGTTTTGGACACCCTCCCCCTCCTCCACTGCCATTTACTCATTTTCAACAATATTCACATTCAAGAGCGTAATATTAACATTCAAAACATATCCCAGGCAGTCCTCTACTGACACATATAATAAAAGGACAGGGAAACAGTTACTTTACACATATTTTGGACATTAAATTTCAGATGTTCTTATTTATGTTCTTTTGGGAGACGGTGGATCAGCGCTAGACTGCCCCCCCCCGGACCGGAAGGTCGCGAGTTTGATTCCCACTGAGACCCCCGCTTCTACCACCATTGGCGCCGTCGAAGGGCAGCCTGCTGCAGTGTAAGGAGTGCAGCACACAAATTTCCCCGGTGAGGGATGAATAGAGTAATTCATTTATATGTATTTATTTATTTTTATGTTTCTTGCTGACTGGATGATCAGTTACATTAAACAGACTAAGTGATTGATTTATTTTTTTTACCATTTGTCATTTCAGAGAAAACCCACCTCACACATTCAGAGACACTTAGAATTAACAGCAACTGTCACCAAGAGAAAGAAATCTGATGATTTGGTGTACATCACCCAGCAAGGATTTGAGAATTGACGAGAGCACCAAACTACAAGTGCCAAACAAAAGTGTTGACCATGTCATTAGAAACTTTGTTGTCCCAAGGGTTGCATCCTTTGGGGATCGTTAAACAGCCAGGATTCAAGAGTTGATGCAGACGGTTCAGCCTAATCACACAGTAATGTCTCGTATTGCAATCCACAACAGAATAGAAAAAATAAACTTGAACCACAAACACAGGTAGGATCTAGAATTAAGGAAACGACTGGCCTTTTGAGATTTGCACTGCACCAGGTTTTTCATTACAGTGAGTTATGTACAGGGCAGTGACGTGCGGTCAGGGGAGGCAGGGTCAACATGACAAAAAGGGAAAAAAAGAAAATCAAATATTTTCCACTGCTATGTGTTAAAAATGCATTTGGAGCAGGGCTACACATTTCTGCCATTTTACTGAGTAAAAATAGCCAAATTTGATTTTTTTTTCCAAATCAAATCCAGGTCAGACACCCCAAAGGAAGCAGAGACAAAATCCAGGTCAGAAACCCCAAGGGAGGCAGAGACAAGCTGTGCTTCCCTTCTGACTTCGAGATTCAATACAAAACTGGGTGGCTTGATGCGTGCTAGTTTCTGTTTCTCAGCAAATCATCAGTATGAGCTTTACAGAAATATTTATGAAACACCACAACTTTTTTGCAGTCTATGTAATGTATTTTATGCGTGTGTTAGAAAACTACTGCTGCTGATCGCACAAAAAAAGCACATCAAAAAATCCTCCCTGAAAACTGATTCTGCTGTGTGATTAGCACACAGTAGAAGGTCGGATCAGTGTCCTCTCCTCAGTCTCCTGCGAGAGAACTTCTTTACTGGAAAGTGTATATTGAAAATAAATAGAAAAATAGGAAAAAGACAGAGTAAATCTGATCTCAAAGGAGACAGAAAGTTTATGGAACAATACAGAGAAGGTAAGGAGTAGTAAGTTTGATGTGGAGTAAAAAAAAAAAAAAAACAAAAAACATGGTTTTGCAGGGAAACTAGTCATTTCAGAAGTTCTAAAGTTACAGAGACACTTTGAGTTAGAAATTATGCAGACAAAGAAGGTAAAGAGGAAGGTAGAGTACAAATGGTCAGGATTTTGGTTAGAACAAATCCAGTTCAGAGAAAAGAGGAAGGAAAATTCAGAGAAGCGTCAAGCTAAATTGGCAGCAACAGCTTTAGAGGCAGAAGATGAGGAGTCTGTTGGAGGGATGCACCAACACATTAAAAACAGGAAGTTTACAAAAAGTACAAACACCAGCACTTGTCACAGTGCAAGATGTAAAATCAAAGATAAACACAAAGCACATTTCACATAAGTCAGAGCGTTCAATGATCACTAGAGGTTAAGATTCAGGTCCGTATCCTCTGAAAGAATTGGAAACTCATCAGATAAAATTTCACCCAGGTAATCAGTCTAGCTCAGGCATGCGCAAACTACGGCCCACACGTGGCCCGTTGAACGTTTCAATTTGGCCCGCCTGACAGGATCATACTGGAAAATGAACCCCTCTACAGGGATTCTTCGTTTAGCCTTAAGATGGAAGGTAAGAATGAAAACATCTACTCATTTAGATGATCCACTGTGACTAAATGACACTATGGTCCAGCTTTCAGACCACCCTTCCAAAGCCATTGTTTAAGATTGCAGCGACAGTGAACCATGGGCCTAGCCATTGCTCAACAGGAAGGATGGTACATATGGTTAGTCAACATTTCTTTGTTTTCATGAAATTTCTTTACTAGAAACAAATTTCTTTGTCTCAAATAAACAGGGGGGAACTGTTAGGTAGGAAATGTAAATACTTCTTTTCACATGAATTATTTTGTTCTTATCATTCAAAAGTGTCTCTAGTTAAACGTGATCACCCAACTCCATGGAGCCCAGACAGTTGAAGACACAGTGTTATGTTAACTAAAGAATGGGCAGACAATCACTCAATTCTATCTTTACCTGTCTGAAAGTGGGGACCTAGAAGTTTCCAGGCTCCCCTCACGCCACCCTGTTTAAAACACATTTCTTTATTCTTACTGTATACAGTGGTATGCAAAAGTTTGGGCACCCCTGCAAATTTTCATGATTTTCCTTGATAAATCATCGGTTGTCTGGATAAGAAATTTCAATTAAATATATCATATAGGAGACAAACACTGTGATATTTGAGAAGTGAAATAAAGTTTATATGATTCATGGAAAGTGTACAAGAATTATTTAAACAAAATTAGCCATGTGCATAAATTTAGGCAACCTGAAAAGCTGAAGGTCATTTTATTGATTTCAATACCTTTAGCACTAATTATTAGAACTCAAAATTGGTTTGGTAACCTCAGTGACCCTAGACCTCCATACACAGGTAAATCCAATCATCAGAAAGTATTTAAAGGAGGCCAATTGTAAGTGTTTCTCCTCTTTGCATCTTCTCTAAAGTGTGGCCTCAAAACAACTCAGATGATCTGAAAACAATGACTGTTGAACATCATGGTTTAGGGGAAGAATATAGAAAGCTGTCTCAGAGATTTAAGCTATCAGTTTCAACTGCGAGGAACATTGTGAGGAATTTGAAGACCAGAGGCACAGTTCTAGTTAAGGCCCGAAGTGGCAGACCAAGAAAAATCTCAGATAAGCAGAGGCGCAGGATGGTGAGAACAGTCACAGTCAACCCCCAAACCAGCTCCAAAGACCTACAACATCATCTTGCTGCAGATGGTGTCACTGTGCATCGTTCAACCATTCAGCACACATTACACCAGGAGATGCTGTATGGACGAGTATTGTGGGAAAAGCCTTTTCTCAGCACACGCCACAAACAGTGTCGCCTGAGGTATGCTAAAGTACATTTGGACAAGCCAGCTTCATTTTGGAATAAGGTGCTGTGGACTGATGAAACTAAAATAGAGTTATTTGGGCAAAACAAAGGGCGTTATGCATGGCAAAAAAACAACACCGCATTCCAAGAAAAACACTTGCTACCTACAGTAAAATTTGGCGGCGGTTCCATCATGCTGTGGGGGTGTGTGGCCAGTGCAGGGACTGGGAATCTTGTTAAAGTTGAGGGTCGCATGGATTCCACTCAATATCAGCAGATTCTGGAGAACAATGTCCAGGAATAAGTGACAAAGTTGAAGTTGCCCCGGGGCTGGATCTTTCAACAAGACAACGACCATAAACACTGCTCAAAATCTACTAAGGCATTCATGCAGAGGAACAAGTACAACGTTCTGGAATGGCCATCTCAGTCCCCAGACCTGAATATTATAGAAAATTTGTGGTGTGATTTAAAGCGGGCTGTCCATGCTCGGAAACCATCAAACCTGACTGAACTGGACATGTTTTGTAAAGAAGAATGGACTAAAATACCTACTGCCAGAATCCAGACTCTAATTGGAAGCTATAGAAAGCGTTTAGAGGCTGTTATTTTTGCAAAAGGAGGATGCACAAAATATTGAGTTATTTTTTCTTTTGTGGTGCCTAAATTTATGCACATGGCTAATTTTGTTTAAATAATTCTTGTACACTTTCCATGAATCATATAAACTTTATTTCACTTCTCAAATATCACAGTGTTTGTCTCCTATATGATATATTTAATTGAAATTTCTCATCCAGGCAACCGATGATTTATCAAGGAAAATCATAAAAATTTACAGAGGTGCCCAAACTTTTGCATACCACTGTAAATACAGCAGACAGAGATGCTTTTCTTTTGTAACTAGTTTCTATAAACTTTTCATTGAGATTCTCTCTTTTGTTCTAACATAAGTTTGTACAAGTGTATGCGAGTCTCTGAGTTGTTCTCCAGTCAGCACAGCTTTTCTATCAAACATTTACAGATTATATGAATGTCTTAAAACTTTATCAATAACTGTAAAAGAAACAAATCTGTTCCTGTGTATGTGAGTGTAATTGAAAGAGGAATGCTGATGAAATATGTCATAGTTGTGTGTCGGTCGCGTACGAAATGGTGATTAGAGACGGCTCTTTGAAGTGAACGACGGGAGCCGGCTCCTAATTAAGAGTCATGTGTTGACTGATTGGGAGCCCTCTCTCTCCCCAATCAGTCATATCCATTCAGTGCGATTGGATATGACCAATCAGTGGGAATTACGGCTATTTTTAGTGAGCCAGCTCTTTCGGTTCGGCTCACTAAAAAGAGCCGGCTCTTTTGGCTCACAAATGGCTCTTCAAATTGTTTATTTTTTGTTTGAATTGATTCATTTAAAGTTATGCGCAAATCAATACCTGCTTTTGTTTTTAAATATTTTTATTATATAAACTTGCTATTACTTACCATAAAAATATAAAAATTTGCATAAAATTTATAATAAAAAGTAAAAATAACAAAAAATCTAGTATTTACAATTCAACTTTGAAAAAATTTAATTTTTCAGCTTTTTAAACAAATTTAAAATGAACAAACACAGAACATTTAAATCAAAATACAACGTAAATATAAATTAAAATAAGGAAACATAAAATAGCACCCAGATCGGTATTTATTTTATTTTTACTCACTCTATTGATCCCTCACCAGGGAAATTGTGTGCTACACTTCGACACTGATGGTGAGAGAAATGGGGGGTTAAGTGTCTTCTCCAAAAACTTTAGACATGAACCCAGTAGGAATCAAACTTGCAAACTTCCGGTCCGCGGGCACACGCTGTACCACTGAGCCACCGTCTTACACTTAGAAACACTAAGTGCCGCAGTTTTGAAGAGCTGATCTGGTTTCTTCTGTCTGTAATTATCTGCGCAGAAAAGTGTGTTTATGAAGCCCCACCCCTCCTAAAAAATATTTAAACAAAAAATATGTCAATCGTTTGTGCCGTTTTGTACTGTAAATGTTTTTTTGTGTTATTTTAGTTTTTCAGATCTTTAAATTATTACAGCACAAACTATTGACAAATTTTTTGTTTATATATATTTTTTCAGAGGGGTCAGCTTCACGGAGGTGTGTTTTCGCTCGTCCTCTTCATTGTGCAAAACGTATGAAAACCAGTGGTGGAACATAACGAAGTAAATGTACTTCGTTACTGTACTTAAGTAAAAAAAAATTGTGTATCTGTACTTTACTTAAGTAAAATTTAAGACCGGTACTTTAACTTTTACTTCACTACATTTTTAGAGCAAATATTTGTCCTTTTACTTTGCTACTTTTTATGTGTGTTTTACATTTTTCGTTACATTTTCGTTCAGGAATTTGAAAAATACACAGGTTTTTTTTTAGCACATCTTGATGCCACATCGCCAAAATCAAAAGAAGCAGTTGATCGGGAGAAGAAATAATGAATTGAGAAACATTTTCCGCATTCATTCAGCACCAAAAACCTAACATAAATTATAATACATATTAAAAAGAGTCAGAAGATCGTTGTTCGTTGTGTTTACTTCTAAATAAAAAGTTGAGCCATCAAAACACAGAGCAGGGGCGGATCTAGAATTTTCCAAAGGGCGGTGGGGTTTTGACAAAGCCAATATATAGTGACTGGGGGCCTACCCCCAAAAACATTTTAAAAAATAAGTGTCATTTTCCTCCATTTTGGCAGCCCATTCACTGGCTCTTCTAGGGGATAGCTTGACTTGTCCCCTTTCCTTTTAATTTAAGTATTTTTTCTGTTTTTTTGTGGACCAAAAGAGGCGGGAGAGGGGGGGTCACACCCCTGCAGAGTATTTATCCTGGTTACCATGGTGACACCCCATAGCACAAAAAATAACATTTGAATTATGGTCGAATACTTTTACTTTTTACTTAAAAAGTACAATTTACACCAACTACTTTTGTACTTTTACTTACTTAGAATTTTTTATTGGTACTTTTACTTTTACTTAAGTAAATTTTTGCCTAATTATCTGTACTTTTACTTAAGTACAAAAAGTGAGTACTTCATTCACCACTGATGAAAACACATATTGACCAATCACGTATGGCTTAAGTGGGTGGGTGAGAGAGAGAGAGAGATAGAATGCAAGTGGGACAGCGAGAGTTAGCAGAGAGCGGGAAAAACAGTTCACTTCAAAGAGTAGGGGGAGGGACGCGGGGAATGGGGGCGGGGCTCCCTATTAGGAGCCGGCTCCCGTCGTTCACTTAAAAAAAATGGTTCTAAGAGCCATTTCTTTGAAGACCTAAAGACCTCCAAAGTGAAGAGGCCACGTGTTTTCATGGCGTTTGATAGAATAAAGCCGCCCGTACAACAAAAACTTATCACTAGTTGGATGAATGCTGAAATAAGATGCATTTTTCAGTTCTTACAATTGAAAATCTAGCTCGTGAGGAGTCAGTGCCTCCCCAGACATGAACCTCACTGCACGCTACTAGCATAAGGCTCGTAATACCTCTAGTTCGTTGTGTTTACTTTTAAATAAAAAGTTAACCCATTATTACACAGAGGATTTATTTGTAGGTCAACAACACAAAAAAATAACATTTAAACTATGATCAAATACTTTTACTTTTTACTTAAAAGTCAAATTTACACCAATTACTTTTGCACTTTTACTTAAATAGATTTTTTTATTGGTACATTTACTTAAGTTTTGTTTTTTTTTTAAAGCTAATATTTGTACTTTTACGTAAGTACAAAAAGTGAGTACTTCATCCACCACTGCTGTAAAAAAAGATATTTTGATGGTGGAGAGATATCCAAAGAGACCGGCATCTCTTTTCTCTTTCCTTCTTTTTTTTACTAGCTTGTTAATCATTTTCTAAAGAATGATTAGAATCTAGAATAATTTCCTAGAATCCATCCATCCATTCTCACCTCCTTCTTACCAGGAAACCAGTTCTTAGTCACGATAAAGAGCTTCTTTTTTTAGGCCGATTCTTCTTTTTCTTCTTTATTTTACATCGCTGAGAAAAAAAAGGTAAATATTTAACAGAGAAAATAAACGTCCTCACTGCGGGGGCTTTGTTTACTTCCTGGTGTTACACTAAAAAACTTCCGCAGGAAACATGAGCGCTGAGCTTCTAAAATACCGCTTTTCCGCTTTTATCCGAGGCGCGAATATTTTTTTTCCCCCAATCCGTTTCCATTGTATAATCTATTCAGTTCCTGATTGGCTGTAGGGAATACGCCCACCTAAAATAATGGACGCCCTCTTATACACGCCCCTTCCTGATCCAATGAAGACCTTTAGCTTGCCACATGAAAACTCTTCATCAAAATAAATCAAAGAACATTCCACATATTTGTGTTATAGTATATTGAGTCGCGGGTGAATGAACGGATTGGGGGGAAAAAAGTTCAGTTCAGATTTAGATTTATTCATTTATAGTTGCTCGAGCGAATACGTCATCGGGAAATCAAAATGACCATTGACATATTAATTTGAAATAATTTCTTCAGTACAGTGTTCAAGCATTCATACAATAAATGGATGTTACTTTCATGGACGCAGCACAGTGGCCTCACAGCAAGAAGGTCGTGGGTTCGAGTCCCGGGAGGGGACGAGGCTTGGAACACTGTCCTTTCTGTGTGGAGTTTGCATGTTCTCCTCTTGTTTGCGTGGGTTTCGTCCGGGTACTCCGGTTTCCTCCCACCCTCTAAAGACATGCATGCTAGGTTGATTGGCCGGTGCCAAATTGCCCCAAGGAATCAGAATCAGAATATACTTTATTGATCCCACACAGGGGAAATTTGTGTGTCACAGCAACAACTTCCTATCTGCTAAGTGAGTCGTTGTAGAGCCCGATCACGTACGGAAAGAAAGACCTCCGGTAACGAGATGTTCTCGAGCGGAGCTGTCTGAGCCTCTTGGAGAAGGAGCTCCGTTGTTCGTCCAGGAGTGGGTAGAGAGGATGGTCATGGTTTTCCATGATGGACAAAAGTTTGTTCAGTGACCTCCTTTCTACCACTGCCTCAAGTGAGTCCTGTTTGCTGCCAATGACAGAGTCAGCCAGTCTGATTAGTTTATTCAGTCTGTTGGTGTCACTGGCTGCGATGCTGCTCCCCCAGCAGATGACAGAGAAGAACAAGGTGCTGGCCACCACAGACTGATAGAAGGTCTCCAGGATCTTGCTGCACACATTGAAGGACCTCAGCTTCCTTAGAAAGTAAAGTCGGCTGCAGGTCTTCTTGTACACAGCAGTACTGTTGCTCCTCCAGCTCAGTCTACTGTCGATGGTCACTCCAAGGTATTTGTACTCCTCAACCACCTCCACATCTCTACCCAGAATGCAGAGCGGCTGCAAAGCAGTCCTCCTCCTCTTCCGGAAGTCAATCACCATCTCCCTGGTCTTGTCCACATTGAGGAGCAGGTGATTCTCTCCCGCCCACACCACAAATCCATCCACCACCCTCCTGTACTCCTCCTCCTGCCCACCACTTATACACCCTACAACTGCAGAGTCATCAGAGAATTTCTGTGGGTGGCATGCATCGGAGTTGTGCTGGAAGTCTGAAGTGTACAATGTGAAGAGGAATGGAGAGAGCACCGTGCCCTGTGGGGCTCCCACACCACTTAAAACCACATCAGACCGGACTTCGCCCAGCCGGACGAACTGTGGCCTGTCCGTCAGGTAATCAGTGATCCAGGAGACGGCGGACGCACCAGCACCCATCAGCCGCAGCTTATCACCTAGTAATGAGGGCTGGATGGTGTTAAAGGCACTAGAGAAATCAAAGAAGGTGATTCTCACCATGCCTCCACCGCCATCCAGATGTGAATGAGCTCGCTGCAGCAGATGGATGACAGCGTCGTCAACACCCAGGCGTGGCTGGTAGGCAAACTGCAGGGGTCCAGAGAGGAATTCACCAGCGGTCTCATGTGGGCTAACACCAGCCTCTCCAGCACTTTCATCACATGAGATGTGAGGGCAACTGGACGGAAATCCTTGAGGTCAGATGAAGATGGTTTCTTGGGTACAGGGACCAGGCACGATGTCTTCCAGAGAAGCGGAACACTCTCCAGCCTGAGTCTCAGGTTGAAGAGGTGCTGGAGAACCCCACACAGCTGGAGCGCACAGGTCCTCAGGGTATGGGGGTTGATGCCATCTGGGCCGGCTGCTTTGTGCTGGTTTAGCTTCTCCAGCTGTTTCTTCACCTGAAAGGTGGTCACACTCAAACGGTTGGGTGGGGGGGGTTCAGGCACTAGTCCATTGAATCGCTGAGAAGGAGCAGACGCTGGTAGCAGGTGTGGTGGAGGTAGGGAAGAAGAGGTAGTGGTGGTGGCATTTGTAGAGCTAAACCTGTTGAAGAAGGTATTAAAGTCATTAGCTCTATCTTTGCCACCACTAGTGGGTCTGCTTCTTCCCCCATATCCAGTGATCTTTTTCATTCCGGACCACACCGCCCTCATGTTGTCCTGCTGTAGTTTGGATTCCAGCTTCCTCCTGTATGCATCTTTTCCCTTCCTCAGCTGGTCTCGGTGTTGATGCTGCACCATCTTCTGCTCCTCCCGGTCTCCAGACCTGAAGGCTGCTTTCTTCCGGTTAAGGAGCGTCTTCAGGTCACAGGTGATCCAGGGTTTGTTGTTGGGGAAGCATCGAACAATCCGGGTGACTCCAGACTCCACACAGAACTTAATGTATTCTGTAATGCAGTCTGTCATGCCATCAATGTCTTCCCCGTGAGGTGTGCAGAGTGCATCCCAGTTCGTGGATCCGAGACAGTCCTGTAGAGCCCGCTCTGTTTCCGGAGTCCACTTCCTGACAGTCTTTTTGGACACGGGTTTTTGCAGGGCGATTGGGACATAACACGGCTTTAGATGGACCAGGTTGTGATCAGACCTGCCAAGGGGAGGAAGGGCTGTGGCTCTGTATGCATTTTGTATGTTTGCATACAGGAGGTCCAATGTTTTATGTGTGAATGAGTGTATGAATGAGTGTGTGTGTGTGGATGGTTGTATGTGTGTGGCCCCGCAACAGACTGGCAACCTGTTCGGTGTGTACCCTGCCCTTCGCCTTAAATCAGCCGGAATGGGCTACGGCACCACCCGCAACCCCGAAAGGGACAGACGGATAAGAAGATGACTGACTGATTTTCACGGGCATTGATAAGAATGCATCTTTTAACCTTTACCGTGTTTGTGACAGGTTATTTAGAAATAAGCACAGTGTAAGTTCCGTGGAACAAGTGGTGGAGTGGCAATTTCAGCAAATCAATAGATTGTGAGTTCAAATCTTACCTTTGTCAATTTTTGTTGTTTTTTTTTTTTTTTTTTTCACTTTAAAAAAAAATCTTTCTTTCTTAAATATTCGTTTATCACTTTTCAGTTTTCGGTTTTCTTTTATTTCCTTTTTTCTGTCTTTTTATTTCCTTTTAAGAAAAAACTTTTTTATTTCAGGATCCCAAGTCGTTCCCGGGCCAGCTGTGAGATATAGTCTCTCCAGCGGGTCCGTGGTCTGCCTCTTGGTATCGTCCCGGTGGGACGTGCCCAAAACACTTCACCAGCGAGACCCTCGGGGCCCCATCTGGCTCCTCTCTACCTGGAGGAGGAGAGGCTCGACACCGAGCTCCTCTCAGATGGCAGAGCTCCTCACCCGATCTCTGAGTGAGAGCCCAGCCACCCTGCGGAGGAAGCTCATTTCGTCCGCTTTTATCCGCAATCTCATTCTTTCGGTCACCACCCACAGCTGGTGACCATAGGAACGTAGATCGACTTGTAAATCAAGAGCTTTGCTTTTCGGCTCACCTCTCTCTTTACCTCAACCATCCGATGCAGCGTCCTAGTTATTGATGACGCTGCACCGATCCGCCTGTCGATCTCCCGCTCCATCCTTCCCCCACCCGTGAACAAGACCCGAGATACTTAAATTCCTCCACTTGGGGCAGTACCCCGTCCCTGACCTGCAGGGGGCATTCCACTCTTTTCCGGGTGGGGAACAAGGTCTGGGATTTGGAGGCGCTGATATCCATCCCGGCCGCTTCACACTCGGCAGCAAATCGATCCAGTGAGAGCTGGAGATCACGGTCCGATGAAGCTAACAGGACCACATCATCCACAAAAAAGCAGAGATCCGATTCTGAGGTCACCAATCCAGATCCCTCCAACGCCTCGGCTGCTGTTGCTTTGCCATAAATATTATAGGGAGGTTGTAGTTAACCGTAGAAAAAGCTTCAAAGTTATCTTCTAAAAGTGTATTTGATGATCGAGACGTTTAGACTTCCATCTGTCAAATACACTGTCCAGAAGACAACTTTGAAATCTTTTCTCCAGGACGAATGAAGGATGACACTGACTTGAGCTGGTTAACCCTCTTTTTAATGTATACAGAGAGGGCAACCAATAAAAAATTACAGCCGCCTTTCTAGCACTGCAGCAACTAGAGCAGGGTTCTACTTTTAAATATTAACGTCTGTGGTTGAAAGTGTTGCTGACCTGTGGTGGCGGCTATTGTCCACTACATGGATCCAGTTAGGTGTTCTGCCGGAATAATACGTCACTGATTTTCCACAAATAATTGCGACTTCTTGTGAGTTAAAAGTATTAAGGCAGTTATCACTTTTACCTTAAGTATGATTCCAAATCAGAGTTTTTAAAAAAATGTATTTATCTTCTTCTTTCGGCACTTCCTTTTAGGGGTCGCCACAACAAGTCAGTTTCTTCCATCTAACCCGGGCATGAGCCAACTACGGCCCGCGGGCCACATGCAGCCCGCCAAACTTGAAAAAGTTAAATAAATGAACCTTGTTAATGTTTTATTTTTCTGCAATTCAGATGTTTTGTCATTTGATGGCGCCAAAAACACAACACTGCTCCCATGAAAATGTGTGTCTGCGTGACGCCCACGCTGTCAAAATAAACAGTGTGCACAGATATGGAAAGCCATCGGGCCCAATACACGTTCGTAAACAAGCGTGTTAGATGTTAAAACAAGCAAATTGTTAAATCAAGCGCTTAGATTTCAAACTTAGTGCCGCTAAATGCACGTTTTGAAGCGCTATTGCACTAGATTTCAGACCTAGTGCCACTAGATTTGAAATGTAACGCTCTTGATGTAACATTTAGCGCGCTTGTTTAAAGTCTAGCGCGTCATTCTATCGATCTAATCTAGCGGTTACCAAAGCATGCCATCCATCTGCTCCTGTTCCAGCCTGTTTGTCAAATGTTAGAACTCAATGTGGCTTGCGAACCAAAAAGTTTGCCCACCCCTGATCTAACCCTGTCTGCTGTATCTTCTTTGGTCACACCAATTATCTTCATGTCTTCCTTCACTGTATCCATGAACCTCCTTTTTCGTCTTCCTCTAGGCCAGGGGTCACCAACACGGTGCCCGCGGGCACCAGAGCGCCCGCGGTGACCCCATCAGGCGCCCGCAGGCCAATTCTAAAAATAGCAGTAATCACAAATTACCGGCAGCTCTGTCTAAAATTTTATTTAATTATTTATTTATTTATTTATTTCGGTCACAGTGCAACCTCATATCAATGAAATAAAGAAAACAACCATATTCCAGCAAAGGACCGAAAAGGTAACGGCTGAAGCAAACGCTTATTACGCCGACCCTTTTTTTTTTTTTTTATGTCATAATAAAAGCAAAAAGACATAAGTAAATACTAAGTCATCATAATTGTTATAACGCATAACATAATAATATCATAATACATCATAACATAATCATAACACATCATAACATATAACATAATCATAACACATATTCGTAACACATAACATAATCATAACACATCATAATTGTTTACTTTTTATAGAAGCTTGAATTTAACCATCAAGACTTGCATATTTTTTAAGTATTAATAACTTAAATTTCTTTTTTAAACATAAAAGATTTAAACACAATTTAAGTTCATCATTACAATTATTCCAAAGATCCACACCTTTAATAGAAATACAGAATTTTTTAACATTTGTTCTAAATTTATTTTTAATGAACACATCATTTCCTCTTAGTTCGTATGGACTTTTCCTAATAATAAACATATTTTGTAGAGAGTTTGACATCATGTTTTTTTTATCTTAAACATAAATTTTAAAGTGTGTAATTCCACTAAATCATAGAACTTTAATGTTTTTAAATTTATAAATAGATTATTGGTAGGTTGATTATAAGATGAGAATGTTATTGCTCGTATTGCTTTTTTTTGTAAAATATAAATTGGTTTTGTGTTAGTTTTGAACGTATTTCCCCAAATCTCGATACAATAAGTTATATATGGAAGTACTAATGTATTATATAACATAAACAAACTTTTTTTATTTAGGACAAATCTGAATTTATAAATGATTGCTATTACTTTAGACAGTTTATTTTTTGTATAATTTATGTGTGATTTCCAGCTTAATTTGTGATCTATTATCATTCCAAGGAACTTACTGTCGTAAGCTCGTTCCAATGGGGTGTTATTAAGCATAATTTGAATTTGTTTAGGTACTTTTAATTTTGTAAATACTATAAATTTCGTTTTTTCAATATTTAATGATAATTTATTTATGTCAAACCATATTTTTATTTTACTCAATTCTCTTTCAACTGATTGTATCATTTGGTTCAGGTCTTTTCCTGAAAAGTAAAGAGTAGTGTCGTCTGCAAACAGTACATAATTTATTAGTTTGGATGTGTAACACAAATCATTGATGTACAGGATAAAGAGTTTAGGCCCCAGCGTTGAGCCTTGTGGAATTCCACATATGACTTTTAATAAATCAGATTTTTCCTCCTTTATTTGTATATATTGATATCTATTTTCTAAGTAGCTCTGAAGCCATGTATATGCAGCTCCTCGAAAACCAAATCTGTCTAGTTTGCTCAGTAATATATTATGATCTATGGTGTCGAAAGCTTTCTTAAGGTCTATGAAAATACCGATGCCATAATTATTTGAGTCTATTGATGTAGTAATATTTTCTATTAGTTCTGTAACAGCCATATTAGTGGATCGGTTTTGTCTAAACCCATATTGTTTGTCACTAAGGAGCTGGTGTTTCTCTATAAATTTATCTAATCTTATTACAAATACTTTTTCTATTATTTTTGAAAACTGTGGAAGTATGGATATAGGCCGATAATTTGAAAATAATTGTTTATTGCCATTTTTATAGACTGGAATAACTCTAGTTATTTTCATTTTTTCAGGAAATTTACCGATTTGAAAAGACTTATTGCAAATATATGTTAGAGGCTGTGCAATATATTCTATTGTATTCTTTATTAAATTCATATCAATGTTAAGTGTATCTTTAGATGTTTTTTATTTAAATTGCTTTACTATTTTAATTATTTCATTTTCATTTGTTGGGTTTAAATAAAATGTAAAAGGATTTCTGTTTACAGCATCACTTGGACTTATGTTATGCTTCTCAATACTTTCAGCCAAGGTATTTCCTACATTAACAAAATAATGATTAAATCCTTCTATAATTTCTTTTATATTTTCCAGCTTTGAGCTTTTGTTCATGAATTGTTTTGGTATTTTATATTTTTTATCTTTTATTTTAATTATTTTATTAATGACATTCCATGTTCCCTTAATATTTTCTTTTTGTTCTTCAAATAATTTATGAAAGTATTCTTTTTTGGTTTTCCGCAAGATACTAGTCAATTTGTTTTTATAATTTTTATATTTTATTTCAGATTCCTTGGTTTTGTGTTGAATAAACTTTTTATATAACATATTTTTCTTCTTACATGCATTTTGTAATCCACTTGTTATCCATGGCTTTATTTTAGAATTTTCTTTAAGTCTTACCTTTTTTAATGGGCAGTTTTTATTGTAGATTTCTAAAAACATGGATATAAAAATTTCATACGCTTCACTTGGGTCAGTTTGGTTGGTCAATTGAGTTGCTATTCTTTTTTAATTTCATTTACAGTTATGAAAATTTAAAAACTAATACATAAAAAAGTAAATATATATATCACAAAAAAAGTTTAATACACGAACTCTGATGTAGAGTGACGTCGGAGGTCACTTAAATGCGTATGACAAACCAGCTTTACATTGATGAGATTGCGAGCACGTTTTTTACCCACAAAACATGGCAGAAAAAAAGGAAGACAACTTATAATTTTCACAGTGAATGGGGAGCAAGAATTCTTTTTCACCAACGTAAAAGAAAACTGTTTGTCTCATCTGCGGTGCGACTGTGGCGACGGCTAAGCGGCACAACGTGGAGAGACATTTCAATTCATGTCACAAAAGCTACTATGTTAACTACCAGCCTGGCAGCGCGGTACGGACGGAAAAAGTCCGTGAGTTAAAGGCAGCTTTGGCCAAACAGCAGTCTTTTTTTACGAGGCCGGTAAAAAAACTCTCAAAAAGCAACTGAAGCCTCATTTAGAGACCGCGGTCAAGTGAGCCGCAGTTCACTCCGCTGCGATTCACTTATGCGCGCCCGTTTGACTACCTGTGAAAAGGACATTTAGGGCGCGCGCACGTGAATCGCGGCGGAGTGAACCGCGGCTCACTTGACTGCAGTATTTAGAGCTACACATTTTTTGATAAAAAAGAAGAAGGCGTTTTCAGACGGCGAGGAGAGAGTTCCTGCAGTCCAAAGGTAAAGACACCTCTCTGCTGGAGGACACTGAGTGGATACTTGACCTCGCATTTTTAACTGACGTCACTGGGAAACTAAACCTTTTGAACTGTGAGCTGCAGGGCAAAGGTAAGACTGTTGCTGACATGATAAGCTCTGTAAATGCATTTAAAGCCAAGATGAGCATTTTCTCCAGGCATTTACAAAGGAAAAAGGTGCTGCACTTTTCCCTCTGTACAGTCAGTGCTGAAAGACAATGCTTCTGCATCTAAGACTTTTGACAAAGCTGCAGAAAAGTACTCTCAAGTCATAAACAGACTTGGGCAAGAGTTTGAGAACAGTTTTTGTGACTTTGATCAGCTTGAGCCATGTGTGTCATTTATTACCAATCCTTTCATGCAAGTGGATACAACATGCATTGCTGAGAAACTAAGTGCAATGTTCAACTTGGATGTTGGACAGGTGGAGATTGAAATTGTAACATTGCAAAATGACCTCCACCTCAAAGCCAACCAGGCCGCATCAAACTTTTGGTGCCTTGCAGACACTGAAAAGTACAGTGGTGTATGCACAGCAGCCATGAAGTTTGCCGGCATGTTTGGTTCAACCTACCACTGAATCAGCCTTTTCTGACATGAACTTCATTAAGAATAAACACAGAACCCGCCTCACTGATGCACATCTGCAAGAGTCACTCAGAGTTGCAGTGTCAACTTACATCCCCGATTACAGTACACTGGTGAAGAGCATGCGATGCCAGGCCTCCCACTGACAACGAAACAAATGCCAGATGTTGATGGCAAAATGTAAGTACCATGGCAAAGATAAATTTTAATATATTGAAATACTGTTACAGATGTGTTACTAAGTGTAACAGACGTGATGATTTGTTTTAATAGCTGCAAATGTAGTGGTGCCCTTTGCATCACTCAGTGCCCTCGAAGTAGCCCTCGGTACCAAAGAAGTTGGTGACCCCTCCTCTAGGCCTCTTTCCTGGTGGTTCCAAACCCAGCATCCTTCTGCCAATGTACCATCTCTTCTCTGCACATGTCCAAAACATCTCAATCTGGCCTCTCTGATTTTATCTCCAACACCTCCAAAAAAAAATTGTATATATATATATAAATATATATATATACAAAAATTTTTTGTATATAGTCTGCCAGTACCCCTTGCTGAAAAGCAGCCCCAAACCATTGTGCTTCCTCCCCCAAACTTAACTGTTGGCATGGTGTCCTTGGGGTGGTGGGCAGTGCCATTTCTTCTCCAAACATGGTGTGTAGAATGACTGCCAAAAAGTTCAATTTTGCTTTCATCTGACCATACTATAGTCTCCCAATAATCCACAGGCTTCTCCAAATGCCGTTTGGCAAACTTTAAACGAGCCTCAACATGCTTTTTGTTCAGCAGTGGAGTCTTGCGTGGTGAGCGTGCATGGATGCCATGGCGGTTCAATGCACTGCTTATAGTTTACTTTGAAATAACAGTACCTGCTGATTCAAGGTCTTCCTGAAGTTCTGCCCGAGTGGTTCTTGGCTCTTGGAGAACTCTCCTGATTATTCTTTGGACTCCTCGGACAGGGATCTTACGTGGAGCACCTGATCGTGGCCGGTTTATGGTGAACTGATGCTCTTTCCATTTCCGGATAATGGCCCCCACAGTGCTCACAGGAACATTCAGCATTCTGGAAATGCGCCAATAACCATTCCCATCAAAATGCTTTTCAACGATAAGATTACGAAGATCTTGAGAGAGTTCTTTGCTTTTACCCATCATGAAGTCTTTCCTGGGTAATGAGAAGTCTTCATAGGCCAACAATTAGGACTAAAGCAGCTGATATCAATTAGTACTGATAGGGGGCAGGGTTTCTCTCTCAATACTGACAGATTTCAGGTGATCTCCTGGCTTTCTATGCCATTTTGCACCTTGTTATCTTCATGTGTTCAATACTTATTCCCTGTGTCATTTCACTTTATTTATTATGACTCAAGTTGTAAACTTAAATGTTCAGATTTCTTTGTATGAATTCAATATTTGGCTTGATGGCTACATCTGGTGGAAATTTTGAGTCAATAACCCACTTAGAAATCCCCTTACTGATAAAAATGCTGATGTGTCAAATACTTATTATCCCCGCTGTATATATGAAAATTAAGAAATTATATATATGTATTATATTATATAATATTATATTATATAAAAGCAAAAACCTAAGACATCTTGAGTGGTACATTCCATCAAACCCAGTTCCTTTCTGTCACCAGGAAACACATCCATGGTCATCTCATTCCCCTGTCATCTTGGAATCACACTAGTCACAAACCTCTCCTTCAACAAAAAGGACCAACTCTGCTGCCCACCCCTGATCTAACCCTAAACTATTTCCACCTTAAACTATTAAATGAAGCTCAAATACATTCAAAATAAAATCTTTAAAAGGAAGTGCAAATATCATCCACTATCTACTCTTTCAACACAGTTTCTACTATTAACTTTGCCTCGACCTGTACCAACAAGGAACTGCTCATCTTTACCCTCCACAACACCACTCATCTGCTTCCTTAACCAACCCTGGACAGGACTCCCCACTCTATGGCTCTGGAATGTCCTCTCAGAGATCCAGAGGATCCCCCAAAAATGTAGGGTTCTTTGAAAGGGCCAGAATGCATTTCTACTTCACTTTTATGTGTGTTTATTAACCGTTTCCCGTGCAAAAAGTTTCACCTTTCTTACTATGAACGGGCACACACGCTCCCGAAAAGGAAACTGGAACATCGCAAATAGTCTCATTTTTGACTTGATTTGCCATGGACATTTTCAGACATTTTGCCCGACTCCTTTGGCCAATTTCGGTCCCTACGCCCTGTAAAGGGTTAAAAAGATATACGTATATTGTTCGATTGATTTCACCCCCTAGCGACTTTGAAATTTTTGTGAAAGGTGCCCTACAAATAAATAGTATTATTATTATTATAAAAGACTAAAGTATGGATTCAGAAATGAAATACAATGTTCAAACAATACATTTTATAAATCAACCCTCATTTCATTTTTTTTTTTTAAATTGCAACAAAAACCCGTAAAATTCTAGAGTGTGTATTTTAAATCTTCAACCTTCTTTGTTATGTGTGTACAAAGAATCAAGAACTATTTAGTGTCAATAAAAATTCACAGACTAGGAACCTGCTTTGTCAACATCTGCAACATCAAACATAAAATCCATCAAATAAATAAAAATATAGTAAAAAAATATATATACAATTAAATAGAAAGATTAAAAATAATAATAAAAATAACCACCCTGCTTGTCTTAACCTGAGCAGATCACCAGTCCAGACATAGAAATTTGCAAAGAAAATAGTGATTTATTAGTTGCATTACAAAAAAGTTTTCAGAAAACAAATTGCAAACCTACAAAACAAAGAGTTTAAAAAATATAAATACAAAACCTAAATACACAGTATGTAAGTATCTAGATTTCTCTGGACTCCACTTACCCAATCAATAAAGTCATTACCAAACCAATGACCAAGAATTAAAGTTCTTCAAAGCATTATTAGTACATAATGCAACTATATTAAGGAAAGTTATCTCTCATTTTACCAAGTCTGGCACAATAAAATTTAAGTTATGTTTTAGATTTTTTCTTCTTTTTTATTTCCTACTAAGCCACAGTTGCACGGCACCAGCCTTTTCTCTAAGTTCGCTTAAATAATGAAGTCACCTCTGAGAAAAAAAAGGATGTGACAGTTGTAGCATATAAAGAGTTTGAATAAAAATTCAATTAACTTTAGTGAAATTTACACAATTTCAGCAGATTCATAAAATAAATTGACGTCTTACCCATTTCAGTAAACAATTTAGAAAAAACTGGATGACTAACTTTTCGCAAAAAATTTCCAAAACAATGGACTTTTGTGTGTGGGCATAGATTTTCAGAGACAAGAACAATATCTTAGAAATTTGTCACCACAAGCATCAGAAGGACTTTTAAAAGTGTTCCACATTCATCAGAGGTAATGGTTTCTCCCCCCATTGGCAGTCGTAGCAGCCTGCTGCGGCGCAAAGCAGCACACAAATTTTCCCGTTGAGAAATTAAATAAGTATACATTTATTTATTTGTTTTTAAATGGTTTGTCTCCTGTGTGGATTCTCATGTGTGATATTAAGTTTGACTTGCGACCAAATCTTTGTCCACAGTTGTCACAGCAAAATGGTTTCTCTCCAGTGTGTATTCTCATGTGTGTGGTTAAATTTGACTTTTGGACAAATTTTTGTCCACATTCTTTACAGCTGAATGGTTTGTCTCCTGTGTGGATTACAATGTGTGTGTTTAAGTTAGACTTTTGACTAAATCTTCGTCCACATTCATTACAACTAAAAGTTTTGGCTTCAGTATGGATTGTCATGTGTGTATTTAAACCTGACCTGTCACTAAATTTTTGTCCACATTCATCACACAATGGTTTGTCTCCTCTGTGAATTTTTATGTGTGTGTTTAAATTTGACCTTTGATAAAATCTTTGTCCACATTCCTCACAATTGAATGGTTTTTCTCCTGTGTGGATTCTCATGTGCGCATTTAAACTTGACTTGCGACTAAAACTTTGTCCACATTCATCACAGCTGAAAGGTTTGTCTCCTGTGTGGATGCTCATGTGTGAGGTTAAGTGTGACTTTTGACTAAAATTTTGTCCACATTCTTTACAGCTGAATTGTCTGTCTCTGTTGTGGATTCTCATGTGTGTGGTTAAGTTTGACTTTTGACTAAATCTTTGTCCACATTCATCACAGCTGAATGGTTTGTCTCCTGTGTGGATTCTTTTGTGTATGTTTAAGTTTGACTTTTGACTAAAACTTTGTCCACATTCATCACAGCTGAAAGGTTTGTCTCCTGTGTGGATTCTCATGTGTGAGGTTAAGTTCGACTTTTGACTAAAACTTTGTCCACATTCATCACAGCTGAATGGTTTCTCTCCTGTGTGGACTCTCATGTGCAGTCTAAGATTTACTTTATCATTGAAGATTTTACTACACACAAGACATCTATAAGTTTGTTTTTTCTTCTGGTTGCATTTCTGCAAATTTACACTTGACTTGTATTTACTGTCCAAACACGCTAAATTGTTTTCTTCTAAGTGTTTTTGGAGAGATTGTTGGTCTTTAAACTCCTGACAACATTCAGAACAACTAGAAGGATTTTGAAACTTGTTACAGTCAACATCACTGTTCACATCTGGTGTATGTATCCCACATTCCTCTTCCTCAGTTTTTAACGTGCTCAGTTCAGCTGGATAGTTTGTTGCTGCCTCTTCCTCACACTTACTTTCCATTTGGCTTTGAGAAAACTCAGTCAAATAGAATAAAGGCACACAGTCGTTATAACTGGTAAACTGGGGAACCTTTCCTCAAGTTCATCGGCAGTTGTTCTCCATCGTGATTGGCTCACAGTCTCTCTTGTTTCTTTGTTATAGGATGTGACTGTAGGTTTAGGTTGTTCAGACTTCATTTAACAGGAACTTATCTGCAGTCACCACCAACACCATGTTGTCTAAGACACCTGAATATAAAAAGAGAAAAGAAAAATTAAAGCCGGTCGTCACAATAAAAAACATATGAGATCACACGGGCACAGCTCATGATGCCTCTTATTTCTGGTTTCACAACTTTCTAACCACTCTGCCAAGAATAGTCAATGTTCAAACTTTAATCTCCAGTATGTTTGTTTAAAGCAACACACTGCTCTCTTAAGTCTATAAAGCAGGTCGTAAACATCTGGAGAACATCTAGATTAAACCTGTAATCTAGTAGTAGAAAGGCAGTATTGATGAGGGGAGTAGTATCTGGTGTGACAGAGAAGTATGTTAGAGTGGTGAAGGACATGTATGAGGACTGTAAGACAGTGGTGAGATGTGCTGTAGGTGAGATAGAGGAGTTCAGTGTAGGGGTGGGACTGCACCAAGGATCTGCTCTGAGTCCTTTGCTGTTTGCTATGGTGATGGACAGACTGACAGACGAGGTTAGACAGGAATATCCATGGACAATGATGTTTGCAGATGACATTGTGATCTGTAGTGAGAGGAGGGAAGAGGTGGAAGAAAAGCTGGAGAGGTGGAGGTTTGCACTAGAAAGAAGAGGAATGAAGATTAGTCAGAGTAAGACAGAGTACATGTGTGTGAATGAGATGGATCCAAATGGGAAAGTGAGGTTGCAGGTAGAAGAGATAAAGAAGGTGGAGGATTTTAAGTATCTAGGATCAACAGTCCAGAGCAATGGAGAGTGTGGAAAAGAGGTGAAGAAGCGTGTACAGGCAGGCTGGAACGGGAGGAGGAAAGTATCAGGTGTGATAGAAGAGTTTCAGCTAAAATGAAAGGAAAAATGTAAAAAAACGTGGTGAGACCGGCCTTGCTGTTTGGTCTAGACAGTGGCACTGAGGAAAAGACAGAAAACAGAAATTGAGGTAGCAGAGATGAAGATGCTGAGGATCTCTCTGGGAATGACCGGGATGGACAGGATCAGAGGAACAACACATGTTAGAGGTTTTGGAGATAAAGTCAGAGAGGCCAGACTGAGATGGTTTGGACATGTACAGAGGAGAGAGAGAGTACATCGGAAGAAAAAAGAGAGAATAATGCAAAAATACAAATATTCGCTGCAGATAAACAAATGCAGGTGAGCAGCGGCAGCAAGTCGCGCCAGCATCCACTCACTCAGCTGATCGAAGAAGGATTCTAGGTTTGGAACCACCAGGAGAGAGGCCTAGAGGAAGACCAAAGAGTAGGTTCATGGATACAGTGAAGGAAGACATGAAGATAGTTGGTGTGACTGAAGAAGATGCAGCAGACAGGGTTAGATGGAAGAAACTGACTTGCTGTAAAGAAAGAAGTAGTATTAGTAACCTTTTAAATATTTCTATCCCTAATGTCAATATCGAAGTACAGCGAAGGTCAGAGGGAGCTTGTAGAACAGACAGAGAAATAAGTCAAAGCGTGCAGGACATGTATGAGGACTGTAAGACAGAGGTGTGCTGTTTGTTCAGAGTGGATGAGGGACTAGACAGGGTTAGTGTACCAAAAATAATCTGCCTGCAATTTATTTTTGAGATGAAAAGAATACATTATGTTGTCATTACCTTAGTTTGTGCTGCAGATTTCCAGTGAAAACTCCAGTTTGAGGTTTCTGAGTTACCAGACTCTTTCCTTCATCCAGACTTTATTCTACTGGATCGTCAATCTCACGTATCAATTGTGAGATACGTTGATAGGTGAGAATCCAGAGGAATGTACCACCTTGGAACAACAAGGAAGAAAAAAGAACAAGGATATTTAGGGAGGGTAAATTCCAAAAGTCAACATTTTTATGGTTCATAAGATGAATGGTGATGAGAACCTGTTAAGATTTAAGACCTACATTGAAAATAGAACACAATATGTTACTTGAGAATTTAAAAAAATGCTGCTGGTAACTTTCCAAATGTTCAAGAAAACCTTTATTTTATAAATATTATGAATGATTGACATCAACCTCCAGCTTTTCTCATTATGTGTAAATAACAGACATTTGGAGAAAAATCCAAAGAGAACAGCATCTCTTATCTCTTTCCTTCATACTAAGCCTACTAATCATTTTCTAAAGAATGATTAGAATCTAGAATGATTTCCTAGAATCCATCCATCCAATTCTCACCTCCTTCTTACCAGGAAACCAGTTCTTAGTCCCAATTCTGAGCTTCTTTACGAGGCAGATTCTTCTTTTTCTTCTGTATGTACTCTTATTTTCACATCGCTGAGATAAGCAGGTAAATATTTACTAGAGCGAAAACAAACTTCCTCGTCAGGGAGGAATTACTTCCTTGTGTCACACTGAAAAACTCCCACGAAAAACTTGAGCTCTGGCTGGTATTGCCAGGAGGGAGTTGCTGGATTATTGTACAAAAGACGAAAAAAGATCGTATTTTACCAAAAATGATCGTACACCCGTTAAAAAACACGCCTATTGATGAGATTTAGCGTCTCTCTTGTTAAATAACACCCTTTATATCCACTCCCAAGGCAGTGGGAGTGAAACAAGAGTTTAAGAACCCAGAAAGAAATCGGTGGGGCGGGGCTTAAAAGACAGACTGGAAGTACTAAGAATGTATACAGTGACAAAAAAAAAGAACCGGTAAAACGATCCAAAGTGCCTGCAAAATAAAATCTCCACAACGACACAAAACATAGCCAGAAGAACAGACAGGAACCCAGCGAAAGTAGACGATTAAACACTAAAAACAAAAAACAGGGAACACTGCAGTAGGCAGCCTTCCGGGGTAGCAGGCGGCAGCTGTCTGGGGAAGCAAGTAATAGCCGTCCGGGCCCGCAGGCAGCAGCCTTTCGGGTAAGCAGGCAATAGCCCATCGAGGCCAGCAGGCGGCAGCCTTCCGGTGCAGCAAGAGACAGCTGTCTGGGGAAGCAAGTAATAGCCGTCCGGGCCCGCAGGTAGCAGCCTCGGGTAAGCAGGCAATAGCCCATCGAGGCCAGCAGGCGGCAGCCTTCCGGTGCAGCAAGAGACAGCTGTCTGGGGAAGCAAGTAATAGCCGTCCGGGCCCGCAGGCAGCAGCCTTTCGGGTAAGCAGGCAATAGCCCATCGAGGCCAGCAGGCGGCAGCCTTCCAAGCAGCAAGAGACAGCTGTCTGGGGAACCAAGTAATAGCCGTCCGGGCCCGCAGGCAGCAGCCTTTCGGGTAAGCAGGCAATAGCCCATCGAGGCCAGCAGGCGGCAGCCTTCCGGGGCAGCAAGAGGCAGCTGTCTGGGGAAGCAGGCAAAAGCCGTCGGGGTCAGCAGGCGGCAGCCGTCCGGGGCAGCAGGCGGCAGTGCCTTTATAAAGCTAACTTGGACAAAATACTGCGAGATTAGAAACTTCTGTGTAAACTGAACGATCAAATGTGAACTATTCCGAGTCAAAATATGAAGGTAATTAATAAAAATTATATTATTAAAAATGAAAGTTGGAGGCTTAGATTGATTCTTGGTGTGCCGCTAGTTTATTCTTTTCTCTTTTTTTTCACTATATAGTCGGACCATTTCTTTTTATTTCACTGAGAGACAGTGGCGGCTGGTGGTAAAAAAAAACGGGGGGTGGGACATTTTTCAAACACACACAATTTTTTTTTTTTTTTTTAGATATATTGTATAAAAGATATCACATTCCAGTAAATAAATATTTAAAAGTTTTAAGTAGTTAAAAGTTTTATTTTCACACGAATATGATCCACCCTACTTGAACCATACTTCAACCATTATTATTAATAAAGATATTATGAAGAGTAGAAACCATTTTGGTCTCTGGGGCCAAAGAAATGGAAATGTCACTGGGCTAGTTGTTCAACTAATAGACATTAAAAAGCAAGTTAGCCCTAACCTCTTCACTAATATACCAAGTATTTGGTAAAGTTTGAAGTGGTTTAAGGCCGCAGGTTACCCATTGAAGTTGAAAATCACTTCTTGCAAGGAAATTGGTGATATGAAAAAAGGTCAGTCAATCAGTCACCTTCTTATCCGTCTGTCCCTGACGGCGTTGCGGGGGGGGCGCGGGGGGAGGGGTGGAGCCCATCCCAGCTGATTTAAGGTGAGGGGCAGGGTACACCCTGAACAGGTCGCCAGTCTATCGCGGAGCCACACACACATACAACCATCCACACACACACTCATTCCTAGGGGCAATTTGGCACCGGCCAATCAACCTAGCATGCATGTTTTTAGAGGATGGGAGGTAACCGGAGTACCCGGAGGACACCCATGCATACATGGGGAGAACATGCAAACTCCACACAGAAAGGCCATTGTTCCAAGCCTCGTCCCCACCCGGGACTCGAACCCACAAGCTTCTTGCTGTGAGGCCACTGTGCTACCCACTGCGCCACCCTTGAAAAAAAGGTTTATTACAGAAAAATTATAGTGACAAATTGGATGGAAGCCAGATGAAAATGCCCCACCTAGAAATTCTAAGTTCAATATTCAAAAGTGTGTGAGAAACAAGTCCAACATTTTGTGCTAATTTAGTAAGTTTGAACAGACAAAGAAAATCCTTTCTACCGTCTGGTTTCTATCAGTCATCTTGGTGATCATCCTAAAGGTAACTAGTTGAACTTTTGAGACACCCTTCAAGTAAATGCAGAGTTTTATTTAAGCTTTTTGGCACCACAAAGTCTGGTAACATTAATTTGAACTCTAAAACAGATGTCTCAGTGAATTAAATGTTTTTCTGAAATTATGTATATTTTCACACACTGCATATAGTACACAAAATAGCAACTCAACTGTTGGGTCCAAAATTGGTAATGTCAATTTTGGTACCTTTAAGATCATCATCAACCAATAAGGATCACTCAGAGACAAAGGATAAGTTCAAACACATTGCAATGAGGAGAGGGAGAAAGAGAGCAGTGTTGACCACACGATCTCCAACGCAACTCTGAACTCCTCTACCCTGGTACTTCCTTTATTAAAGCAGCAAAAGTCATACGTAGATGAGGATACAGAATGTTCTGGTTTCAAAACAAGTTGCTCAAAAAGCAGAAGTGTGTCAAAAAACAGAATTCAAAAAGCAGAAGTGTCTCAGTGTCAGACAAGTGTCAGACAAGTTGCAGATGTCAAAAGTAGTCATGCGTTTGGTGTGAAAAGTTGCTTATGCAGGCAAAAGTTTTAAAATGGTTGACATATACAGACATGTAGAAAATGGTGGTTATGTGGGGATGTGAAAAACACACACAATTACATTAAGCTTAAATTTATGCAATGGTATATAGAAAGATGAGTAACTGTGAACACATGAGTATCTGAGTAAATAAGAATAAATTTGAGCTTATCTTACATCAACGCAACACAACATTTACAAATTATGTGAAAATGGAAATTAGTCTACTTCGAGTGTGTATTGGAATAATGTTTGGTATATGGGAGATCATTTTTAAAACTTAATTGGCCTAGTCTAATGAAAAACCTCAATTAAGAGCAGAATTAAGACTTTTACGACTTTTACTGGGCGGCACGGTGGCGCAGTTGGTAACATAGTGGCCTCACCGCAAGAAGGTCATGGGGTTCAAGTCCAGGGTGGGACCGAGGCTTGGAACACTGTCCTTTCTGTGTGGAGTTTGCATGTTCTCCCTGTGTCTTCATGGGTTTTCTACAGGTACTCCGGTTTCCTCCCACCCTCCAGAAACATGCATGCCAGGTTGATTGGCCGGTGCCAAATTGCCCCTAGAAATGTGTGTGTGTGTGTGTGTGTGTGTGTGTGTGTGTGTGTGTGTGTGTGTGTGTGTGTGTGTGTGTGTGTGGCCCCGCGACAGATTGGCAACCTGTTCGGGGTGTAGCCTGCCCCTCGCCCTAAATCAGCCGGGATGGGCTCCGGCACCCCATAATCCCCGTAAGTGTCAGACGGTTAAGAAGGTGACTGACTGATGACTTATACTAACAGTATGTGTTTGGTTGGGTTTTGATGTGTGGGTAAGTTTACGATGCGGGTTGCGTTATGGCATAAATAAGGATAGTGGTTAAGTCAGTCAGTCAGTCATCATTGGTGGAGACGGTGGCCGCGTGGTTAGCGCGTTCGCCCGCGGACCGGAAGGTCGCGGGTTCGCGTACCACGGAGAGCACGTCTAGGGTCCTTGGAGAAGACACCTAACCCCCGCTTCTCCCACCATTGGCGCCGTTGAAGGGCAGCCTGCTGCGGTGTAAGGAGTGCAGCAAACAAATTTCCCCGGTGAGGGATGAATAGAGTAATTCAAAATAATCAAAAATAATCAAAAATAATCTTCTTGACCGTCAGTCCCTTTCGGGGTTGCGCGGGGTGCCGGAGCCCATCCCGGCTGATTCAAGGCGAAGGGCGGGGTACACCCCGAACAGGTCGCCAGTCTGTCGGGGGATAGTGGTTAAGATGTAAATTAATCATGTGTTTCAGCAAAATGGAGAAGATTGTGTAATATTGCGTCGGAATTGAAATGACGGTTTCATTTGCAAAATGAGTAAACGTTTGAGAAATGCCTTTTAAATTTAGAGCGCATGTTTCCTGTGGGAGTGTGACACCAGGAAGTAAATAAAGCTTTCCTGGTGAGAACGTTTATTTTTTCTCTGTTAAATATTTACCTGTTTTTCTCAGCGATGTAAAATAAAGAAGGTAAAATAAAGAAGAAAAAGAAGAAGCAGCCTCAAAAAGAAGCTCAGAATTGTGACTAAGAACTGGTTTCCAGATAAGAAGGAGGTGAGAACCGATGGATTCTAGGAAATCATTCTAGATTCTAATACTTCTAAAGAATATGATTAACAAGCTAGTAAAACACAAGGAAAGAGAGTTGTTCAGTTCGCATTTCTCTCTATTAGCGCAAAATATTGGCTATAATAAATTTAACAATATAAAAAATCGCACCAAATAGAAGTACTTTGTTAATATACGTTAGAATTATTATTAAAACAAATTTAAAACATTCCAGCCTTTTGAAGTGTATTTTTGTAATGTGAGACAAACAAATAAAAACTGTGTAATCACACCTCTTTTATTAGAATTATTATAATTTTAATGTAAGTGCAGCAAACGAAGATCTGTCCCAGTGTAAATTTCAGAAAACCAGTCAATCATGTCTCATTCTAAATCGGGGAGTGTCCAACTAGTCGATCGCGGTGTACTGGTAGCACGCGAATTATTCGATTGATAGGGGGAAAAAATATGAAATGAAGTCAGTGGTGTCAACTCAGAAACTTTGACACTTTATTTAGCAAGTATTCACACTCTCTAGCCGCTAGACTTGCTAAAATTTGACGCCTCTTTATTTATTTTAAAAGTGCCAATCTCGTGTCTTTTTCTAGTGTTATTGGAGATTTTTGGAGTCTGTGACGAGAAAGCACGTTGTCCCCAGACAATCCATGCGCGTAAAAAATATCTGTGTTTGAGAGAGAAAAGGAGAGCGAGTGAGAGGAATTTGTCGGTGTGTGTGTGTGTGATAGAGAGTACAAAGTATTTATATTGTAACTACAAATGATCTCTTCACTTTGTTCCCCTCTTCTTCCTCTATACCTTTACCCTTTTCTTTCTCACTCCTATCCCCTCTCTCTCTCTCTCTCTCTCCACAGTATTTCCTGTCAGGTCCAGCAAAAAGAACCACAAAACACAGATATTTTGGATGTAAAGCATTTTTAAAAAACACATAAAATAGAGCAAAACTGTCCAGCAATACTTGACATACAGATCACCATTCTGCTTGTCACAACATGAACAGGTCAGGGTAAAAAAAACAAAACAAAAAGGCACTGTGAGCTTTTCAGTCGATGTGCGTTTTGTCAATGAACATGACGGTGACTCTTCCTAATTTTGACGAAAAGTAATGAAGTCCTAGTATCAAGATGTCTACCCTTTAACATGTCTTGATGTGTTTCATCAGTTTTGCATAAAGCATTAAAACAACTTATTTCTTCTGACGTGAAAGAAGACAAGCTAGCAATTAAGGACTTCTTCTCCTTTCGGCATTTCCCTTTATGGGTCGCCACAACAAGTCAGTTTTTTTTCATCTAACCCTATCTACTGCATCTTCTTCGGTCACGCCAACTGTCTTCATGTGTTCCTTCACTGTATCCATGAAAATCCTCTTTGGTCTTCCTCTAGCCCTCTTTCCTGGTGGTTCCAAATCCAGCATCCTTCTTCCGATGTACTCTCTCTCTCTCCTCTCCACATGTCCCAACCATCTCAGTCTGGCCTCTCTGACTTTATCTCCAAAACCTCTAACATGTGCTGTTCCTCTGATCCTGTCCATCTTGGTCACTCCCAGAGAGATCCTCAGCATCTTCATCTCTGCTACCTCCATCCCTGTTTCCTGTCTTTTCCTCAGTGCTACTGTCTCTTGACCAATCAGCATGGCCGGTCTCACCACGGTTTTGTACACTTTCCTTTTCATTTTAGCTGAAACTCTGTTGTCACACATCACACCTGATACTTTTCTCCCCCTGTTCCACCCTACCTGCACACGCTTCTTCACCTCTTTTCCACACTCTCCATTGCTCTGGACTATTGATCCTGAGTACTTAAAATCTTGCACCTTATTTATCTCTTCTCCCTGTAACCTTCTTTTGGCATTTCCCTTCAGGGGTCGCCACAGCAAGTTTCTTTCATCTAACCCTATCTCCTGCATTCTCTTTGGTCACACCAACTCTCTTCATGTCTTCCTTCATTGCGTTCATGAACCTCCTCTTTGGTCTTCCTCTAGTCCTCTTTCCTGGTGGTTCCAAACCCAGCATCCTTTCCGATGTACTCTCTCTCCTTTGCACATGTCCAAACCATCTCAGTCTGGCCTCTCTGACTTTATCTCCAAAACCTCTAACATGTGTTGTTCCTCTGATCCTGTCCATCCTGGTTACTCCCAGAGAGATCCTCAGCATCTTCATCTCTGCTACCTCCATCTCTGTTTCCTGTCTTTTCCTCAGTGCCACTGTCTCTAGACCAAACAGCAAGGCCGGTCTCACCACGGTTTTGTACACTTTTCCTTTCATTTTAGCTGAAACTCTTCTATCACACATCATACCTGATACAGCCTGTCTGTACACGCTTCTTCACCTCTTTTTCACACTCTCCATTGCTCTGGACAGTTGATCCTAAGTACTTAAAATCTTCCACCTTCTTTATCTCTTCTCCGTGTATCCTCACTTTTCCATTTGGATCCCTCTCATTCACACACATGTACTCTGTCTCACTCTGACTAATCTTTATTCCTCTTCTTTTTAGTGCAAACCTCCACCTCTCCAGCTTTTCCTCCACCTCTTCCCTCCTCTCACTACAGATCACAATGTCATCTGCAAACATCATTGTCCATGAAGATGTTGTTTGCTTATGATATTAAGCAAATAACAACTACCTGTACATTATTGTAAACAATTCTTAACCCCACACAATTTCTGCATTTAGTTGGTAAGGTTTTAAGTTACTCTCTCTACTACACACACATATTTCTGCCTGGTAAGATCATGGGTGAAAGCCTACAGTGGGAGACAAGTCCTGTCGAAAAATTACCGGATGGTTCGAACATCATAAACAGAAAGTGCCTGAAAAACTAGATTTGAAGAATGTTTATCCCCAATAAAAATATAATAAGGTTTTGAAACAGCAACTTAATTGTGCTTTACACATGTGTTTTGTCTGGCCAATCTTATTGTAAGCGCCCCAAAGGGGGAAAAAAGCCCATTACACAGAGCAATGTAAAGAAAAATTTTTACAGCGTTAAAATGTCAGCAGTAGCAAAGTAGTCTCTTGAAGTTAAATCAAATGACAAACCTGATTTTAAAAAAAATGCGGTAGCTGTATTGTGGTGGGTGGTTATAAAATTAAGTTCAGATGGAATTACAGAAATCCAGCTTCATGTTTCTTTCTTTTTTTCCAGTGTTTTCTGCAGATGTGCAGCAGGTAGTGACTGGACAGAGGTTCCTGTAAATGGAGTTTGCCCACCTGTACCGATGGTCCCATCCTAAAAGAAAGGAAGCAGGGAGATTGTGATAAATCCAGAAGTGAGAATTGTTGGTGTTGGAAAGTTTCAGCAGTTTATCAATGATGACGACTTTGAATGCTGAAAATGAAGAAAAACAGCTTAATACTTCTCCATATTCAAAGCACCTTCCTCAAAGCCAGGTGGAAAATACACCAGAGGTAGACACTCCAAACGACAAGCCAGCTGGACTGAATGAATCACAAATCAAAGAAGAAGACTGTGGATTACCAGAAGTAACCATTGATCCAGAACCCAGAATTTATTTAAAACCACAACATGAGAGAAAGACTTCTGGCTCCTCTGAGACTAAATATTTAGGACCTGAAATGAACAATAGTGACACTAAACGCAACAGAAAACATGGATCAGGCGTTAACAAAAAAACAACATCAAACCAACGTAAAACGAACCTCACAGCAGAAAAACCATTTGGGTGTAATGAATGTGGACAACAATTTAATCAAAAGTCACACTTGAACATACACACGAGAATCCACACAGGAGACAAACCATTCAGCTGTAAGGAATGTGGAAAAAGATTTAGTCGAAATTCATACCTAAAATCACACATGGGAATCCACGTAGAAGACAAACCATACTGCTGTGATGCATGTGGGCAACAATTTAGACAACAGTCAAGTTTGAACAAACACATTAAAATCCACACAGGAGACAAACCTTTCAGCTGTGTTGAATGTGGACAACAATTTAGTCAGCATCCAAACCTAACTCAACACATGAGAATCCACAAAGGAGACAAACCCTTCTGTTGTGATGAATGTGGAAAAAGATTTGGTCGAAATTCACACTTAAAAACACACATGAGAATTCACACAGGCGAAAGACCATATCGATGTTATGCATGTGGACTAAATTTCAAACACAATTCCAGTTTAAAGCAACACATGAGAGCCCACACAGGAGACAAACCGTTCTGCTGTAAAACATGTGGGCAAAGATTTAGTGTAAAGTCACACCTAAAAAACCACATAGCAATTCATACAGGAGACAAACCACACAACTGCGATAAATGTGAGAAACAGTTTAGACGCAAGTCGGATCTAAATGAACACATGAAAATACACACAGAGGACAATCCATACAGATGTGATGAATGTGGGCAAATATTTCGTCATAAGTCAAGCTTAAATCGACACATAAGAAACCACACAGGAGACAAACCATTCAGCTGTGAGAAATGTGAACAACAATTCAGTGAGCAGCCAAACTTGAGGCAACACATGAGAATCCACACAGGAGACAAACCATTCTCCTGTGAAAAGTGTGGACAAAAATTTAGACGTAAGTATGGTCTAAACAGACACATGGGAATCCACACAGAAAACAAACCATTAAGTCATGGGGAATGTGAAAAAAAAGTTTAGTTCAGCACTTCTCTCTAATCATCTGAGAATGTTCACAGTAAATGGACTCTACTTATATACCCGCTTTTCCACCTGCGTTGTCGAACCGGCAACCCTCCAGTTGCAGGGCGGTTGCCCTACTCACTGAGCCATAGTAGTGAGACTATTTTCCTTGTTTGTGGTGGTAGCAGTAAGAAACCACAATGTGTGGTGTTGAATTATATTGTTGGTGTTTCTTCAAACATCGCATGCGTTCCCATACACAATGCAAATATTGATTCTGAATGTTGTTGTTTGATGGTCTAAGCCAGGCGTGGGCAAACTTTTTGATTCGCAGGCCACATTGAGTTCTAACGTTTGACAAAAGGGCCGGAGCAGGAGCAGATGGATGGCATGCTTTGGTAACTGCTAGATTAGAACGATAGAATGGCGCGCCAGATTTTAAACAAATGCGTCAAATTTCAAATCTAGTGCGACAGCACTTAAAAACGTACATTTAGAGGCGCTAGGTTTGAAATCTAAGTGCTTTATGTAACATTTTGCTTGTTTTAACATCAACCGTTTTCAAAACGCTTGTTTACGTCCGTGCGATGGCTTTCCATATCTGTGCATACTGTTTATTTTGACAGCTTGCGCATCAGGAAGACACATTTTATTAATATTTTTATTTGATGTACCAACTGATACAAAGCAATATCAAATGAAATAAACATGTACATCAAGTTTTTTTGGTTTTACAACAGTAAACAAAAAAAGAACAAAAAAGAACAAATCCAATGGCACACACTTCAAATATATCACCTCGTAAACAATACAGTACAACATTTGTAGAGAACTATAAATAAATGAGATAAGATCGATACTAATTTTGTGTGTGTAAGAGAAAGAGAAGAAATGTAACAAAAGAAAGAAAAAAAATAAAATAAATAAAAATAAGGTAAACAAAGATAAGTGAAACAAACTAGAGAGATGTAAGGAGGGTGTCTTGCCCTTTATAATTGTGCGGAATATTTATTTTCAGAGTTAGGTTACATTCTTTAAGTTTCTGTCTTTTATTTTGAAGGCCGTTTCCTGTGTTTTATTTTGAAGGCTGAACTAGAAACAGGAAGTTGTGAGGAGAAGTCAGCAATTTTGCTTCCGCTAGTGAGTTAGCATAACAGTTAGCTAGCTACCAGTTATCCACCGCCTTTCGTCTATTTTTTCTAATCCCCTTTTGACATCACAGTCTGTAAGTTTGTTTTATATGTTCATAAAGTACAATATTAATGTCTCATTTGTGTGAAAGGACGCTTGGAAGTGTGTATTTTGCTACTGCTAGTTTGTATGTTTATTACCGCATGTAGGCCTATTTTCATGGTGATAAGCTACTTTAAACATACTTTTGCACTATATTAAGTGTATATTTTCTTTCTGTTTTACAGTTTTACTCTGTTCTGAAGACATCTTTTTCATACAGTAGTCATTAAAATGGAGCTTGGACGCTACATCTTGACTCTGCGCATGTTTTCCAGAAGGAGTTAGGCTTACTGCTGAGTTTATGTTAGATACGCATAAATGAGAGCAGGAAAGTAAAAAGACTTTTTGTAAAAGGACTTTAGAAGAAAAAAGGACTGTTACAGTAAAAAGACTGTAACAGTAAAAAGGACTTGAAAAAATAAAGAGACCTTACGCAATCGGATAACAAAATAGGACAGCACGGCACATAATCAAACATGGACGAAGTAAATCAGGAATTCACTCCGGAGCCTACTCAGTATTCTAGACCCAACAATAACTCCCAAGATGGCGGGTCAGTGAAGACTTTCAGAAGTTCCAGTTCCAATCGTTCATCTGTGAGCACCGCAGCAGCTAAAGCCAGAGCAGATGCTGAAGCCGCTCGCGCTCGTGTAGCATTCGCTAAAAAAGAAAAAGCCATAAAAGCTGAAAAAGCCAAATTGGAAGCTGAAAAAGCCAAATTGGTAGCCGATCTGGAGGCCGATCTGGAAGCTTTACAATATGAAAGAGAGGCTGCAGCCGCTAACGCCAAAGCAGAAGCACTGGAAGCAGCAGCAGATCTAGAGGACGGAGAAACCCGTAGCACGAGAAGCTCCCCTGTTCCAGCCCAAAATACACATGAACGTGTAAGCCATTACGTCGAACAACAAAATGGTCACCTTGACGACAGGCCTGCTCCAGTCTACCGTCAGGACACCCCAGAGCAATGTATTGAGCCCCAGTATTACCCCCCAACACCACACATCTTCAGAGCACAGGACTATGTTGTGATAGATTCCTGGTCAGCATCATCTCAAAGTCCACAAAGGACAGTACCCTCTCACCCCCACCAGATGGCGCTCAACTATCAGCCGTCTCCACAACAGCACACTAAAAACCCCACTCAAAGCAGTATAAAGACAGAGTTTAAACCCAAGTCAAGCTTTCCAAACTACGCGGACACATCCCACACACGTAGAGCAGAATCTTCAGTAATGATGGATATGGCAAAATATTTAGCTCGTAAAGAACTCGTACGCACTGGCCTATCACGTTTTGATGACCGGCCCGAAACATATAGGGCGTGGAAGTCCTCGTTTTTCAACACGATCAGAGACGTGGATCTGTCTGCGAGTGAACAGTTGGATTTGCTCTTGAAGTGGCTGGGAAAAGAATCAAGTGAACACGTCAAACGTCTCAGAGCGGTCAATATAGCCAATCCAGCCGCCGCGTTACAAACAGCGTGGGAAAGGCTCGATGATTGCTACGGTGCTCCAGAAGTCATCGAGAGTGCTCTCTTCTCGAAGCTTGATAATTTTTCCAAAGATCTCTAATAAAGAAAACTACAAGTTGAGAGAGCTCGGAGATCTACTAAACGAGGTGCTCGCAGCTAAAGAAGATGGATACTTGTCAGGCTTGTCATATCTGGATACCGCACGTGGTATAAAGCCAATTGTGGAGAAGTTGCCATACAGCCTACAGGAAAAGTGGCTCAACCAGGGATCTAAGTACAAAGAAACGTCTCGAGTCAGTTATCCACCATTCTCATATTTCACCTCTTTCGTCTGCTACCAAGCTAAAATAAGGAACGATCCCAGCTTTTCATATTCTGGAAACAACGTTCGTTCAGAACAGGTTGTGCAGAGGCGAGTTAGTCCAAGAGGTGCGGTTTCGGTGCACAAGACCAAGGTGACAAACGACGAAAGTCCAACGGAAGTGCCTTCTAAAGACGATTTAGTCAAGCAGTGCCCTATCCACAAGAAGCCCCACCCCCTAAAGAAATGTCGAGGATTCAGACTTAAGACTCTCGAAGACAGAAAGGCTTATCTAAAAGAACAAGGCATCTGCTTCAAATGTTGTTCATCTTCTTCTCATCTCGCCCGGGATTGCAAAGTCACGGTGAAATGTGATGAGTGTAACAGTGAAAGTCACATATCGGCCCTTCACCCTGGTCCGCCTAAATGGGCGAACAAAGAGTCAAACCCCCCACAAGATAACGGCGGGGAGCAAGAAAAAGAGGCAAATTCAGTAGTCAGTCCTCTCTGTACCGAGGTTTGCGGAGACGCTCTGAAGTCAAAATCTTGCGCGAAGATCTGTCTTGTCAAGGTTTACCCAAAGAACCACCCACATGAAGCAGTGAAAATGTATGCAATGCTCGACGATCAGAGCAACAAGTCTCTAGCCAGGTCGCAGTTTTTCGACGTTTTCAAAATCGAAGCCATCACTTATCCATACACTCTGAGAACGTGTACTGGACTGACCACAACATCTGGCAGAAGAGCAACTGGATTTCAGATTGAAGCAATTAAAGGCGGAATAAGCTTTTCACTCCCAGAACTGATTGAATGTGAGGACTTACCGGACAATCGTGAGGAAATACCAACACCTGAGGCTGCCTTCCACCACCGCCATCTCAAGGATCTCGCCATAGAAATCCCACCTCTGGACAATGATGCTCAGATCCTTCTACTTCTGGGTCGTGACATTCTTCGCGCACATAAAGTGAGACAACAGATAAATGGCCCTGGAGATACACCATTTGCTCAAAGACTTGACCTTGGATGGGTGTTGGTCGGTGATGTGTGTTTGGGAAAAGTCCATAAGCCCACAGTTCACAGCTACAAAACAAACATACTGGGAGATGGCAGACCAACACTTTTTCAGCCATGCACAAGTCACGTCCATCTTAACCAAGTAATCAGTCCAAGCCAAACAAACGGACACAGAAACGGTCGCTTGCACATGGACGCTGACTCCCTCGGGCTCACTGTTTTTGCTAGAACTGCAAATGACGAGAAACGTGCCTTCTCTGTAGAGGACGAACAGTTTATCAAAGTCATGGATGAACAAGTTTTTCAGGATGAATCCAACAGTTGGGTCGCCCCCCTTCCTTTCAAGTCTCCAAGACCACCTTTGCCAAACAATCGAGACCTAGCTATGACACGTCTCTCCTCACTGCTGCGTACGCTAGAGCGCAAGCCAAAGATGAAAGAACAGTTTGTCGCTTTCATGCAGAAGATCTTTGACAACAGTCACGCAGAACCAGCGCCACCTCTGCCGGAAGGACACGAGTGCTGGTATTTGCCATCGTTCGGAATCTATCACCCCAGAAAACCTGATCAAATCAGAGTCGTGTTTGATTCCAGCGCACAATACAACGGTATTTCACTCAACAACGTTCTTCTCACTGGACCAGACCTGAATAACAGCCTGCTAGGCGTACTCATTCGGTTCAGGAGAGAGAGAGTAGCTGTAATGGCGGACATTGAACAGATGTTTCATTGTTTCATTGTAAGGGAAGACCATAGAGACTACTTACGTTTCCTGTGGTTTCAAGATAACGATCCCACCAAGAACATTGTTGAATACAGGATGAGGGTCCATGTGTTCGGCAACAGTCCTTCTCCAGCCGTGGCAACGTACTGCCTCAGAAGAGCAGCCAACAGTGGAGAACTGGAATACGGGTCAGACATGAGACACTTCGTGGAGCGTGAGTTCTATGTAGACGACGGACTTATTTCAACTCCCTCTGCGCAAGAAGCCATTACTCTTCTGCAGAAAACGCAAGCTGCACTATCTGAGTCAAATCTGAGACTTCACAAGATCGCGTCCAACAGCATTGAAGTTCTGCAAGCATTTCCAGCAGGGGACCACGCAAGAGATGTACAAGATCTCTACCTGGGAACAGAAACTGTGCCCACGACGAGGAGTCTTGGTCTGAGTTGGGAAGTCAAGACAGACACATTCACCTTTCAAGTGAATATCACGGACAAACCGTTCACACGTCGAGGAGTACTCTCTACTATAAACAGCCTCTTCGATCCGCTTGGATTCGTCGCTCCTGTGACCATACAGGGAAAATCTCTATTGCGAGAACTTACGCTGGATGGAACAGAATGGGATACCCCACTTCCTCATGACAAACATAGTGTGTGGCAGACATGGAGAGATTCTCTACAGGAACTGCAACAACTTCACATTCCTCGTGCTTACACTACAACCTCACTTGCAAAGGCTAGCAAAAAAGAAATATGCGTCTTTTCTGATGCATCCACAAAAGCAATCGGTGCGGTAGCATACCTAAAAACCACAGACGAAGATGGCAAGGTTCACGTAGGTTTCATCTTAGGAAAAGCCAAACTAGCACCTGCAAACGGGCCCACCATCCCAAGATTGGAACTTTGCGCAGCAGTGCTAGCCGTGGAAATGGCAGAACTCATTGTTCGAGAGCTCGACCTCACACTGGATGCAGTCACCTTTTATTGCGACAGTAAAGTGGTACTCGGATATATACATAACCAGTCCAAGAGGTTTTATGTTTATGTCCACAATAGGGTGCAAAGGATTCACCAGTCCACGGAGCCAAAGCAGTGGCGTTATGTGCCCACAGAACATAACCCAAGTGACCATGCATCCAGATCCGTTCAAGCCTCTCTGCTCACCAAAACAAACTGGTTCACAGGTCCAGCATTCCTTCACAAGCCTCAAACAGTATGTGATCAGCAACAAACATTTGAGCTTATTGATCCAGAGTCGGACATTGATGTCAGACCGCAAGTGACAAGTTGCGTTACCAGCCACGATGATAAGTCGCTCAATCCGAAGAGATTCGAAAAATTCTCAACTTGGAAGTCATTGCAAAGAGCGGTTGCAAACCTCATCCATGTAGCTCGTTGTTTCAAGTCAACAAACAAAAATGTTATAGATTGTACTGGCTGGCATCAGTGTAGCAAACCTCGCACAGCGGACGAGCTATCTCAAGCTACTTCAGCGATTCTTCTTGCTGTACAAAAGGACTGCTTTAATGAAGAGTTCACTGCCCTCTCAAAAGGAGTTGACGTAAACCAGAAAAGTCCACTGTCAAAACTCAATCCAGTCCTTGGATCAGATGGATTGTTGAGAATCGGAGGCCGGTTGAAGCAAGCTGATCTCTGCGATCAGGAGAAACATCCAGTTGTTTTGCCAGGCAAACATCACGTCTCCACTCTGCTCATAAGCTACTACCATGACAAAGTGGAACATCAAGGCCGTACCTTTACAGAAGGCGCTGTACGAGCTGCCGGCTTCTGGTTGATCAGTAGCAAAAGACGCATAAGTAGCATTCTTCATGGATGTGTTACCTGTCGAAAGCTCCGTGGGAAAAGAGAGAACCAAAAAATGTCAGACCTCCCTCAAGAGCGGCTGAGCACTTCATCTCCCTTCACATACACTGGTGTGGACGTCTTCGGACACTGGCTTGTGACAGCCAGACGGACAAGAGGAGGTGTTGTACAAAACAAGCGCTGGGCCGTTCTCTTCACATGCTTGAGTACACGTGCTGTCCACATAGAGGTAATAGAGGCGATGGACACGTCGTCGTTCATTAACGCCTTGAGGAGATTCTTTGCTATCCGTGGCCCCTCTGAACAGCTTCACTCAGACTGTGGAACCAACTTTGTCGGCGCTTGCAGAGAGTTGGAGTTTCACAAAGTGCTGAAGGGATCAGACGTTCAGAAGTACACAAACAATCAAGGATGTTCATGGCACTTCAACCCACCACACTCCTCACATATGGGTGGTGCGTGGGAACGCATGATCGGAGTCGCAAGGAGGATCTTAGATTCAATGCTCATGCGAATTCACTCGTCAAGCTTGTCCAATGAAGTCCTGTGCACTCTCATGGCAGAAGTGACATCCATCATCAATTCCAGACCCCTGGTTTCTGTATCTTCTGATCCAGAGGTTCCTCAAATACTTACCCCTGCGATGCTTCTCACCCGGAAACAGAGTGTTCCACCTCCATCAGGGAAATTCACCGACAAAGACTTGTTCAAGCAACAGTGGCGTCAAGTACAAAGGCTTGCAGACCAATTCTGGAGTCATTGGAAACGTGAATATCTGCATACACTACAAGTACGTCATAAATGGCAAACGTCAAGTCCCAACATCGAAGAAGGTGATGTTGTTTTACTGAAAGACACCCAGACATGCCGCAATGAGTGGCCCATGGCTCTTGTGACTAAAACCTTTCCAGGACGCGATGGAAAGGTCCGAAAAATCGAGATTAAAACGACCAAAGATGGATCTACAAAGACATTCCTTCGGCCCGTCACCGAGGTCATTCTTCTTCTGAAATCAAAGGACTGAATGCATGTTTTAGGTTTATATGGCATCTTTACAGACACCAGGCGGGGAGTGTCTTGCCCTTTATAATTGTGCGGAATATTTATTTTCAGAGTTAGGTTACATTCTTTAAGTTTCTGTCTTTTATTTTGAAGGCCGTTTCCTGTGTTTTATTTTGAAGGCTGAACTAGAAACAGGAAGTTGTGAGGAGAAGTCAGCAATTTTGCTTCCGCTAGTGAGTTAGCATAACAGTTAGCTAGCTACCAGTTATCCACCGCCTTTCGTCTATTTTTTCTAATCCCCTTTTGACATCACAGTCTGTAAGTTTGTTTTATATGTTCATAAAGTACAATATTAATGTCTCATTTGTGTGAAAGGACGCTTGGAAGTGTGTATTTTGCTACTGCTAGTTTGTATGTTTATTACCGCATGTAGGCCTATTTTCATGGTGATAAGCTACTTTAAACATACTTTTGCACTATATTAAGTGTATATTTTCTTTCTGTTTTACAGTTTTACTCTGTTCTGAAGACATCTTTTTCATACAGTAGTCATTAAAATGGAGCTTGGACGCTACATCTTGACTCTGCGCATGTTTTCCAGAAGGAGTTAGGCTTACTGCTGAGTTTATGTTAGATACGCATAAATGAGAGCAGGAAAGAGGGTGTTCAAGTTGTGTTAAAGAAATCTATAAATGATTGGCATTTTTCCCGAAAAATGCTAACATTACCCGATTTTGAATACCTATTTTTATCCAATCTCAAGAAAGACATTACCTCATTGAGCCATTGTATGTTAGACAGGGCAGTACTTGATTTTCAGTGCAACAGGACATGCCGTCTGGCAACTTAAGACGTAAATGCGAGCATTTGTATCTGCAGAGACGAATATTGTGTACAGTCCTCAGGAAGACCAAAAATCGCCACGTGTGGGGTTATGGCAACAGTTTTTGAAAAGATCTTTGACATAGAATCGAAATATGTTTGCCAGAATGTTTTGAGACATGTACAAGTAAAAAACATGTATGTCAAGTCGCAAGGAGACCCACTGCATCTGTCGCAAACGTCCGCCACAGCAGAGAAGATTTTAGCCAACCTTGCTTTAGAATAGTGGCATCTGAAAATAACCTTAAATTGTATTAAAGTTAGCCGGGCGCAAATTGAAGTCTTATGAATAGTTTTTAGTGCAGAGTCCCACCAGCTGTCCTCAAATGTTATCCCCAACTCGCACTCCCAAGCCCTTCTTGTGTTGGCAGATAAATGCCCATCTTGAGACTGAACAGTGTTGTAAATCTTTGAAATTAGGGATTTTTGTGATGGGTCATACTGAAGAAATTCAACCCAAACCTGATCTGGTGGAAGATGAGGAAAACCAGTAAATAAGGATTTTGTACAATGCCTAATTTGAAAGTATCTGAAAAGATGAGATGGTGGAAGATTAAAATCAGCAGCCAAATCTGTAAAAGAGTAAAATATTCCGTCTTTATAAAAGTCTTTAAAGCACGTTAGCACTTTATCATGCCACACCGAAAAACTGCATCAGTTAAGGCTGGTTTAAATATGTGATTCTTCAATAATGGCGACAAAGGAGTGGGAGATGTAATATTAAATTGTTTCCGAAACTGAAACCAGATTTTCAAAGTAGAGATCACCACAGGGTTGCTAGTAAGGCCAGAGGGGTTAAGAGAAATTGAACCAGTCAATAGAGCAGGAAGTGATGAGGAGGAACACGATTGTGCTTCCAACTGACACCAAGGTACTGTATGTCTGTGGTTGTTGTCCAGTATGCAATACTACCAATATTCACCGCCCAGTAGTAAAATTTAATGTTCGGGAGAGAAAGGCCACCGTCAAATTTACAGTTTTGGAGCACTTGTCGCTTTACTCTGGGAGTTTTACCATTCCAAAAAAAAATGAGAAATTGTTGCATCAATTAATTTGAAAAAACGTTTTGGTAAGAATATGGGTAAACATTGAAACAAAAATAGGAATTTTGGTAAAACATTCATCTTTACTGTATTGATTCTTCCAATTACTGTGAGAGGGACAGAGGCCCACTTTTGAAAATCTCCTTTCATTTCTGCCAACAAAGGAGAAAAATTTGCAGCGTAGAGAGATTTATAAGATTGACCAATATTGACACCTAAATATCTAAAGCCTGACAAACTAAATTTGAGTGTAAAATCTGATGGAATTAGTTGCGTGGCCAGTTTATTAACTGGATAACATTCACTCTTTGAGATATTGATCTTATACCCTGAAAATGGCCAAATCTATGAAAAAAGGAGAGGATAACAGGGAATGCAGTTTTGAGATCAGAAACCTACAGCAGCAGGTCGTCAGCATAGAGTGAGAGCTTAAATTCTACACGTGATCGAATAATACCGGTAAAAATTGGGGACGACCTCATATGAATAGATAACGGCTCTATGGCGATCGCAAACAGAAGTGGTGATAAGTGACACCCCTGTCTACACCCTCTTCTTAGATTAAACTGACTGGATGAAATCTTATTGGTAACAATACTGGCACTTGGTAACGATTGAAGAAGGTTTATCCATGATATGAACTTTTCTCCAAAGCCAAATTTTCTCAAGATTGCAAATAGGTAGCGCCATTCAACTCTGTCAAACGCTTTTTCCGCATCGACTGATATACTGTAACTATTTCAGGCACATTCGCAGTTTCCTTAGAATAGATTACATTTAATAAAGTTCGAATATTGTAAAAAAATTGGCGCCTTTTTATAAAGCCTGTCTGTTCCTTAACGATAATCGTCGGGAGAACCTTTTCCAAGCGACGAGCGAGTGCTTTTGCGAGAATTTTGGCGTCTACATTCATCAATGGAATGGGCCTGTAAGAAGTGCACAGTTCAGGATCTTTGTCTATCTTCAAAAGAAGACTGATAGAGGCCTGTCTTAAAGTTGGGGGAAGAGAGCCATCTGATAAAGACTCCAAATACACAGAGTGCAGCAGCGGAAGGAGTTTGGCTTGAAATGTCCTAAAAAATTCAGCCGGAAAGCCATCGGGGCCCTGTGCCTTGTTACATTGCATGCTTTGCAACGCCGCAGAAAGGTCTTGGATTTCTAAGTCAGAGTCTAACTGAGCTAGTTGGTCTGAATTCATTTTCGGGAAATTAAGATGATCTAAAAAAGCATGCATATCCGTAACATCTGCAGAGAGTTCTGAAGTATACAAAGATTCATAAAAAGAAGAGAAGACAGAGTTAATGAGACACACACATTTTAATCGGAGCGGTGCGGGTCTGTCCACTGTGCGCCATCTAGTGAGGAAACATTGGAATTGCAGGGGAAATCAAACTAACAAGGTTTATTTATTTATTTTTTTCCAGTTCAGCGGGCCGGATTAAACTGTTTAACGGGCCGCAGTTTGCCCATGCCTGGTCTAAGGCATCGACTTGATTGCTATAGTGCTCACAGTGATCAGGTTGATGGTTCGAGTACTTTCCTGGTTCAGGAAACACTGGAATTCTGAACACTAACCGTACTGGGTAATCCAGTTTCTTCTAATCAATCTAAAGTATAGATATCAGTGTTCTCAGTTACTGTAAATTTGCCTGCAAGAGTGCATGTGATTGAATGAATACTTTATTGAGCCTGATGGAATTTGGAGTTTTTTTCTGTTTCGGAGTCAAGAAGACTGGCAAGCATTTGTATACAGTGATTTAAACATAGTTTACCCCATGCTTTTATGTTTAACTATGTTTTAGGTCTATTTTTTTTTTCTTTTGTTAGTGTTTAGAGATTAAAATAATTATTAAAGGGGTTTATGATAAGGACATCATTTATAATTAAGTTTCTGTTGTTATTAGATGTCCTACATTTATATAGTCTATCTACTGTAGTACTAGTTACTAGTACAAGATAAAGATAATTTGTGGTCTTCAATAAAATCAATTCTTGGTAAAATGCCTTGACAGTAGTTTTTCACACTCAGTTAAATTTGTTTTTTTCTAAACATAAACAAGTAATGAGGATCCCAAGGTGTCCCTGCCTTGCTGTGAGTCTCCTCAGCGGTTCCTGGATCTGTCTATGGGTCTCCTTTCAGTGGAAAATGCATGGATAACCACACCGCCGAGGCATCCTAACTAGATGCCCAAACCACTCCATCTGTCTTCTCTCAATCCGGAGGAGCAACAGCTCTACTCCAAGCTCCTCCTGGATGGCAGAGCTCCTCACTCTAGTATCTCTGAGCGAGAACTTGACCAGCCCACGAAGGAAGCTCATTCTGGTCACAGAAATGTGATGGCTAGCACAAATGCAGATGTTACCATAAAACTGAGGATTAAGCTTAAATTTCCATGTCAGTAATTTCAGACAAATTTACCACCAGATGGCGAGAGATAGAGTTCTTGATCATTTTTAACAGTCACATCTCAAAAAGCATGGTCGTTAGACTACAAATTCCATCATGCCTAACGCCCAGCGTGCATGTGCTATAATCTGCAGAAAAATGCAGAAATTTCTCAATCAATCTGTCCAGTTGACCGTTGTCACTTGTGGTCAAACTGCCATCCCAGCAGACGACCGCAAAGAGGCCTGCGCTTGCCACGACAAACTGTTAAAAAAATGTACAGCATGTCACTACAAACATAAAAAGACCTCAGCATTCTTTGGAAAAACAGCCTGCCCTATTTTTTTCTTACACAGGTCCCTAGCCTGCTCTGACCAGTCCAGTTTACGGTCAAGAAGATGCACATCCCACGGGCAAATCCAGGATTTTCTAAATAAGGTTAGGAAGGGAGGGATAGGCAAAATTAGGACCTGTGGTGCTTGCCACAATAGAAGGCATTTTTTGCCCAAAGTTTATAATAATTAAAGTAGTAAGAACACTTTTTTTTGTGAGGTTCAAAACGTGGGGGCGTTGGGAAACGTGAGATGCCGCCGACTTGCTCTGATGTCACCTGTGCGCCGGTAACGAGACTCTCGCGAGAGCAAGGCGGACACAGGCTTTGAGCCAGGCGGACGCAGCTGCTTTTTTCCAACTGCGCCGCCTGTATGGACTACAAAGCAAACGGCATGATGGGAAATGGAGTCTTTTCAAGATGTGTACTGATAGCTGATTGGCTCTCAGTGATGTTTTCATCAGAAACTCTTTGATTTCTTATCGATACATATCTGCTCTGTTTATATTTATTTCATTGCTGCTTTAAGATTTTTTTTTTTACGCCTGTCACTCACACACTCACTGATGATCTTTTACTTTAACTCTTCAAAAATGACGGAAATGGTTTTAAAACATGAAAATATGGAACTTAATTAACTTAATTTAAATTAAAATAATCTACAATAACATCTGAGTCTAAAAACATAAAAAAAAACTAAATCAACTTTCACAAGTTTTGATTTGATGCGTTTTTTTCTACAAATGGATACATTTATTGTGTAAAAATTTAAAACCGGATGTAAATAAACTGTTACTTCCTGTTCTCGTCTGTCTAAACTTTAAGAAAACTGGTCGACTTTATTCCAGGCGCCTTTCCCCGCCCCCTGCAGCGTCCGCCTGGTCTCGTCTGAAATCCAGGCAAGACGCAAATCTTCTCAAACACGCCTAATGTCTTTGGTAAGCAAGTACCGTTCAGAACTCGTGTTTCTTGCAGGAGTTTTTCAGTGTGACACAAGGAAGTAAACAAAGCTTCCAGAAGAGGATGTTTATTATTTTCTCTGCTGAATATTTACATGTTTTTCTCAGCGATGGAAAAAGAAGAATGAATAAAGAAAGAAGAAGATGAGGAGCGAACAGCCTCGAAAAGAAGGTTAAATTTGGATAAAGAGCTGTTGTCCGGAGAAGTAGGAGGTAAGAATGAATAGATAGTAAATCATTCTAGATTTTAGTCATAATAATGCAGAAATTGATCTAGGACCAACAAGCAAATAAGAAAGAAGGAAAGGGATACGATTGTAACGAACGAGCCGCTGTTCTGTTTATATTTCTCTCTATCATCCTGATGTTTGTTATCATATACACATAAAAATACAAATGTACACGTGTATGAGGAAGTCTGTAGAATAAAAACACATATATAAATGGCCTCAATATATGTAAACATACATATATGAATACACTGTACATACAGATGCACACATACGTATACATATATGAATATACTGTACATACACAAATTTCCCAAGTGTGGGATCAATAAAGTAAATCTCATCTCATCATACAGATGGACACATTCTGTACATATACTCTCATCAACAGGGAAAAATATTTCTACGCATACATATCTATACCGAGGATATATTAAATATATATGTAAATATAGAGAAAATGATTGAATATGGATTATTTAAGCTGAATTATTACAGTGTGTGTGTGCGAATAAATATATATGTATGTGTGTGTGTGTGTGTGTGTGTATGTCTATACATGTGTAGGTGTGATATATATTTTATAAAACTGTAATGTACTTGTATGAAAAAAAGAGACAAGGTAAGTATATGAAATGTAAATGTAAAACAACAACATATTTTATGTTTAGGTGTTTCTAATGATAAAAAAGGGGTAGGACTCAGATAAGTTTTACTTCAACCTACTCTTTTTCGAATACTTGTTTTAATTTGTATTTTATTATGGAATATGGAAAAAATGTATTCGAAATAAAGATAAAAAAAGATACACATATAGTAATCACAACTAGTTAAAAAGTATGAAACTAGGAAACTTGGAAAAAAGTTGTCAAAGCTAGGCTAAGGTCTGAAGTAAGAATTTGTGAGCAGCAGTATGGTTTTATGCCTAAAAAGAACACTACAGATGCAGTATTTGCCTTGAGGATGCTGATAGAGAAGTACAGAGAAGGTCAGAGGGAGCTGCACTGTGTCTTTGTAGATCTAGGGAAAACCTATGACAGGGTACCTAGAGAAGAACTATGGTATTGTATGAGGAAGTCTGGTGTGACAGAGAAGTATGTTAGATTGATTCAGGACATGTATGAGGGCTGTAAGACAGTGGTGAGGTGTGCAGTAGGTGAGACAGAGGAGTTCAGTGTGGGGGTGGGACAGCACCAAGGATCTGCTCTGAGTCCTTTGCTGTGGTGATGGACAGGCTGACAGACGAGGTCAGACAGGAATCTCCATGGACAATGATGTTTGCAGATGACATTGTGATCTGTAGTGAGAGGAGGGAAGAGGTGGAGGAAAAGCTTGAGAGGTGGAGGTTTGCACTAGAAAGAAGAGGAATGAAGATTAGTCAGAGTAAGACAGAGTACATGTGTGTGAATGAGAGGGATCCAAATGGAAAAGTGAGGTTACAGGGAGAAGAGATAAACAAGGTGGAAGATTTTAAGTATCTAGGATCAACAGTCCAGAGCAATAGAGTCTGGAAAAGAGGTAAAGAAGTGTGAGTGTGAGAGAACAGGCTGGCACCATCTCCACCCCCAGTGTCTTATCTTACTTCAAGGCCGAGATGGCTCTGAACTCAAGTTGAACTATCTAGGAGGAGGTTAAACCTTCAGTACAGCAATGCATTAAATGTTGTAGAATCAGAAACTTAGGGAAAAGATCTCTCAAGCTTTTCACCTGTGCACATGTGATCTATGCAATAAACTTGTAAAGAAAGCAGTTGACTTTTTCTTCCACCGAGGCCGCTTTCCACCACAACTTGTTTATGTAACTAGGTTTACACAGGTTGGTGTAGCAAGGACGGGCAATCGGTTCTAAAAATAAATGTCCTTGCTTTTTTTTTTTTTTTTTTTACACAAAACCAGATTTCCGATTTTGATTTTTTTTTTTTTTTTTTTGTTATTTCAATCCAAAACAGATAACTGATTACGTTTTAAAAAATGCTTGGAATGACTTCTAAACTTTGTTCATTTTAACGTTAGGGTTAAAATGCAATTTGAAGAGAGGAAAAAAAAACACTACCTGTATTAACATACTACTAAACCACCTGTAACACCTCTGTGAACGCAACAAGACACATATTGTATTTCCACCTGATAATTGGTGGAGACGGTGGCCGCGTGGTTAGCGCGTTCGCCCGCGGACCGGAAGGTCGCGGGTTCGCGTCCCACGGAGAGCACGTCTAGGGTCCTTGGAGAAGACACCTAAGCCCCACTTCTCCCACCATTGGCGCCGTTGAAGGGCAGCCTGCTGCGGTGTAAGGAGTGCAGCAAACAAATTTCCCCGGTGAGGGATGAATAGAGTAATTCAAAATAAAAAATAATGACTCAATAAAACTACAAAAACAACAACAACAAAAAAGATCAACCCAACTCTCTTGTTAGAGAGTGAGTTTGGACAGTATACATACGATAAACATAGCAATTTTTTTCCTTGCACTAGATGAGCGTTGTTATATTTCCTCATTTTAGCTTTTGGAAGTGTTTCATTTCTCTCTTTTCCTCTGTCAGCCTTTCTTTTCCTTACTGGTAAATACTGTATTTCTCCATGGTTTGTTGATAGGAATTCCATGCTTGGAACTTCCACACAGACTTTGACAGTAAAAAAGCAACTGCACCACTTGGATGTGGATCAGAAATTACATTTTGAAATGCAAAACATATTCCCTGGGGTCATACAATCGGTCATACAAACTGCAACTTGTCTTTATTACTCCCAGTAGCTTTAATTGTTGTCCTTTTTTTTTCAGCCTCTCAACAAATGTACAGCTGGTGGCTGCAGAGACATTCCTTTTAAATGGAGTCTGGACAACCTATACCTACCATCCCATCCTATAACAAAGAAACAAGAGAGACTGCTAGCCAATCAGAATGGAGAGTAACTGGTGATGAACTTAAGGACAGTTTCCCTAGTTTACCAATCATTACGGCTGTGAAGATTGAAAATGAGAAAAAACTTGAGCCTTCATTATATGTGACTGAGTTTTCTCAAAGCCAAGTGAAAACTGAGTGTGAGGAAGAGGCAGCAACAAACAATCCAGCTAAACTGAGTATGTTAAAAACCGAGGAAGAGGAATGTAGTATACATACACCAGATGTGAACAGTGATGTTGACTGTAACAAGTCTGAAAATATGTTCAGATGCGCTGAATGTCGTCAGGAGTTTGAAGACCAACAATCTCTCCAAAAACACTTAACAGAAAGAAATTCAAACTGTTATAAAAGTAATGATGAATCAAGTATAAATCTACAAATCAGAGTCCGAAAGACAAGACAAACAATAAAATGTCCTTTTTGTAGTAAAGATTTTAGTTCTAAGGTTAATCTAAACATGCACTTGAGAGTCCACACTGGAGAGAAACCATTCATCTGTGATGAATGTCAAAAGACATTTCGTCAAAAAGCAACACTAAACCGACACAGAAGAGTCCACACAGGAGACAAACCCTTCGGCTGTGATGAATGTGGAAAAAGATTCGGTCACAAGTCACACTGGATCGAACACATGAGAATCCACACCGGAGACAAACCATTCAGCTGCGATAAATGTGGTAAAAGATTTTGTCTTAGGTCGCATTTGAAAAAACACCAGAGAACCCACACAGGAGACAAACCATTTAGCTGTGTTATTTGTGGACAAACATTTACAGAAAAGTCCAGCTTAAACCAACACATGAGAATTCACTCTGGAGAAAAATCATTCTGCTGTGTTGAATGTGGAAAACAATTTGTTAACAAGTCTTATTTAAACCAACACATGGCAATCCACTCAGGAGTGAGGCCGTTTCCATGTGAAGTGTGTGGTGAATTGTTTCGGTGGCGACAAAGTTTGAAAGGTCACATGCGTGTCCACTCAGCACAGCAGGAATAATTTCCTTTGCTGTTGGAATCTTTTTCATTTTTAACTTGCAAATATTGATTAACTCAGCCAGACTCTGAGGCACTTCTTAATTAGACACATATTAACAGTTCTGCTTAAAGTATGTTGTGTCCGGTGCAGTAACTTTGGATCCGTTCACTGACTTCACACTACTTTTCATGACATACTGCGCTCAAATATTGGTAAAAAAGTTTTAGTACAGCTTTTATATGCAGCGTACCATCACTGCTTGCTTATTTTCTGAACATTATGATTAATCAGAAACCGTGTTTGTCATACGTTTTACTCTGCAAGATAAATGTGTGAATTTATTGCAAAAGATTTTGGATTGTATGAAATATTACCAGAAAACTACAACTCTTAGCTTTCAGAATGATTGTATATGGTATAGTCTAAATCAGGTGTGCCCACCCTTTTTTGTACCAAGATCTACTTTACAAATATCAAACTCCTGAGATCTCCCAGTCCCATGTTACCATGGGAAATCCCACAGATCGTTTCCAGCCTGCTGTAACTACCCCAACAACACGATTTGTTATATATACGCACACACTCACAGCACTTTGCGTGGGGAGGGGTCACAGCAGCACTGCAGGCTGCTTATTGATTACAGGCTAAATAATGTGATTTTACGTCACAGACTCCAAAAATCTCCAGTAACAGCAGAAAAGCCACTAGATTGACATTTTTTTTAAAGTTTTTTTTTTTTACTTTTTTAATGCCATGCGAAATACCCATAATGCCTTTGCGATCGACCGGTCGATCGTGATCGACCGGTCGATCGTAACGGCATTATGATCACGATTACGTCGATCGTGATCGATGTAATGGGCACCCCTGGTCTAAATAGTTAAGAAGTTAAGCCCCTATGTTAATGCATGTTATGAACTAATAACTTAGTGAAAATCATCCCAAAATATTTTTTTGAGAAAGACAGACGATTCATTATAAAAGTTGTACAAATGTTTACATTTTCATAAAGATTATTAAAGCAACAATATTAAATAAATAAAGTTAATCTAGATATTGGGAAACTCCACCAGCTTTAATGTAAATAATGTGCTGCTTTCGATGGACACATTTAGCACTGTGTAGAATTTGATCTTTGTAGATCAATGTGATCTTTTCTGTAACTTTATTTTGTAAACCTTGATATTTTTCACCTCAAACAAATGGTTTCATTTTTAAAATGTAAATAAAAATTGAAAATAAAGGCTCAAAATAAAACTTCCTTGTCCTTTGAATGAGTTGGATCTGTGACATGGCAAGAGACACGAATCAACATGGAGCAGGAACTAGCAGAAGGGACAACAAGACTCCTGAGTGTGCTTTTCTAGATCCTTCTGCAATCCTTCTGCTAACTTCCAAGCCTGTGAATGATATGGTCTAATTCTGTTTTAGTGATCTTATTGAGCTGTAACAACCAATCAGAACACTGTAGAACTGCTGGTGGTTTCGAGGCTATCTAAAAGTCCATCTCTCATTCTTCCCTTTGAGTAAACGAGAACTGTTCAAGATGTCTGACTCCTGGAGGACGTCTCACTGATGTCTGGACCTTAGCCAATCCCATTGGTGTCCTGACTCCTGACCTATGGGACCTTAACCTTGTCTCAGCAATAAGACAAACACATCATTAAAACTAATGAGTTAGTTATCATCTTTCTTTGGCAGCTGGTACTTACAACTTACCTTTGTAATCCCATCAGGGTTTCCCTAACTGCTAATTTTTCCACGCATCACCATCGCTTCTGATTTTTGACTCTATACGTGCTCATCTCACCGCCGAAAAAACAGTGAAGCAGATGAACACTATGTTTGCTGTGATTCCCAGATGTCTAGCAAAGGAACTCCAACCGCTGGACATTAGCGTAAACCGACTGTTCAAAGTAAGGCTGCGAGCGGCTGGGGAGCGATGAATGACCAGAGTGGACCACAGCTTCACGAAGGGTGGAAGGCAGCGCCGGACGAGTTATGCCAGTTTACCAGTGGATTGTAGATGCTTGGGCTAACGTGTCCGCTGGCACTGTTGTCCGAGCTTTCCCAAAAGCCGGCATCATTTCCAATGAGCCGCACGGTACAGAAAGTGACTCTGACAGCGAGGAAAGTGAACCTGCTATGTTGGATTTAGTGTAGCTGTTAGATTCTGAAACAGAGGATGAGGACATGGATGGACTTGATTAATGACTATTACCGGTAATGTGCTTGTTTTAGGATTGTTGTATCTATTTTTAAATACACACACTTCTCTGCTTGTGTGTGTTGTTAAAAGGCGGACGTACTGTACGTAGTAGAGGATATGAATATAAAACCCGCGCCCTGTCATCAGGTGCGTCTTATGTGTGTGTTAAATACAGAAATGGCACACGTAACTGAGACTGCGCCTTTTAATATGGTGCGCCTTTGTTCGTGAAAATTCGGTAGTAAATATATAAACTAAAGTCAGATTAGCAATTTTTGATCCTTCTGTCTTGCGTAAAACTATTATTGTGTCAACTGGTTTCTTATAACTAAATTTAGGAGAAAGTCAGGAAATATTTTTGAGCAGATAGACTAAGACCGAGACGAGAATCTCAATTTTTCTTCTGAACAATAAACAGCCCAAGTTGGATCAGTAAAATGTTGTTGTGAAGAAGCAAAGCAGCATTAAAACTGTACAGTGAAAGATGGGACCGGCTGATGTCAGGACCTCGTGAGCTAAGCATCACAAGGTGATAAAACACGTTTTATCACAAGCTGTTGTCAATTCTTTGTCCAACTTCTTCCCTAGTCATCGTGAAGGTTGTTGTGAACCACATGGGAAACTGTGCTAGTTTCATCTGATTTTATTTGTGCAGTTTTGCTAGAATCAAAAATAAAAGAACGTGACTGAATAAAATACAGTTACTTAAGAACGGAAGAGCTTTTTATTATTTTCTCTAACATTCAAATGAAGGGTGTTACAGTGGGCATAAAGCCATCAGCATAATTTTTCAGTCAACAACAAGTGAAAGTACTTACAGAAAATGTATTTTACAAATCACTTTAAGTCACTATAAGACAGTGGTGAGGTGTGCTGTAGGTGAGACAGAGTTCAGTGTGGGGGTGGGACTGCACCAGGGATCTGCTCTGAGTCCTTTGCTGTTTGCTATAGTGATTGACAGGCTGACAGGCGAGGTTAGACAGTAATCTCCATGGACAATGATGTTTGCAGATGACATTGTGATCTGTAGTGAGAGGAGGGAAGAGGGGGAGGAAAAGCTGGAGAGGTGGAGGTTTGCACTAGAAAGAAGAGGGATGAAGATTAGTCAGAGTAAGACAGAGTACATGTGTGTGAATGAGAGGGATCCAAATGGAAAAGTGAGGTTACAGGGAGAAGAGATAAAGAAGGTGGAAGATTTTAAGTATCTAGGATCAACAGTCCAGAGCAATGGAGTGTGTGGAAAAGAGGTGAAGAAGCGTGTGCAGGCAGGCTGGAACGGGTGGAGAAAAGTATCAGGTGCAATGTGTGATAGAAAAGTTTCAGCTAAAATTAAAGGGAAAGTGTACAAAATCGTGGTGAGAGCGGCCATGCTGTTTGATCTAGAGACAGTGGCACTGAGGAAAAGACAGGAAACAGAGATGAAGGTAGCAGAGATGAAGATGCTGAGGATCTCTCTGGGAGTGACCAGGATGGACAGGATCAGAGGAACAGCACATGTTAGAGGTTTTGGAGATAAAGTCAGAGAGGCCAGACTGAGATGGTTTGGACATGTGGAGAGGAGAGAGAGAGAGTACATCAGAAGAAGGATGCTGGGTTTGGAACCACCAGGAAAGAGGGCTAGAGGAAGACCAAAGAGAAGGTTCATGGATACAGTGAAGGAAGACATGAAGATAGTTGGTGTGACTGAAGAAAATGCAGCAGGTGGGGTTAGATGGAAGAAACTGACTTGCTGTGGCGACCCCTGAAGAGAAATGCGGAAAGAAGAAGAAAAAGACTTTAAGTCACTGTAACACTGCTTGAAGAACAAATGAGGATTTACACAAAAAATATGAAGGTAAACAAGATTAAGTTACAGTAAACATCCTTATTAAATGTAATAAATGTATGTACACTGGAGCTGTTATAAAGTAAGATACAACATATTTAATTATTTACATTAGGTTGATATTTTATGCCATAGTATTAAAGAAAGTCAAGTAATTCAACAAGTTTGGTTCATTAAAATGAGAATTCTCAATAATTGATAGATCAAATCTGGAATCTAAATAAGTTTACCAAGAATAATCACGTTTACTTATAAATACACAACAGCATTAAAAATTTCATTCACTTTTAACTTGACTACAATTTGCAGAAAAATTAAATAGACCTAAGAAAAACTTGTAACTATAGTTACCTTTTATCTATCCGACTATTTTTTAATAGCTCAGTTCAAAACTGGGTTACAGAGGGTGCTGGCATCCAGTGAGAGAAAGGGTACACTCTGTACAGATCGCCAGTCTGTTCCAGCGCCACAAATACAAACAAACCACAACACAGAAACACATTCACTCTGATAAGAAATTAATAGAAGCTACCAAGCCTAAGATGCAGATTTTTGGGGTATGAGAGAAAGCCGTAGTACCCACAGTCTGCGACTGTTATGGTGCTTGACCCAACAATCTGATTAACGGTAGGGTGTGGTGCTAACAACTACGCCATCGTAGTAAACTCTTCTACTTTGTGTGGACACGCATGTGACATTTTAAAGAATAACTATACCGAAAATATTTCCCACAAACTTCACAAGAAAATGGTTTTGCTCCTGTGTGGATTCTCAAGTGATTGTGTAAGTGATGTGATTGATTAAATCTTTGTCCACATTCTTCACATCTGAATGGTTTGTCTCCAGTGTGGATTCTCATGTGTCTGTTTAAATGCGACTTGTGTCTAAATTTCTGTTCACATTTATCACAATTGAATGGTTTGTCTCCTGTGTGGATTTTCATGTGTTCGTTTAAGCCTGCCTTGCGTCTAAATTTTTGTTCACATATATCACAAGTGAAAGGTTTCTCTCCTGTGTGGATTCTCATGTGTCTGTCTATGCTCAACTTCAAACCAAATCTTTTTCCGCATACATCACAGCAGAATGGTTTTTCTCCTGTGTGGACTTTCATGTGTGTGTTTAATCCAGACTTGTGTCTAAAGTTATGTCCACATTCATCACAGCAGAATGGTTTCTCTCCCGTGTGGACTCTCATGTGTACTATGAGATCTTTCTCACGATTAAAAATTTTACCACAAAAATCACATTCCATAGTTTCTTTTTTTGTTCGGACTTGTTTGTCTCTACAAACATTTGGTCGAGTTTTTAGGTCAAAATATTTCTCAGATTTTTTTTTCAGATGTTTTGGAAGAAATTGTTTATCATTTAACTGAATGCACGATGGAGAACCACTGGTGGATGTTTTAGTAGTGGTAGAGTCCACACAATCAAGCAGAAGTGTTTCATTCATCTCGTTGCCATAGCAACTTAAATAATCATCTTCCATTTCAGGTCCAAAGTATTTCATATCAGACGACCCAGAAGCCTTTCTCTCACTCTGTGGTTGTAAATAAATGCTGGACTCAGGGTTACTGGTTACTTCTGGTAATCCACAGTCCTCTTCTTCGATATTTGATCGATTCAGCCACGCTGGGTTGTTGCTTGGAGTGTCTAACTCTTCGTTATCTTCCATCTGGCTTTGATGAAAGTGCTCTGAATGTGAGAAGGAATTAAGTTTTATTTCTTCATCTTCAATTGTCATCATTGGGAAACTTTCCATCGCTGCAAAACCAGCTATTCTCAATTCTGGATTTCTCCCAGTCTCTTTTCTCTCTTCCTAACGGGATTTGACTGTCAGTCCAGTTTGTTCAAACTCCATTCACAGGAACGTCTGTCCAGTCACCACCACCTGCTGAACATCTGCTGAAAACACTGAAATAAAAAAGAAACATGAAGTTTGATTTCTATAATTCTTAGTTTAAAAATCACCAATCACAAAAACAACACATCAGGTTTATCAGTTGGTGTGACTTTAAGCGACTCCTTGGTAAAATATTATCCATACAAAACACTTTTAACTGTTGTAATTTAGAAATATCCTGGACATCTGAGGATAAACAGTTTTATATTTTTTTTTTACAGCCAAGCCTCGCCTCTGAGTTTATTTTGAATATTGTTTTGCGTTTATGGATTGAATTTATAGGCGGCACGGTGGCGCAGTGGGTAGCACAGTGGCCTCACAGCAACAAGGTCGTATGTTCGAGTCCCGGGTGGGGACGAGGCTTGGTGTGGAGTTTGCATGTTCTCCCCGTGTTTGCGTGCGTTTCTTCCGAGTACTCCGGTTTCCTCCCACCCTCCAAAGACATGAATGCTAGGTTGATTGGCCGGAGCAAAATTTTCCCTAGGAGTGAGTGTGTGTGGATGGTTGTATGTGTGTGGCCCCGTGACAGACTGGCGACTTGTTCGGGGTGTACCCTGCCCCTCGCCTTGAATCAGCCGGGATGGGCTCCGCCACCCCCGGTAGCCCCATAAAGGATGGTCGGACAAGAAGGTGACTGACTGACTGAGTTAATTTATATATTGATTTTTGTGCTTTTATTTTGTAAGGTTGAACTTTGTTTCAGTTGGTTTCCGCCCGGTTCACTGAAAGACACGCAAGAAGAAAGCAGCGTGATGGTTGGAAGACTAAGACAATTTAGTAAAAGTTATTAAGACCTCATTCTAGCCCAAAAGTTTAGGTCAATCAGCGAAGTATTTTTTTGCTTGATTTTTATGTGTATCTTTTATTTTGCTAACTGTGTGTATTCATGTTTTTATTTGTCTTTGATATTCTTGCAATACTAAAGTACTGAAATGATCAAGATCTTTTTTGTTCTGAATAGCAGTAAAATAACTATTTGACACGTCGAAGAGGTGACGTGATAATATTTAACTTCTAAACTACTTCGCTATTATGATTTTGGAACAAGAGCCGCTTCAAGAAAATCTATTAGCACTCGGACATGCGGTAAAGCTTCGTATTGGTCCAGCCAGACGGCGTTGCCCGCCACTATTCGATATGACGGTAGATAAAAACACATTGGTTTCAAATTGCCATACACATAACAGATTTAGATGCTTTTAAGTTTTTAAAATGACTTAAGTTCATAATATCAGACCCCCACAATGTCCCTGTTCTTCTAGAAGTGTACAAGTATAATAAAGGTGAGATCTGGCCTAAAAAAATCCAGCCCGACACGGCCCGAACCCGACCAATTAACTTGATGTGCAAGCCAGAGCCCAAAGCAAACCCGAAATGTCATATCTTATTTGTGAGGACTTGGGAGGAGGAGGGTTATTAATAAATAGAAACATTTTCAGGAACACGTTTTTAAATTTTTTTAGTATACATTTTATAAAAACATACTTATTTGAAAAAAAGTCAGCGAGAAAGAAGCCCAAGCTCGACACAAAGTAATGGTTGACATTTTAGGCCCGACCTGACCCGTCTGGCTTGGGCTCGGATTCGGTCTAAAGATGTTATCACTATGGCATATTAGAAAAAACTATCCCATTTTACTGCATAGTTTAGGAATAATTCATATTTGGTGGTCACGGTCCAATTTGCTAATGAATAAAAATATTTGGTGCATTATGCACCAAAACATTGGTAAGGCATTATGGAGAAATAAAAAAGTGATTTTGTGCCATCGCCAAAGCTTACTAATAAAGCCAGTACTTTTATATAGAAATAAATCCTAAACTGAACAGTAAAAATCCAGATAAAAATTGGTCTGGCTTTATGAACCTCCGTCTTCTAAACCGCTTATTCCCTAGGGGTCTTGTTGTGAGTCCACCCTGCCACCACTTTTTTTTTTTTTTTTGATATACTTTATTAATCTCTCACCAGAAAATTTATGTGCTGCATTTTACCGCAACAGGCTGCCACCTATGACGGCGCCAATGGTGGGACAAACGAGGGGTTAGGTGTCTTCTCCAAGGACCCTAGATGTCCACTTAGTGGGATGCAAACCTGCGAACTTCCGGTTGACTTCCGGTTCGCGGGTGAACGCTCTAACCACTGAGCCACCATCTCCCGTCTAAATCCCACTAAGGCATTTTTATTCACCATCAAAATGTGTTATGAAGATGAGAACTCCACCATAATACATAAAGAGGGGTGAACTTTCTGCTCCTGGGCCACAGTGTTTTAATCATATCAACTAGACACTCATAACTTGTTGTTAGAGGCGTTGGCTCAGTGGTAGAGTGTTTGTCCTTGGACCTGGAGATCCCGGTTTGCATCCCACTGAGCCACCTAGCTGTCTCGAAGCTCCTAACCCCTAGTTGCTCTCACCATTGGTTCCGTCCTGGCTGCCTGCTGCGGTACAATGCAGCACAGGAATTTTCCCATTGTGGTCCTAATGGAGGAATTCTCCTGATCAATTCCTACACTTTATCCTTCAGTCAGTCACCTTCTTAACCGTCTATCCCTTACGGCAGACCTGGGCAAATTAAGGCCCGCCGGCCACATCTGGCCCTTTGTACGTGCCTGTCCGGCCCGCGTGAGGCCAATCATAAACACTATAAATTAAACTTTTTTAAAAAATCTTTTATTTTGAAATTTCATTTTGAAAATTTTATCTTGAAAAGCGTTACATCGCTACTAGTGATGGGAATTACGGCTCTTTTTAGAGAGCCGTCTCTTTCGGTCCGGCTCACTAAAAAAGAGCCGGCTCTTTCGTTCGCGAACGGCTCTTCAGATTGTTTTATTTGTTTGTTTGAAGTGATTCATTTAAACCATGCGTAAATTAATTCCTGCTTTTGCTTTTAAATATTTTTATGAAATAAGCCTGCCATTACTTAAAAAATTTAAAATATAAAAATTTATATACAATTTATAGTAAAATGTATACAAAAAAAATCTAGCATTTACAATTCAAGTTTGAACAATTTGAATTTTTCAGCTTTTTAAACAACTTTAAAATCAACAGATACAAAACATTGCAAATCAAAATTGTTTTTTGTTTAAATTGATTAATTTAAACTATGCAAAAAATTAATCCCTACTTTTGTTTTTAAACAAAATGACAAACAGCGTTACTTTTTGATAAGAAGAGTAATTTAGGGATAGCGACCCTAATAGGTCGCTAGTCTGTCGCAGAGACACACACACACACACACACACACACACACACACACACACACACACACACACACTCACTCCTAAAGGCAATCATGTTGATTAATAATAAAGTAAAAAATAAAAAAATCTTACTCTTTACCATTCAACTTTAAACAAATTTTAATTTTTCAGATTTTTAAACAAACTTAAAATGAACCAACAGCAAACATTGTAAATTAAAATACAGTCTAAATATAAATTAAAATAAGCAAATCAAACACATGCAAAAAAAAAGAGTAACCGGATCTTTACTAACACAACCAATCACATGCAGCATGAAGAGTGGGTGAGAGACAGACAGAAAGAGACAGAAAGAGACACAGAGAGAGAGACAGACAGACAGAGAGAGAGAGAGAAAATCGGGAAAAAAAAACAAGGCTCCCAATCAGGAGACGGTTTCGGTCGTTCACTTCAAAGAGCCGGCTCCCATCGTTCACTTCAAAGAGCCGGCTCTAAGAGCCGTTTCGTTCGCGACCGACACATCACTAATCGCTACGTGCACGTCGTATGCATACGTAGCGACGTGCATGTGAAGTTCAGATGGAACTCATTTATCTGCAGTCTTGGATCAACCTATCAATGTGATCAGACATTCTCAGTTATGAACTTCAATAAATCCAAACACAGATCCTCTATGACTGATGATCACCTCTCAGCTGTCCCTTGTCCAAGCCCAGAATAGACTGGATTATTCTCACTGAAGAGGTAACATGAGGTGGAAAGCATTACAAGTTATTGTTTGTGGAGATTAATAAGTTAAAAAATAAATTGCACTGGTTCAATAATTGTTTTTCTTATTTAACCAGTTTCACATAACCTAATATACATATTTACAGAGTGTTTTATTCTTCTGATTATCAGTACCAGCTATGTATTTTACAATGAAAGAAAGTTGGTGGCCCTCTGACACAATTCAGGCTTCTCATGCGGCCCCTGATAAAAATTAATTGCCCACCCCTGCCTTACGGGGTTGGGGGGTTCACCCCGAACAGCTCGCGAGTCTGTCGCGGGGACACACACATACAACCGTACACACACTCGTTCCTAGGACAATTTGGCACCGGCCAATCAGCCTAGCATGTATGTCTTTGGAGGGTGGGAGGAAACCGGGGTACCCGTAGAAAACACACATGGAGAACATGCAAACTACACACTGAAAGGACAGTGTTCCAAGCCTCGTCCCCACAAGGGACTCGAATCCATGACCTTCTTGCTGTGAGACCACTGTGCCACCTTTTATTATTCATTGGAATGTGGAATGATTAACTATAATCCATCCCTCCATCCATCCATTCGTCCATCCCTCATCCATCCATCCATCCTCACCTCCTTGTTTCCCGAAAAACTGCTTTTTTGTCCCAATTCTGACCTTTTATTTACGACCGTTTGCTCGTTATACTTTTTCTTTTTCCTTCTTTATTCGACATCACTGAGAAAAAAGAGGTAACTATTCAGCAGAGAAAAAATAAACGTCTTCATCGGGGAGGGTTTGTTTACTTCCTGGTGTCACACTGAAAAACTCCTGTAGGAAACATGAGCTCTGAGCTGTGCTGCAGCCCCGGATGTTAATAAAGAAATTAAGGTTTACTTTCTTCATGAATGTTTAGGAATATAATATGCCAATGATTACATAATTTATCGTAACCTAGCAGCCAGTGCAGGGTAAAATCTTTGTTTAATTTTTCATTGAAGATGTCCGATTGGCTGTAGTGGCACCTTGTGACCACTAGGCGGAGTCAGTTATGCCCTCTGCAGTAAAAAACTTCATCAATTTTCCATGCGATATCAAAAAAATAAAAATATATTTTTTAAAAAGGTCAATTATTGCTAGTCACTCAACCTAAATGGTAATTTATTATTATTTTAAGAAAAACTTTTGAACGTTTGATTTTAATATTTATATTCTTTTATTTGTTTAACTTTTTATGTTTACATTTTTCACACTAATACTTTTGTGTTATGCTCATATGTCGGATTTTATTTACATTTTATATCTAGATTTTATTTACACGGAGTGGTTGGCACAGTGGCCTCACAGCAAGAAGGTCGAGGGTTTGAGTCCAAGGTGGGATGAGGCTTGAAACACTGGCTTTTCTGTGTGGAGTTTGCATGTTCTCCCTATGTATGTGTGGGTTTTCTCCGGGTATTCCGGTTTCCTCCCACCCTACAAAAACATGTGTGTTAGGTTAATTGGGCAGTACCAATTTGCATCTAGGAAGGAGTGTGTGTGTAAATGGTTGTGTGTGTGTAGTCCCGTTACAAACTGGAGACCTGTTCAGGGTGTATCCTGTCTCCTGCCTTGAATCAGCCAGGTTAGGTTCCGACACCCTCTGAAAAAGCGACTCAGAAGACGAAAACACATTCAGTTACATTATTGTCATTGATAGCTTTCCGTTCCGTCATCTTCTGCTCATCCGGGACCGGGTCGCGGGGACAACAGCCTTAGACAGGAACTCCACACTCATCTTATTGGTTTTTGGTTATTATTATTGATTTTTGCTATAGTGGTTGCGGGGGTTCTAGAGCCAATCCCGGCTGATCCAAGGCGAGGGGCAGGGAACACCCCGAACAGGTCGCCAGTCTTTCATAGGGCCACATATAACCATCCACACACTCAATTTAGTACCAGCCAATCAACCTAGCATGCATGTCTTCGGAGGGTGGAAGGAAACCCACGCAGACATGAGGAGAACATGTAAACTCCACAGAGAAAGAACAGTGTTTCAAGCCTCGCCCTCACCCAGGACTCGAACCCACGACCTTCTTGCTGTGAGGCCACTGTGCTACCCACTGCGCCACCTTGCCGCCCACTCTTCTTTTTTTTTTAAGATAATATAATACTTTTAACACATATTCTTCTTCTGTGAAAAATTGTTCATTCATTCATTTGCGTGTATTCCAAGTTTCCTTTGACATTGCAACCTGATTCTTTCAGTTATTGAAGTGTAGTTAAACTGTTTTAACTACACTTCTCAGTACGTAATGCTGAGAAGACGATTGCCCAAAGTCTTCCATCGCTACAGGACCTGTACGTCTCCAGGACTCTGGGACAAGCAGGTCGTATAACGGCTGATCCTTCTCACTCGCCACAGACCTTTGAGTCTGAGCGGCTGAGACTGACTCTTTTACTTTATCTCCAAAACCTCTAACATGTGCTGTTCCTTTTCATTAAGTTGTACGAAAATGAAGACTGAGACAAATATTTGTAAAAGTTTGATATTTTTTTTATCTTACAGTGACATCTTGTGGTCACTTGTAACAATAGCACCAGCCAGGAGATTAGTTTCCACGGAAGTTTTTCAGTGTGACACCAGGAAGTAAACTAAATCTCCCTGAAGAGGACGTTTATTTTCTTTCTGTTGAATGTTTATCTGTTTTTCTCAGCGATGTGAAATAAAAATATCAATATTTATACATAAAGAAGAAAAATAAAGAGAAAACAGTCCCGAACGAGAGATCAGAATTGGGACACAGAGTTGTTAACCAGGTAAGGAACAAATGAGCTAGACAGAAGAAAAGATAGTAATGAAAGAGAAGCTGTTCGGTTTGAAATTTTTCTCCATTTTAATTGCATTTGTTTATTTTTCAAAAGGGTGTTGTGTACAATTATAATATAAACAATACCATTTGATTTATGTTGAATATGAAGTCCATTGGCGGGGAAAAAAACCCAACCTAAAACACAAACCTATGTCTTTAAGTGTTTCAATTAGTTTTAATCAAATTGTAAAAAATCATGTTACTTCTCTTTATTTTATCGTCTGTTCAGTTTCTAAAACTTTTTTTAAGTTGTTTTTACCCGTCTTTTTATTCTGTTCTTTTTCCTGCTTTTGGCCATTTTCCTTCTTTGACCCTTTACAGGTCGTGGCGGCCGCACTAGTTAGTTCGAGCAAGATAGCCAAAAGCGTCCATCGCAACTCACGTTACAAAAACGTTCAAAAACGAGATTGAACACTTTTTGGAAGTTGTTCACGTCCAGTTCGCTTAGTTCGAAAGCGTGTGCGCCCTTCAGAGAAAGAAAAGTGAAAAACTTTTGCTCGTTAAAGAAATTTAATTCATGGATTTATTCATTCCATTCCGTCGTCTTCCGCTTATCCGGGGGTAGGGTCACGGGGGCAATAGCCTCAGACGGGAAGTCCAGGCTTCTCTCCCCCCAGCTGCATCCTCCAGCTCACCTGGAAGGATCCCAAGTCGTTCCCCGGCCAGCTGTGAGACATAGTCTCTCCAGCGGGTCCGTGGTCTGCCTCTTGGTCTCCTCCCGGTGGGACGTTCCGAAATACCTTGCCAGCGAGGCGCTCGGGAGGCATCCTGACCAGATGCCTGAACCACCCCCATCTAGCTTCTCTCGACCTGGAGGAGGAGCGGCTCAACATCGAGCTCCTTCCGGATGGCAGAGCTCCTCACCCAATCTCTGAGTGAGAGCCCAGCCACCCTGCAGAGGAAGCTTATTTCGGACGCTTGTATCCGTGGTCTCATTCTTTAGGTCACCACTCACAGCTGGTGACCATAGGTGAGGGTAGGAACGTAGATAGACTTGTAAATTGAAAGTTGTGTTTTTTTGGCTCAGCTTTTTCTTTACCATGACGAATTGATGCAGCGTCCTAGTTATTGCTGACGCTGCACTGAAAGGCTTTCACCTAAGTGACTAAAACCTGCTAGGTGGCAATTCCGGATGCAAGAAGTCAGGATTAAAAAAGTGACAACACAGTCATGTTTTTCCTTTTTTTTTTTTTTTATCTTATGATGCTATTCAGAAATGCAACATCATTACCGTAATTTGGCTGAAAAATTGTCTGGTCTTTGAGCGGAATAAAAGCGGTGATATTTAGAAAAATTCTACAGTTGATTGTTTTTTTACTTGACGTCATGAGCCCAGAAGTGTACATCCAGTCCTTTAAAGGCCTTCAGATCTGCAGCTGAGTAGAAACTTGGAGTAAAAACAAGATAATTCACATTGTCTGGGTATGTAATTGCACGCATCGTTGCATTGTTCAAAAATCTTTTCCACCTTAGCAATATTCTTTCTTAATATTGTCTCTTTTCTTCGGCTCCAAGACCAGACGATTTTTCTGCCATCTTACGCTAATGATTTGGAAAACTAATTGCACCTCCAAATAGCACCAAAAGATTAAATAAAACCTGCCTTGTTAGTAGTTTTATACTGGTGTATGCCTCCAACATGGCTGACTTCCGGGTTGGTGAAGTCTTGTGAAAGGACTCTGTTAAGCTGTGAATCAGCAGCAAACTAATTTCTTCATTGCAGTGAGTGTGATTCATGTGGAGCTTTATTATGTCTAAGTTTCTTCTACTTTTTACTTTTGTATTTTGAAGGGGAAAAAAAGTGCAATGATTGCAGAATGTATTATTTTCAGGGGGAATTTTGTTCACAAATAATCTGTAAATAGGTGATGAGAAAAAAAACAACTACAGACAGCACTATTTTTGATATTTTTATGTGTGCTTGGAAAGAGACATGTTCATTGTTATTTCTTTATTGACTAAAATAAATTCTTTTTGAACTTTCTGGCATCCAATGAAGCAACAATAAGCTGAGTAATAAAAAAAAAAAACTGACAAATGTAACTTGTCATTAGTTTTTCTCTTTTTTTTTTTTTAGATCCCCAATTCGGTAGTTGTTGCATTAATTGTTGATTACTAAATGAAATTAAGATGGAGTTTTTACAACTACTTTTTCTAGTAGAATAGATTATGCAGTGTTTTGTGCAAGTGGGATTTTTTAAAATTTTATATGGTTCAAAAATCTGGATTTAATTCTTTTCTGAGTTTTTGTTTGTTCTGTTCATTTATTGCTAAATTACACTTAATATTATTAATGAATATATAATAATATTTATAATATTATCAGTAATGATAACACAATACTAATATTGTGTTGACTAATATTATTACTATTATTATTTTGTGTAATTTAATGTTTTGAAAGTGTTCTGCAAACAAAGTTTGATTTGATTATTTTAATTTTTTCCAGTGTCTTTGGATGTGTGGTAACTCCTAAGAAGTTCCAGCCAAATGGAGTCTCAACAAAGACATATTATGTTCCCATTCTGTAATATGGAACTGAGACCAGCTGATGATGAACCGATGGAAAGTTTTACCGATTCACTGACGACGACGACGTCGCTCAAGTGTGAAGAAGAAGAAACAGAACTTATGTCTTCATCAAATCCAACCGATTTTTATCAAAGCCAAATGGAAGGAAACTCAGAGGTCGAGGCTGTAAATAACGTCACTGGACTTAATAAGTTAGAAATTGAAAAAGAATGCCTTTATCAAAAATATCAGATGAAAGTAAATTGTGAGAAGATAAAAGACCCAACAAAGAAACAGACTGTTACGTGTGAAGTTTGTGGTGAAATCTTTTATGGTAAAAGACATCTCAGGATGCACATAAAAATGCACAAAGAAGACAAATCATTAAGCTGTGGTGAATGTGGACAGACGTTCACCCAAAAGTCAAGCTTAAACCAACACATGAGGATTCACACAGGGGAGAAACCATTCTGCTGTGACGAATGTGGCCGATCATTTAGACTCAAGTCCAGCTTAAAGGTACACATGAATATCCACACAAGAGACAAATCCTTCAACTGTGATGAATGTGGAGTAACATTTGGTCAAAAGTCAAGTTTAACACAGCACCTTCTTATTCACAAAGGCGAGAAAACATTCTGCTGTTATGAGTGTGGACAAAAATTTACTAGAAAATCAACCTTAAATATGCACATGAAAATCCATACGAGTAGCAAACCATTTCATTGTGATGAATGTGGAAAAAGATTTTATCACAATTCAGACTTGAATCGACATAGCCGAATCCATACAGGGGAGAAACCCTTCTGTTGTGATGAATGTGGACAAAGATTTACCCAAAAGACGAGTTTAAACCAACACATGAGGGTCCATACAGGTGCAAGACCCTTTCCATGTGAAATTTGTGGTGAATTATTCCGGTGGAAAAACGCTTTGAAAGTTCACATGCTTGCCCATGCAGTGTAGAAAATTTTTGCTAAAATTTGAACTTAAAAAAAAAAAGTTCAGCTTTTTGTTCATGAATAGCAGAGTATCTTTTCCCACAGAGTATAGGACTCTTTCACTTTAATTTTTTTTCTCTAATATCGCTAATTCATTTTCTAGTGCAGTCCGTTTTGAAATTCTGTCTGTGTTTACTAATGCTGAACTGATTTTATGTGATAAAAAGAGTTCCTTTCCCCCAGAAAGTGAAGTATTACAAGTCTCCTCAATAGGGCTGGGCAATATGAAAAAAATTATATTTCCCGATATTTTTTCTATATCTCAATGTACGATATTTATATCTTGATATATTTGTAATCAAAAACCTCTTCAAATTAGTGAACATGCAGATACATTCTGTCACAAAGCAACTTTCATTAAAGTGTAATCAAATCATTAAAAATATAAAGGAGATTCTCTTCTTGAAATAAAAGAACGTCTGATAAAAAACTAGATGTTTCTTGAAAAATGTGAACTAAAATCAGAGTAAAGAGTTGACTACTAGTTCAACCAGGTAGATTTTCATTCATTAAATGCTTCTCTTTGTAACGTTTAATGATCAGTGCAAACTCACCGTATTCACAAACCTCCTCTTTGGTCTTCCTCTAGTCCTCTTTCCTGGTGGTTCCAAATCCAGCAAATTCTGACGATGTGCACTCTCTCTCTCTCCTCTGCACATGTCCAAACTATCTCAGTCTGGCCTCTCTGACTTTATCTCTAAAACCTCTAACATGTGCTGTTCCTCTGATCCTGTCCATCCTGGTCACTCCTAGAGAGATCCTCAGCATCTTCATCTCTGCTACCTCCATCTCTGTTTCCTGTCTTTTCTTCAGTGCTACTGTCTCTAGACCAAACAGCACGGCTGGTCTCACCACGGTTTTGTACACTTTCCCTTTAATTTTAGCTGAAACTTTTCTATCACACATCACACCTGATACTTTTCTCCACCCGTTCCAGCCTGCTTGAACACGCTTCTTCACCTCTTTTCCACACTCTCCATTGCTCTGGACTGTTGATCCCCAAACTGAACTCCTCTGTCTCACCTACAGCACACCTCACCACTGTCTTACAGCCCTCATACATGTCCTGGACCACTCTAACATACTTCTCTGTCACACCAGACTTCCTCATACAATACCATAGTTCTTCTCTAGGTACCCTGTCATACGCTTTCTCTAGATCTACGAAGACACAGTGCAGCTCTCTCTGGCCTTCTCTGTACTTCTCGATCAGCATCCTCAAGGCAAATACTGCATCTGTAGTCCTCTTTTTTGGCATAAAACCATACTGCCAACCATATCCTCCCTCGCTGTGCTGATTTTTACTTTGTAGCCAGTGATGTTTCTAACAGCATTCCAAACATCCTTCAAGTTTTCTCCGTCAACTTCTTTTCCACTTTTAGTCTCGTCTGACAACGCTTTGCTTCTTTTTGTGTCAAACTTTTCGTCTAAAATCCAGCAAATAATTGCAATGTATTAAATAACACAGAAAAGTTGCTGCTTTGTTTGATGTGAAATAACTATAGGTATTAATATACCATATTTTACTTTGTAATAATGGTATTCTTTGAGTTTTTCTCACAGTTCATTGTGATCTTTATTGTATTTTTTTTTGTATGCCTACAAAAGTTAAAACCACCCGTTTTCTCTTTAATGATGTAAATAAAATACTTTTAAAAATTTTGGATGAATTTGTGATTTATTAAGGTGATTCTCTTCAGTTAAAGTGCTGGAACAGGTTGTTGAATGTAGACTAAATGGGTCAAAGGTAACTAGGACCAAACCAAACATGCAAATCATCGAAAGCAGTTCTAAAAAGGAGCAGTTGAGACCTTTAGAGCTGCTTACTACAGAGTACAGGTGGAAATGGGACACCTATTTCAGTAAGGGTTCGACTGAATGACAAATATTGAAATATATTAAACAAAACTTTAAGTTACACCCATACGTGATCATTCGAAGCCCATCCTTGGTGCTTTTGACCCACAAGGTGCTGGTGGAAATTAGGATTCTGTAGGTTGATTGAGAGAAAGGTGCGTGTGCAGGAGGAAGAGGACAGAGAAAAGGAGTATCAAGAGTCTAGGACCGAGAGTAGAGACTTTACAGTTTGGATATACAGTATAACAAGTAAAAGTAAAGAGTTGACACGAGAAAGAGGCTGGCTAAGAAGTGGGACATAGAGAGGACTGTAGAGTGTAGACAAATCTTGGTAGGGATCAGATATGGAGACTGCGGGGCCTCTGTGGTCTAAACTTCAGCAGTATAGTTCAGTTTCAAGATCTGCAAAAGTCATCTCCCTGGTGCTAAAAGAACCAGTGTATATTTGAGGTTTTGCTGTTGAGATTCAATAAAATTAGAGTCTCTGTGGCATATAATCTGAGCTATCAAACCAGTTTTCTCTAGAGGTATAGACACTCAGTGCTCCCAGCCGGTACGGAAGGAGCGGGGAGAGTTTAAATTGCTGTCTTCCTCCTGTTGATGTGAACAAACTGAGCTGTGGTCAGAGGGTTTCTTTTATGTGTGATGGTGATGATCCTCAAACTTTTTTTGGAGAAGAAACGGTTGAGATTTGTCATCATACTAAAGAAGAAATCTTATCAGACATGTTTTGCTTGTGGAATTCTGGAGGCAGCTTGATAAAAACAAAAGCAGTGAGCTACAAAAAATAGACATTGTTCACTTTTTTAAATCTGTTTATTTTAGACCTTGCTTATTGGTGGGCTTTGTTGTTGTTTACTAAATGAGGTTCAGATGGCAGTAAAGTTGCCTGCAAGTGTGATCGAACTGGACAAATAATCTCATTCCAATCTCAATTTCACTCAGGAACGCAGAGTATTCATTCCTGTTGGATACTCTGCCTTCCTGTCCTGGGCATGGCCAGACCGGGGCGACCTCCACGCTTCATCATCCCCGCTCCATCAGGATGAGATCCATCTACTCATCCCTGTCCTGGGCATCACCGGGCTGAGGAGTCTCCGTGTTTCCATCAGGATGAAGAACATCTACTGACTTCTTTAGATATTCAGCTGTAGAGTAGAATAAATTAATAATTAAGCATGAGTCTTAGACACATTGGATGCTCTTCCCGGGGGAGGGATCTCTCTTTCGTGTGGATCCCCACGAGGTTTCTCTTTTTTTTCCCCCTCTGATTGGTTTTTTAGACGGTTTTCCTCACAGTGAATGAGAGTCTAAGGGCAGGAATGTGCTAGTATTGTTTAGCTAGTACTTGTTAGTTAGTTCTCTTGCTGTGTATTTGTGTTAATACATTCCTCTTTTTCTTGTGAAGCCCATTGAGACAGAAATTTCTGTGATTTTGGGCTATACAAATAAAATTGAATTGAATTCCATAAGAAAGAAAGGAAAGAGATGGCGACAAATCCAGAAATGAGTGTAAATGATGTTGCACTGATGGAAAGTCTCAACAATTAAGATGAAAGCTTTGAAGACTAAAAATAAAGAAATAGACAGTGAGCTGGTGTTCAGTCGAGATTGGCGACCAATCGCGAGATTAGGATCTCAAACTCCAGTCCAATAAAATTTTGCTTATTGACTCAATAAGCTGAATCAAGTGTGTAGATGCAAGAACATATGGAAAACCTTCAGGACACCGGCTCTCGAGGACTGGAGTTTGAGACCTCTGACCTATAGGTAAGAACAGATAGGACAGAACACCGGCCACGCGCAGATGGATGAAGGTAAAAAAAAAAAAAAAAAGACTGTTTTACGGAATTTATCTAAAAATAATGATAGATTTTACATACAATATATAGTGCTTTACACAGGTACATGTGTATGTACAAAGGGGCTGTGTTTATTTTGTGTTTAGTTTGGGTGTGTTTGAACCATTTGAATCTAGCTCTGCAATGTGCGGTTGGTACTGGGCATGATGGGGGTTTTAGTCCGTTTTCAGCATAACTAGATGTCTGCAAGGCATCAAGCAGCTGTTCATCTAAAACCGCACATTTCTAGTCTACCTATGTGCTCCTACCTCTACACTTATAGGTCATCTTGTGATCCAGACTCTTCTGGAGAAAAGAATTAGGCTCAGCCATTTTCATCAATTTTTGTGTGTTTGCCCTAATGACACTGTTTACGATGTAAACATACGAACGCAAAATACCAAGCTGTTTGGTTATTGTTTAATGCATTGTATTTATATAGCGCTTTTTCAGCACTCTCAAAGGTGGTTCACACATGTGCATTATTCATTCACTCCATACCAGGTAATGGTAAGCTACTGTTGTAGCCACAGCTGCCCTGGAGCAGACTGACAGAAGCCAGGCTGCCATTTTGCGCCATCAGCCCTCCTGACCATCACCAACCAATCACACATACACCATCCAGACTAGGCAATGTGGGTGAAGTGTCTTGCCCAGGGACACAACGACAATTTGATCTCAACGGCCGTCCCACCGTGGCACCTGAGGTTACAGCAGCCTCCCATCCAAGAACTGCCCAAACCCAGCCTGCTCAGCTTCTGAGGTCTGACAGGATCAGGCATATACAGGCTGGGATGGCCACATTTTTTTTCAAATAAGTTTTTTTAAAATATATGATTTTACAAGAACTCGACAGTATAAAAAACTTTTATTCGTTTTCTGTAATGCAATCATTTAAAAAAAAAAACAGCATCATTTCTGTCAAGAAAGAAAGTCCAGACTCACCGGTACGATTATGTAAAAGTAATATGTAATAGTAATGGGTGGGCCCATAATGGTAATATGTATATATATATACTGTATATATATATATATATAGATAATAGTAATAGATGAAAAAGGTAATAATATTTTGACTATAATATATCCCATTCCTGGATATGGCGTCTTCTGGAAGAAAGAATTCACCACTGACATTTCTATTTTTGTTCCAAAATCATCTTTCATCTGCCCTTTTGCGTTCCTCTCCTGGATACTTGGCTTGTGTTTTTTACCACATAACTGTCTTTGATAAACAAAATCTTCATGTGACTTAGATCCAGTCATTGCTACTTAGCTGGTAAAAATAAATTGAAATGTGAACACTTTTCTTGTATGGACAGAAATATCCATTTACCATTTTTTAAGTTACATTGAGATAACTGAAAGAAAAAATCATTTTAATAAAAGTTTTTTGCCAGTGTACAAAAGAACATTACAGTTGACAATTAAATGAATAGTTACAAAAATCTATCCAGTAAAGCCACACAGTGAAATACAAAAAAAGTTTTGTTTCATCATTTTGATTTTTCAGAATTCTAACTACAATAAGTTGCCTCGGTTCAAGGGACATCAGAATTTACTGGTTACACCAGGGATCGGCAAACCGCGGCTCTGTGGGTAGTCACTCTTTACAACAGTGATCTCCAATCCCCAACCCGCGCACTGACAACAGTCCGCGATACCAGGCTGCACAAAAGGAAAAAATAACTTTCATTATTTTAGAGTGGTTTATTTTCAAACCTTATTATTTTTTCTTAACGTTACAAGATGTTTTCCCTTACACCTGTCAATGACTCCCCTTTGATAAAGAATTACTCTATTCATCCCTCACCGGGAAAATTTGTGTGCTGCACTCCTTACACCACAGCAGGCTGCCCTTCGACGGCGCCAATGGTGGGAGAAACAGGGGGTTAGGTGTCTTCTCAAAGGACCCTAGACGTGCTCTCTGTGGGATGCGAACCCGCGAACTTCCGGTCCGTGTGCGAATGCTCTAACCACTGAGCTGCCGTCTCCCCTGTTTAATCATGAAGGCCTTTTATGTATTTGTAGCCACTTTGTTAGTAGACTAATATAGCTGGTATAAATACATGCAGCATATGAAGCCTTTGTTATAAGGCTTATTTAAGGTATTATCATACTATAAGGCCAGACGTATTTGTTTTTTGGTCCAACAGTTTGAATTGCCGACCCCTAGGTAACTGTCAAATTCACCTCAAACAAGAACTCATTGGTAAAACCTGTAATTAAGCAAGAGATTTACAAATATTAACAATTCAAGTAAAAAAAAAATCTTAAAATTAAAATGTTATCCTGGTTTAACATTGTAGAAAACAAGTGAATTTTTTAAATAGATTTATTCTCTTATGACAACATTTATGTGATCTTTTAAATACCAGTATTATTGAAATAATTCATTGGAAACTTTAAAAGAAAATAATCTTCCTTTAGCATGAATTCTCATGTGTTGGTTCAAGTCTGACTTGTGACCAAAGCTGTGTCCACATTCATCACAGGTGAATGGCTTCTCTCCTGTGTGAACTATCATGTGTCTGTCTAAGGTTGACTTCTGACTAAATCTTTGTCCACATTCATTACAGACAAATGGTTTGTCTCCTGTGTGGACTCTCATGTGTCTGTCTACATTTGACTTGTGACTGAATCTTTGTCCACATTCATCACAACAGAACGGTTTGTCTCCTGTGTGGATGCTCACGTGTCTGTTTAAGTGTGACTTGAGACTAAATCTTTGTCCACATTCATCACAACTCCATGGTTTATCTCCAGTGTGGACTTTCATGTGTTCGTTCAAGTTTGACTTACGACCAAATTTATGTCCACACACATCACAGCCAAATGATTTGTCTCCTGTGTGCATTCTTATGTGTTGGTTCAAGTTTGACCTGTTACCAAAGCCATGTCCACATTCATCACACCAGAAAGGTTTCTCTCCTGTGTGAATTCTCTTATGTCTTTCTAACGTTGACTTATGACCAAATCCTTTTCCACATTCGTCACAGCTCAAAGGTTTATCTTTGGTGTGGATTCTTGTGTGTTCTTTCAAGTGTGACTTGCAACGAAATCTGTGTCCACATTCAATACAGGTGAATGGTTTCTCTCCTGTGTGGATTCTCATGTGCGTTGTAAGATTTTTTTTAGCATTAAAGATTTTACAACAAACATGACATTCATTTATTTGTTTTGTCTCTTGGACTTTTTTCTGTAAATCCACAAGTGATCCAACTTTACTGTTGAAACACTCCAAAGCTTTTTTTGTGAAGTGTTTTTGGAGAGATTGTTGGTTTTCAAATACTTTACTACAGTCAGAGCAACTGAAGATATATTCAGACTTGTTAGAGTCACTATCACTGTTCACATCTGGTGTATGTGTCCTACTTTCCTCTTCCTCAGTTTTTAACGTACTCAGTTCAGCTGGATTGTTTGTTGTTGCCTCTTCCTCACACTTACTTTTCACTTGGCTTTGAGAAAACTCGGTCAAAAATGATGAAGGCTCAAGTTTTTTCTCATCATTTTCGATCTTCACAGCCGTTGTAATTGGTAAACTGGGGAAACTTTCCTCAAGTTCATCACCAGTTACTCTCCATTGTAATTGGCTTAGAGTCTCTCTTGTTTCTTTGCTATGGGATGGAACTGTAGGTTTAGCTTGTCCAGACTCCATTTAAAAGGAACTTCTCTGCAGCCACCACCAGGACGTTGTAGGAGACGCTAAAAAAAAAAAAAAAAAAGAAGAAATATTAAAGCCACTAGCAGAAATAAAAACCAGTTGCAGCTTCACACCGTCTTGGCTCACATCAATCCTTTTAAAAAATGTTACAATGACCACCTGGCCCCATTCCATAACCAACAAAGACGTGTAAACCATTGCTGACTGTATATTATTTTGCTTTAACAGTGTTTTTTTTTCTGTCACACGGATTTCCAACAACTGCAGATCTTCTTCTTCTTCTTTCGGCATTTCCCTTCAGGGGTCGCCACAGCAAGTCAGTTTCTTCCATCTAACCCTATCTGCTGTATCCTCTTTGGTCACACCAACTACCAGCAGTGAAGGACGACATCTTCCTTCACTGCGTCCATGAACCTCCTCTATGGTCTTCCTCTAGTCCTCTTTCCTGGTGGTTCCAAATCCAGCATCCTTCTTCCGACGTACTCTCTCCCCTCTGCACATGTCCAAACCATCTCAGTCTGGCCTTTCGGACTTTATCCCCAAAACCTCTAACATCTTCATCCATGCTATCTCCATCTCTGCTTCCTGTCTTTTCTTCAGTGCTACTGGATCTAGACCAAACAGCATGGCCGGTCTCACCGCGGTTTTGTACACTTTCCCTTTAATTTTGGCTGAAACTCTTCTGTCACACATCACACCAGATACTTTTCTCCACCCAGTCCAGCCTGCTTACACACTCTTCTTCATCTCTTTTCCACACTCTCCATTTCTCTGGACTGTTGATCCTAGATACTTAAAATCTTCCACCTTCTTTATCTCTTCTCCCTGTAACCTCACTTTTCCATTTGGATCCCTCTCATTCACACACATGTACTCTGTCTTACCCTAACTACTTCATTCCTCTTCTTTCTAGTGCAAACCTCCACCTCTCCAGCTTTTCTTCCGCCTCTTCTCTCACCACAGATCACAATGTCATCCAACAACTGCAGAATGATCACTCTTTATATCGTGTAAGTTAGATCACTGTAATAATCTGCTCTTTGAACTCATTAAACCAGACGTTATGTAGCTGCAGAACATCCACATGGAACTGATTAGGTGCTGACTAAAACCAGATCCTTTTACTCTGGGAATTTAAATGTGAACAAGACTGAGTCTCCACAGCACATCGCTGACATGATCGTACCATACGAAGCATCTCAGATTCTTAGGACCTCTGGAACAGACGTTTAACTGGTGTTCAAAGTCACAAGTGTTCAAAGTCACCAGTTTAAAGCTGGTATGGCATGCTTATTTCACAAAAGTTGAAATATTAGAAAATTAACCAAAAATCTGTCTAGAAGCTTGGAAGTCCCAATAAAGCCAGTCATTTTGAGACCACTAAAATTGATCAATCCTAACTGGGACATCATTCGCTTCGAAAAAGAGCCCATATCGAAGAAAACAGGAAAACAATACTTGCTGCCTTTTCTAGGCAAACAATTAAATGTCCTTTAAGAACTGATCCAACTGGTTATAGGTAGTAAGAAGTGTACCCATATGTACATCTTTTTCACCTTTTGGCATTTCCCTTCAGGGGTTGCCAAAGCATGTCAGTTTCTTCCATCTACCCCTATCTTCTGTATCCTCTTTGGTCACACCAACTATCTTCATTTTTTCCTTCACTGTAGTCTGCTTCAATAACAACTCCCTCACTTCTAGGGATGCTATGTAGAAATATTTTTCCCTGTTGATGTGAGTATATGTATGTGTGCATCTGTATGTACAGTGTATTCATATACTGTATGTACAGTATGTGTGTATCTGTATGTACAGTGTATTCATATACTGTATGTACAGTATGTGTGTATCTGTATGTACAGTGTATTCATATACTGTATGTACAGTGTGTGTATCTGTATGTACAGTGTATACATATATGTACAGTATGTGTGTATCTGTATGTACAGTGTATTCATATGTACAGTATGTGTGCATCTGTATGTACAGTGTATGTATACATGTGGTATGAAGGTCATTTTTATGTGTGTTTTTATTCTACAGACTTCCTCGTACATGCATATATTTGTATTTTTATATGTAAATGATAAACATCAGGATGATAGAGACAAATGTAAACAGAACAGCAGCTCGTTCATTACAATCGTATCGCTTTCCTTCTCTAGATCGTTGGTCCCTGATTATTGTGGGTTTGTGGGTCCCCCAACAATTTTATTACTGTAATCTAGAATCCATTCTCACCTCCTTCTTACCTGGAAAACAGTTCTTAGTCACAATTCTGAGCTTCTTTTCGAGGCTGATTCTTTTTTTCCTTCTTTATTTTACATCGCTGAGAAAAACAGGTAAATATTTATCAGAGAAAAAAAAACGTTCTCATCAGGGAGGCTTTGTTTACTTCCTGGTGTCGCACTGAAAAACCTCCCACAAGAAATGTGAGCTGGTGAGTTGCTGCTATGGCTATAGGTAGCCATCAGGTGTCACTGTTCTTCATCCTCAATGTCCAACACATTAAAACCAGTAACATGCGGATAATGAAGTCAGATTTGACTCAGGGATGCAAACACGCATGTGACACATTGAAACAGACCTTCGGGATTTGCTCGTGTTGTTCAGAACTATTCTAACAATCATTATCACTTGTTTTATTTATTTTATCATTCCTTGTTTTGTATTTGTACATTTTCTTACAAGGTGGCACAGTGGGTAGCACTGTGGCCTCACAGCAAGAAGGTCGTGGATTCGAGTCCCGGGTAGGGACGAGGCTTGGAACGCTGTCCTTTCTGTGTGGAGTTAGGATGTTCTCCTCGTGTATGAGTGGGTTCACTCTCACCATCCAAAAATATGCATGCTAAGTTGATGTGCCGGTGTAAGTGTGGCCTGGCGACTCTTTTTCGGGGTGTACCCTGCCCCTCGACTTGAATCAGCCAGGATGGTCTTCTGCAACCCCGAAAGGGATAGACGGATAAGAAAGTGACTGACTGATATTTCATGACAGTGTTGTTGTAACATACAGATTTTCCTCGTGTTGGATCAATATATTATTATAATTTATTATGTAGGCTGCTCAGTGGTGCAGTGGTTAGCATTATGGCCTCACAGCGAGAAGTTTGGGAGTTTGAGTCCCGGGTGGCGGAGGTCTCTGTGTGGAGTTTATATGTTCCCCCATGTACGTATAGGTTTACTTCAGATACACTGGTTTACTCCCACCCTCCAAAAACATGCATGTTAGGTTAATTGGCTATGTGGAATTGCCCCTTGCTATTCAAGCCCTACAGCCCTACAACATGCCCTACAACAGACTGGTGACCTGTTCGGTGTGTACCCCACCTTTTGTCTGTAATCTGCCGAGAAAGGCTCAACCACCAGCTGCAACCCTGATAAAAAAAAAAGGGGGTTCAAATAACTGACTAACTGATGTATTACGTAACATCCTAAACGTCTGTGGGTTTTTTTGGCTTTTCTTCTGGACCCGACAGGGAGGACGAAGAAAAAAAGAGGTGGATAAATTGAGGGTGTAATCTGTGGTTACAATAGTCTGTATCACAACCAACCTGCTATAATACAAGAAGACTTACAGCCGACTTTACTTTCTAAGGAAGCTGAGGTCCTTTGATGTGTGCGGCAAGATCCTGGAGATTTTCTACCAGTCTGTGGTGGCCAGCTCCTTGTTCTTCTCTGTCATCTGCTGGGGGAGCAGCATCGCAGCCAGTGACACCAACAGACTGAATAAACTAATCAGACTGGCTGGCTCTGTCATTGGCAGCAAACAGGACTCACTTGAGGCAGTGGTAGAGAGGAGGTCACTGAACAAACTTTTGTCCATCATGGAAAACCATGAGCATCCTCTCTACCCACTCCTGGACGAACAGCAGAGCTCCTTCTCCAAGAGGCTCAGACAGCTCCGCTCGAGAACATCTCGTTACCGGAGGTCTTTCTTTCCATACATGATCGGGTTCTACAACAACTCACTTAGCAGACAGGAAGTTGTTGCTGTGACACACAAATTTCCCATGTGTGGGATCAATAAAGTATACTCTGATATTATCTGGGAAACCCCAAACAAACTAACAAAAGTTTAAACCAGATTTGAAATTAAAATATCTACAAAGACAAGTTTCTATAGTCGAACAAATGACATAGAATACAAACCGAGGTTACCAAAGCTGTAACATTGATTGGAAGCGGGAAACATAGCAGACACTAAACAGTGTGCGTGAGCATACACACATGCTGCCAAGGGGAACCCTTATGGATATTATTATTTTTATTTTTACATACTCTATTCATCCCTCACCGGAGAAATTTGTGTGCTGCACTACTACACTGCAGCAGGCTGCCACGATGGCGCCAATGGTGGGAGAAACGGGGGGGTAGGTGTCTTCTCCAAGGACCCTCAGTGGAAATTGAACCCGCGAATTTCCGGTTAACTTCCAGTCCGCTGGCGAACGCTCAACCCCGTCTTCCCCATTAGAGGTTACAAATCCTCTGGGATGCCCTGGGGATCCCCCATGCCCAGCCCCAACAGCCAAAGCTGGGGATGTGGGTGGACCGAGCGACTCTGGCCCACATTCATCCCGTTACCAGGACCCCGAAGCCCACCCAGGCAGGTGCAGAAGATACCCCTCTACACTATTCCCCCCAGCACCAAGGGGCACAGGCGTCATCAATGCTAGGACATCCTAGCTAAGGGACAGGCGTGCCATTTATACCATCAGCAGCAAGCGAGCCAAGTCGGCGCTGGAAGCCGAGGCACAGACCAAAACCTGTCCCCACAATTGCTCACTTCCAAGTGCCTCACGCCCCTGCCACCTCACCAGGAGTCAATTCAATTCAATTTTATTTGTATAGCCCAAAATCACAGAATTTCCGTCTCAATGGGCTTCACAAGAAAAAGAGGAATGTATTAACACAAATACACAACAAGAAAAATAACTAACAAGTGCTAACTAAACAAGACTAGCACATTTATGCCCTTAGACTCTCCTTCTCGGTGAGGAAAAACTCCTAAAAAACCCATCAGTGGGGAAAAAAATAAGAAACCTCATGGGGATCCACATGAAAGAGAGATCCCTCCCCCGGGACGAGCAACCAATGTGTCAAAGATTATTGTTTAAATATTAGCTTATTCTACTCTACAGCTAAATATCTAAAGAAGTCAATAGATGTTCTTCATCCTGATGGAAACACGGGGGACTCCTCAGCCTGGCGATGTCCAGTATGGGGATGAGTCGATGTTCTTCATCCTGATGGTAACACGGGGGATCCCTCAGCCCAGCGATGCCCTGGACGGGGATCGCTGAGTCACATGCCCACTGGCCCCTCATGCCCATCCCCAGCCAACAGAGCCCCCATTGTCCTTGCCGGCTCAAGGTGATACAGTTGGGTGAAGGCCCTGTCAACATCCCGCCTGGTTTTCCCTTCGTTTGTGTTCGGTGAGTAGTGTGGAGGTGAGACAATTATAATACAATTGAATAGTGTGTACGGTATAATTGTGCTGTGTGCAGAGTCTAAGGTGGGGTTGAAATTGAGGGAGGGAATCAGCTCTAGGGGAGCACAGGTGTCAGGCACCACCCCCTCCAAACCACTCGCCAAGACCCTGTGTAAATATTGATTTCTAAGATTAAGATAAAAGTGTGGTGGGCAATTACAAGAGTTTGGAGGGGAGTCAACCTCTGTGAACATTGTCAATGTCCCCCACTCAATCCAGCCCCGAAACCCTAGATTGCAGTGTGTATGATGTATCAGGGTTGGGCACAGCTGGGTGCCAGAGCCTCTTAATGTGCCGGGCAACCAGGAGGCAAACAACCCATCTCAGACAGGCGCAGCACCAATCACCTTCAGATTACACCAGTTACTCAAGCTGTAATCTACCTGTGTGTTCACAGGTAGATTACACTCTTATAGGTCACTCTTATAGGTCACTTTGTATTCCTGACTCTTCCTGACTAAGTGAGCTTTTTCAATTGAAAACATTTCTATCAATTTTGCTGTTACCCGCAACATACGTGTCCTTCTCCCTTCAACGGCAGGTAGAACGAACGGAAAAGAAAGTTACATCACAAAAAAAAACAAGAACAGGATTTTTAATCATAATCAATAGAATAAATTCGGGTCAATTTTCAATAACAAGTGTATGTTTGCCGAAATATAACTGCTCATACTGTATGTGTTAAAATGTTCACTTAAAATGTCAGTTAGCAAACATTGATTATGTATTAGAGTGAAAATGGACTGAAGTCAGATTAGTTTTTCTAAAAAGAGAAACAAAGGAATCTGATGAATAAACAATCCAAGTTTGTCAGTAGTGTTTTTCTGTTAGGAAACAAACTCAAAAGCAGAAGAAAAACAGCTTTTATTCATTTTGTGTAACAATGACATACAGAGTGTCGAGCTGAAGTGAAACAGATAACAGCTGTTTTTGTCAGCCAAAAAAAAGAACAAGCAAACTTGTGTTGAAAATCACGTTTGTAAAGTTATTGCTAACATTGTTTGAAAAAGTACTGATTTGAACAAAAAATTTGAAGGGAGACGAGATGAAAGTGACAGTAAACATAAATAATTAACAGTTTGTCACACAAAAGGCATGCAATTATTTACATTAACCTTGGTAAATATCCTATGGAGTGAAATTTACAGGTTAACAAACATCCCGACCATCATCAAAATGAGAGATTGTTTACAGAGTCCCGGCTCAGTTTTGTGGTAAGATGTGTAACAGAGTTCCTTCCATCAAAATGCAGAGTTAATCTTAAAGAATAATTGATTGGTCAAATTATTTTACAAAATCGAAAGCAGCGGGATGGAAATCAGCGCCTCCAAATCCGAGACCATGGTCCTCACCTGGAAAAGGATGGAATGCCCCCTGCGGGTCAGGGTTCTGCCCCAAGTAGAGGAGTTTAAGTATCTTGGGGTCTTGTTCACGAGTGGGAAAAGGATGGAGCGATAGATCGACAGGTGGATCGGTGCAGCGTCAGCAATAACTAGGACGCTCTCAACTGGTTATAAGTTGAAACCACTTCAACTTATAACTGGTTTCATCCAGCTCACCCGGAAGGATCCCACCCTTCTTTAACATGATTAAAGAAGGGTGTTGATCAGTGAAAACTTTTCCTGAAGAGCAGGCTGAATTTTTTCTATCTGCATCGGTCCGTTGTGGTAAAGAGAGAGCTGAGCCGAAAAGCAAAGCTCTCTATTTACAAGTGGATCTACAAAGTACGTTCCAACCCTCACCTATGGTCACCAGCTGTGGGTGGTGATCGAAAGAATGAGATTGCGGATACAAGCGGTCGAAATGAGCTTCCTCTGCAGGGTGGCTGGGCTCTCACTCAGAGATTGGGTGAGGAGCTCTGCCATCCGGAAGGAGTTCAGTGTCGAGCCGCTCCTCCTCCACGTCGAGATCAGCCAGATGGGGTGGTTCGGGCATCTAGTCAGTATGCCCCCGAAGCGCCTCAGGGTTTTGGGCACGTTCCACCGGGAGGAGACCGAGATGCAGACCCTGGACCCGCTGGAGAAACTATGTCTCACAGCTGGCTGAGGAACGACTTTGAATCTTTCCGGGTGAGCTGTAGGATGCAGCTGGGGTGAGAGAAGCCTGGGCCTCTTGTTTGAGGCTGTTGCCCCCGCGACCTGGCCCCGAATGAGCAGAAGACGATGGAACGGAAATTATTTTACATTATCCAATACCCAAATAGTAAAAATGACAAATCTATGTATATATCTGATAGTTGTATTTCCTCACTAGCCACCTAACCCTACAAACTACAATCAGTTTATCAGACGATGTACAGTCACTCTGTTCAACACTATGGGGTTCGGGTGGATTTGTGGTGAGAGAAGGGGTACAGTCTGTTGTAGAGACACAGAATGAACAAACCACCAGACAAATTAAGAAAGAAATAGTCTTGCTCCTGTGTGGGTTCTCATGTGTTTATCAAAACCTGACTTTTGAATAAAATTTTTTCCACATATGTTACAGATGAAGGGTTTGTCTCCTGTATGGATTCTTATGTGTTGGTTTAAACTTGTCTTTTGGCTAAATTTTTGTCCACATTCATCACAGCAAAATGGTTTCTCTCCAGTGTGGATTCTCATGTGTGTGATTAAGTGCGATTTTTGAAAAAAATTTTGTCCACACTGATCACAGCAGAATGGTTTGTCTCCTGTGTGGAATCTCATGTGTATGTTTAACTGTGACTTGTGGCAAAATCCTTGTCCACATTCATCACAGCTGAACGGTTCATCTCCGTTGTGGTGCTTTATATGTGTGTTTAAGTGTGACTTCTTACTAAATCTCTTTCCACATTGATCACAGCTGAATGGTTTCTCTCCTGTGTGAAATCTCAAGTGTGTGTTTAAGTCTGACTTGTGACAAAACCTTTTTCCACATTCGTCACAGATCAATGGTTTGTCTCCTGTGTGGATTTTCATGTGTGTGTTAAAGTTTGACTTCTGACTGAATCTTTTTCCACATTCATCACAGCTGAAGGGTTTATCTCCCGTGTGAATTCTGGAGTGCACCCTGAGATTTTTCTTGTGACTGAAGGTTTTACCACAAACTTCACACTTAATAGCTTCTTTCCTTGTTTTGTCTGCTTTCTCACAATTTACTTCCAACTGAACTGTTTGAGAGAGACATTCTTGCTTAGTTTCTAACTTGATCAGTCCTGCTATGTTGTTATTTACAGCATCAATCTTTGAGTTGCCTTTCATTTGACTTTGATAATGATAAGTTGCATTTGATGAAGACGTAAGTTCTTTTTCTTCTTCTTCGTTTTTCAGAGACATTGTCAACAGTGAACATGTGAAACTTTCCTTCGGTTCTTTGGGAGCTGTTCTGAATCCTGAGTTTCTCTGTTTGATTTAGTCCTTACAGGATAAGACCATCGGTTCTGCTTGGTCAGACTCCATTAGCCTGGAATTTCTCTGTAGTCACCACCTGCTGCACATCCATAGAGACACTGGAAATAAAAAAGTAAAATTAATCCATCTCATTCCATCTGGTAAACAACAAACTAGACAACACTGTGGCAAATAGAGGGTCTAAAAATCAAACATGTCTGATTTTTACTCAGCTTCTCAGCTGAAAACTTGGATTAAAGTGGTTCAGGAAAGAACTGACTGACTGAAAATTAGATAATTTGTGGTCAAAATCCTACCCCCGGCCCCCTTGCTGCCCCAGAGTTAGAACGTAACGCACCTGACACATTACCTGACCCTGCTCGTGTAGACCCATCTGTTCATATCTTGAAAGAGTCTTCAATATTCTTCCCCTTTATGTAACACCTGCCGCTCGATCTGCAGAAAGCGAGAAAATCTTAGCTTTGAGGGAGACCTGTGGGAGCTCTTATTGGAGTCTAAAGACTGTTTCTCCCTTTCCGAGGACTAGGGATGGATATCGAGAACCCAATTTTTTCAGAACTGGTACCACAGCCGTTATTTTGACCTGGCTGAAAAGCGCTAGTCCAAACAGATCTGCTGTCAGTACCGGTCACACTGTGCTGCAACACTTTTGCTACAAGCAGCAGCAGCACCTTGCTGACACCACCCCCCACTCGCTCAGCTCAACTGTGAGCGAGGAGGTGGGGCACACGTGCGAGTCCCAAGCCGACAACGCACGTTGTCTAAAGTGCAATAAAATATTTTCATGTAAAGGTGGAACCACAAGAAATTTGTCCAACACGTTGCCAAAATCATCATTTCATGCTCACCAACGTGGAATATATTACTAAGTGGTCGAAGGTCTATTCTATCAGACCAGGAAGTGGAAACCATTGTGGTGCTGGAGTTGTTCAGCAGGTGTGGTGTCCCAAATGTCATCCACACGACCATAGACAGAACTTTGAATCCCATGTGTTTGCTGCCATGTGCACAAACCGGAACATCTGTCATTTGAATTGTTTACTTTTTAATCAAATCCAATGTTCATTGAGAACGTTACTTCTCAAATCTCTTAAGCCCTGTCCACATGTAGCCGGGTATTTTTGAAAACGCATATATTTTTATTTATTTTGGCCAACCGTCCACACAAAAACGGATTTTTTTTTTCACTCAAAACCAGCGTTTTTGAAAACTCCGGCCAAAGTGGAGATTTTGGAAAACTCTATTTTTGCGTTTGCATGTGGACGTGCGAAAATGGAGATTTGCATTTTTATGTGTCATTACCTGCAACAAATAATGCACATACGTCATTCGTGTGCGTCCTTGTTTACAAAAGCAGACGGCGGGGAGCATTGATCCACGGAAACAGGCATTTTTTTTTATACTGTTGCAGACCCTATCTTCTCCCCTTTTCGTCCACTCTCAACCGCTCTTGCGTCTTGTTGAGGAGCAAAGGAGGAGAAATGCGTTGCAATTGGCTATTATTCATTACATAAGCTTTCCTAGCTCAGAGTTTACATTTAGAAAAATATTGCCCACTACTGGTCTGGCATGCATGTAACCAGACCAGTAAAAGGGTATTTATACGGCTCCATGTGGACGTGGATATTTTGAAAACGGTTACGTGTGCACCCGAGCGTTTTCCTAAAACGGAGGACAACAGATATGCGTTTTCAAAAATACCCGGCTACGTGTGGACAGGGCCTTAGATTGGGCCACCAGAGTAACCTATATAATTAATTTAATCATCAATCTTAATTAAAAAGCAACCTTTTCTCTCATTATCAACAGTGGCCTTTGAGTTAAAACTATTTCACCATAGCAGCAATGTAATGTCAGAGGAAATTAAAACAGTTAATATTATTAAAACGTTAATAAATTGTGTTTAAAATTGTTCTAAACTAAATGTTACACACAGTTTATTTGTTTTCTTCCTGTTTGTTATCACTCAGAAAAATATCAAAAGGAAACCAATTGAAAAGCAGTATTGAAAAATGCAGTATCAGTAAAATTGTATTAGGACATGCAGGACATGTATGAGGACTGTAAGACAGAGGTGTGCTGTTGGTTCAGAGTGGACGAGGGACTAGACAGGGTTAGTGTACTAAAAATAATCTGCCTGCAATTTATTTTTAAGATGGAAAGAATACATTATGTTCTAACTACCTGAGATTGTGCTGCAGACGTCCAATGAAAATGTATTTTGAGGTGCTGCTTTACACTTTCCTTCATTCAGACTTTATTCTACTGGATCTTCAACAAGTTTTAATCCAGAGAATGTATTGCTGTGGAACAACAAGGAATAAAAAGAACAGTGATATTTAGGGAGAGATTCTTCCAAAAACAAATCAATTCCATTGTTCATTTGATGAATGGTGATGAGAACCTTCTAAGATTAAAGAACTTTGTTGGAAATAGAAAATAATCGCTTACATGGGGATTATGGAAACATGGTTGATAACATTCCAAATTAGGGCGGGCGATATGGAAATTAAATATATAAATATATATATATGAATATTTTTTTTACTATATGTTCATAATCAATATATATCTCAATATGTGTGGGTTCGCATTCATCTGAGTTCAGGTCCAGTGTCTTTGGAGGAGAAACCTAACCCCTTGTTTCTCCCACCATTAGTGCCGTCATAGGTGGCAACCTGCTGCGGTGTGATGCAGCACACAAATTTCCCGGTGAGGAATGAATTAAGGATATACTGTATATATATATATTTGAAAAAAAAAACTCACTATAAAATTGTGAAAAAGCAAATAGATTCTGTCAGAAAGCAACTTTTATTAAAGCGTAATCAAATTATTAAAAACATAAAGGAAATTTCTTTCTTGAAATAAGAGAACGTCTGTTAAAAAAAGCAGATGTTTCTTGAAAAATGTAAACTAAAGCTGTAAGAGTGGCTTTAAAATGCACAGCATATAGACCAGAGACTTTCAGTGTGCAACCCTGAGCAGTAAAAACATCTACAGCAGTATTTTTAGCAGAAGTATTGAATGAGCCAGAACCCAGATGGGTGAACACGATCAACACTTTTTTGGTTGCCATTCTGTTGCCTTCCTGAATGCTGAACTTTACAAGTCACTGGATGACTAAAGAACATGCGGAGGAGGCAGTGGCTCAGTGGTAAAATGTTTATGCTTGGAGCGAAAGAAGCTGGTTCAATTCCAACTGGGAACATACCAAAGTGTCCTTGGATGAGACACCAAACCCCCAGTTGTACAATTTGGCGCCGTTGTGGCTGCCTGCTGCGGTGCAATGCAGTACAGACATTTCCCCATGAATATATTTAGAAAAAAGTTCAAATCAATGGGAAAAAAGTGGATTTTAAAACACATTAAATATAGAAACGTGGCTGGTGTGAATAAATCGAACTGACATTAAGTAACAATAGTGCAAATTTCTTCTTATAAATGTAAATAAAAATAGATTTAGCAACAATTTATCCAGTTTTATGGTGTTTTCTAAATATCGTTATAAATATTTACGCATCCATTCTCACCTGTTTTTTTTTTTCTGAATAACAAGTCCTTGTCAAAATTCCGTTGTTTGCTGTTTATCTTCTTTTTCCTTCTTCATTTCACATCAATGAGATGCGCACGTAAATATTTATCAGAGAGAAGAACAACGTACTCGTTGAGGCTTTGTTTACTTCTTGGTGTCACACTGAAAAACTCCGACGAGAAACATGATCTCCATACACACATAGATATTAATAAAGAGGTTATGTTTAATTCTCTTTCTAAATGTTTATGGGTAAGGGACGTTTTCAAGAAGATGACACCATTTCTTGCAACCTAGCAGCCCGTGCGTCAGGTCTCTAGGTTTAATGAGGTGTACTGGCGGTCTGTGACCACCAGGTGAAGCCCGTCTTGCGCACTGCAGGATAAATATGTCACTGATTTTCAACAAGTAATTGCAATTTCTTAATAAATAACAATAAATAAATATGGGAAATTATCACATTTATCTCGATTATAGTTACAAATAATATTTTCTAATAATTTAGGAATATATATTTATTTCCCAGGGGCGAATCCAGGATTTTCTAAAGGGGGGCCCGATGGCTGACCTTTACCACATGCACTAAAAATATATATTTAAAATAAAAAAATAAAGAATGTTGGTTTTGAATATGTGACATGATCTCATTCAGTCAGTCTGTCACATTCTTAGCCAATTATTAATTTGTAATTGAAAAACATTTAATTTTGGATCAAAAGAAATCAAAATCTTTTGTTCAATTTTTTGCACAATTAGTTGCAACTTCTAATAAAAAACAAATGGATAAAGAAATATGTTCAACATCAGGGAAAGTCCATACGAACTAAGAGGAAATGATGTTTTCATTAAAAATAAATTTAGAACAAACGTTAAAAAATTCTGTATTTCCATTAAAGGTGTGGATCTTTGGAATAAAAGTGCGATTAACTTAAATTATGTTCCAATCTTTTCTGTTTAAAGAAGAAATTTAGGTTATTATTGCTTAAAAAATATGCAAGTCTTGATGGTTAAATTCAAGCTGATATATAATGAATTTAAAGTAACAATTGTATTACTTTTTCATTTGATGTTCTAATTTTCATTTTATGTATTATGATGGATTTCTGAATATTTACTTATATGTTTTTGCTTTCATGGTGATTTGAAAAAATGGTCGGCATACTAAGCGTTTGCTTTAGCCGATACCTTTTTGGGCCCTTGGTTAAAATACAATTTCAGAAAAAAAAAAAAAAAATTGTAATGTTCTTTAATATGAATTTGCTATGTGACCGAAATAAATAAATAAATGTTTCTCATTTTTAAAGTGTTGGGCCAAAAGCTTTGGTGTTGGGCCGGTAAGACGATCCCGTTTTGCTTAGTGTCTCATTGTCTACAAACAAACACGGGCAGCTAAGGGAGGTTACTGGAGAGGTGTGTCACAATTGGGATGCAGACGGTGGTTAGTGTTGTGAGGGGTATGATTAAACGTGTGGGAGAAGAGGTGGCAGGCCCAAGCAATCTGTGAGGGTTTGCTGGGAACGTCTGGTAGATCCTTCCGTCAGAGAGAGTTTCAACTCACACCTCTGGCAGAGCTTCTCACGGGTACGGGAGAAAAAGGGGGACATCGAGTCAGAGTGGACTCTGTTCCGCACCTCTATTGTCGTGGTGGCAACGCCCGAACTCGCTGGTGAGGGATGCCGTAAAGCTGAAGAAAGAGTCTTACCGGGCCTTTTTGGCCTGTGGGACACCTGAGGCAGCTGACAGGTATCGGAGGGCGAAGCCAAGGAAGGTTACTGGAGAGGTGTGTCACAATTGGGATGCAGACTGTGGTTGGGGTTGTGTGGGGTATGATTAAACGTGTGTGAGAAGAGTTGAAGGCTGTTGATAATTTGGCTCTTCAGTATGAGTATAGGGTGGATGGGGATTGGAGGAAGGCAGGGGTGTTGGTGCAGAGGTTTGTTCGAATTCACAGTGCTGAGGCTGTCTTGTCGGTAGGACACACAGTCAGGTGTGGGATGGAGGTCGGGGATTCTGGGTAGGGATTAGGGATGGGTATCGATAAGGATTTATCAATACTAGTCCTCTTATCGATACCAATTAAAAAACTGGGTCTGTAACAAATCTCTTATTGATACTTTTAGAAACAAATAAGTATAATGAACATAAAAAAAATAAAAAAAAAGAAGTAATTTTTCTGCATTTTGGTGGCCGATTCGCTGGCCCTGTAATGGCATAGCTTGACTAGTCCCTTTTAATTTCTTCTGCTTTTTTTTTTTTTTTTGTGGACCAATAGGGAGGGAGAGCAGGGGGGATGAGAGCCGGGGAATGGTGGGGGGCTCAACCATTCACAGCCTCTTCACAGCCATAAAGAAGCTGTTCCTCGTCTGATTGCTCACGATGCTACTGAGAAACCGAATCTTTTTTCTATTTTTACAAGCAAATGAAAATTTTGTCAGAACAGTGACACCTAGTGTTTAGTCCTAGTCACAGCAACCAGTGTTGTGCACATGTTTCTCGTCGGAGCTTTTCACCGTGACACCAGGAAAGAAACAAAGCCCCCCGATTAGGACGTTTGTTTTCTCTGCTGAATATTTACCTGTTTTTTTCTGCGATGTGAAATAAGGAAGGAAAAATAAAAAGTGAAAACGGACTCGAATAAAACATCAGAATTTGGGGGGAAAAAATCTGGAAGGAGGTGAGAATGAATGGCTCGATATTCTACAAAACATATCAACAAACTGGCTACGTTGTTGCGAAATCTTTATTTTGACGTGTTCTCGTTATATGATGCTGTTTTGTTCCTTTTATCAACAAAAGTATCTAAAAACCAAAGCACAGTGAATTTGAATAGCGCTATCTGGTGGAGTGCGTGTAGGATGCAAGATGTTGTGCTTTAATGTGAATAATTTCTGACTTTAATAATTGTAGTAATTGTAATGTTATCAGTCACATTTCTATCATTCCAATGTAACAAATTATTTTTGATTTCCAACGATGTTCTTTAATCTGAACATGTTCCCCTCACCATTTATCAGATGAACTCTGGAGCATGTTTGTTTTTAAATCATCTCTCCCAAAATATCAATGTTTTTTTTTCTTCCTTGTTGTTCCACAGCGGTACATTCTCTAACTGCTTGAAGATTCAGCGGAATAAAGTCTGAATGAAGGAAAACGTCCAGCAGCTCTTTAAACTAGTTTTTTCTTTGGAAATCTGCAGCACAAACTAAGGTAATGCGAACTCGATGTCTTCTTAAAAAGATTGCAGGTAGATTATTAGCTGTAGTTGTTGGAATCCTCTGACTCTAGAAAAGTGGGAGTCTGCATCTAGATACTTATCTGTTTGTACAGCGTCATTTGGCCAAATAAACCAATGTGGGAGATGCTACTCCTTCCAGCTTTGCTGCAAATGTGATAGGCAGTATGAGTCATGGGGGGGAGCAGTGGCAGACTGACGTGTTATCCACATTTTAAAGAGGGAACGTCTTTGCCTTTCCAAAGCTACAAAAAAATTTTTTTGCTATTATCAGTTCATAAAAAATTGTTGTGCACATCGCAGGTTTTTGATTAAGAAGAGACACTGAATGTACTGAGAATTAGATCTAGAAAAATGTAAATGTTCAGAACATCAAATGGCAGCTTCATTTTTGAACCGCTATAAAGCTACTTTATTTTCTAGAGCAGGGGTCACCAACCCGGTGCCCGCGGGCACCAGGTCGCCTGCAGCGACCGCATCAGTAGCCCACAAGAGCTCATGAGCGCTGCAAAGATGAGGTTATGAACGCGTTTTCTACCCACAAAAATGTGGCATTAAAAGGAAGAAAACGTATCATTTTTACAGTGAATGGGAGGAAGAGTTCTTTTTTACTAACGTGAAAGAAAACTGCGTGCGTCTCATCTGCGCTGCTACTGTGGCGACGCACAGTCGCACGTCCTTATTTTGAAAGAGTAGATTTTTTAAAAATCTTACATAATTGATCATTTGTACAAACATGGTTCAGAGTTTATGATTTGATAACTGTTGTAAAAATTGAAAAAGATTTTCTGCAAAATGTTGTGGAAGTGATCATTTGAAAATGAAACACTTGGATATTGCATATTGAAATGGATCTGTTTCCTACCTTGTTTAATCAGTCAGTCAGTCATCTTCTTATCCGTCTGTCCCTTTTGGGGTTGCGGGGGTGCCGGAGCCCATCCCGGCTGATTTAAGGCGAAGGCCAGGGTACACCCCGAACCGGTCGCCAGTCTGTCGCGGGGCCTTGTTTAATCATACTGAAATAATTATTGTGATGGATCATAAACAATCAGTGTCTTCACATAGAATATTATTAATAATAATATCAAATTAAAGGTAAACTGTGTAACTTTGTTATTTCAGTAGTGTATTATCAGAGTGGTAGCCCTTTGCATTACTCAGTGCCCTTGAAGTAGCTCTCATTTTCAAAAAGGTTGGTGACCCCTGGTCTAGAGTATTGCAGATATTATTTGTTGCCTTTGTCGGGTCAGCTTGCTAGTACTTTTGTGTTGCCTATTTGTTGCCGCTCGGTCTTGCTCACTAAACACTGAAACTTTTGTTGCTTCAAAACATTAGTTGGAAGGATCCAGTTTGGTGACCTCATGATCGGATCTCTGCTTTTTGTGGATGATGTGGTCCTGTTGGCTTCATCGGACCATGATCTCCAGCTCTCACTGGATCGATTTGCTGCCAAGTGTGAAGCGGCCGGGATGGGAATTAGCGCCTCCAAATCCGAGACCGTGGTCCTCACCTGGAAAAGGGTGGAATGCCTCCTGAAGGTCAGGACAGGGTCCTGCCCCAAGTGGAGGAGTTTAAGTATCTCGGAGTCTTGTTCACAAGTGGAGGAAGGATGGAGCGGGAGATCGACAGGCGGATCGATGTGGCGTCAACAATAGTGAAGACGCTGCATTGGTCGGTCGTGGTAAAAAGAGAGCTGAGCCGAAAAGCAAAGCTCTCGATTTACAAGTCGATCTACGTTCCTACCCTCACCTATGGTCACCAGCTGTGGGTGGTGACCAAAAGAATGAGATCATGGATACAAGTGGCCGAAATGAGCTTCCTCCGCAGGGTGGCTGGGCTCTCAGTCAGAGTTCGGGCGAGGAGCTCTGCCATCCAGGAGGAGCTCGGTGACGAGCTGCTCCTTCTCCAGGTTGAGAGGAGCCAGATGGGGTGGTTCGGGCATCTGGTCAGGATGCCCCACGAGCGCCTCGCGGGTGAGGTGTTTCGGGCACCTCCCACCGGGAGGAGACCAAGGGGCAGACCTCGGACCCGCTGCAGATACTATGTCTCACAGCTGGCCAGGGAACGACTCGGGATCCTTCTGGGTGAGCTGGAGGATGCAGCTGGGGTGAGAGAAGCCTGGACTTTCCGTTTGACGTTGTTGACCCGCGACCCAGCCCCAGATAAGAGGAAGACGACGGAACGGAAATTAAACTAAAGAGAAATTAAAGAATTTGATAAAAAAAATTCTTACTAGTGGAGAACAATGAATGAAACTGCTTTTTTTTTTCTTAAATTTTAATGATTTAGTGCTAAGAAATAAGTTATGGGTTAGGGTTTTGGCACTCATCTTCTGGACATTACAGGCTGCTGTTCAATGATTTACCTTGCAGTCACTGTCCAAGAGAAGTTAGAGCTCAACTTCTACCTTGGTCAGAGCTTCCATCATGTTCCAGAATTGATGGGGGACAGCCTAGCTTAAGCTTTTTTCTTTCTATTTCAGTGTGTGTACATGTTCAACTGTTGGTGGTGACTGCAGAGTAGTTCCACATTAATGGAGTCTGGACATCCTAGAACAAAGACATCACAAAAACAAATTAAGGAAGGAGACCAACTAAAAAAGAAATGATGGAAAGTCTCACCAGGTTACCAGGGACAATGGCTCTGAAGAGTGAAGATGTAAAGGAAGAAATGATGTCTCCATCATTTAAAAGAGAACTTTCTGAAAGCCAAGAGGAAAGCAACATGAAGATGAAGACTCATGACAACATCAAGAAGGAAGGAAAGGAGGACAGAAAATTATTCTGCTGTGATGAATGTGAACAAAGCTTTACACAAAAGTCAAGTTTAAACCGACACACGAAAATCCACACAGGAGACAAACCATTCTGCTGTGATAAATGTGGACAAAAATTTAATCAAAAGTCAAGTTTAAAACGACACATGAGAATCCACACAGAAGAAAAACCATTCAGGTGTGATGAATGCGGACAAAGATTTGGTAAAAAGTCACACTTTAAACAACATATGAGGGTCCACACAGAAGAGAAACTATTCTGCTGCGAGGAATGTGGACAAAGATTTAGTAAAAAGTCCCACTTTAATCTACATAAGAGGGTCCACACTGGAGAGAAACCATTCTGCTGTAATGAATGTGGACATGCATTTACTCAAAAGTCAGTTTTAAACCGACACATGAGAATCCACACAGGAGAAAAACTATTCAGCTGTGATGAATGTGGACAAAGCTTTACTCAAAAGTCTGTTTTAAACCGACACGTGATAATCCACACAGGAGACAAACCATTCAGGTGTGATGAATGTGGACAAAACTTTACTCAAATGACAAGTTTAGACCGACACAGGAGAATCCACATAGGACACAAACCATTCAGGTGTGACGAATGTGGACAAAGATTTAATCAAACATCTGATTTAGACCGACACATGAGAATCCATACAGGAGAGAAATTATTCAGCTGTGATGATTGTGGATAAACATTTAGTCTAATGTCTACCCTAAACCAAAACATAAGAATTCAAACTGGAGACAAACCATTCAGCTTTTCAAGTTTTTTCTAACTTTAAACAGTCGTTTGTGTTCAGTATGATGGATCGACTTTAAAAGGAGAAATGTTTTCACAGGTTTTAGTATTCATTGTTTATGTGTGTCTTTAATGGGTTTGATTTGATTAAATGAGATTATTTTTTATTTTTTGACTAGATCTGGAATCTAATATGAGATATTAATATATCTAATAATAATATCTAATATGAGGGTGGAGACGGTGGCCGCGTGGTTAGCGCGTTTGCCCGCGGACCGGAAGGTCGCGGGTTCGCGTCCCACGGAGAGCACGTCTAGGGTCCTTGGAGAAGACACCTAGCCCCCACTTCTCCCACCATTGGCGCCGTTGAAGGGCAGCCTGCTGCGGTGTAAGGAGTGCAGCAAACAAATTTCCCCGGTGAGGGATGAATAGAGTAATTCAAAATAAACAAAAAAATAAAAAAATATTAGATTCTCTAGAATCTAATATGAGATATTAGATTCCAGATCTAGTCAAAAGTCAAGCTTAAAAACACACATGAAAAGCCATTCAGGTTGCACGTGATCCAGCTGTGATTAACTTAGAAACTATTATATGACACGCAGAAGAAAGGTTGTTTTGTTTGGAAGTTTGAGGTGAATAATCTCATGATCTTTGGTCTTTGAATGGTCACATGCCCGTTCCCACAAGAAAATAAAGTCAAATTTTTTGGGGGATTTTCTTGAGATTATTGCTATCTACAATGGTTAACTGAAACAGGGAGGATGTTTTCAATTTTTGGAAATTGTGTTTCAATGATTGAATTATTTTGAATTTCTTGTGGTGAGTTAAGATAGTGACCAGTTGTTTTTTTTTTTTTAAATATACATATATATAATTATGAAGCAAAGCTCTAAACTTGATGTGTCAGATTTGTTGAAATTAGTGATCATTTTTCTCAATCCTTTTACCAATCAGGTTCAGATAAAAACAACTTTTGTATCACTCTGTGCAGTTTTACAGAATTTGATTTTTGTTTTGCTTCATTATGGCCTGCAATTTCTCTTATTTAAGCTAATGGGGTTTTTTTTTGTTTTGATATTATTATCACCAATAAATTGTCAAAGAATTTTTTTTTGTGTCTGAATTAGTAAACTATGTGGAGTGCATCTTCTTTTAACCACTAAAACTTAAATGACCCATCCACGCAACTTTTGTGTTAATGTCAGTCAACAAAAATAAAATAAACTTATTAAAATCAAAACGTGAGAATAAGACATTCCTGTACTTTCTTCAGGCATTTATGGAATCAGGCCTCCACAAATTGTACACGTGGAGCCAAAAATCAAATTAAAACTCCCAGGTGGCCTGCATGTCCTCTCCTCTGGATGAAGACAGTGGCATTATAAAAAGAGCTACTGCACAGTTTTTAAGTAAATGATAATCAAAGGAGATAAATAGGTGTTCCACAAAGAGTTACAGATATTGCACGTGATTGGAATTGTTCATTGTAGAGTCATTCATTGAGGCGCTGGCTCAGTCGTAAAGTGTTTGTCCTTGGACCGGGAGACGGCGGCTCGAATTCCACTGAACTGCTTAGGTGTCCCAGAACAGACATCTAATCCCCTCGTTGCTCCCACCATTAGCACCGTTGTGTGGGTGCCTGCTGCAGGGCAATGCAGCACAGGAATTTTCCCATTGTGGGACTAATAAAGAAATTCTTGTCACAGCAGCAGGAAGGAAAGACCTCCTGAATCTCTCCTTCGCACATTGAGGGTGCAGCACTCTGCCACTGAAGCTGCTCTCCACAGTGCTGACAGAGTATCCTGTAAGGGGTGGACTCATTGTCCAAATTGGATGTCAGTCTTTGCTGGACCCTCCTGTCACCCACCTCTCGCACCGAGTCCAGGGAGCAGCCCAGGGCAGAGCTGGACTTCCTGATGATTTTGTTGTAGTTTAGCTCCAAGATCATCAGCCTTCATCTGAGATCCCTCTCCATCTTCTGCCATCAACAGACCTTCAGGAATGAGGAAGACCACAAGGATTCACATCATTTGAGCAGCTTCCCTCAGGCACTGTCTCCACTGCAACACTCAAAACTCGAGAATAACCTTTGTGTTTTGAGCTTTTGTACATGTGTATGCTTAAAAATATCTGCATACAATTTAATACCTTTCATGAAGAAAGCAAAGCACACATAAGTTGGGGTGTGTTGATAATGACAATCTTATCATAATGTTTGGGACATTATGATGGGACAACACCATGCTGACTCTCAACACAAAGATCTTTTTAATGTTTGTTTGTTTTTTTTTTTCATTAACCAGTAGTCCCAGGGATGGCTTGGACTGGACCCATTGGGAATCGAATCAGGTTCTGCCGGTTGAAAGACGTAAACTTTACCACTGAGCCAACGCCTCCTGGGACCCCTCAACACAAAGATGAAGGTTTATTGACCGTGTGTGCTGAGTACGCCACTGTACAGCAGGGAAGCCTGGACATTGTTAATGTACCAAGAGCAGCGACTAAACGTTTTCCACCTTAGACCCTAGACCTTAGATGTCTCTTTGACATTGGCAAGATTGAGTATCCAACGCGGATGTCCTGACCCAGACGAGCATGTTCAGTATGTTTGTCATCCTCTTACAGAGGCACCTGCGGTGGCTAGGCCATGTATACAGGATGGACGTTGAACTCATTCCAAAGGACATCTTCTACAGGGAGCTAGCCAAACGAACGCAACCAACTGGTTGACCTGCCCTGCGGTATAAAGATGTCTGCAAGAGGAATCTGAAGTTGTGCAATATCAAAGCAGCAGATCTCAAGTCAGTGACCTCTGACTGCTATAGGTGGTGTACAACTGTCAAAATCGGTATCAAGCGGGCCAAGGAGAACAAAGAGATGCAGCGCAAGGCCACAAAGACCCGGAAACGGCAAAAAAGTCAGTCTGCCTATGCTCCCCCCGTCTCATACCACCTGTCTTATTTGCAGCAAGTGTGGTAGAAGCTGCAGCCACCGACGGGGTAATAGTAATATACTGGAAAAAGACAAGTAATAGTAATAAATACAGTAGGTTCCGGGAACAATGGCAAAGCTGCAGAGAATGTTGTTAAAACACAGGTTCAAGCTAATGGCAGTCCTCCAGGACTCCTTCCAGAGAAGAATGGACACCTACGCTGAAAAGGAGGTGTTCATAATGGCTACAGCTTTGGATATCCGCTTCAAGCTGAAGTGAGCCCGTGGTCCAGAGCTGGAGAGATTGGCATCACTGCTCACCACTGGCCACAGCCAGCGCCAGCAAAAGCACAAGTGCACCAACTGATGGTGCTGCATTTTCACCGCCTGCTAAGCGGCCTCTCCAGGAAGATGACTTCCTGGACAGCATCACTAACGGTAGTCCAGCTGGAGGTCCAGAATTACTTCAGGAAGCCTTCCTTAGACAGGTCCAACAATCCTGTCCTACTGGAGCACCCAGGACAGTGAGTACCCCCACCTGCCCTTACTGCTAAATACCTGGGAGTTCCAGCCACATCTCCAGTGGACCCCCTGTTCAGTTTTGGGGATTATCTTTCACCCAGAGAGATGTCTACTGTCAGAAACAGTATTTGAGTAGCTCATGTTCATCCGTTCGAATGATTACATTCATAATTACAGGAAACTGATGTGAAGGATAGTTTGTATATATCACAGTAGTAGTAGTATTGTGTAGTTTAACATTATGGACCAATAAGAAAAAAACTTTGAAAAATGATAAAAATACAAATTGTGTGTTGATCATTTCAGTCAAGAAAGTCCAGACTCGGCGGTACGATTATGTAAATGTAATAGAAATGATGAATACCAAAGTAATAGTAATATATTGCCTATAATAGACCCCATCCCTGGCTGCAGCTCCCGCATTGGCTTATTTAGCTACAGTCGACGCTGCACAAACAGATAAGTATCTATTTGCAGACTCCATTGTCTCTAGAAACAGAAGGATGCCAACATAAAAATATAACGTCAGATCTTGATCAATTATCTTTGTATAACACATTTTATTCACCTCAAGCAACATTAATAAAATTTCCAAGTGAACAGATTGTCATTAGTGAAGAGTTTGAGCAGAGAACCAACAATCAGCACACAATCAAATAAATTAATAATTATGCAGCCTGATTTGCTCATGTTTTTATCATCTTCTGTATTTTATTTAAGTTTTTTTCTTTTGATATCTATGAACTAGTCTGTCTGTGTTCATAATAAATCCTAAATATTATAGTTTTTAGTAATTTTGTGGGGACATGATGGTCAAGAGCGATGTTTAATTTTAGTCAGAAGATTTAGAAGTTGTCAATGATTCAGAAAATTGTGACTTTTAAAAAAAGATAGCATATCACTTATATTTTGTGAGGCATATTTATTTTTTTCGGCGTTGTGGTCATAGTTTACGTTGTCAATAGATAATTTTATTAAAGCTGCACGTGTTTAACAACTTTTTCACTTACAGTGCTCGATCTGAGCCGAGAAAAAGATAAATAAAAATTTAGACCGATTTTTAATAAAAAGAATTAGGGTTCGCTTTATACAGGTGTGCACGTTATAGTTGAATAAATACAGTAGTATTTAGGGCTAAGAAATAAGCTAAACTGTGAGAGCTCAGCTTGAGGACATTAAAGGCCGCAGTTCAACAATTTATTTTGTAGTCACTGTCCAAGTTGCTAGATCTCAACTTTCTCCATCATGTTCCAGAATTGATGGGAGACAGCCTAGCTTAACATTTTATTCTGTCTATTTCAGTGTGTGTAGATGTGCCGCTGTTGATGGTTACTGCGGAGAAGTTCCAGGCTAAAGGAGTCTGAACATACTGGATCTACGTTCTCATCCTAGAACAAAGACATCACAAGTAAAACTACAGGAAGGAGACTAGCTGTCAATGAAATGATGGAAAGTCTCACCAGGTTACCTATAAGAATGCCTCTGAAGAGTGAAGATGATGAAGAAGAAATTATGTCTTTATCATTTCCAAGAGAACTTTATCCAAGCCAAGTGGAAAGCAACATAAAGATGAAGACTCGTGACAACAATATAGAGGGACTGGTTAAATCAGAAACAAATGAAGAGGATTTTGGAACCACACAAGTAATTAGTAATCCAGATCCAAGCAGTTATTTAGAACTAAAGAGTGAGTCCGATGCTTCGGGCTTACCTGAGATTAAATACATTAAACATAAAATGAAAGATGGTGACACATATTGTAAAGTCAAAAAGATACATGAATCAAATGTGATCAGTGGTGTGGAGTGTAACACTGCTAAAATATTCTTCAACAACTCTGAATGTACAAAAGAGTGTAAAGATCAACAATATCCTCAGAACCCTTTAATGAATAGGCCTGCAAGCTGTTTGAATGAAACAGCTCAATTAAAAGTAGATTGTGAGAAAAAAGAACAGACAGGAAAAATTAGTTGTGATGTTAGTGGCGATATCTTTAGTTTTAAACAAAATCTCAAGACGCAAATGAGAATGCACATAGGGAAGAAACCATTCTGCTGTGATGATTGTGGACAAAGCTTTACTCAAAAGTCAAGTTTAAACCGACACAGGAGAATCCACACAGAAGACAAACCATTTGGGTGTGATGAATGCGGACAAAGATTTGTTAAAAAGTTACACTTTAAACAACATATGAGAGTACACACAGGAGAGAAACCATTCTGCTGCGAGGAATGTGGACAAAGATTTGGTAAAAAGTTCCACTTTACCCTACATAAGAGGGTCCACACAGGAGAGAAACCATTCTGCTGTGATGAATGCGGACATGCATTTACTCAAAAGTCAGTTTTAAACCGACACATGAGAATCCACACAGGAGACAAACTATTCAGCTGTGATTTATGTGGACAAAACTTTACACAAAAGTCAAGTTTAAACCGACACATGAGAATCCACACAGGAGACAAACCATTCAGCTGTGAGGAATGTGGACAAACATTTAGTCTAATATCCACCCTAAACCAACACATGAGAATTCACACTGGAGACAAACCTTTCAGCTGTGAAGAATGTGGAGAGAGATTTCGTCAGATGTCAAGCGTTCACAACCACATGAGAATTCACACAAGAATTAAACTATTCATCTGTAGAGAATGTGGGAAAAGATTTAGTCATGACACAACCTTAAAAAAACACATGAGAATCCACACTGGAGATAAACCTTTCCGCTGTGATGAATGTGGACAAAAATTTAGGGTTAGTGGAACTTTGAACATACACCTACGAACCCACACAGGAGAACGCCCTTTCAGCTGTGATGCATGTGGAAAAACATTTAGTCATAAGTCAAACTTAAGCAGGCACATGAAAATTCACACTTGAGCAAATTCATTTTATTGTGAAGTTCGTGGTCAATTATTTAGAGGGCATTAAGTTTTTTAACATCATCTGTATGTTTACACAAAATAGAAGAATTTACTGTGAATGCGATGACAGAGTTATACGGACTGACTTCACTAATATAAACCCTTAGCCAAACCATCCACTGCTCATTCCATTCCAGTATACTGTATATCACAAACAGGAATCACACACATCTCAGATCACACCCACATAAACATACCTCATTTCAATTCCTGCACCCCAAATACATAGCGTCTCACACTATAATTTCTCTTGAAACCTTTCTCACCACGTTTAACTTTGCCATCTTAAACATCTGCTCGCTTGTAAACAAATCTTTCGTTATTGATGATCTAATTTTGGATAAAAATATTGACTGTCTCTTTTTAACTGCAATCTGGCTTGGTGCAGAGGCACCGTCTGTTCTCACTGAGGCTTCACCTCCTAATTTTAGTATTTTATTTTCAACCAGAGATGGAAGAAGGGGTTGTGGTACTGCATCAATTGGTCATAACACAATTTTAAACTAATCAATAACTTTTAATCATTATGGGTCATTAAAGCACCATGTTTTTATTTTTATTACCCCGCCTATCTCATGCTGAACTGTTTACAAATCTCCAAAGCCTTCCCTTTATCTAATATAGGAATTTTCAGAGTTTTTATCAAGTATCTCTATTGAATATGTTCAGATTTTAATAACTGGGGATTTTAACATATTGTACATATTGATAATAATTCTGATCCTTTTTTCAAAAGCGTTTTAAAAATTTTAAATGGCTTTGATTTTTATCAACATGAAACACGGCCAAATCACAACAGAGGACACACCGTGGTTCTGATCATCACTTCTGGCCTGTCCACTGGTGTGTCCTCTGTTGTTGACCTCGCCTTTGCAGACCATTGCTGTGTTTTTTAACGTCTCTGGTTTTAGCCAAAGGGAAGCCCCTGTGAGAGCTGTGAGGAAACGATATATAACTTCTGAAGTGGCTCAAAATCTTATTAATATCTTAACTGAAACTCCTACTCTGTTTTTACCTACATCTGATGATTTTATAATTGATCATTTTAACAGTAAATTGAAATCAGCAATTGATGCTGTTGCTCCGCTTAAAATGAAAGAGTTTTTACTTTACTTTTTTACTTTTTGGTGAGACAAAACCAATCCCAGCATGGCATTACACTCAAGTTAAGCAGCTGAAAAGGAATTTCAGGAGAGCAGAGAGAAAATGAAGAAAAACTAAATGAACAATTCATCTTGATACTTTAAAGGAGCAACTTAAATACAATAATAACACCATCAAACAAGGGAGCACACTCCATTTTTCAAATCTTATTGCAGAAAAAAAACCCAACCCAAAGTTTCTTATTAAAACATTAAACATTTTATTAAATGCAGATTTTAAAAAGTCATCTATGACAGCGTGTTAATAGCATTTACCCTATTTCTCACTGTGTACAAGTGATGCTTTTGCTTTGGTAAGTGTCCGGCTTTTATGTGATTTGTTTTACTTTACTTGCTTTCTGTTTTTGTAATGAAGATGGCGCAACCTGTATATGTTTGATCCCCAAAATAAATGTAAGTACGTGCAATCTTTTAGTCATCATATATGCAACCGTTGGACGTGTCAGGTGATGGTGGGTCATTTCTGAAGAAAAAAAATGTTTTTAGAGGGCGATTCTATGGAGAACGAAAATGCGACTTTATTACAAAATGAAATGAAAAAGTTATTACATTTTGGACGTTTATTACAAAATGCACCGTTATTACAAAATGCGGCTCAACAGTGCCTCAGGCAGTTGTTAGAAAATCTACAATCACCGCATCATTGCATAAGTGGCAGGGCTGAAGGCGTGTGGAAAAAATAATCTATAGTCTGAAAATTACGGCAATGTAGAAAGAAGCCTAGACAATTATATGATAATCCACACAGAAGCAAGACAGTATTCTTTTGAAGTTTGTGGTAAATAATCTCATATTGTTGGTCTTTGAATGTTCACGTGCTTGTTCGCACAAGAAAATGAATTCAAATTATTTGGAAAATTTTCTAAAGAGTATTTTATCTGGAATGGTTAACTAAAACTGGGAGGACATTTTCATTTTTCAGAAATTGGTAAATCTGTGTTTCATGGATTGAATTATTGGTTATTGTAAACTACATGTGGTGAGTTACAATTATGACCAATCAGTTGTTTGTTTAAAATGATATCATAGAACAAGACTCCAGATGTGATGTGTTAATCAGATTAGTGACAATTTTTCTGAATTTATTTTACTAATCAGATCAAAATAAGATTTGTACCTCACTGTGCAGTTTATTGGATAGATTTTGTTTTGCTACATGTAATTAACTTTTTTGTTTTGTATGCCTGCATTTTTTTATCTAAACATTTGTTTTCTTTCAAGTTGTTTAAATAAATAAAAAAATGAATTACTCTATTCATCCCTCACCGGGGAAATTTGTGTGCTGCATTTCTTACACCGCAGCAGGCTGCCCTTCAACGGCACCAATGGTGGGAGAAGCGGGGGTTAGGTGTCTTCTCCAAGGACCCTAGACGGTGGTCTCAATGGGAATCAAACCCGCGACCTTCCGGTCCGCGGGCGAGCGCTCTAGCGCTGATCCACCGTCTCCCATTTAATGTGTAAATGTACAATAAATTATAAAAGAAAATTTTCTGTGTCTTAAGTGGTGATATATGTGGGGTGCACCTCATTTTAACAACCAAAATAACAGATTGTCAGAATTATTTTTGTTTTTTTGCAAAGGCATTTACAAAGCAAAGAACACAAGCCAAGTATTCTGAAGATACAAATGAGGGTTTGATTTATTTCATTGGTGTACTGCACCTTTAAGATGGGCAGCCCGTATTGGCCTATAAGACACATAAATTAATAACAAACAAGCAGATATATTTCACAGTCATAAGTCCATTAAACATCAAAAGTTTTTTTATGTGTAGAAAACTGGGTGGCAGTGTCCGCGATGATTGGTATAAAGAATGTGAAGAAACGACAGACTTGAAGGTAGAGATGAAGATAATGAAGTTCTTTCTGGTGGGGTCTAGGAGGAACAGGACCAGGAATGAATATATCATAGGAACAGCACCAATTAAATGAATAGGTTATTTCAAGAGGCTACAAAACAAATAAACCTGGGATTGGATTAAATTGATTCTCCGGTGAAAAATCTAAACCAAATGGCTGTCATGATGTAGATGTGCAAAGAGGAGGAGGACCCAAATCCAGTAAATAAACGGGATTTATTAACAGAAGTCAGGCAAGGCCACAGTGGTGGATGAAGTACTCACTTTTTGTACTTAAGTAAAAGTACAGATAATTAGGCAAAAAAAAATACTTAAGTAAAAGTACCAATAAAAAAAATCTACTTAAGTAAAAGTACAAAAGTAGTTGGTGTAAATTGTACTTTTTAAGTAAAAAGTAAAAATATTTGACCAGAATTCAAATGTAATTTTTTGTGCTATAGGGTGTCACCATGGTAACTAGGATAAATACTCTGCAGGGGTGTGACCCCCCTCTCCCGCCTCTTTTGGTCCACAAAAAATAAAAGAAAAGGAAAGGGGACAAGTCAAGCTATCCCCTAGAAGGGCCAGTGAATGGGCCGCCAAAATGGAGGAAAATGACACTTATTTTTAAAATGTTTTGGGGGGGAGGCCCCCAGTCACTATATATTGGCTTTGTCAAAGCCCCACCCCCCTTTGGAAAATTCTAGATCCGCCCCTGCTCTGTGTAACTATGGCTCAACTTTTTATTTAGAAGTAAACACAACGAACAACGATCTTCTGACTCTTTTTAATTTGTACTAGATTTGATGTTAGGTTTTTGGCGCTGAATGAATGCGGGAAACGTTTCTCGATTCATTACTTCTTCTCCCGATCAACTGCTTCTTTTGATTTTGGCGATGTGGCATCAAGATGCGCTAAAAAAAACCTGTGTATTTTTCAAATTCCTCAATGAAAATGTAACGAAAAATGTAAAACACACTTTTAAAAAGTAGCGATAAAAGTACCGGTCTCAAATTTTACTTAAGTAAAGTACAGATACACCATTTTTTTACTTAAGTACAGTAACGAAGTGTTACGTTCCACTACTGCAAGGCTGTAAGGCAAAAGCATAGGCTTATCACCAAGGGATGTCTTTAAAAATATAACATAGTTCAATGATATAAACTTGGTCAGGAAGCCATGAAGACCTGGCTGGAAGGAATGGTGATGACCCGATAAAGAAGTCAGGAGTGATTGCCTTTAAATGTGCAGCAGGTAGAATGATCCACAGATGTGTGGCATCAGGATAATGTGTGGCCCACAGGTGTCCAGCATCAGGTTGAGATCTGGGAGAGAGGAAAGTCCAGGGCTCCCTCTGGTGGCAGGTGAGGGGATCATGACAATGGCTTTGAGATCTTGTCAAATGGTAGAAAAAGTTTCAAAAAAGTCTTCTGGACAGTTTAATTCTTCAACGAGACGTTTCGACTTCCATCCGGAAATCATTTTCAATCTGAATGAAATGGACTGGAACCTGGATCCATTTATACTAACCTGAGTAACAGGTAAAAAATTTGTAAGAAGGGCTCGACCAATGAGAATGTTCCTTAAGATGGCCGTGAATGGCTCCTATTGTAGCCACAGACCAGTAAACAAACCTATTATAAAAATGCTAAAAGCCTAGTGAAAAGAGAAACCTGCTAACGAGAGGCGTGAAACTGAGTCACGAGGTGTCATCTTTAGTCCATGGCTTCAAAAGGCTGCTATAGATACCGGGCAAAACGTATCTAACGTATCTAATCTTGTCAAATGATTTTTGAATTCCTATATTCACCTAGTTCAGGCGTGGTCAAACTACGGCCAGCGAGCCACATGGGTTAAACGTTTTAATCCGGATCGCCGAACTTGAAAAAGTTAAATAAACATACCTTGTTGGTTTTGTTTTCTCTGCAATTCTAATCTTTTGCCACTAGATGGCGCGCTCGGAATATATTGGCTTTGTTGAGAAAACAACAACAACACAACAACAAGGAGACACCCATTAAAATATGTGTGTCTCCTTGATATGTCTCCCACACCTCGTGGAGTTTAACTAGATGGAACTGTCCACTCACTCATACACTCACAGTCACTCACACTCTCTCTCTCTCTCTCTCTCTCTCTCTCTCTCTCTCTCTCGCACACACAGTCACTCACTGACTCACACAGTCACTCACTCAACTCACACACACATACACACACACACACAGTCAGTCACTCACTGACTCACACACAGTCACACTCACACAGTCACTCAAACACACAGTCACTCAAACACACACACACACAGTCAGTCAGTCACTCACTGACTCACACACAGTCACTCACACACACAGTCACTCACACACACAGTCACTCACTCAACTCACACAGACTCACTCTCTCTCTTTCACTCACACACACAGTCACTCACTCTCTGTCTCTCACTCACACACACTCATACACACTCATACACACAGTCACTCACTCTCACACTTTCACTCACACACACACACAGTCACTCACTTTCTGTCTCTCACTCACACACACTCATACACACTCATACACACACAACACACAGTCACTCACTCTCACACTTTCACTCACTCACACACACACAGTCACTCACACACACAGTCAGTCAGTCAGTCACACACATTCACTCACACACACATTCACTCACTCACTCACTCACTCACTCACTCACTCACACACACACACACACACACACACACACACACACACACACACACACACACACACACACTAGACAAAAAATTAGTCAAAACAAAAATTTAGCATCAATTTTTCTCTATATTTCAACATTTTTCCTTCTTTATTCATTCTTCATTTTAAAAAATAAACGTCATCATCAGGAAGGTTTGTTTACTTCCTGGTGTCACACTGAAATCTTCCGCAGGAAACACGAGCTGCAAAAGCCAAACGAAAAATTGAAGGAGTGAACGGAGTCAAATCGAACATCCAAATTGGGACAAAGAACTGTTTTCCAGGTAAGAATGGATAGATTATTGTAAATCATTCTAGATTATAATGAGTCATTATAGTATAAGAATTAATCAGTAATTAACAAGCTGGTAAGAAGGAAAGAGTAAAGATCGTAATGAACGAAACGCTTTCTGTTAGCATTTCTCTATTAGCTTAAGAAGCTCAGCAAAAAAAAAGAATTTAAAATTTCATATTTTAAAGTTCCACGAAATAAATCCAGAAGAAAGTATTGAACAGAAACACAGTATATTTTTATTTTATCGCCCGTGGGGAAATAACGTTGCTGCATTGGGTGGTACCTAAAACCCGGAATGACACTGAACAGAACCCGGAATGGTCCGATTTCATGTTTTTTTTTTTTTTTTCCGTCGTCTTCTGCTTATCCGGGGCCTCGTCGCAGGGGCAACAGCCTCAGACGGGAAGCACAGGCTTCTCTCACCACAGCTGCATCCTCCAGCTCACCCAGAAGGATTCAAAGTCGTTTCCCGGCCAGCTCCAGCAGGGGTCTGCCTCTTGGTCTCCTCCCGGTGGAACGTAGCCCAAACACCTCACCAGCGAGGCGCTCAGGGTGGCATCCTGACCAGATGCCCGAACTACCCCATTTGGCTCCTCTCGACTTGGAGGAGGAGCAGCTTGACACCGAGCTCCTCCCAGATGGCAGAGCTCCTCACCTGATCTCTGAGTGAGAGCCCAGCCACCCTGCGGAGGAAGCTCATTTCGGCCGCTTGTATCCATGATCTCATTCTTTCGGTCACCACCCACAGCTGGTGACCATAGGTGAGGGTTGGAACGCAAATCGACTTGTAAATCGAGAGCTTTGCTTTTCAGCTCAGCTCTTTCTTTACTATGACAGACCGAAGTAGTAAAGAACGCGTCCTACTTATTGCTGACGCTGCACCAATTTTTTACTCCTTCAGTATATAATCTTATTTTTAATATTTTATTTTTCAGATTGTATATCGGATACTGTAGGAAGTGAGCACTCTAAATGATTTCAGGAAAGCTCTGATAGTTTTGACAAACGTTTGTCCTTGTTTTAAGTAGAAATATTTTTAAGTAGAAATGTACTTAAATACTAAAAAAAGGGCTCATTTTACAGAAAGCTGTACATAGATGTAGGTATTATTACAATTTATGTATATCATATTTTCTTTTTGGTACCTAAAACCCGGAATGATGCGAACCGGACCAGGAACAGACTAAACATGCTAACTTTGGGTTAATAATGCCTGTACCTGGTAGAGATAACAAGCATAAATAGCAACAGTAAATAATTCCTTAATTTTATTAAATTGCTGTATTATGTAGAACATGGGTCAGAGTGGCCAGACTGAGATGATTTGGACATGTGCAGAGGAGAGAGAGAGTACATCAGAAGAAGGATGCTGGGTTTGGAACCAACAGCAAAGAGGACTAGAGGAAGACCAAAGAGGAGGTTCATGGATACATAGAAGGAAGACATGAAGATAGTTGGTGTGACCGAAGAAGATGCAGCAGATAGGGTTAGATGGAAGAAACTGACTTGCTTTGGCGCCCCCTGAAGGGAAATGCCGAAAGGAGAAGGAGTGTCAAAGTCCGGTCCTTGAGGGCCGGTGTCCTGAAGGTTATCCATGTGTTCCTGGTTCTGTTATGTTTTAAAGGCGTGAAGCACCAATACAGGTGCATTATTGCCACCTACTAACTCCTCTCCTCCTCAACAACCATCTTCTTCTTCCCCTGCGGTTTCAAAAATTACTAAGGCGACCATAGCTCGGAGAGAAGGTGCACTTTATGTTTTATGTGTTCCTGATTCAACACAGCTGAATCAGGAACACGTGATGTAGAACAATATCATATAGATAACTTGTAGTCATGCATACATCTATATTCAGTTTATTGTAGAATGAGTTTTTATTACTGTATGTATTGCAGTTCATTTCTACGGTGGCACAGTGGTAGAGCGAACCAGGAGTCAACTGGAAGTTCGCAGGTTCACATCCCACTGAGTGCACGTCTAGAGTCCTTGGAGAATACACCTAACCCCCCGTTTCTCCCACCATTGGCGCTGTCATAGGTGGCAGCCTGCTGCGGTTTTGGCAGGGTGGAACAGGTGGAGAAAAGTATCAGGTGTGATGTGTGACAGAAGAGTCTCAGCTAAAATGAAAGGAAAAGTGTACAAAACCGTGGTGAGACCCGCCATGCTGTTTGGTCTAGAGACAGTGGCACTGAAGAAAAGACAGGAAGCAGAGATGGAGGTAGCAGAGATGAAGATGCTGAGGATCTCTCTGGGAGTGACCAGGATGGACAGGATCAGAGGAACAGCACATGTTAGAGGTTTTGGGGATAAAGTTTGAGAGGCAAGACTGAGATGGTTTGGACATGTGCAGAGGAGAGAGAGAGAGTACATCGGAAGAAGGATGCTGGGTTTGGAACCACCAGGAAAGAGGACTAGAGGAAGACCAAAGAGGAGGTTTGTGGACGTAGTGAAGGAAGACATGAAGATTGTTGGTGTGACCAAAGAGGATACAGCAGATAGGGTTAGATGGAAGAAACTGACTTGCTGTGGCGACCCCTTAAGGGAAATGCCGAAAGAAGAAGAAAAATTTAAAAAAACTTTTTAAATTGTATGACTTAACAGGGGGAAACGTTTGTCAAACATGTCAGATCTTGTCTGAAATCACTCTGAGTGCTCACTTCCCACAGTGTATCCAATGTTCCGTTCCGCTTTGTGCATTCCGGGTTTTATGTATCGCCGCTGCATTACACAGCCACTATGGTGCCAGTGGAGGGAGTAACTGGGTTTTAGATGTCCTCTCAAGGGACACTCTCCAAATACAACCGGCCACTTCTTTGTTCAAGATGGCAATTCTCCCTCTGAGCTGTGCCTCCCTTTTCTTTAAATTTCTTACTCAATTCATTGAAAGTTACAATAAATTTCATTTTGTTTTACTGCAGCATAACTTTTATACAATCGCCATATATTTTAGAGCTCTCCTTTGATATTAAGATGCCTCATTAATATTTTAACAAACATCTTTTTTTCTTATTTTTTGATTTAAGAAACTATATCCTCTCAGGTGGAAATTTTTCTTTATTTTATAAAACAATTTTATTTTGGTGAAATTAATGGATGATGAAGTTCTGGAGATCCAGCAGATGGAAAATTATCCACTGTGTCAAATCTGTAGAGAACTTTTTTTTTTCATTATTATTGTGTTATATTTGTCTCTCATGGAGAAATTATTTTTTGCTGCATTGCACTGTACTGCACTCCACTCCCAGAGGTGAAATTGGGCCTAAAAAAATCCAGCCCGACCCGACGCGGGTATTAAAACCCGGCCCGAGCCTGACCAATTAATGTGATTTGCAGGCCCGAGCCCGAAACAAGCCCCGAAAGGTCATATATTATTTGTGAGGACTCGGGAGGAGGAGTGTTATTTATGAATAGGAACATTTTCAGGAACACGCTTTTTTAATAATAATAAAAAAAAATCATCACACTTTAGGACCCTTAACGCTCTTGTCCTGCTTAGCGCGAAGAGGAGGGACGGTCTTTGAAACAAATGATAAAATAGATCTTTAACGATCATCACTTTTGCCAGTCCAGCTGTTTAAATGCCTGCTCAGCGTCGAGGTGCCAGTCTTTTTGGTGTCGTATGAAAGCAAAGCGCCACATTGACTACATCCAGCGAAGGCAACGCAAGTTTCTGTAGCATTTTGAACAATCAATTTGAAGTTTTTCCACACGTCACTCTTACTGGTGCGTGTTTGTCTTTTCAGTTTTCCGGCCTTTAGTTTATCCATAACTTCTTATTCCTTCATATTGGGGATACCAGTTCAAAATAGATACAGACGTGCGCAGGGGAAGATTATCAAATTAAGGGGGGGCGTTCACGTGCGCAGAGCATGCTCTGGCTCTGCGGATCCTGTTTAGTAGTTAAACATTACTTCTCTGTTTTATTATTAATTTTATAACAAGTATTTATTAGTTTAGTACCCACACCTTGTTTTAGTTTACACTTTATAAACATATATTTATTTGAAAGAAAAAAGTCAGCAAGAGAGAAGCCCGACCCGAAGTAATGATTGACATTTTAGGCCTTCGGGTCGGGCTCGGGCTTAAGATCTTACCTCTGCTACCTCCCATACTAACCTTAGGGACAGACACATGTTTACATTTCTGCATGCTTGATGAATTTTATCATTACGTTAACAAATGTAGTTTCATAAGTGGAAGCAGAAGGTCATACATTTTGATTGATCTTTGAAGCATTTGTGCAGATTTTTTTTTTTTTATTAGTTGTTTTGTCCGCTTATTCCTAACGAGGCGGTGGAGGGTGCCAGAGCCTATGCTGGATTTAAGGCGAAAGGGACGGTACACCACGATCAGGTTGCCAGTTTGTCACGGAGCCACACACACAACCATTCCCCGAAGCAATTTCATAGCGGCCAGTCAACCTAACACGCATGTTTCTGGAGGGTGGGAGGAAACCAGAGAAAACCCACACATACATGGGGAGAACATGCAAACTCTACACAAAAAGGTCAGTGTTTCAAGCCTCATCCCACCTGGGAGTCGAACCCCAATCTTCTTGCTGTGAAGCCACTTTGCTAACCATTGCTCCACATACACAAACACACGAAGGATGTAAGTGGCCTAACATTTATTAAAATATACAGTATATCACTATTCGTATGAAACACAGCCATAGTTAATCACATTTCTGCAAGTGTCACACAGCCAAGTGTTCACTGTAAGGTTTGAAACATCTGATATAAGAAGTTATTATAGATTATTTCAATATGAATTAAGTTCCATGTCTCCATGTCTTACATCCATTTATATTACATTGGAAGATTTATAATAATAACAGCAGTGACCTCATGAGTGAAATGAAAGATTAATGTAAATGATATTAGATATTATTCATAAATGTGAGGAGTTTCCTTCACACACTCAGCTGATGAGCTTCTGCTGACATGTTTTTACTGTAACTCTTCAAATGTGATGGACATGATTTTAATACATGAAGATATGAAACTTTCGTTCCGTCATTGCGGGGGCAATAGCCTCAGACAGGAAGCCCAGGCGTCTCTCACCTCAGCTGCATCCTCCAGCTCACCCGGTAGGATCTCGCGTCATTCCTCAGCCAGCTGTGAGACATAGTCTCTCCAGCGAGTCCGGGGTCTGCCTCTTGGTCTCTTCCCTGTGGGACGTGCCCAAAAAACCTCACCAATGAGGCGCTCGGAGGGCACCCTGACCAGAAGCCCTAACCACCCCATCTGACTTCTCTTGACCTGGAGGAGGAGTTGCTCGACACTGAGCTCCTCCCGGATGGCAGAGCTCCTCACCCGATCTCTGAGTGAGAGCCCAGCCACCTTGCGGAGGAAGCTCATTTCGGCCACTTGTATCCACGATCTCATTCTTTCAGTCAATACCCACAGCTGGTGACCATAACTAAGTTCAGATAGAATTCCAGATATCCAGCTTAATGGTTTTTTTTTTCTTTTATTTCAGTCTCTCTACAGACGTGCAGCAGATGGTGGTGATCACAGCGAAATCGCCTGCTGGTCTGATCAAACTGGGAAAACGTTACCATCTCATAACAAAGAAAGCAGAAAGACTGCAATAAATCCTGAATTAGGAGTAGCTGATGTTGCAGTGATGGAAAGTTTCTGCCATTTCCCAATGACATTGGCTCTGAAAACTGAAGAAGAAGTTCATCCTTTGTCACATTCAGAGACCCTTCATCAAAGCCAGATAGAAGATAAAGGAGTAGGCACTTCAAACGACAAGCCAGCTTGGCTGAAGGAATTACAAATCAAAGAAGAGGACTGTGGATTACTAGAAGTAACCAGTAACCCTAAGTCCAGCATTTATTTACAACCACAGAGTGAAAGAAAGGCTTCTGGCTCTTCTGGGATTAAATACTCTGGACTTGAAATGGAAGATGGTGATGAAGGCTGTCATCGTAACAACAGGAATGAAAAAGGAATGCCTAGTGATGTGGACTCTAACACTACTAAAACATCCACAAGCAGTTCTAAATGTACTAAACAGTTTAAGGACAAACAATCTTCCCAAAAACATCGGACAAAAAAATCTGAGAGATGTGTTGACCAAGAAGGTAACGTAAATGTTTCTCAGGAAAATATCCGGAAGAGAAAAAATATTCAATGTGATGTTTGTGGAGATATCTTTAGTGATAAAAATGTTCTTACTGTGCATATGACGATTCACAAAGGAGACAAACCTTTCAGCTGTGATGAATGTGGACACAGATTTGGGTACAAATCAGACTTGGACAAACACATGAGAGTCCACACTGGAGACAAACCTTTTAGCTGTGGCATATGTGGCCAAAGCTTTACTCAGAAGTCCAATTTAAACACTCACATGAAAAGCCACACAGGAGACAAAGCTTTCAACTGTGATGGCTGTGGGCAAAAATTTAGTTATAAGTCAGACTTGAACAAACACATGAGGGTCCACACAGGAGAAAAACCATTCAACTGTGACGTATGTGGACAAAATTTTTCTCAGAAATCAAATTTGAATAAACACATGAGAATCCACACAGGAGAGAAACCACTCAGCTGTGAAGAGTGTGGACAAAGATTTGATTTCAAGTCAGACTTGAGCAAACACATGAGAGTCCACACAGGAGAGAAACCATTCAGTTGTGATTTATGTGGACAAAGATTTATTCAGAAGACAAATTTAAATAAACACATGAGAGTCCACACAGGAGAGAAACCATTCACCTGTAATGAATGTGGACATAAATTTGGTCACAAGTCAGACTTGAACAAACACATGAGAATCCACACAGGAGACAAACCATACAGCTGTGAGGAATGTGAACAAAGATTTAGTCGCAAGACACACTTGACTGAACACATAAGAATCCATACAGGAGACAGACCATTCGCCTGTGATGTATGTGGACAAAGATTTAGTCAGAAGACAAGTTTGAATAGACACATGACAATCCACACAGGAGACAAACCATTTAGTTGTGATAAATGTGGACAAAAGTTTAGGCTAAAATTTGGTTTAGATGTACACATGAGAATCCACACGGAATTGAAACCATTTCCTTGTGAGGTTTGTGGTGAATTATTTCGGTGGCGTGAGACGTTAAAACATCACATGCAAGTCCACTCTTTGATTTGTTAACATTGAGTCAATAGTACAAAATCAACAAATAGCTCATTTGGAAAAGCTGCACTTTTCTTTGAATCATTGACACTAGTCTCTCACATAACGTCATTTCAAGAAAGTCTCTTTTTGTACAGATTAAGCAGCCAACTAATTTGTCAGGCAGCTTGCTGCTGGACAATAAGCAGATCAAATATTGCAGAACAGATGTTAGGACAAGTTTGCTTTGTGGTTTTTTGATGAATTGGATGATCAACCATAAAAAATTAAATGATTTTTTTGACAAATAAATGTCAGATGCACTTCTAAGGGAAATGCAGTTTGGTTCAAGCATTATGCCAGCCAGAGACAAATTGGATTAGATTCAACATAGACCAAAACTGATGTTTTAGACCATGTCCACACGTACTCGGGTATTTTTGACAATGTATATCCACTGTCCTCCGTTTTAGAAAAACTCTCACGTACACACAGAACCGTTTTCTAAATAACTGCATCCAAACGAATCCATACAAATACGCTTCTAAGTGTGGTTATAAGCATGCCAGACCAGTAGTGGGCAGTATTTATCTAAATTTGAGCTCTGACCTAGGAAGACTTAAGTGATGAATAATAGCCGACGGCAAGTTATTTCTCCTCCTTTGCTCCTCAACAAGTAGCAAGAGCAGATCGGTGTGTAAAAAACAGAAAGAGCGTTTTTTTTTTTTCCAGAGGATTCATGCTGCCCCGCGGTCTGATACACAAGGAAGCACACAAATGACATTTATACATTAATTGTCGCTGGTAGTGTCGTTTAAAAATGTAAAATGCCGGTTATGCATGTCCAAACGCAAAACAGGAGTTTTCTCAAAATCTTAACTTTGGTTGGAGTTTTCAAAAACAACGGTTTTGAGTGAAAAAAAAAAAACCCTATGGGTTCGTGTGGATTACAAGCCAAAACGGATAAAAATATATTCGTTTTACCAGATACCCAGCTACGTGTGGACAGGGCCTTACCGTGTCTCTGTATATGTTCTCCGCGGGTATGACGGCTTCCTCTCATACACCAAAAATCTACATCTTAGGGTTGGTAGATTGTCGATTTCCCATCAGATTGAATGTGTGTATGATGGTTTGTCTGTTTTTGTAACCCGACAACAGACTGACAATTTCGAGTGTTCTTTTCTTCTCACAGGACTACTACCGGACATCTCCTCCTAAAACCTCTATCATCCAATTCTGGAATTGAACTGGATGACAGTTCAAGTCCAAAACTGTCATCCAGTTTTGGATGACAGTTCTGGACCATTGTTGGTGGGATTCAGAAAATCATTGGATAGATGAAAAGTAGATTCTAAATGTACTATATTTTTCGGCCCATAGAGCGCACCTCTTTTGTTGTGATAAGTTTTGAACCTGAAGTGAAACCGTTGGTGTTATGAAGAATGATGAAAAAAATAAAGTTATACTCGATTGTTCTTTCTCTTGTTCTTTCTGCTTCTATCCAATGATACATATGCAAAAACACAGCTACACTACAGTCTTCCTTGTATCTTCTCTGCTCGGGTGCCCCTGGCGGCCATGAGAAAAATTGACAAAAAAGCTGCATGATTGAAAGCTTATGAAAAAGTATACACCGTAAATAACTACTTTTTTCCAAAATTGACCTCTTTTTGAAAATCGAATGAGCTTTTCAATGTTAATGTGTATTTATAGGGTTTTTTATATGATTAAAATTCAAAATCTTTAAAAAATTTCATGTTTAAATTTTAGATCTGACCAATCATTCTTTAAGATAAACTTAAAACAAAACAAAACACTGATTTGTGATTACTCACTTGTTGAAATGTTTGACTTTTCTTAAGCCTACTTACTTAGAATATCCATTATAATATATAATGTGAATAATTACAACAATCTTAGCAGAAACAGGCAAGAAACATTTAAATTATCGCCCGTCCGTCTGTCGTCTTCCGCTTATCCAGGGCTGGGTCGCGGGGGCAACAGCCTCAGACGGGAAACCCGGGCTTCTCTCACCCCAGCTGCATCCTCAAGCTCATCCGGAAGGATCCCGAGTCGTTCCCCAACCAGCTGTGGCAACATAGTCTCCCTGGCGGGTCCGGGGTCTGCCATTTGGTCTCTTCCCAGTGGGACATGCCCGAAACACCTCACCAGCGAGGCGCTCAGGGTGGCATCCTAACCAGATGCCCGAACTACCCCATCTGGCTCTTCTCGGCCTGGAGGAGGAGCGGCTCGACACCAAGCCCCTCCCGGATGGCAGAGCTCCTCCCCCGATCTCTGAGTGAGAGGCCAGCCACCCTACAGGGTAAGCTCATTTCGGCTCATTTTGTATTTTGTGCAATTTTTACAATTATCGATCGTAAAGAGGTCAAAAATATTTTTCAAATATGATAATTATTGTACACCTGGCAACACTGCTGTTTGTGAACCCTCAGGGATCGTGAGTGAGTGATGATTGGGCGCTGTACTGTGAGTGCTGGACTGTTGCTTTCAGGACATTGGGAGGGATAGTCGTTTTCTGGTTGGTTACTACCTTTGGCCCCTGATGACCCGGATTGATAATTATTGTTTTAATAATTAATCATCTCTTTGTTTTTTGTTTTTGTGAAAACTTTATTTAAAGATTTTCCATTTTTTATACAGACACACAAAAAAAACAACTTTAAGTCAAGTTATATAAAGTTACAAAATAGAGATGATTAAAGAACATGTCAACCAGTGGTATCTATCTGAGACTTGTAAAATATTTGGATCAGACATGAAACAAAAACAAAACAAAAACAAACAAACCCGAAACAAACAAACCACAAACATAAGCTGCAGCTTTCTCCATAAGTACTGGTAAATAATGCTTAAATCCTTCTCCCCTATGTAAATGACAGACCCTCAATGTATGTAATAAAAGGTGCCCATGTTTTATTATATTTTTCTATTGAGCCCCGTTTACTATACCTTAGGTACTCAATTTGAAGACACATCATAGCTTCTCTGACCCACTGAACAAAAGAAGGAGGTTGTTTGTCCTTCCACTTCACTAAGATCAGTCTCCGTGCAAGGAGAGACAGAAAAGCCAGTACGCTCTCCTGATGCGAGTTAAGGCCCTGTCTGCTCGGGAGAACTCCAAACACTGTAGTGAATGGATTGGGATCTATTTTCCTAATCATCTCTTTGTTTATGCCCAAGGTAAGTTTTTCCATCATTGATCCAAAAGAAATGTATTTCCATCATTAATTAATCAGATTTGTTGGAAAGTTTCATTTTCATTAAAAGTTTAATTATAAACAGGTCGGTTCTCTAACTCAGCGTTTTTCAACCAGTGGTCCGCGACACACGAGTATACCGTGAGAGATCGTCAGGTGTGCCGCGCGCAAATGATCCTTTTTCACATCCTACGATGATCGGGATCTACCGGTAGCTCCCAAAGATTGTTTTGATTAATCTCATGGAGTTTGTGCAAAAAAATAAATAAATTATTAAAGTGTATTTATTCATGTTTATCTGAATAAAATCTTGCCATCTTATTTAGAGACAGACAGCGCTGTCTTGCGAAAGGTTGTTTGCTGTAACCACGGACGGATACAAAGGGGATCGGGTGCCCGTACCCCTTTTGGTCCACAAGCAAAAAAAAAAAAGAAGAAGAAAGGAAAATCCTGGATCCGCCCTTGTAACCATAGCAACCCACTCATCTCTGCTTTTTGTTGCATGTTGTTCATCCCTCCCAAACACTACCCCACCTAGAGGGTCGGAGTTTCTACATGTGTTTGAGACATTAAGAGAAGATTTAGGTTGCGTTTTAAAGCAGGAAATTTACGGATTCTAATTAAATTTCACATTTTCTGCAAAAAATTCAAGAGAAAAAAAAGTTCGTTTTTTTTTTTTTTTTTTAACATTTTTGTTTGTAGGTGTACATTTTTCGATGGAAAAATGTACCTTGGCATGAAAAAGGTTGAAAAATACTGCTCAAACAGGAAGGCCCGGATTGTAACAATATGTAAATAGTGAGTTCAATAGATCCGCCTCCAGAGGGCAACCTATTGAACTTACTACTTTAGATCACTCTCTAGCGGCGAATCGATTGAACTCACTATTTACATATTGTTACACGGATGACGATGTACAACCACTGACGTGAGAATCTGAATTAGTTAAGCATGGTAGAAATTACAGTATTTCTTGAACAGTTTCCTCGGGTCTCCTAAAAGGCATGTAAAAATAACTGCATTATGATGGGGGGCACGGTGGTGCAGTGGCTAGCGCACTGGCCTCCAGGCAACAAGGTCAGGGTTTGAGTCGCGGATGGGATGAGGCTTGGAATACTGGCCTTTTTGTGTGGAGTTTGCATGTTCTCCACACGTAGGTGTGGGTATCTACCGGTTTCCTCCCACCCTCCAAAAACATGCATGTTTTTTTTTTGATAATCCTCTGATATCGAATGAAATTGTTCCTATTTGATAGTTTATAAAACGAATATGGTAAAATGGAAGTAAAATAAAAAACATATCGAGAAATCAAGGCAAAAATGGTCTAAATACTCCATCAACTGTGACTGAAGAAAGCCGTTGTCCAACGCTCTAAACTCGAACATGCGACACATCAGAAGTTTATACACATTTTATAATAAAAGTTAGAAAGGGAGTGGGTGCCTTTTATTCTATATTCTATACTTATTTCTATTGAAACTGGTAATGAAAATGATTTTTTTTAATTTACTTTAGGTTTTCCGCGCTTTTTTTGCTCCAATTAAAATAGATGCAGTGTTTCCAATCTACCGCTAGAGGTCAGTGCTATTTTTCAAAGTGGCTTCATTCAACTCTCCAATACCTTTAAAAAATGTGTTTAAAAATAATCATATTTTTTGATTAACGATTGATGATTTGATCATCATAATCATTTAAGCCATACATCTTCTGAAACGCTTATCACTTTCGGGTTTGCAGAGTATGCCCGGGCCTATCCCGGCTCAAAACAAGTGAGAGGCAGGGTACACTCTGGGCAGGTCGCAGGCCTGTTGCTAATACAATACAATCTAATGCTCTGCATTATTTTACTCTAGAAATAACTAAACCCACAGAAAGACATTTATCGTTTTTAAAAATTTAGGTTAGACATTAGAATTTGTTGATTTAAAAGCCGCAATTTTTTTTTCTGCACACTGCAAAAAAGAACATTTATGTCAATTCTATGATTAAAAGTCCAGTTTTGTCCTGGTTTAGTGGCCATGAACTTAATAAACTCTGGTGATAAAGAAGGTTCTCCCACTTGTTGCAACTCATTATTTCTTTTGAATAAACTAGTCATTAAAATGAAAACTCGTTACTCATTTATTTTAATTTCACTTGTAAAATATAGAAAAAGCTAATCAATTACCTCTGAGTTCACAAGCAGGAAAAAAAGAAATCAGGAAAAAAAACGATGTCATCTGGCTTTGGGTCTATTTACAAAACAGTACTTTAGTCAAAAACTATCACATAAAAAAAAATTGACTTTCAAACTTTTTACGTTCTTATGTCAGCATCATATTTTCTAATCACACAACATTTTTTAAGTAAATACAAAAACACACATCACAAACTTATTTTTAACAAATCCTCAATCTAACAGTAAACCAAAAACTACAGTTTTGTTTTAAAGAAATTGTTGTGATCCTCTCACCTGCCACCAGTGGGAGCCCTGGACCTTCCCTCATCACCCTGATTGAGGCACCTGAGGGTGATTATTCTGATGCCACACACCTGTGGACTGTGCTGCCTAATTAAGGGCAATGAGACAGTTGAACATGTATTGTCGAGGTGTGTTGCGTATGAGGGGGAGAGGGCGGTTATGTTGGGGATATTGAGGGATTCTGGGTTAAGAGTGGTGGATCTGGAGAGTGTGTTGGGATTGGGTGGTCATGCATGGGGTCGAAAGGCATTGAGGTGTTTCTTCAGAAGAACAGGATTGTTGAGTGGGGTGTGAGGATTTGTACTGTCGATAGGAGGCGGTAATGCCCTAGAAGGGTGCTTCTGCCGTAAAAACTCAAGAACAACAACAATAACCTCCATGTTGGGTCATTATCATCCCTTCCAGCCAGGTCTCCCTGGTTTCCTGAACAAGAACACATTCGGAACAATAACCTCTTGCCATGCCATTAAAACTTTGGTTTTCGTTCACAGCATTCCTGGACTGCCATTCTCAAACAAACCATGTTTTCTGTCCTGCAACTGGATCCTCCTCTTTCCACCTGCACACCGCTTTACGACAGAAATTTGAATTTATTCACAAAGAAATATCTTCATCTTCTAAACTAAAAACAAGTACAGGGGTGATACATTAAATTTTCATCTGATATAAACCAAGTTAAAGTGGAAGTTAAAGTATAACCAGGACAGAACTAGTGGTTTTGTTTAGTTTTAAAGTTAATGAGTCGTTGGAAAGATTTCATCCTCCTGATTTTCCAAGGTTTGATGTGCAGCTGCTGCTCCACCTGCTGGAAGGTGATCCTCTCTTTTGAAAAACTCTTGTTGACTTTTTTCACGAGAGCTGAAAAAAGAAAAAAATTTCCCCTTTGATTTTTTAATAAATACAAAATGGAAATAGGACCGTGGATGACATTGTGAGATCTAGAGACACGGGGAGGGAATGCTAAAGCGGTAGGTGGAGAACAGTGTTGTTTTCGTCAACGATGACGACAATAAATTGATTTTGTTGAGGAAGCTTTTTTCATGACAATGACGTAACGATAACAAAATAAATGCGGCTTTTTGGTGACTAAAATGTGACGAGACGTTTTCAAGTTTCTGTTGACGAGTTGAAAATGTAAGTAAATATTAGACGTCAGACTTTCACATTTCTGTCCGTGAAAAGAAAACCACAGCAGCTGCATTCTGTCTCTCCCGGCGGCACGTCCTCCACAATGCTGCACGTTCACACCGTCTACACAAAACACCTGCAGCCACGAGCAAGTCACACACTATGGCGGCAAAAGCAACAAAGGGACTTGGTGGTCGGAAACTTAAAGCTAAAAATTTCCCACATACAGTATTTTGGGCAAACGGCATGCAGTGAGTGAGCATGCCCAGTAAGACTTATGCCAACTTCAAGCTAATGCTAGCTTGTCAGCGCTGCTAACTTCCTCAATTAGTTTGGTTGCGCTAACGACTGTTTTAAATGCATTCCAATGTTTACTTTGTTTACAGGATTTATTAAGATGTATCATTTTTAAGTATGCATAAATTACATCGTACCTCACTCACTGAAGAATTTGTTTGTATTTTAGAAGTTAAAGCTCGGCAGGATTGTGTGGTTTGTTTTTTGTTTTTTTTTTACAAAAACCTGCATCATTCTCACAATTGTTAAAGAATATTTGTTGTTTTCTTCCTTTTTTTTTCTTTTACACTAAAACTAGACTAAAACTCTTTTGAGTTTTTGATGACTACAACGTGACTAAAATTAAAATATATGGAGATGATGAAAATGTGACTAAAACTCAAATTGATTTTTGTTCCAAAGACTAAAACAAAAACTCAGATGGCTGCCAAACACAACATTGGTGGAGAACATTTGAAGGTGGAGAATTGAGAGGCTTGGCACAACTCTCACCCCGGTTGATGCCGTTTTGGTGCCTGATTGGTGCAATGCCAATAATGTGTATTGTTTTTAATTCAGTATGCTGTAATGATGATGGTTAATAACTTGCTCCGTAAAGTTGCAAAATTGCAAAAGACATGAACAGAAAAGCACATGTTTCCAGACTTTGTATTTGGTTTAACTGGCAGCAGCGTGTCGGACTTTGAAAGAAACATCCATAAAAGTTACAAATACATTCATTGATTGAACTGCAGATCACAATCTGGGTGACAAAAGATTATTCTGGTGACTTCTAGGCAAGAGGCAGGACACATCCTTTTCAGGTTACCAGTCTGTTGCATGACCACGCAAAGAGAGACACACAAACACATTCACACACACTCAGTCTTAGGGGCAGTTTCCCAATAACAACTGGACTAACGTCCATGTTTTTACAAGTTGAAGAAACTTTCATGTAGAACATAAAAATCATAGTGTTTTCTAACCTTTCTTTTGTGGGCTGATCATTTTTTCCTGGTTTCTGTTGATGGTACTGGTGTCACATTTATATGTCCCCTGGTTCTTGATCATCACCTTGTCCAGCTGCAGAGAAGCATTTCCTGCAGAGATCTGATCCTGAAACTGTGGCGTTCCACCTCTGAAACACAGGTGCCAGAATTCCTGCTGATCTGAACTTGGTAGACAAAAAGGCAGCTCTCCTGCTTTCACCTGGACCCAGTGAGGAACGGTTTCCTCCTCATTCTGGACTCTGCATGGTACAACACAGCTTTTCATAATAACACATGGCATGCCTGGATGTGAAAGATCAGGTAGAAACAGATGGAATCAGACCTTCACACAGAGGACCAGGTTAAGAAAAAAGAAAGGGAAGCATGTGTTTACTCACTGACTCACCTGGTTTAGAGACTTTTATCGTCCACAGAAACAACATGAACGTCCAAAACATGGTGAAGTGTTGTACATCCATTTTGCTGCTGCTTGTGGTGTTCCTTTAAAAGTGCAAAAAAAATCTGTTTCTCAGATTTCAGGCAGGTTGAAACATGTATTAATAAGTACAAAGATTTCATCATTGCTCCACAAAACAAAAGTAAGATTTGATGTTTGTCTGTTTAAGAGTTTAAAAAAACATTTCTCATCAGCCAACTTTCAGCATGAAATTTCTGTGTAAGTTATTTTCCCACAACCAGATCCCTCTTTATACCTCCCAACCAACATATTACAGTTTTATTTCTGTATCATTTAGTCCACATAGAGGTACCTACTCAGCTTATTAAAGATGTGTCATGTCATCAAATTATTAGGAAATATAAAAATAGAAATGTGTGTAGTGAACAGACAATAGTGGGGTCTATTTTTTTTTTTGTCTTATTGTATATTAAATGGCAGCACGGTGGCGCAGTGGGTAGCACAGTGGCCTCACAGCAAGAAGGTCATGGATTCAAGTTCTGGGTGGGGACGAGGCTTGGAACACTGTCCTTTCTGTGTGGAGTTTGCATGTTCTCCCCGTGTTTGTGTGGGTTTCCTCCAGGTACTCTGGTTTCCTCCCTTCCTCCAAAGACATACAGTACATGCTAGGTTCATTGGCCGGTGCCAAAATTGCCTCTAGGAATGATTGTGTGTGTGGATGGTTGTATGTGTGTGGCCCCGCAACAGACTGGCAACCTGTTTGGGGTGTACCCTGCCCCTTGTCTTGAATCAGTCAGGATGGGCTCCGGCACCCCCGTGCAATCCCGGGAGGGATAGACGGATAAGAAGGTGACTGACTGTATATTAAATAATTTGGAGTTTGATCGGCACATTTCTGAAACTAACAAAAACCATCAGAGAGCCAAAGAAATGTTTCATCTATGAGGTTAAAATTTATTAATTCATACATTTATAACCTTCATTTAACGAGGATTTTAAAAAAGCTCATTGAGGTAAAAAATCTCTTTTAAAGATTGTCTTTAACAAACTGTTTAGTAAATATGTTAGAGTTTTAATTAACACCTTGACTCTTTAAAGAGGGGGTATTTGTTCTTTTGTCGGGTGATTAATTCATATCTTATAAAAAGTTAGCCATAGTACTTTTGGTTAAATCAGAATTTGCCAAAAATTTTATAAATACATTTATTCAGTTTCACTTTTATTTTGACACAGTGGGTTCCCTCCTCCTTTCACAACTCACTCAGTCCCACCCACTAGATATGTGAGAAGAGAGAAAGCAGCACCAAGTGGGAGCGGAGTGTGTGCACTAAAACACTGGGAAAAAACCATGGCTAAGAACAACTGGGCATTTGAATGGTAGTTGAATCCTGAATGGGAGGACTTGTACAATTCTCAAACATGCATGAATGAAATAGAAAAGTTCTTAGAGTATGTTTTTGATGTGGGAATAATATTAAAATATGGTAGACATGTCAAACAGTTCATTTAATATAACACCGCATTTAAAAAAAAAAAAAAAAAGGTAAATAAAACTGTGGTAAACAGAAAATAAACAAAGTTTTACGTTTGTATTAAAGTGAAACTAATAAATGAAGGAGTTTACTGTGATTTTGATGTATGTTAGTCATCAAAATCCGGTCAGTTTTCCACCCACAGTAAATAAATTATCATCCCTATTTCATTTAACAGAGCTACAATCTGGTTTTAGGGCCTGCCCACCCACCTACCTGCCTACCTAAATACTTTGTAAATAAATACTCTATTCATCCCTCAACAGAGAAATGTGTGTGCTGCATTACACCACAGCAGGCTGCCATGACGGCGCCAATGGTGGGAGAAACAGGGATTTAGGTGTCTTCTCCAAGTACACCTAGACGTGACCTCAATGGGATTCGATGCTGCAAACTTCTGGTCCAGGGCGACACGTTCTACCACTGAGCTATCGCCTACTACCTACCTAGCCATCTACCTACCCACCTGCTTGCTTGCCTACGTAACTACCTACCTACGTGCTTGCCTGCCTAACTACCTACCTACCCATCTACCTACCTACCCCTACCCATCTAGGTACTTGTGTACCTATCTACCTGCCTGCCTACCAACCAACCAAGCAACCAACCTACCTACCTACCTACCTACCTACCTAATTCAATTCACTTTTATTTGTATGGCCCAAAATCACAGAATTTCTGTCTCAATACTGTAGGCTTCACTTTGCAGATTCAGAAAGAAGAAAAAGAAGAAAAGAGAGGAATGTATAAACAGAAACACACAGCAAGAAAAATAACTAACAAATGCTAACTAGACAATGTTAGCACATTTCTGCACTTAGACTCTCCTTCACGGTGAGGAAAAACTCCTAAAAAAACGCATCAGTGAGGAAAAAATGAGAAACCTCATGGGGATCCACACAAAAGAGAGATTCCTCCCCCGGAACAAGCATCCAATGTGTCTAAGATTATTATTTAAATTTTAGCTTGTTCTACTCTACAGCTAAATATCTAAAGAAGTCAATAGATGTTCTTCATCCTAATGGAAACATGGGGGGCTCCTCAGCCCGGAGATGTTCAGGAAGGATATGAGTAAATCAATGTTGTTTTTGGCAGCCATCTGAGTTTTTGTTTTAGTCTTCGTCTTTGGAATGAAAATTAATTAAGGTTTAGTCACATTTTCGTAATCTCCATATATTTTGTTTTAGTCAACAAAAACCCAAAAGAGTTTTCGTCTAGTTTTCGTCAGGGAGACTTAGAACGTTTTTAGTATAGTTTTAGTGTAAAAATTTTTTTTACTTTAACAATCGTGGCTTTGTTACTGAGAATGATGCCGGTTATTTGTTTAAAAAACAAACAAAACAAAGACAACCCTGCCGATCTTTAACTTGCGCAAAACAACAATCAATGTAAAACAACGTAAAATAAATAGAAATTCTTCAGTGAGTGAGGAACGTTGTAACTTATTCATACTTAAAAATGACACCTCTTAAACACCCTGTAAACAAAGTAAACATTGGAATACATTTAAAGCAGTCGTTAGCGCAACTAAACTAACTAGGAAGTTAGCAGTGCCGACAAGCCAGCATTAGCTTGAAGTTGGCATGCTGTTTGCGAAAATATGTGGAAAACTTTAAGTTCCTGACCACCAAGCATCTTCGTTGTTGCTGCCGCCACGGTATGTGACTTCCTCGTGGTTGCAGGTAGGTTGTGTAGACGGCGTGAACGCGCAGCATTGTGTGTGGGGGAGGGGGAGGTCTCCTCGGGTTGGCCGTGAAGTCTCCCTTACTACCTACCTACCCAATTCCCTGCCTGCCTGCCTGCCTGCCTACCTACCTGCCAACCTCCCTTACCACCTACCTGCCTGCCTGTCTGTCTGTCTGCCTGTCTGTCTGCCTGTCTGTCTGTCTGCCTGCCTGTCTGTCTGCCTGTCTGTCTCTCTGTCTCTCTGCCTGCCTGTCTGTCTGCCTGTCTGTCTGTCTGCCTGCCTGCCTGCCTGTCTGCCTGCCTGTCTGTCTCTCTGTCTCTCTGTCTATCTATGTAAAACATTTAGTGAACAGTACAATGCACAGACCAATCAACAGGTTCATCCTCTAACTGATATATTGACAGTTTTTTTTTTATGACCTAAGTGTACTATTGTGTTCTTCTTGGCAGGGAGATCAAACAATGATAAGCAAGTTCAAAGGTTTTTATAGCAGCCTTGTTCAGTTTTTGGAGGGAAATGCTCTGTAGTGATTGGACTTGTAAGTCTTGCTTGTTTGCACGTTGCTTGCACATTCCAACATGTTTGAGGAGCAGATGCATGTGGATACTTGAACGTGTAAATCTGTGTGCTTTTGTTTCATGAAAGAGAAAAATCAGCAGGATTCACTAAACTTCACCATGTTTTTTGCCTTCATGTTTTTGAACATGTTACAAGCTTTTAATGCAGGTGAGTCTCATTTTTATACAAAATCTAAACATTATAACACAAAGAAAATGGATGTTTCTTCACAGCGAGGGGATCTGTTTTAGGTTTCAGGTTTGTCCAGTTTAACTGTAGGTAAATCCAGCTAAACGTTTGAAGATCTCAGACATTAACAAGTTCTCAAACTAAAATTCAATGATCAGAAAAACTTTCCTACATATTAATGTCAATATGGTTAAACTTTTTTAAACCAGGTTTTTATGTTAAGAATTACATAAAAGAAATAGTAAAACTTGTTAACTCCCATGATGAGTTTTTGTTCTCGCTTAAAATCAATAAAGATTTGTTTGCTAATCTTTTTATTTTGATGTTTTTAATTATGTTCTGTTAGAAAGACAATCAGAGTGGTAGTACAGGAACTAAAACTTCTCTTTGGTGACTTAGAGTATTTTCAATTCATTCTCTTCCTCAAGTTTTGTTGGACAGATTTGTTCTGTCAAGGTCGACACCGTGCTTCACATGGTGCTAGACCTGACAAGAAGGTAGAATAAGCAGAGGATGAAAAAAGACGGAGAATAAAAGAGGTGGAAAAAGTGTGCTGATTTGGCAAGAGGGTTCAGGAGTACCTCTTAAAAAGCAGAACAACGCCACTTTGGGACTTGCACCCAAAGATTTAAGAACAAAAATTGCATAGGTTCAATCACTGAGGTCTGAGACAAAGTTTTATAAAAAAAAAGAAAATTTGTTCACATTAAAATATTTCACAGCCAAACACAATCCTGTTTAAAAGAAGGTTCAAATCAACGCTCGACAGTGGTCAGCTGAGCTAATTAAAGTGAGGGGGTCTCCTGTAGACACCCCCAATACACATAAAAAACACACAACACACATGGTTGAAACTAGCATGCAGCTGAAGGAGTAATCATAAAGAGAGGGGGATTGGCTTGGGGAAAGATCAACCAAGTATGGCCATACCACCACTGGAGCGTTTGTGCAGCTGAAAGCCTAAACAAAGAGCAAACTGGTGAAAAAAAGTTTTATTAAAACAGTTCAACAGCATTAAAAAAGCATACCAGTAAAAGTATTAATGTCCTTTGGCAAGGTCAGTACCAGTGATCAGTACAGACTATATTTATCAGTGAAAGAGCCTGACAAACGTCGTCCTCCTCCTGTAGCAGAAAACTCTTTTCCAGACATAACGTGTAACATATTTTTAATGTGCATGCAGGCTTTGTACATGAGTTCTTGTAGTGGAAGAAAGGAAGACTTTGTCAATGGGTATTATAAGGTTGTCTTTGGTTGGTTACATCAGAAACCAAGATGCCCCTGACCACTAAGGAGCAGCACCAAAGAGAAACCATAGGACTGAGATGAAAGCAAATGTTTGTTGTTTTCAGTGGTGGATGAAATACACACTTTTTGTATTAAAGTAAAAGAACAGATAATTAGGTGAAAAAATTACTTAAGTAAAAGTACCAATAAAAAAATCTACTTGAGTAAAAGTACAAAAGTAGTTGGAGTAAATTTTATTTTTTAAGTAAATCCTGCAGGGGCGGATCCAGGAAGAGGGGCGTGGGGCGCAGGGAGCATCTCCCCATCCCCATTCCCTCCCTCCCCTGTCTCCCGTTTGGTCCACAAAAAAAAAAAGGAAGAAAGGAAAGGGAACTAGTCAAGCTATACCCTTGCAGGGCCTGCGAATGGGCCACCAAAATGCAGGAAAATGACTCTTATGTTTCAAAATGTTCTGGGAAGGAGGCCACCAGTCCCCCTATACTGGATTTGTTAATGACCTCACGCCCCCTGCCGCCTTTTAGAAAATCCTTCATCCGCCCCTACTCTGTGTAATGATGCCTCAACTTTTGATTTTAAAGTAAACACAACGAACAACGATCTTCTGACTCTTTTTAAATTTGTGCTATATTTGATGTTAGTTTTTTGGCGGTGAATGGCGGAAAATCTTTACTCTCGTTTCTGATTGGTCCTCATTCATCACTTCTTCTCCCTCTTGGAGACTGCAGGCAATCAACTGCTTCTCCTACAGGTTGATTTTGGCAATGCGGCTTCAAGTTGCACTAAAAAAAAAACTGTATACATTGAAACTGTATTTTTCAAATTCCTGACCAAAAATGTAACAAAAAATGCAACATACATTTTTTAAAAAGAAGCAGAGTAAAAGTACAGATATTTGCTCTAAAATGTTGTGAAGTAAAAGTACAGATTTCAAATTTTACTTAAGTAAAGTACAGATACACAATTTTTTTCTTAAGTACAGTAACGAAGTACATTTATACTTTGTTACGTTCCACCACTGGTTGTTTTCATGCTCAGTTGGAGGATTTCAATAGTTAGACACCGAATACACACGAATTTTACATTTAGACTGGCAAAGCTTGTTTCTTGTAATGTTCACAACCACAAAGCACAACCCCCTCATGTTCTTTTCCTCTTCTTCTCTGTCCGGTTGTACTGCCTGCCTCGATATCCTCTTCCTTAAAAATCCTAGTGGACTTTTTGGCTCATATTTTTAGATGTATTTGAGACATTAAGAGAAAATTAAGGAAGAAAATTAAGGCTGTGTTGCACATCAGATAAATTTAGGGGTCTAAATAGTTTTCACAGACTCATTACATTAAAGCGAGAAAAAGTTTATTTTGTTATAAACGTTATCTTATTAATTGCTGCTTTTTATGTTTTGGAACCAAAATGCCTTCATATGTAAAAGGACTAAAAATGAACTCAAAATTGAGTGTTCAACAAAGAATGCATACTGTATAGTATATAGACTTTACTTCAATATAAATGTAGAAGTGATTCATATTCACTCATCATGTGTCTTTATTCAAATATTTTAATTACATAATACATTTGGTACTTATAATGTTTATTTAAAATATGTTACTTTTTTGTTCATGTCTTTCCTAGATCTTTTTGACTTTAAAATTTCTTTTAGAAGCTAACTTGCCAAAACTGAATGGACATCAGTCTGTATTGTCCTCACATAGTTGTTCTAGAGTAATAAATTAATCTGACCTTCTGTTTAAAGGTTGGGATCTGTCTGACTTCTATCTGTTTCCTCCTGATGTTTCAGATACAGATGTGTCCTGTATCGTTACAACGATCTGCGTCCTTCCATGCAGAGCCCAGAATAAAGATGAAATAGTTCTTCACTGGTTTCAAGTGAAATCAGGAATGCTCCAAGTCCACTCTTTCTACCAAAATAAAGACCAGCTGGGACACCAGGACCGGTGTTTCAGAGGCAGAACATCACTGTTCCAGGACCAGATTTCTGCAGGAAATGTTTCTCTGCAGCTGGACAAGGTGAAGATCGAGGACCAGGGCAGATACTCATGTTACATCAGCACCATCAATGGAAACAAAGAAACATTTATAAACCTCCAAGTGGACGGTCAGTAATGCAGAAACAGTTTCTTTATTTAGTGCCTTTAACACTAGGACCGCCGCAGCCATCAATTTGACTGCACGTCACTTTATTATGCTAATTAGAATAATTAAAACACAACCTAGTAGGCTGACCTTTTATGACTTTAATTATAAACATGTTTTCTATTTTATTATGTAGTTTTTGTGTTCTAAAAATGAACATTTCAAAGTTTATAAACATTTTATCTCCTCTAACCTGCTGCACCCCGCGGTAGCTGGGAGGAAGCGTGCATTACATTTTAGAAAGGCTGAATGAGATAATATTGAAGAGATACCATGAAGAGAGTAAGAAAATTGTTGTCTGAATAAAGTATGCCATGTTTTCTAGATAAGTCCTGAAAGTTTAGGTTAACATATTGAATATAGCCTATAGAGAATTTTTAACAAGGACACTTGTTATGCGAAAAAAAAGTAGACTATTAACAAATTAGATAATTTTATTACACTAGACTAATATTAGATCTACTGTTAATACTAGGACTGCTGCAGCTGTCAATATGATTCCACCTCCCTTTAAAATACTAATTAGAATAAATAAAACACAGCCTATGAGGCTTACGTTTTAGGACTTTTAATATGAACATGTTTTCTATTTTGTTATGTGTTTTTTGTGTTCTAAAATTTTATAAGCATTTTATCTCCTCTAACCTGCTGCGATCCGCAGCAGCTGGTGCAACTTCTGCGGGAAGTTGTTGCTATGTTGCTATGGCAACAAACACATTGCTATGGCCACATAAGTGTGTGTTTATATTTGTGTAAATAGACAAGGAGGACTCTGACGCCATTATGGAAACATTTTAGAAAGGTTGACTAAGATAATACTGAAGAGTACAAAAATTGTTTGCATATACTTTATAATAGCTTAATTTGGGGTAATAATTTTAAAACAAATTATAGAGCCATTAGACATTCTGCAAAAAAAGAACCACGTAATTCACGTACGGTAATCATTTTAACGATCTTTTTATTCCCTCAAAAATGATACAATTTAAGAATATAATTACGCTGCAGATAGCACAAATAATATACAAAGCCTATAATGAACAGTTACCAACAAAACATTTTCTTGAAAGAGAAAGTTCTTATAATTTTAGGGGTCAATATTTGTTTAAAACACAACATCAAGTACGAACAACCAGAAAAAGTTTCTGTATTCCAGTTTGTGGAGTAAGAATGTGGAACGAACTAAAAGAATAATTTAAACAATGTTCTAATATCAATAAGTTTAAATTTATGCTAAAAAAAAGTGATTATTGATTCCTATTAATAGTGGAAAGTCTGGGATTTGTTTGTTTGTTTTCTATGAATAAATCAAGGTTGTTATTATTAATAATGATTAATTATTTGTGTCAGAAGCGGAATTAAATATAAGTTTAGATTTTGATTGCACTGTTTGAGAGGTGGGGTGGATAGGCATTGCTTCTACCCAATCGGTTTTGGTATTCACAAGTGAAATTTGACCCAAAATTGTACACTGAATTGATGAAATGGATATTTTGGTTGATGATGGAGTTACTATTTTGTGTTGTTTTTCTTTTTACCGAGTGTACTTGAATAAAGATCCTTCAGTCAGTCATTCATTCAAAATAAAAACAAAATTTAAAGATTTAAAATAATAGACAACTAGAAGTACCAAATCCAAGTTTACCAAACTTCTCACAGCTTATGGTTCTTAGCATTCTGCTAAAATTGTAAAATGTGTTTATAAAAATCTACTATAACATCTTTAATAAAGTGAGTGAAAACAACCGTTTTCTCTTTTTTAGCTCCAGTGAACAAAGTCAACCTGGATTTGAAAGAAAACATGATCACCTGCAGCTCAGAGGGGATCTACCCTAAACCAGATCTGACCTGGTCTACCAGACCTCCATTCAGCATGAGCCTCCTGAACACCACCACCATCCAGCAGACTGAAGAACAGCTGTACAACATCAGCAGCTCTCTGATGCTTCCAGACAATCCTCCTAATCTGATCTACATCTGCACCATCAGCACTCCATCCTACAGGAAGACATCTTCTCTGCAACATTTCTGTGAGTTTAAACTACAACCTTTGTTTAGTCTCATTCACTTTTTATGTTTCTCTGCAGCCTCAAAACAGAGAGGAAACAACTGATCTATCTGTGTGTAGTTTGCATGTTCTACTGGTGCATGTAATGATTCTCTCTGGCTTCTTACTTCCCAAAAATCCTCTAAAAACAGGGATTCAAACTGAAATAACCTGTAAGAGTCTTAAAAATTGATTGTGTGTCTCTAGTCAGCTCTGTGACATACTGGTGATCTATCCAGAGTGTACCCTCCCTCTCACCTGGGAGAATGTTGCTGATACATTTTCTGTGTGTTTTTCTGTTTTCCAGCTTCTGTTTTCAGCAGTTCAGAGACCACTCTTGTCTGCCCCTCCTCCAATTCTTCTCCAACAAACCTGGTTTGGAGGTTCAACCAGAGTCAGATCATCGCCAGTAAAACTGGTCCTGATGTGAGCTTCACTGTGTCTGATGGATGGAGGCAGCATGTGAAGGAGGTGTCAGAATCAGGCAGCCTCACCCTGAAGTATTTATCTTCACATGAGGAGGGGCTTTATACATGTGAACGCAGCAATGCTGAGGAGACCGTGATCAGTGGAACCTTTCTGAGTATAAGCCGAGGTAACAAGGAAGAAAATCAGAAGGAAAACTTTAGGAATTTATCAAAATATAAAACATCTGAAAAGAATTAATTTAATCTTATTCTTCATATTTTAGGATCTAAACATTTGACTGGAATAATAATTGGACTTTTAGTGGTGTTGGTGATTGTGGTAGCTGGTGGGATATTCTGGATACGGAGAAAAAAAGGTAAAACAAATCTCTTTTTCTTTTTTATGTGTCAATTGTGTAACATTTGAGCTCCACTTTTTTCAGAGCAAGAACACCCCTTTTAACTCAGATGGAGGACGTGAGTAAATCTGTATGTTTAAATTTGTCAAACAAAACACATTTTAAAATAATATTCTATAATGTCTCATTTCTATTTTTTCCTCATGACCACAATGAAGTGTGAAGAATAGTAATCCAGAGCCTGCATAGAAATGGAGTAATAATGAGGAAAAACTACAGATACCAAAGTAACAAGACAACACAGTCAAAACATACATTCAAATCAAATGCAATTCTATTGTTAAATTATGTTTTCCTGCAAAAATTTGACCAATGTGCTGGACATTTGAGGAAAAAAATCCATACTGAACATATTCAGACATTTTCAAGATTTATTTCAAAGGTGAAATCAAAGTGAAAACTAAATTTCCTCTGTGCTTCAGTGATACAGATGTGAGAAAAAAAAATCTTCCCCTCAGTGCACACCTGTACATATACAAACACCACAACGTCACACAACCGGAAGATGATGGAGATTCTCAAACAGCAATGTGATGATGTGACCAGAGTTGATTCACGAATCTTCACCAGGTGCTCCTTAAAGAGTTGAAAGATTATCTGAGAAAACTAAAATAACAGCTCTTACTGTGAACTAAAGACAAACTTAGAACAAATATCATCAATCATCTGGCAAAGAAAAAGTGAAATCAAGAAATTGATCTAAGATAGGACACTTTTGCTTTCTTCATGAATCAGATTTTAGGCCCCGTCCACACGTAGCCGGGTATTTTTGAAAACGCATATCTGCTGTCCTCCGTTTTAGGAAAACGCTCGCGTCTACACATAACCGTTTTCAAAATATCCGCGTCCACATGGAGCCGTATAAATACGCTTCTATGTGCGATTATGAGCATGCCAGACCAGTAGTAGGCAGTATTGATGTAAACGTAAGTTCTGAGCTATCCAATCAGAGCACCTCTCTCCTCATTTCCGCAAAACCTGAAACATGGCGCCAGGCAACTAGTTTGTGTGAACCGACAAGGAGGTGGAATTACTTTTAAAAGTCGTCATCGACTATAGTTAATAAAACACAGGAAAATATAGATTGGGTCCATGCTGCCCAAAACTTGTTTAAGATCCAAACAAGGACGCACACGAATGACGTATGTGCATTACTTGTCACAGTTAGTGACGCATAAAAACATAAATCTCCGTTTTCGCACGTCCACAAGCAAACGCAAAAAACGGAGTTTTCCAAAATCACCACTTTCACCGGAGTTTTCAAAAACACCGGTCTGTAGGGAAAAAAAAACCCTTAGTTTACCGCTGGATGGCAGGCCGAAACAAATAAAAATACCGCATATGCGTTTTCAACGTGTGGACGGGGCCTTAATGATGGAGAGTTTACAATAAATTTACATTTCAGATTTTTTTATTCATTTGGTCAAAATTGGGGGAGGCGGTGGTTCAGTGGTTAGAGCGTTGGCCTGCGGACCGAAAGTTAACCGGAAGTTTGCAGGTTTGCATCCCAGTGAATTCACGTCTAGGGTCCTTGAGAAGACACTTAACCCCCCCGCCTCCCTGTTTCGCCGTCATAGGTGACAGCATGCTGGGGTGTAGGAGTGCAACGCACAAATTTCCCCGGTGAGGGATGAATAGAGTATGTAAAAAAAATAAAAATTTGCACAATCATCTAGGACTGAAACAGTTAGTTGGTTTAATCGATTATAATCGATTATCAAAATATTTGTCAACTAATTTGGTCATCAATTAATCGTCTAAAAAGTTTTTACTGTCAACTGCACTTAAATTGGTCTCCAAGTGTGGCAGTAGAGAGCAAATTGTTGATGCGAGCTACTAAAATAGGAGGAGAATAAGATAGCAGCCAATCATTGGCCTTCATTTCACCCCGCCTCACGTGATCAGGCAGATTCAACGAGATAGCGGAAACATTTTGGCACGGAAGCATAACGACGCTGCATGAACATCTGAAAAAAACATGTCGGACTCAAAGCGGGAGACGGCAAACCGGAGCGATACACGATGTTATTTCTAACAAAATTTTTTTTACAGGTCGCTAAATACACTTTTTATTATCTGCAAAAAAAGAAAAACAACCCAACATGGACTATTTTCTGTGGAAAACAGTTGCACTCCGCAGCAGAGCGCTTCACTCAGGGACTCTTAGTTTGGAAATGATCGCGTCCAATTTGAGGCCGCTGTCAGTAGGAAGACGAGGGGTTTAAAAAAAGATCGCTAAATTCAATCCAGGATACAAGACCCCCTCCTCTACACCGCAAAGCACATTTTTTCCCACAAAAAATGAGTGCTGTTAGTTGGGCACCCCTTTACCGATTAGTAGATCTGCGTTTGTAATATTATAAGTGGTAAAGATGGTCATTTTATTTATTAAAGTTACTATTTTTACAGTAGAGATGGTGGGGTTTTTTTTTTGTTTTTTTTTTTTGTGCTAATACTTCACAACTTGAATGTTTTTGTATATTTTTTACTCATGTTAATCTGGGGCCTTTTTTTGTACGATACTTTGAAACAAGGTTAAATTTGCGAATCCAGAAGTGTTAAAGATTTCTTGTTTTTAAATGTAATCCAACAGTTTACATTTGATGTTTTATTAGCCAGTACTACTAAAGAACATTTTATAGGTGCTTATGATTTACTTTTACTGTATACAGTAAGTAGATTTATTATTTTCTAGAAATGATAATATTCTACCTCTTTATTTGACAGAAAGATTAACATTTGCTCTCAATGTAATAAATCCAAAGTGTTGTTTATGTGGTTATGAGTTGTGTTTTACACAATTACATTCTATAATATGATGAAAAAGTAATATTCATTCAATTGTCATGTCGGTCCGATTAATCGAATAATCAATCCAATAATTGAAAGATTAATCGATTTCCAAAATAATTGTTAGTTGCAGCGCCATAATCATCACACATCATCACCCTTAAAAAAAAAAAATAGACCAAAGAAAAAAGAGTAGGCTGAAGCTTGTAACTGCCCATCCTACTACATCTATTTACATTTAACTGAAACAGCATTTTTACAATCAATCAAACAAATCAAGCAAAACCTTTGATTTTAATAATTGATTGTCTGTCAGCTCGATGTGATATGTTTGCATCAAGCTTACATTCAGTTTACAACAAGCCTTCCATACCGTTCATAATTACATGCTAAATTTATTACTGATAATTCATTGTTTAGCAGCTCTTAAATATTTTCTATTTGCATGCTTCTGGCATGACAAACAAAATGCTGGATGAGTAAAAACCCAAAGGAAGGTTCCCTCATCATCGTCAGAAATCAGAATTATTACTGCTGCTTTTCGTGGTATTAAAAAAAGAACAACTTTTTTTTATGTCCGGCTTTATGTGACCAAACTTTTTACAAGTGTTTTTATAACTATTTATTGTTGACCAAAAAAGGCATTTCTAAATGTGCTCACGTGCCATTTCAAGGTTAAATTTTCAGCTTTTCGGCTTCCATTATGGTGCGTTTAAGAGCCAACACAGCATTAATTTTCACAGCACATGAGCATTAATTCTGTACACTTCTGTCAATTTGTATTAAATGTCTGTATCTAGTAAAATTTTTAATTAATATTTTGTTTCTGATGTTAAATTTGAATGTTTTACTAAGTAACTAACAGAATTTATTCAGTTGCAGAATAATATGTATTTCAGCAAACAAAAGTATCAAAAAGACAAAGTACCACAGAAGAACAAAACAAGAATGTCACTTATCTTTTTTTTTTTTTTTTTTACAAACGTGGTTCTTTTTTTATTTAAGAAGCCGCCTGTTTTTTTGTTTGTTTGTTGGTTTTTTAAATGAATTCTTTTAGTTTGAACTAATATTTTGTATTTGTAGTTTGACTTGCAAAGAATGTGATAGTGTGTTTTTGTTTGGATTGAACTTTTTTTTTTAACCTGTCCTATCCGGTGTTGGGACAAGCAGAATGATGATCTGTATGTCAAGTACTGCTGGACGGTTTTGTTCTACAGGGAATACTGAGGAGAGGGTCAGGAGTGGGGTTGGGGGTGAAAAAGAAGAGGAATAGGGTACAGAGGAAGAAGAGAGGGGGATAAATTGAAGAGAAAATCTGAAGTTGCAGTATTCAGCATCACAACCAACCTGCTGGATTATCTAAGGAGAAAAAATGTACAAACAAGCCAGTGATAAAAGCCGACACACACAACAAAACCTTCTATAGCAAATGATGTAGAACGCAAACACATGTTACTAGAGTTATAATAATATTGGTTGGAAGCAAGGAACATAGTGGACAGTAAACAGAGTGATATAGTGTGCGAGTGTGAGTGAAAGTACATGCATGCTGCCGATGTGAACCATGTACTTATTAGGACAAACAGATCCTCAACAGTCCCAAAAGACTGGAATGAGGGAGACAGAGACACACGCAACCCGGGCCTGTGCTCATCCAGATCCCAGGACCCCGAGCCATGCCGAGGAGCTGCCCAGCCAGGCGCAAAAGCCAGCCGTTTGGATTGAACTTGAAAGTAAATTTCCTTTTAGGACACAGGCAACAGTAATCTCTTCAATCTATTCTCTTCATCTTCAGAGAATAAGTCCGAAGTTCTGCCTCAGACCTGATTCTTCCTCAAGGTGCTTTGGTTTGTTTGATGTACTATTTTTACATGTCTTTTTATTTTTAATTATTTTGTTGAATTTTTTTTTTAATTGAGTGATATTTATGACCTGTCTTCAAATTTTGGTTGTGTGGTCTGACCTGCTCTGAACTCATGTTTTTTTTTTATCTGTGTTTAAAATAAAATACACAAAAACACTGTGCTGTATCATGAGTGTTATTACAAAATTTCAAGTCATCAGGAAAGCACAATCATCTAAAGGCATTTGGAAGACTCTTCAAGTGCATCATGCTCTAATTCTAAATGAAAACCACGTTTAGCTGGAATGTTTCACATTAAAGGACCAATGACCCACATCATGTTCATGTAGTTGCTGCTTGAATTGATTAACTTCTTAAAACAAAAGAAAGCCTTACAGAGGTCTGAAATTAAAGCTAAATGGAAAATGTTAATAACTTATAATCCAATTTGTTATTTTTTTTAATGCTAAAGCATGTATAAAAGAAAATGTGATTCCAAAATAAAATGGTTTTAAAAATAACTGATTTGCTGTTCAAAACCAGCTAAATTTTCTTGTTAAGCTCAGTTATTATTGTAAATGTTTATGAGTGTATGTAGCTTTTTGTCTACATGTGATTCAGCAACAGAATTGCAACCTGTACAGGGTGTACCCGTCCTTCTGTCCATTATTTACACCCAGAAACAGAAAATTTTGGTAGTAGGAGGAGACTACTCCCATTTCTAATAATTTTTTGTGCAGTTTATACAATGATTTGGACAATTTTTAAGTAAGTAATTTAATGTCATTATCCAATAAATAATAATAATAAAAACTTCTGTTCTAATAAATATTTTAAAAAATCAGACTAATCAGATTTAAGTGTTTTACTGATGAACTAACAGATTAATTTGTTCAGCACAAGGAAATATTTCAACAGTCAATTAAAAAAATAAATATTAAATAAAGAAAAGGGTTATTTCTTTTCCATCTAAAATCTTAAATCACCTGCAACAATGAAATAATTTATTCATCCTTGGCAAAATATTAATTTATTATAACTTTTTAAAAAACTTGTATTTGTTTATAAAATGTTTCAAAGATATCTTGAAATCTCTTTATATTTAATCAAAAGTATGTAGACTGAATACTCATCGTGCAGAAAAACTGGACATTAAACCTCTCTAATGTGAATGTCGAAAAACACTGAGTTCATGTCTAGGGTCCTTGGAGAAGACACCTAACCCCTCATTTCTCCCACCATTGGGGCCATCTTAGGTGGCAGCCTGCTGCGGTGTAATGCAGTTCACAAATTTTCCCGGTGGGGATTAATAAAGTGTATTTTAAAAAATAACCCTCCAATCAGTTTAATCTCAAACTTTTCGTGTTTGTCATCAAAGCAACAACATGTGTCAGGAGAGTAGTCTGTTCCCCCTCTGTGTCCTGTTTTCACCCTCCCTCTTGCCCCTGTTTCTGTTTGTGTGTCCCCAGCGGGGAGCTGCAACAAGTCACACCTGAAACTCATCTACTCATCTCCTCTTCTTCTTCTTTCAGCATTTTCCTTCAGGGGTCGCCACAGCAGTCAGTTTAGTCCATCTAACCCTATCTGCTGCACCCTCTTCGGTTACGCCAACTATCTTCATGTCTTCCTTCACTGTATCCATAAACCTCCTCTTTGGTCTTCCTCTAGCCTTCTTTCCTGGTGGTTCCAAATCCAGCATCCTTCTGCCGATGTACTTGGTCTCTCTTCTCTGTACATGTCCAAAGCATGAGCGCGGCTTCTCTTACTTTAACTCCAAACCCTCTAACATATGCTGTTCGTCTGATATACTCATCTACTCATCTGCTGCTGCATAAATGGATCAGTTTTCGACACAGTCTTCACCAGATTGTTTGTTTACCCTGCTGACCTGTTATCCAATTTTTGGCAGACCCCGGACCCGCTAGAGAGACTGTGTCTCACAACTGGCCGGGGAAAGACTTGGGATCCTTCCAGGTGAGCTGGAGGAGGCAGCCGGGGTGAGAGAGGCCTGGGCTGTCCGTTTGAGGCTGTGGACCCTGCGACCCGGCCCCGGATGAGCGGAAGATGACGGAACAGAATGGAAATATTTTAAATTTAGTGAGAATAAGAAACATTTAAATAAAAATCTATGCTGACAATCTCATTCATGTGCTTGTACTATTTAGATTAGATTACAGTTTACTTTCTCAAAAAAGATTTTAGTGTGCTCAACACAAACCAGCAAGATTGTTAACAAAAGAAACATTTAAAATGTGTTTAAGTTCTCTGGCACTGAATTTAGAATTAAATCAAACATAGGTCAAAGTGATGAGGTCCTATCCAATAAACATCACATACTGTATAAATCAAAACATTTAAACAGAAGAATGGAATGCTTTGTTCTTTTTGATTTTAATGTTTTTGAAATTCTGTCATGAAGTGGTGTGCAGGTGGAAGGAGGAGGACCCAATTGCAGGACAGAAAACATGGTTTATTTGAGAATGGCAGTCCAGAAACAAAGTAGTAATGGCATGGCAAAAGGTTATTGTTCAGAATGTGTTTTTGGTCAGGCAACCAGGGAGACCTGGCTGGAAGGGATGGTATGACCTGACACGGAGGTCCAGGGTGATTGCCCTTACATAGGCAGCAGGGTCCATAGGTGGTTGGCTTAAGAATAATCACCCTCAGATGTCTCAATCAGGGTGATGAGGGAAGGTCCAGGTCTCCTTCTAGTGGCAAATGAAGAGACCATGACACATTCTATGCATTTTAATGTTTAACTAAATGACTTTCAACCCAGCTGAGTTCTGTTGTTGGAGACGCAGTATGCTCACAATGTCTGAATAAAGGTCAAAGAGACAGTTGAATGTTTTCACTATAGGACAAAAAGAGGAGAAAAGCAGGTTTACATAATAAACAAAGCTGATGTTCCACCTGCCAAACTCAGGTGGGATGTAACTGTATTTTATCAGTTACACTCTCACTGTGTCTTAATTTGTAGCCTTTTTATACACCACAAAAAACATGAATTAAATTTATGTCCTAAATATGAGAACATAGTGAGGACGAAGGACGAAAATATAAAGTTTTAAAACTTTATATTTAACATCTGAAGAATCAGAACCTTCAACATTTTAGTTTTTTTGTTTGTGAGAAATGAAAGTCGAACATAGAATCTAACCAGTCTAGGCTAGTCAACTGTTTTTAACAAGATTTGCAGAGAAAAAAGAACACAGGAAAAATGCCTCAGGTAAATTATTGAGGTACAAAAATTTGCCATAAGCTAAAATGATTTTAAATTCATCAAGGCTGTCAACACAGGTGAGCTTTGACATATAAAATACAGTGCATTTGAAAAGCTATGGAAGGAGTGGCTTTGGACTAACTCAGCCAATGTCCTTGAGTGGCCTGGCTAGAATTTAGACTTGTATCTAATTAGACATCTATAAAGAGATCAGAAAATGGTCGCATGTCATTTTTTTCTGTCAAATCTGATGGAGCAGTTCTGTCCAAAGAAAGGGGCAAGCTTGTAGCGTCATGTTCAAAATGACTTGATGTGGTAATTGGTGCCAGAGGAGCAGCAACTCTTGAGCAAAAATTGTGAATACTTATGTACTGTACATGTCTGTTTTCAGGATTTTTATTTTTAAATAGATTTGCAGAACTTTCCAAAAACTTTTGCATTATTGTTATTTTTACAGAATCTTTCAAGAAAAAAAATGATTTGATTAATTTGAGATAAGGCCGTGACATAAAAAATAATGTGGGAAAAATGAGGCTCTGTGAATATTTCCAGATACAGCGCCGAACTAAACAAAAGCATTTTTGTAAATGATACAGGTTGCTGTCTTTTATTTGTTAATTTAAGGACTACGGATGGGAAATAGGTTCCAGCTAAATCTGACTTATTTATACAATTTCATGAATTTGTGCAAGTGTTTATTAATGTGGATTGTCCTCATGAAAATATAAAAATGATCACAACATGACTGATGTTCTGAAAAAGATTTCCCCCGACACACAGCAGATTAAATCCTTCTTGTCTCAGTTTCAGATTAGAAGTTTACATTCTCAATCCTCAAACAGGCTGCGACATGTCAAAAGAGGGGACTTTTCCATTTTCTTTCATTTTCATTTTTTAGCCTGAACTCTGAAAAAACAACCACGTTTTTCTCCACAGTAAAATGTGTTTTATCTATTGAAAAATAAATTAACTGTCTCTCCACCACATGTTAACGTGGCTGAAAGTTGTAGAAGAAGCTCATAGTCAGTCATCTGCAAACGCGAGTGTATCAAAAGATCTCATGATAAGATAAGTGAAGATTTTACAGTACACTTAAAGTCCATGTAAGAGTAACATGAGTGAAGATGACGTCGAACCTAACAGTTTGAGGTTTGTCTGGATGGTGACCTTTATCATCTATAAAATTAGATCAGTCGGAAGGGACTTGGGCGACGAAACGTTAATGAATACATTCAGTGAATCCAAAGGCGATAGAAGTCCTTCAAAGTAATAGACCCCAGTTTGATGTCTGAACACAAAGACTGGGCTCAGAAAGAGAACGAATGAACTCAGAGGATTCCTCTGAGTCCAGACCTTGTGATGAAGGATAGGTCTAAGTCTTATCCTGGCACAAATATAATGGTGTCCCATAAGCTTTACACAATCACTGAGAAAGAAAACGAAATACTTCTACCAATCAATGCCAAACCCACAAAATTACCAGATCCAAGACATCCTGCCCGTAGACCTAATTTTGGTTCCCTATGGGAACAGTCTGAACTCCCACCATTGAGGTTAATTTGCTCTATAGTTAGTAGGTAATTTTTGCTTAGAAAAGGAAGCTTCATGCAAAATCAGTTTTGATTCAGAAACTATATAATAAAATGAATTCAAACTTTGAGAAGATGCTCCCCCGAATTGAAGGGAGTGAGTCTGGAACTGGAACTGTGATTTGTTATTCTTTTGTTGGTTCAACGACAGTAAAGTTTTTAAAATTCTTAAGCAGAGATTTCTACCATGCTTTAAACATTATTCCCACAATTATTTTCCGATGACTAGGTTGTTCATGGGGGGTTGCATGTGACGTCACAGGTCATGCGACGTCCTGGCATCTGCCATTTTGAACGGCAATTTTCACGCGGTGGACCTCACTCATTTTTCACCATTATTTTTACTTTTGAGGCAATGGTGATCGCATGCTGTGCAGTGAATTGGCATAACAGACAAGGTGGACAGTCAAAGGGAGTTGCAGGTTCCTCTCTAGAAATCTACTTGTTCCCAAAGGAAGTGGGAGGGGAAGCGGGGGGGGATCACCAATGTAAAGAAAGACAACAGGCAGCCATCCACCTACAGCCAAGTCGTGACCATTTCATGCTTAGTAGTCATAAAATGTACTTCCAGCTTGACTGTTGAACTCTTAAAAAGTTACCCTGTGGTACAAACAGGTGTTTAGTACACTCCCTCATGAGAGGCTACATGCAGTTGTTGAAGGACGAGAGGAGATGTTCTTCAAAACATGGACTCCATTTTTAAATCATCTGCCTACCGACCTTAAAAATCTACTTTTAAAGGGACAAAACAACCATTAAAAGCATTCTCGGTGGACTGATGCGCTTTTGTAATCATTTTATTTTTTTGGTTTTTCTCAAGCAGTGGGGGGAAAGAGGAAAAAAAAAAAAAAAAAAAACAACACGTTTTGTGGCCCAGCAGTTTGTATGTATTGATTACCTGTGTTTGGTTTTTTTGTTTGTTTGTTTTGTTTTAGTTGGATGGCTGTCGGAAGTGAGTGGGTGGGGTGGGAGGGTTGGTGGGTTCAACTCTTTTGTTTAAATTGTTCATTTGTTTGTGTATTTGTGTTGTTAACATTTTTGAAAACAATAAAGTATATATAAAAAAAAAAAAAGTTTTCTCATCATCACTTTTTAAAATCAGAAAAGAACATTTTGTATTTTTCTTGCAAATGAGAAGGCAAATGTCTGTTTCAGATATTATCGCCCATGAATCCAGAGTTTTGGGAGGTGTTGCGGTCACACCTGGACCTGGAGCCAACTCGGTCAGTGGCAATGCCAGGATATATGATCTAGTGATGAATCAGAAAACACGGTTATAATTTATAAAAATGACTCATTGCAAATGCATTTACGCTTTTTCATTTGATTATTCTTTGTCGTCTTTCGGCATTTCCCTTCAGGGGTCTCCACAGCAAGTCAGTTTCTTCCATCTAACCCTATCTGCTGCATCTTCTTCGGTCACCCCAACTATCTTCATGTCTTCCTTCACTGTATCCATGAACCTCCTCTTTGGTCTTTCTCTAGTCCTCTTTCCTGGTGGTTCCAAACCCAGCATCCTTCTTCCGATGCACTCTCTCCTTTGCACATGTCCAAACCATCTCAGTCTGACCTCTCTGACTTTATCTCCAAAACCTCCAACATGTGCTGTTCATTTGATTAATTTCATAAAGAAAAAAAATATGTTTTTGCTGACTCCTGAGGAGACGTTGTTGGTGAATTACTGCTCTTGTTTTTTCTTTTTCTTCTATGTGGCTGAACAGCAGAAACATCCTAGAGGAGCATTACCGCCTCCTGTCGATACCAGCTCGAATCCAAGCGAGCAATCCCTGGTATTTTCTCTATCTGTTAATCAAATCAAAACTACAAACTCAAGAATACACTGTTGATTTTTTTTTCTGGAAACATCACAGAGACAACCAAAAGAATATGCACTGTATTTGCTAGGTTGACCAGTTTTACAGTATATCTATGCTGAGTCCAGGTACTCATACAAGCGGCAGGACTGTAAGATGAGGCAAATACTTCTTGTTTCGGCATTTCCCTTCAGGAGTCGCCACAGCAACTCAGTTTCTTCCATCTAACCCTATCTGCTGTATCCTCTTTGGTCACACCAACTATCTTCACGTCTTCCTTCACTGTATCCATGAACCTCCTCTTTGGCCTTCCTCTAGTTCTCTTTCCTGGTGGTTCCAAACCCAGCATCCTTCTGCCGATGTCCTCTCTCTCTTCTGCGCATGTCCAAACCATCTCAGTCTGGCCTCTCTGACTTTATCTCCAAAACCTCTAACATGTGCTGTTCCTCCAATCCTGTCCATCCTGGTCACTCCCAGAGAGATCCTCAGCATCTTCATCTCTGCTACCTCTATTGCTGCTTCCTGTCTTTTCTTCAGTCCAACTGTTTCTAGACCAATCAGCATGGCCGCTCTCACCACGGTTTTGTACACTTTTCCTTTCATTTTAGCTGAAACTCTTCTGTCACAAATCATACCTGATACTTTCCTCCACCTGTTCCACCCTGCCAAAACACGCCTCGTCACCTCTTTTCCACACTCTCCATTGCTCTGGACTGTTGATCCTAGATACTTAAAATCTTCCACCTTCTTTATCTCTTCTCAGTGTAACCTCACTTTTCCATTTGGATCCCTCTCATTCACACACATGTACTCTGTCTCACTCTGACTAATCTTCAATCCTCTTCTTTCTAGTGCAAACCTCCACCTCTCCAGCTTTTCCTCCACCTCTGCCTTCCTCTCACCACAGATCACAATGTCATCTGCAAACATCATTGTCAAGATAAGGCAAATACAAAATATCAAAAACAGAAGTGAAAAGGAATAAATGTATTTATTCTATTTCTGAGCAACAGAAGGAACCACGTTTATCTATGGACGCTAGATGAATGATTAAACCAAGAAAACCCAGCACACCTTCATTCCTCCTGTTTACCAATCGTTGCTTTTTGGTTAGAATCAGATGTGATGTGTGAGAGAGCAAGAGAATTTTAGGTGTTTAATGTACCAGAAAAGGTAGTCAAACCTCAGTGCTAGAGAGTCAAATTCAATAACCAGAGATCATGTGTACACAGACAGTAAAGTCCATCAGGGGTCACATTTACTAAGATTTAATATAAACAAAGGCCTGAACAGAGAAAAAGAAACAGTATTACCAAAAATACAAATTAAAATCAGACAATTTTGATACCTCTAGAATATCAATTTTAACGGCACAAAACCAGATCATTTAATTGCCGTCCAGTAAAAACACAACAGAAAATATCATTGTTTCCATGTCTATAAATATACAAGTTTAGATCATTATAATAATAATAAAGTTTCTTCATTACATTTAAAAAAGCTCAGATACTAAAGTCCAACTCAGTTTTATAAAGTTCATAAAAACGTCTTGAAAAGGGTTTTTTTTTTTTTCTTTCTCCAACTGATTTTGGGTATAGTGTCATGCTCAGAGCGACAAGTTCACGTCGCTCTTCATCTTCCCGCCGCTCAGGCTGTGGATCATAGCAATCATGGCTGAATTTTTGTTCAGCTCCTCTTCCTTTAGCTTCAGTTTGGCCTCCAGCTGACTCTTCTGTAGCTCCAACGTGGACACCTACAGCAAGAAAAAGAGATAGAAATGTATGGAGATTTGTTTGATTTTTATTATGAAACCTGGACTAATGTAGTCTATAAATCATGTAATCTATAAATCTCTCATCTGAACCCTACTTGACCTGTTTACATGTGTGAATGTAACCAATCTGCTACATTCACACATGAACGTTGTTATTCTACAGCAGGGGTGCACAACCAGTCATCCACTGAGGAGGCTCTACGGCCAAGCATATGCTGGTTTTGTTTAGTCATTGATTGTGTAAAGTCTGAATAAACTCAATTGAAATTAAACTTGACAAAGTCTTTTATTTTAATAATTTATTATAATCTTACAATCTGAATGGATCTGTTTTTATTCACATGTATGTTACCTTGATGCTGGTGTCTTTCCTGGCCTGTTCGGTTTTATTCAATTCCTTTCTCAAAATATCCACATTTTCCTCCAGTTCTTTTCTTTCTCTGTCCTTCTCCTGGACCTTTTCCTCCTTTGCTTTTAGTTCAGTCTGCAGACCTGCCAGAGAAACATTACACAGATTATAGGTTTAAATTAAAAAGATTTTTTGATACATCTTAATCGCAAACTAAGGCCCCGTCCACACGTAGCCGGGAATTTTTGGAAACGCATATCTGCTGTCCTCCGTTTTAGGAAAGCGCTCGCGTCCACACGGAGCCGTATAAATACACTTCTGAGTGTGATTATGAGCATGCCAGACCAGTAGTCGGCAGTAAGTTCTGAGCTATCCAATCAAAGCACCTCTGTCGTCATTTCCGCAAAACCTGAAATATGGCGCCAGGCATCTCGTTTGTGTGGACCGACAAGGAGGTGGAATTGTTTTTAAAAGTCGTCATCGACTATAAAGTTAATAAAACAAAGGAAAATATAGATTGGGTCCATGCTGCCCAAACCTTGTTTGCGATCCAAACAAGGACACACGCGAATGACGTATGTGCATTACTTGTCGCAGGTAGTGACGCATAAAAATGCAAATCTCTGTTTTCACACGTACACACGCAAACGCAAAGACGGAGTTTTCAAAAGCACCTGTCTTGAGTAAAAAAACTTCCGTTTGCCGCTGGATGGCAGGCCAAAACGAATAAAAATATATGCATTTTCAAAAATACACGGCTACGCCTGGACGGGGCCTAAAAGGAACATAAACACAAAGCACAGTTCTGTTTTCACACCTTCAGCACCAGGCGGAGTTCAGTCACACTCACACATGCAAGTGACACCTTTGCACGAACTTTATTCAACAATTAGAAGAAAAACTCAGAGACATCTAGGACAACGAGGAGACTAAACATGTTTTTTTAAATAAAAACCAAGGACCACTCGGTCGCTAGTTTTTTTTTTGTCTGTACTTTAAAGTCGGACATTTCTTTCACCGACAGATCAGTGTGCCTCACTCACAAAATTACCATGGTGACCACCTGGCTCTCCGCTGGCTGGCTCACTTGTCCTTTACTTGTGAGAGACGTCACCACAGCTGCATATTGACAACACCCTACCATTGTGCATGAGTGATGACGGGCAGCACCGGCTCATTTGAAGACCATTGCATGTGCGTCAAGCTATTTACATGATCCATATTTGGAGTTGCAGAGGCGGGGTTGAGGCGACATGAAGTCTTGAGTTGGCTTACACCTAAATTTTTTTGCAGGTGTGTTAGCCTGAACAGAGCATGTACACCAGGGGTGACCAGAGCCGGTCCTCGAGGGCCGGTGTCCTGATGGTTTTACACACGTTCCTGGTTCAATACAGCTGATGCACAGAAAGTGAAATCAACAGCCAATAGAATTTGGCACAATGACTCAGTTAACTGGATCAGGTGTGTAGATGCAAGAGCATATGGAAAACCTTCAGGACACCAGCCCTAGAGGAGCGGATTTGGACACCCCTGGTGTACACTGAGGCTGCAAAACACTTTGTTTACATTACAACACTGGCATGGAGGCAAACCACATTCCTGGCCAAGAAGTGCTTGGGTTCACAACTCAAATAGTGTCAGAATACCAGACGGGAGAACTCGCAAATTTCTCAAATATGTACAAATAAAATAAAAAATGAATTTAAGTATGTTTTTGATGTGGTAAAAGTTGATTTCGCATAAAAAGAGAAACATAATTAAAGTATTTTTTGTAAGAATATAGAATAATCAGATTTAAAAAAAAATTATTTCTTCTTCTGCTTCTAACCAGCTGTGTTTTCGTCAGACTGACCTGCCAACTCGTTGTTTTTCTTCTGCAGGTCCGTCTGAAGCGATCTGATTTCTTCATCTCTTTCTTCCAACACCGACACCATCCTGAAGCAGAAGAGGACAGAACATTGGTTTCAGCTCACTAACATGTCTGTTACAAGCAGAAAGAAGTGTGTTAGTTACTTGTCATGTTGTGTTTGGAGTGTTTCATGGTTCTTCCTCAATGTGTCGTTCTGCTTGGTGAGGGAGATGTGAGCCACCTGCAGATCTTTCAACAGACGCTCCGTTTCATTAAACCTGCACACAAAGACCGGTTACACACTTACAAATGACAACACAATAAACACAATAAACAGAAGATTGTCCAACTTAAAGATACTCAACCTCATTTTTAAGATAAAAAAACAAAACAAAAATAAAAGTTACAGCTTCCAGAATAATTGAGTTCATTTCAACAAAAAATCCTTCAGAACTTTTGCAAATCAAACAGATTAAGATGAAGAGACTAAACCTGCGTAAAGATGTTAGATCCAGAATGAGGGAATAAGTAAACTCCAGAAGGCAGTAAGAAAGATCTTGAAGAAAGCTTCAGAAAACCAGAATTAAGTTGGTAAAATCTGGACTTGGAATTTGTAAAAACAGAATAAAGTTAGAAAAACTGGGAACAAACGGCAAACTGGAGAAATTCTAAATAAAGTTAGTAAAGGAGACGGTGGCTCAGTGGTTACAGCGTTAACCTGCGAATTGGAAGTCAATTAGAATTCCCGGGTTCGCATCCCTCTGAGTTCACATCTAGGGTTCTTGGAGAAGACACCTAACCCCTTGTTTCTACCACCATTGGGGCGGTCATAGGTGGCAGCCTGCTGCGGTGGAATGCAGCACACAAATTTTCCGGTGAGGGATTAATAAAGTATATTTAAAAAAAATCCTGGACAATGTTTGTAAAACCTACATTACAGTTAATAGTTGGTAAATGGACTCTACTTATGTAGTGCTTTTCCACCTGCATTAGTACCAAAGTGCTTTACAGTGTAGCTCACACACACATTCATACCTGATGGGGATGCTACCATGCAAGGTGCAAACCACCATCAGGAGGCATTGGACGTTCGGTGTCTTGCTCAAGCACACCTCGGCATAAACTCCGGGTAGGGTATCGGACCGGCAACCCTCCGGTTACAGGGCGCCCTTCTCCCCGAGCCATCCTTCCCCAAACAAAATCCCTAAAAATAGTTGGTAAACCCCTTCTTTTTCTTCCAGCATTTCCCTTCAGGGGTCACCACAGCAAGTCAGTTTCTTCCATCTAACCCTATCTCCTACATCTTCTTCGGTCACGCCAACTATCTTCATGTCTTCCTTCACTGTATTTATGATTAAGCCCCTGATTAAAGTCAGTAAAATCTATTTTAAAGTTGGTAAAAATTAGAACAAAAATCAAAAAATCTTGTAAGTAAAGTTTAGATCAAAATGAGTCAAATCCAGATTAAAGTTAGAAAAAACAAGATTAAAGTTAATAAGATTTTTAAAAAGTTGCCGTATTTTCACGACCAGGAGGCGCACATAAAACTCTCAGATTTTTTTTTTTTCAAAAAGTGCGGCGCACCATGTGGTGCAGTACGGCCTGTGTATGTGAGGATGACCAATGCAGACACAGTTTTACTAAGAGTGGAAGGCACCGCCCGATGAGTTACGTCACAATTTGCGAAAGGATTGAAGATGCTTGGGTTAACGTGTCTGCTGACACTCTTGTTCGAGCTTTTGCAAATGGCAGCATTACTTTCGAAAAGCCGGAAATTGACTCTGACACTGAAGAATTTGAACCTGGCATGTTTGATGGTGATTTAGCGCAGCTGTTCAAACCAGAAACAGAGGATGAGGACTTTGACGGGTTCCATTGATGACGATTACTTGTGTGCTTGTTTTATCTGCATGTTTCACCATGCCCACCCCTATGATTGATCGATTGATTGATGATTAAAAAATGTTTGTACTTTGTACTCAATCCCCAAATAAAGCAAAACAAAACTCAGCTTTGCTCCTGCTCTATTTTTAAAATGCTTGTGTGTGTGTGTGTGTGTGTGTGTGTGTGTGTGTGTGTGTGTGTGTGTGTGTGTGTGGTTGTTGTAAGGTGGACATAGTAGAGAACACCACGAGAATATAAAAGGAGGAAGTGTGACTGTGGATTGTATTTAAAACCTGTGCGTTGTTTTTTTTTTTTTTTAATATTCTTAATCCCTTCCCGGGAAATTTATGTGCTGCGTTTCACCGCAGCAGGCTGCCACGTATGAGGGTGCCAATGGTGGGAGAAACGGGGAGTTAGTTGTCTTCTCCTAGTACCCTAAAAGTGAACTCAGTGGGATGAGAACCTGGGAACTTCTGGTTGACTTCCGGTTTGCAGGCGAACGCTTTAACCACTGAGCCACCGTCTCCCCGTAAATGTTTCTGTGTGTGTTAAATACGGTAATGACACATAAAACTGAGGCTTCGCCTTTCAGTACGGTGCGCCTTATGGTCGTTAAAATACAGTAGTAAAATTAAGAACATAGTTGGTAAAAAAGAAAGTTATTGTTTTGATTAGTTATAGTTCAAAAGCTTTGAAATCTCTCTGACCTGTTAAGCAAGGCATTATATGCTCCTTTCAGAGCCTGGTGTTCCTCTGAGTCTTTCTGTAATCTGTTGTTATGCTGCAGCAGCTCCTCCATGTCGGCTTTGGAGCGCTGCACCTCTAACACCTGGTTACCCAGCTCACCCTGCAGCTCTTCACGACGACGCTCTGCTTCTTTCAGCAGGCAGGCCAGCTGCCTCGCCTGCACACACAGACACACACACACACACACACACACACACACACACACACACACACAGAGAAATTACTACTTCAAAAACAATGAAAGAATCCAACCTTAAACTTTTAGTGGCCACATTGATCAAAGTTGGGGGTGAAGGTGACGTACGACAAAAACAGATTTATTAAATAAAGTTAATTTTGTCGGTGAAACTAATGTCCTAAAAAAGTGGTTTTGATGTTTTGTTCCGTCGTCTTCCACTTATCCGTGGCCGGGTCGCGGGGGCAACAGCCTCAGACGGGAAGCCCAGGCTTCTCTCACCCCAGCTGCATCCTCCAGCTCCCCCAGAAGGATCCTGGGTCGTTCCCTGGCCAGCTGTAAGACATAGTTTCTCCAGTGTGTCCGGGTCTTCCTCTTGGTCTCCTCCTGGAGGGATGCACCCAAAACACTTCACCAGCGAGGTGCTTGGGAGGCATCCTGACCTGATGCCTGAACCACCACATCTGGCTTCTCTCGACCTGGAGGAGTAGCAGCTCGACACCGAACTCCTCCCAGATGACAGAGCTCCTCACTATATCTCTGAGCTAGAGTCCAGCAACCCTGCAGAGGAAGCTCATTTTGGCTGCTTGTATCTACAATCTCATTCTCTAGGTGGGGGTTTTGATGTGAGGACTGCAAATATTTGACTATTTTGTTTGTATAAAAATGAATCAGCAATCATGTCACTGTAGAACACGGAGTGACTGAGCAGAAATGGGGTGAAAAAAGGGACTAAAATGGATTTAATTTTAGATCATTTCTTGCAGGGTGTTCGTTTACCTCGGCCTCAGCCTGAGCCAGCTGGACGCGGTACTGAGCGATGAGACGGTCAGCCTGGGAAACGGCAAGAGCTTTGGCCTGCAAAAGATCCTGCAGGCGACTCTCCTTAGACTGCCACAAAAAACACAAAGCTCTGGCATTAATACAGATTGATCAATCAAACAGAAAGTGATCATGTAAAGTGGTACCAGTCAGACCCACTTACAGCATATGAAGCAAGTTTCTGCTCATAGACGTCGATGATATCAGACACGTGAGACTCCTTCACCTGCTCCTGCAGCTACAAGCCATAAAATGGAAAACAAAATAAAAGTAAGAATCAATCTAAAACATGTTTATCAAACTTTATTTAAAAAGCACATTTGGTACAAAAGTATTACAAAGTGCTGTTCATAAAAAACAAAAAACAATTCAAAAGATAAAGCTAATAATACATCCTTCATTCAGCTGATGAAACACATTTCTAACACCATACATACCATCATCTTCTCGTATAGTCTTACACATACACACACACACATGGTACATGGGACTAGCCCAGGCATGGGCCCGTTAAACGTTTAATTCCAGCCTGCCGAACTTAAAAAAATTAAATAAGTAAACCTTGCTAATGTTTTACTTCCCCTGCAATTCTGATGTTTCCTCACTAGATGGCGCACTGTACGATATGGAAAGCCATCTGGGCCAATACACGCCTGTTAGATGTTAAACCAAGCAAAATATTACATCAAGCGCTTACATTTCAAACCTAGTGCCGCTAAATGCACGTTTTTAAGCGCTATCGCACTAGATTTCAGACCTCGTCCCGCTAGATTTGAAATTCAACGTTCGTATGTTTAGCGCGCTTGTTTAAAATCTAGCGCGTCATTCTATTGGTCTAATCCACAGGTTACCAAAGCATGCCATTCATTGCTCCTGTTCCAGCCCCTTTGTCAATGTGGCCCGCAAATCAAAAAGTTTGCCCACCCCTGGCTAGCCCTTTAACTCATTTCTCTAGAATGTTAAATGTTAAAACATTAACTTGATGGTGTCTGAAAAAGCCCAAAATAAAAAGATTGTTTTAAAATAATTATTTTTAAAAGATATTTTGTATCTATATTGTTATTTTTAAAATTACTTAGATCAGCTCTCAAATACAGGGAATGCCAGAGCCTATCTCGGTCAGTGAGCTGGTGAAAAGCAGGGTATACTCTGATAGGTCACCTGTTCATCACGGATCTTCTTTCATTCCATTTATCTGCGGAATCGCTTATTCCTATTGCGGTAACGGGGGTGCCATAGCCTATACCGGCTGATTTAAGGCAAGAGGCAGGAGACACCCCAAACAGGTTGCCAGTCTGTTGCGGTGGCACATACACACTCATTCCTGGGGGCTTTTTCACAGCAGCTAATCAACCTAACATGCATGTTTTTGGAGGGTGGGAGGAAACCAGAGTACCTGAGAACCCCCCCCCCACATACACAGGGAGAACATGCAAACTCTACACAGAAGGACAGTGTTACGGATCTTCTTTCTATTTGTTTATTTGTACTTTACGGAACCACTAAGAGCAGATGATGTAAAACCAGGATTTAAAAGACATTTTGTGCACTGAGAAGAAGCTGACTTAAATAAGTTGTAAGTTACTTCAGCGTGCTTATATTGTACCTCCAAACCTGTCTGCATCTTCTCTACCAGACTGCTGACGTTCCGGGAGGAATCCAGTATGTGGCCATTGGTCCTGGGGAGTGGGACGTCCTGAACCGCGATGCGCTTCACAGACAGCTCTGCCTCCCTCTGCCGATAGGCGTTGTTGGCGGCCATACTTTCACCCAGACTGTAAAAATATTTATTGAATCATATTTTACTTGTATTTATTAAAAAGATGTTTTATTTTTACTATTATTACAAAAAACAGCAAATTTGAGTTTAGTTACTTACACCAGAGAGGGGAAGTCTGGGAGGGGCGTGGCTTCAAATAGCAGAGCCAATCCAGTCTGCACATGGTCTCTGTGGTGGGACGTCAAGGCCAAAGAGAGCGGGGTCACTATTCTCTGGTCCTAAATAACAGAGGACAAAGACAAAAAAGACGAAGTTCAAGAACTATATAAAGAATTTAAATGAAGCATAAGTAGCAAAAAAAAAAAAAACCAAAAAGAAACAAGTTGATGTAAATTCTTTAAAGTTCTGGTTTAATTTTCTCATTACCTTTTACTTAAACTTTATGCACTTATTTTTTTATAAAGTAAAACTATTTACAGCTAACAAACATACCTGTTTAAACAATAGTGGTGCTACACGTCTCATTACAGCAGAACTCTGCAGCTCGTGTTCTGATAGGACCAGTGGGCGGGAGCTCATTACACCAGTTTTAAAACCTCTTAACTCCCACTGACCCGTGGACGGGACGCTTGTGGGTTTTTGGGTTTTTTTTCACTCATAAAGACACTTATCCTTGGTTCAACTCCACTAAGTTATACCTTATTTTAAAGCTTAGACTGTCAAGAAACGATCATAGCATCCATTCTTATGTTTTCACTAGTTTCAAGAAGAAATAGCAAACTATTCGCAAACAAAATCAAACTGTTTGGAGAGCATTTCTCACCTATGATCCAGTCGTAATGGGCTCAGATGGGTTCTATCTTCATGTGATTGGTCTCATTTTGTCCGTAACAATCCACAGAATATCTATATAAAATTGTATTTTCTCAAAAGTTAACCAGTTTGGAGAAAAACTCCAGAAAACGTGATTTTTTTTTTCTGCGAGAAATCGTAGCGGTCACGTTCCAATCTCCATAGTAACTGCCAAGCTGTGTTTTTAACTTCATCCTGGGTATGTTTCTTTTCTTCACGAAGTTATCTACAAAATGAGACCGTTCGCAAAATATTCCGATTAAGGGTTTGTTTTTTACAAGGCTTTGAATGAATCAAGCGCTCCTCGTTCAGCTAACAGCACTGCTAGCATGTTAGCTTCTAGCGGGCTAACGACGTCACTTACAAATATATGATTAGCCTATAAAGAAAGCTGATACTTCCACCTTCAAAACGAGGGGATTGGTCCAAAACCGGACCAATAACCAAGCGTGTTATTCAGCTGCGTAACTGAAATTTTATCAAAACAAACGGCGCCATCTTTGTGCGTCATGACGCGAATGAGGAGCAGACACTGAGTGAGTGAGGTGATCACAGATTGAAAGATTTTCTAGTTTTTTTTCAACTTTTCTTTTGGCAAACTATATTTCTGGGGTTTTGGAACATATTTTTTATCCGAATTTTGTTGCTTGTTCAGATTGGACATTTTTATACTAAAAGGTCAATAAATCAAAAACTTTTGTACCTAGAGATCTGAAACTTTACACAGTTGTTGTCATACACAACAGATCATTTATCCAGTTGTATATTTCATTTCTTGTGCATGATTTTTATGGAAAAATTTATAATTACAGTAAAAAATATTAAAATATACATTTAAAAAATTATGAAAAAAAAATATCTGTGGGGGGCATTCAAAGTCACAGAAACACTAATATGCATTTTTTATGACTAAAAAAGTGATAGAATGGCAAAAATTCACTTTGGCACATTTTGGCACATTTTGGCACAGATTTGGACAGCTTGTGCCGAATGGACACTTTTTATGGTAAAAGGTCAATAGGTCAAAAACACTTGTACCTAGAGATCTGAAACTTTACACAGTTGTTGTCAACAAGATTTTTGTCATACAAATGGAAGGAATTATGCCTACTAAGAAGTATGTCTTGGCTAGGGACATTGGAAAATGAAAAAAATTAGGCGAGGCTAAAATTCTACAATTTTTTTAATGTTTGAACTACTGTAGGATAGGCTCTGAAATTCTGACACTCTCCATGTACATATCTACAAAAACTAGAAGGTCTAAGCTTTATTTTGATGTATAGTACAAGCATGTAACTTGAAAGATGCTGCTGTAATAAGCAATGGCATTTGGGTATGTCCAACTATTGTGCACAGCCCGAAAATAGGTGGGTGTTAAGAGGTTAAAGACCCTGCATTGGCTTCCTGTATGTTCTAGGATTGATTTTAAAGTTCTTTTACTCGTGTTTAAATGGTCTTGGGCCTTCTTATCTTTCAGAACTGCTTTTGCCAGACGAACCCTCAGGGACTCTGCACTCCTCCGGCAGCAGACTCTTGGTAATTCCTAAAGTCAGAACACACACTCATGGTGAGAGGTCTTTCAGATTCTACGGCCCCCATTTATGGAACAGTCTGCCAGAGGAGCTCAGGGCCGCAGAGAACGTTCACATTTTTAAAAAGAGGCTCAAGACACATTTTTTTAGTCTTGCTTTTAACCAAGTTTCTCATATGTAGTTTTATCCTTAGTTTTATTTGTAGTTTTATTCTTAGTTTTATTTGTAGTTTTATTCTTAGTTTTATTTGTAGTTTTATTCTTAGTTTTATTTGTAGTTTTATTCTTAGTTTTATTCTTAGTTTTATTTGTAGTTTTATTCTTAGTTTTATTTGTAGTTTTATTCTTAGTTTTATTTGTAGTTTTATTCTTAGTTTTATTTGTAGTTTTATTCTTAGTTTTATTTGTAGTTTTATTCTTAGTTTTATTTGTAATTTTATTCTTAGTTTTATTTGTAATTTTATTCTTAGTTTTATTTGTAGTTTTATTCTTAGTTTTATTTGTAGTTTTATTCTTAGTTTTATTTGTAGTTTTATTCTTAGTTTCATTTGTAGTTTTATTCTTAGTTTTATTTGTAGTTTTATTCTTAGTTTTATTTGTAGTTTTATTCTTAGTTTTATTTGTAGTTTTATTCTTAGTTTTATTTGTAGTTTTATTCTTAGTTTTATTTGTAGTTTTAGTCTTAGTTTTATTTGTAGTTTTATTCTTAGTTTTATTTGTAGTTTTATTCTTAGTTTTATTTGTAGTTTTATTCTTAGTTTTATCCGTAGTTTTATTTTTAGTTTCATTTGTAGTTTTATTCTTAGTTTTATTCTTAGTTTTATTTGTAGTTTTATTCTTAGTTTTATTTGTAGTTTTATTCTTAGTTTTATTTGTAGTTTTATTCTTAGTTTTATTTGTAGTTTTATTCTTAGTTTTATTTGTAGTTTTATTCTTAGTTTTATCCGTAGTTTTATTTTTAGTTTCATTTGTAGTTTTATTCTTAGTTTTATCTGTAGTTTTATTCTTAGTTTTATTTGTAGTTTTATTCTTAGTTTTATTTGTAGTTTTATTCTTAGTTTCATTTGTAGTTTTATTCTTAGTTTTATCTGTAGTTTTATTCTTAGTTTTATTCTTAGTTTTATTTGTAGTTTTATTCTTAGTTTTATTTGTAGTTTTATCTGTAGTTTTATTTGTAGTTTTATTCTTAGTTTTATTTGTAGTTTTAGTTGATCTGAATTGATTTTTTTTACCTGAACATTTCTTATTATTTATTAGCTTTAGTTACTTTTATCTGTCATTTAATCTTTTATCATCTCCAGTGTTTCCTCTGGGGGCCTCTGCAGCGGGAGCCTGCGGTCATCAGTGGCTGCTGGTCCTGGCTCCAGGGCCCTGGTGGGGATCTGGCTCCGGCCTCATCTCTTATTCGGGGTCTTGGATCATGGCCGGTGCTCGCAGGTGTGCCTCGGCTCCTGCTGCGGTGGCTCCTCAGATACCGTTTTCTTAGATGTTCCATCTGCATCCAGCCTATTGCATTTTTAAGTGAGTGTGTATGTGTGCCTGTGTATATATATATGAGGGTGTGTGTTCCATCTGTATTTTTACAAGTATGGATGTGTATGTGTGTGTGAGTGGATTTTTTATCTGTAGGTGTGGAACTTATTTTGCTTTTGTGTTGTGGGGTTTTTAACTTGTAAAGCACTTTGTGTTACATTTTATGTATGGAAAGCGCTTTATAAATAAAGTTTGATTTGATTCAGACTGTCACACACTTTTCAACTTTCTGCTAGAATGTGGAGGAGTTTAAGCAAAGTGTTTAGACAGGTCACTGGTGTTAACGTCGTTTTGTGTATATTACATTGTAGACAGCGCAACTTTGTAAAAATACAGCCCTGCCCTCCCTGTGGATCAGAGTGCAAGAGTGTGAGCAGCCCCTTTCCTTTGCAGAGCGGCAGGAAAGCAAGAGAGACAGCATGACTTTTAAAGATCAATTAAAAGAAAGTACTGCACGCTGGGTAGTGCCGTTAAGGCTGAAACTTCTCAAGACATTAAAAATTGATTATAAGGCAGCGCGGCATCCCATCCCCAAGTACCTGCAGAATCCTGTAGAAGCTGGTCTCCATGTCTTTCACCTGTTGTCTCAGTTTATTCATCAATTCCAATGTTTTCAACAGAGCTTCAGTGCACAACTGGCTGCAAAACAAACAGTCAGTCAGTCACCTTCCTAACCGCATATCCCTTATGGAGTTGCAGGGGGTGCCGGAGCCCATCCTGGTGGATTCAAGGCGAGGGGCAGGGTACAGCCCGAACAAATTAGATAAATAAATAAACAAACAAATGTTTAGTACCCACCTGAGATCTTCATCTGAACCAGGGTGCAGGCAGGGGAGGGGGCTTTTGCCATGGCAACAGGACAGGAGAGTTTCCACCTGAGCGAGGCAGAGGTGAGCGTCTACTTCACGGGACACGAGTGTTCTCGTGGCATCCTCGGCACACAGGAGTAGCACAGTTAAGGCTTCAGAACCAGACAAAAACATGGAGACAAACAGGTCGAAGTACATGAAGGATATTCAGCAGCAGACTTGAGACGTGCGTGATACGGCGGCAGTGCTTTCTGACGTGAGCGTCGCCCTGTGCAACATCAAGGCCTTTCAGCAGGCCCAACAGCGCAGGAAGCAACATTTCCACAAAACTCAGCATACATTCATTCAACTTTTCTGCTCCCAACGACTCCTAGAAAATAAAACAACATAAAATATGACCTTTTCTGACTTCACAAGGCTATTAAATGAAATATTTCGCACAACAAAGAACACAATTAAATAAGAGCAAAGAAGTTTAATATAAAATGTTTTTAAGCAAAGTTTTGCCTAAAGATTTGTGCACTCCGCTGCCTGCATAGATTGCTCAAATTTATATAGAAAACAGTGTATACTTTCATTTTAGCATAAGCACACTTAATAAATGAGGCTTTTTAAAACAGAGAGATAGATAAATAAAAACCGTTGTCAAATTGACTGAAATAAATTACCTCCAGCAGCTGGTTGAGAAGCTGCAGAGCCTGCAGCGAGCAGGATTCAGCACCATCCACAGGAGAGCTCAACCACTGCACCAGAGCCAGCCCGCCCTCAGTTTTTCGTCCAGAGTTCGTCCCTGCTCCTTGCTTCCGGCCTGCAGCTCTGAGTTTTGCCCCCGCTGGTTTAAAAACTATGTCGCAGAGTTGCGTGCGGAGACCTGAGACACTGCACATGGACAGGAGGAGCTCCAACACCTGCAAGAAAAAGAGGAACACCTTTGTTATCATTTTTTTAAACTAGTTTACTTGATCATGAAACTAACTAAAATCGGATAAATTGGACAAAAATTAATTGATCCCTAAGTACATGGTATCGGTTCTAAACAATAGTAGTTATGATATTTAATGCCCAGGACCGGCCAATCCAATGAGAGGTATAGGTACAGGTGCTCTGAGGTACCATACATCAAAAATGGAGGAAGAAAAAAGTGTAGACTTATGTTCTTAAAACTAGTTCATATTATAAAAGATTAGACTCCTATCAAAGTGAGGTTACAGGGAAAAGAGATAAAGAAGGTGGAAGATTTTAGGTATCTAGGATCAACAGTCCAGAGCAATGGAGAGTATGGAAATGAGGTGAAGAAGCGTGTTCCAGCAGGCTGGAACGGGTGGAGGAAAGTATCAGGTGTGATGTGTGTTAGAAGAGTTTCAGCTAGAATTAAAGGGAAGTGTAAAAAACCGTGGTGAGACCGGCCATGCTGTTTGGTCTAGAAACAGTAGCACTGAAGAAAAAGCAGAAAGCAGAGATGGAGGTAGCAGAGATGAAGATGCTGAGGATCTCTCTGGGAGTGACCAGGATGGACACGATTAGAAATGAGTACATCAGAGGAACAGCACATGTTAGAGGTTTTGGAGATAAAGTTCGAGAGCCAAGACTGAGATGGTTTGGACATGTACAGAGGAGAGAGAGAGAACATAGGAAGAACGATGCTGGATTTGGAACCACCAGGAAAGAGTACAAGAGGAAGACCAAAGAGGAGGTTCATGGACGCAGTGAAGAAAGACATGAAGATAGTTGGTGTGACTGAAGAGGATACAGCAGATAGGGTTAGATGGAAGAAACTGACTAGCTGTGGCGACCCCTGAAGGGAAATGCCGAAAGAAGAAGAAGAAGAGTCCTATCAATATATGGGCATTTCAAAGCTTACTATAGCTAGAATTAATAAAAACCAATTATAAAAATGATAATGTAACCCACTTTCGTAAGACCCCTCTTACCATCTCAACAGTGAATTTACCTGCAACTTCATGGTTTTGTTTTTGATTGTTAACAAACTAAAGATGTCTAAATGTCACAAATTCTCCAGTGACCAGAAGTACACTGGACGTGGGAAATACTTAAACTCCTCGACTTGGGGTAGGAACCTGTCCCTGACATCCAGAGGGCATTTGGTTAGAATGCCCCCTGAACACCTTGCTGGTGAGGTGTATCAGGCATGTTCCACTAGGAGGAGACCCAGAGCAAGGCTCTAGGGTCTAGACAATGTCTCACAGCTGGCTGGAGAACGCCTCAGGATCCTCCCGGGTGAGCTGGAGGATGCAGCCAGGGCAAGCAGTCCAAAGCTGTTGCCCCAACGACCCGGCCCCGGATACGCGGAAGACAACGAAATGGAATAATGCCAGCAGTATGGGCCAAGCTCTGGCACTGGTCATACAGACACCAGACAGCCTGTAACAAGGATTTTGAGACTCGATACTTGCAGAGCACCCACCACAAGAGCCTGTGAGGGACACGTCAAATCCACAAAACTTGTGAACTGTCTGGGCAAACTCCCATGAATCCTCAGAATCTAAAAGGGCGTATAAAGCTGCACAGCAGTTTCACATTCAGGATGGAAACAACATTTCTCTTCTTCAATCCGAGACTCAACTACACTCATCTCCAGTGAATAGAATTTCCCAGAATGCCGAGGAGTGTGATTCCTCTGTAGTTGGAGCACACCCTCGGGTCCCCATTCTTATAAAGTAGGACCAGCCCAAAAAAATTATTGTGTTATTAGTTTAACCGAAATATACTCTCTGATAAAACAAAAAGTCATACTTAGTAATTCAACGTAAAGATTTTCTTAGCTCACCTTAGCAGCTGAATCTGGGTCCTTAGAATCCAGCAGTCCTAAAACCTGAGACACACACGCAGAAAAGTGCTGGTACCTGGAGAATAAAAACGAGTTTTCAGAACAGAATAAGCACCACATACAATCACTGAGAAATATGTTGACATGTTTACCTGGTGAGATAATCTGCTATTTTGGGGTTTTTTAACAAATCAACCAAAAGATCAACAGAGTACTTTCTTGTGAGTGTGCCGTCACCGTTCACAACGATGTTAAAGACGAGCTGGAAGGTCTGATGGATGTTCTTTGGATCAAATAGCTGAAACAAAAAGCCATGTGAAAATATGTTATGCAAATTCAACATCTGGAACGATGTTTATGCTCCTACAATGACTGAAATCAAAAGAAATAACTTGCGGTTTCCTTAAAAAAAAAGTTGTTTCTAAAAAGTTAAGTAATTAAAAGACTAAACACAGAGTCAGCAGCACATGGTAAATGTTGTAAATTGGAACAATGTGCATCCTTTGAACCATGCACATTGTGAAATTTAAATATCTTTACGATTGGTGGCGAGCTAAATTAAAGACAGCACGTGAGGTGCTCAATAAAAGTGTGAACTAATGTGCTTTCATTTCAAAAATGTCTTTGAACGTAATACATACACTACATTCATCTCAAAAGTTCTCACCAAAGTGCACGTCCAATAAAAACTAAAAGGTTCTTGGATTAAAACACACCTTGGAAATAATTGAGTCAATTTTTAATCTTTTTAAGCTCTTTAAATATATTATTTAGCTATTTGTGTCCACTATCACGTCGTTTTGATAAATCCAGACGAGCACATTGTTTAGTTATTCACCACATACCACATATACCCAAATTTTGTCTGTCGCAAGGCCAATAAATGAAGGTCAATGTGAGCCAGGCCTGTCATGCTAATTCTAGACTTAGAGCTTAACATTTTAGCCTTGAATATGACAACTTCTTATTCTTCTAAATTGCTTTAAAAAATCATTTCTAAATCTGTTTCATTTTATTTACTATTTTCCACATGAAGCACTTAAAACTGTTTTGTATCACTTTTACTATGCAGTTATTTAATATGTCTATTAAAATTCTAGTAGAATGTACCTTTTCTCCCACTTTATCGTTCAAAGTTAAGCTGGCCAGGATGGACAATGTAAACACAACCACGGTCAGACTGTTGTGAGCCAGGAAGTTGATCAGTGTTCGGTAGAATGACTTCACGTTCTCCTAAAACACAAATAAGAGTTTTAAAAAAATTAAAACATGAGAACATTATTATTTTATGCATGGCAAGGCACAGTGTACTTTTTAAAAAAAATCATTTGAGGAAAAAAAGAAATAAAAATAACATCTGTATGGTTTCTCTCCTGTGTGAATACGTTGATGTTTTTTTTTAAAGCACCAGACTGACTGAAAGCTGCTCCACACTGATCATATTTGTATGGCTTTTCCCCCGTATGAATATGTTGATGGACCTTGAGGTGACATGACCCTTACGTCCTCTCCAAAGACCTAAAGTCTTCAAGCTGTAAGTTTGTAACTGTTGTATTAAATTTACACTTGACATGCGATGTTTTTTTCAGATGACTAAAAATGGATTATTTTACACATTAATTTGCGTAATGTTATTTTTTAGGGCTCAGTGTACTTAAAAATGTATATTTTGATATACTGTGTATAAATATTAATACCTCTGCCTGAGAGGTTTGGTGCCAAGCATATGAACAAGATACAGTAACTCAAAAAGTTACAAATGAATTTCTATGAAACTTTCAGGATACAGCCAAAATGGGATGGTGAAGAAGTGTTTCAATTTTGGGGGTGATCCAGATCACTTTTTGGGTCCAGGAATGTCTTATGTAGTTTCTGTTTAGCTTTTTTTTTTTCTTTTTAAGCTTTTCAACGAACTCTAGCTTTTTAGCAAACTTTACATTTTTTTTTTTTAGCCAACTTTAAGTTCTTTTTTTCAAGCTTTTAGCTTACTAGAATTACTGCTAAAATGTATTGTTTTGAAAAACATATCATCTTTGTAGAAAACAGCTAAACACAAAATAAACTGAAAGGGAAGGTTTATGTAGTATACAATTAAACTTAGCTAAAGCCAAAATGTCTTTTCTGACTTTCTTTGTGATAACATCTGTATCATTTAAATTATACCGTTCAAATGAGCTTAAAAATAAACACAAAATCCTTCAAAATTATAAGCTGTCAAAATTGGTTTTGTTTTAATAGAATTTAATAGAATTGTTTAATCTTTAAATCTTTTGGGGCCAGTAAATTTAATCTAGATGTGTAACACATCTGTAGCAGGAACTCACCAAAGACCTGATGTGACTTTGTATTGAGGGATTGTCTCGACAAAGATTGGCCATAAGGCCGAGGCAGGGCATGATGATGTCCTCATTATGAGACTGGCTGGTGAAAGACACGACAATATCAACAGAATGTAAAAGTATTTCAGTATGAAAAGGCTGGCAGTGTTTTGTTCTTACATGTTGGTCATGAGGAACGTCAGGAGCTCGTGGATGTAGTTTGTGGACTGGAAGACGCGAGTGTTGTAAGTTAGCTTCTGCAGCACCTGCAGACACTAGAACAGGAAATGAAGGGTTAATAGTGGAATGAGTAGGAAGAGAAATCACCGACAATGTTTAGATATTGTTGTTATCCTTTGTTTATCCAGGGTCGGCTCACAGAGTCACCAGCATTAGCTAAGAAGGCCAGACTTCACAGCCAGCTGTGAGATGGAGTCCCTCAAGCTTGTTCTAGGTCTGCTTCTCACTATCCTCCCAGCAAGAAGTCCAGGAGGCATCCTCATAGAATGCCCAAACCACCCCATCTGGCCCTTGTCAACACAACAAAACTCAATTCACAACTGATGTCTACACTAAGAGGAGAAACGTAGATCAAGAGCTTTGCTTTTTTTTTAGTTCAGCACCTTCTTCACAAAGATGGACCAATGCAGCATCCTGATTACTACAGATGCTGCACCGGCTCACAAGTCAATCTCCAGCTCATCCTTCCCTCACTCATGAACAAGACACAGGTAATACTGGAACCCTTCTAATTAGTAAATTTCCTCCTGAGGACCAGTTTCTATTGCCTGGAAACTAACCTCACTGCCTTAAAAGCAATCGAGTTTGGTTGCCATTTGAGTCAAATCTATTTCAAGCACTGGACAACAGTGATTCAATATGCCAAAGGCAGACATGACGTCAACAAAGTGACCAGAACATTTATTGTGCAGAAATAAATAAGCCGGGGCTGTGAACACTGTGAAGGAAAATGTGCATGGCTACTGCGGTTGCAATTTCTCGATATGTTTTGGATCTTTTAATATAAATTTTACCGTTGAAAGGAATAAACTCTCTGTTTGTTGCTGCATCATCTTTCGTGTACCCGGTAGCTTTTGTTTCAGCCAATGATGTTGCTCTCTAATAACGTCACTGAAGTAAACTATTTTCATTTGAATGGAAATTCGCTTGAATAGCGTAATAACCAAACTGATATTTCTTTGTATTTAATTATCTGGTACACAACTGATTTTGACCCATGACCTTGTGTTTGATACAGTGTTGTTTTCGTCAACGATAATGACAACGAAATGATTTTGTTGACGAAGCTTTTTTTCATGACGTAACAATAACAAAATAAATGCAACATTTTGGTGCCGAAAATGTGACGAGACGTTTCCAAGTTTCTGTTGACGAGACGAAAATGTAACAAAATAGGCGTCAGACTTTCACGTTTCTGTCTGAGAAAAGAAAACACACAAACACACCTGCAGCCACAAGGAAGTCACACACCATGGTGGCAACAATATCAAAGAGGCTTGGTGGTCAGAAACTTAAAGTTTTCCACATATTTTGCCAAACAGCATGCTAACTTCAAGCTAATGCTAGCTTGTCGGTGCTGCTAACTTCCTTAATTAGTTTGTTTGCGCTAACTACTGTTTTAAATGCATTCCAATGTTTACTTTATTTACAGCGTTATTAAGAGGTGTCATTTTTAAGTATGCATAAGTTACGACGTTCCTCACTCACTGAAGAATTTCTATTTATTTTACGTTGTTTTTCAATGTTCGCTGTTTTGCGCAAGTTAAACCGAGGCTGGATTGTCTTTTTTTTTTTTTAACAAATAACATGCATCATTCTCAATAAGAAAGCCACGGTTATTAAAGTAAGATTTTTATTTATTTATTTTTTTTCACTAAAACTACAAAAAAACATGCAAAGTCTCCCCTGACGAAAACTCTTTTGAGTTTTCGTTGACTAAAACATGACTAAAACTAAAATTTATAGAGATGATGAAAGTGTGACTAAAACTTAAATCAATTTTCGTTCCACAGACTAAAACGAAAACTCAGATAGCTGCCAAAAACAACATTGGTTTGATACCTATGAGTGTTACCAATTTTGTTGATGATTGTTGACCAGTGGCTCTCAGAGAATGTTTTGGTTAATTTTATGATGTTAAAAAGAATAATGCTGGCTTATTAATTTAATTGCTGCATTAAAAACAAAAAGTTGAAATATTTTACAAGTCAAAGTTTCAGGAGAGTGGTCTGTTCCCCCTCTGTGTCCTGCTTCCCCCCTCCCTCTTGTTCTGTTTGTGTTTTTTTCATCTGAGCCTGTCTGTTGTGTCAAGAGTATATTTTTGGCCTCACCTCCACATCATGACACAAAGTTGATATCTAATCAATCTCATTTTTATTGATGAAGCACTTTTTGTTTGGGAAGTAAATTTATGAGTTTTCAACACATCTTTACAAATACTTGCATTCAAATACTTTCAAACATCCACACATAAAACAATTTCCCACCAATGTCCCATTGCAACAAACGTATGCATGAACGTCTCTTTTCAGCATTCGCAAATACCGCATTCAAGATAACATCTTTACCCCACTTCCTCCAAAACCAACAGCGACTGATTTTATAACTGTCTATAAAGTTTACATAAAACAGCAATATTTCAAATATTTAACATTATTTTAACTAAGTCAGAAAAGCAAATATAAAATCCAGAAAGGACTCAGCCAATCAGAAATGCTAAAATGTCTGTTTTTAAGTGTAAATACTGGAGGGGTTTAGTGTTTAATTTATTTGTTTTAGCCGCCACTGGAAACAGAGCGGACACACTGTGGGACCCCACAAAGTTTAAAGCTCATACAGAAAGTTTCTGTGGTTGAAAAGAACGTAGTTGTAGAGGAAAATATTCTGCCACACAAACAACTTGGTTGTTCTGAGTGGAAACTCTAAGACGAAGGTGGTAAAAACTTTTTAGTCAAAACAAAAAACTAAAATTTCTTTATTGATTTTAAGTTGATTTTTAAAAAGCTTTCAAACGGTTTTAACTACCAACAGGACAAATCCGATCTACACACTACGACATATGTAGACAAAACAAGAGCAAAAGGAAGGAACTATTCACCCAGGAATGTGTTGGTGTAAAGTTTTTTGTTATTTCTGTTTATTTATGCTGATATTTTAGCTTTTGATTATTATTAAAATTGTTATTATTAATGCTCAGCGTATTCACGTTATCAAGCTGTCAGTTGCAATACCTAACGCGCTAAGGAAACCCCCACTTCAAAAGGTTCAAAACTTCTTAGAGATGCATGATTCATCACATGTGATGAAAAGAAAAAGTGCAATGTGATTGTTGTGAACTGTGAAAATAAAAAAATCAAATTTTGAAGGCCCCCAGGCAGATTTCATTAATTTTATTTCAGTCCGCCAACAAGGAGTCTCTTAAATATGACTGGTCAGATGCTTTGATGTGAAAATACTTGGACCAGCAAAGTCATTTGAAAAATGATCAAAAGGAAGATACCAGGAATTATTTTGTAAATATCCACGAACAAACTACATTTAACACCAGCCTGTAATTTTATTTAACTTCTAAAAGGTTGAATTTGTTGTGCGTCGTATGGGTTTGTGGGTGAGTGTATGAGTCGTACACAACCCATCCCACCGTATAAAGATTTCAATCAGCGTAGCCACATTTTTGTAGCCTTGTTTCATAATGACAGCAGTGAGACGAACCTGCAGCACGAGAGGCTCCTCCGGTGTGTTGCTGTGACAGTGGATGATGGAGGCCAGCGTGCTGGTCAGGTTATAGCTGCTGTGGAGAATCTCTCGACTGGAATCATCACAAGCTACAAAAAGATAATCAACTGAAACAACAAGACGTGTGAGGGCTTTGTTGAAGAGATATCAGAGGCAGTAGAAAAAGTTTAACAGGGGTTTTTAACGACCTCAAAAAGACATTTGATATTTTTTACCAATTCTAATTATTCTAAAAACTTCAAAAACTATTAAAGCCCTATGGGAAAAGTTTAGAATTGATTAGAAACATATTTAGAAAAAAGACCACAGTATGTGCACAGTATGTTAATTAGGTTTTAAAATTGAATATGAGTGAATTGATTGATTACAAGTCAAAAAGTTCAGGTTTTGACGTTGAACAAATAATTATTTGCATTTTTATTATGCAATCATTTATTCACATACAATACTTAGTTTGTTTTGTTTGAACTCAAAATAGAACCAAGTAGGAAAAAGCTAATATCGTATTTTCACGACCAAAAGGTGCATATAAAAGTCTTAGATTTTCTTCAAAATGAGTGGTGCGCCCTATCGTGCAGTGCGCCCTGTGTGTTTTGAAAAAAAAAAAAAATTGAAGCAGATGAACACTATGGTTGCTATGATTCTGGGAGGTCTGACAGAGGAACTCCAATCGCTGGACATCTGCATGAACCGGCTGTTCAAAGTAAGGCTGCGAGCGGCGTGGGAGCGATGGATGACCAGAGGATAGCACAGCTTCATGAAGGGTGGAAGGCAGCGCCGGGCGAGTTACGCCACAGTTTGCCAGTGTATTGTAGATGCTTGGGCTAACGTGTCTGCTGGCACTGTTGTCCGAGGTTTCGCAAAAGCAGGCATCATTTCCGAAAAGCGCGCATGGTACAGAAAGTGACTCTGACAGCGAGGAAAGTGAACCTGCTATGTTGGATTTAGCGCAGCTGTTAGATTCTGAAACAGAGGATGAGGACTTGGATGGATTTAATAAATGACTTTATGACGACTGTAACTAATATTTAAATAAATCCAACCAAACTCAGTTTTGCTCCCGATCTATTTTTAAATTCGCACACTTGTCTGCTTGTGTGTGTGTGTTGATGTAAGGCAGACGTACGTAGTAGAGGATATGTATGTATATAAAACCCGCGCCCTGTCATCAGGTGCGCCTTGTGTGTGTTTATTACACAGCACACAAAACTGGAACTGCGCCTTTTAAAACGGTGCCCATTTTGGTCGTGAAAATACGGTACGTGTTTTGTATCAACAAACGACACTTTTAGTACAACAGTAAAAATACGTACAATTGCAACACACAACAAAAACAACTGGATCAAAGAATGAACATAAAAGTATATAAATCGAATATTTAAAAATATGTAGAGAATAATATTATGTTTAAAAATTAGTAAAACATAAATTGTAGGATGAAAATTGAAAAACCAAGATGAGTACGGCAACAATAAAAAAAAACTTAAGGAATAAATGACTTAAAATAGAAGGATTATGATGAAAAAAAAATGAATCAAAACTAATTACATGACATTAAATCAAGCCAAATTTTACGTGTGAGATGAGGGAAGTTTTAAGATTGTTTAAAGATTTTAATTTTTCAAGTAATTATTGTAAATTATACAATGACTTGATATGACGACACATGAATCTACATTCATTATTATGTAATATCTCTGTTTGTGTCTTTTCTATTTCCAAAATTATAAACTGACAAAAGCAAATAAACAAAAATAGTCATCAAAGATTCTAATTCAATAAAATAAAATTCATTTTGATGTTTAGTTGCCAGTGTGAAGTGAAAAGTTGTGTTAACTTTACCCATCTGTGCCAGGAGGGAGATGATGGTGCTTGTCAGGATGGGGGTGGTGTTTGGGTTTCCAGCCAGTTCTACTAACCCGCTCACACACTCACAGGGCAGGACCTGGCCTGAGGACAGCAGCTTGTCACATTTCATGGCTGACATCTCCTACAAACACACAACGTGCATGTAACAAACAGGAACTGGTGGTCACATCAGGTTATATAAAGCACAACTTTTGTATCATCATTAGATCACCTAAAATACATACAATAAACAATGATAAAATAAAAATACCCCAGATTAATATTTTAAGTACATGCTAAATGAAATATAAACTTAGTGCTAAAAAAAACTGGTAAAATATACCAGTGAAAATGGTACAGTGATGGCCGAAAGTATTGGCACCCCTGCAATTCTGTCAGAAAAGGCCCAATTTCTCCCAAAAACTGAATGCAATCACAACTGCTTTGACATTAAAATGTTCATTTAATTTATCTTCAATGAAAAATCACAAAAAGGAATTGTCAAAAAGCCAAATTGAATATAATTCTGCACCGAACATGAAAAGGGGGTGGACAAAAGTATTGGCACCCTTTGAAAGATCATGTGCTGCTTCTCTAATTTGAATAAATAACGATACCTGGTACTCACCTGTGGCACACAACAGTTGGTGGCAATAACTAAATCACACCAACAGCCAGTTAAAATGGATTGAAGTTGACTCAACCTCTGTCCTGTGCCACACACACACCACAGTGAGCATGGAGAAAAGAAAGAAGACCAAAGAACTCTCTGAGGACTTGAAAAACAAAATTGTGAAGAAGCATGAGCTATGTCAAGGCTACAAGTCCATCTCTAAAGATCTTGAAGTTCCTGTGTTTACTGTGCGCAGTGTCATCAAGAAGTTTAAAGAGCATAGCACTGTGACTAACCTCCCCAGATCTGGACGGAAAAGGAAAATCGATGACAGATTTCAGCGTAAGATTGTGCAGATGGTGGAAAAAAATCCTAGACTAACATCCAAAAAAGTTCAGGCTGCCCTGCAGTCCGAGGGTACAACACTATCAACCCGTACTATCCGCCGACGTCTGAATGAAAAAGGACTCTATGGTAGAAGACCCAAGAAAACCCCATTTCTGACCCAGAGACACAAAAAAGCCAGGCTGGAGTTTGCCAAAACCTACCTGAGAAAGCCACAAACATTTTGAAAGAATGTTCTCTGGTCAGATAAGACAAAGGTAGAGCTTTTTGGGAAAGGGCATCAACACAGGCCTTCAAAGAGAAGAACACGGTCCCTACAGTCAAACATGGTGGAGGTTCCCTGATGTTTTGGGGTTGCTTTGCTGCCTCTGGCACTGGACTGCTTGACTGTGTGCATGGAATTATGAAGTCAGACGACTATCAACAGATTTTGCAGCATAATGTAGGGCCCAGTGTGAGAAAGCTGGGTCTCTCTCAGAGGTCATGGGTCTTCCAGCAGGATAATGTCCCTAAGCACACTTCAAAAAGCACTAGAAAATGGTTTGAGAGAAAGCACTGGAGACTTCTAAAGTGGCCAGCAATGAGTCCAGACCTGAATCCCATAGAAAACCTGTGGAGAGAGCTCAAAAAGGCAGTTTGGAAAAGGCACCCTTCAAATCTCAGGGACCTGAAGCAGTTTGCCAAAGAAGAATGGTCTAAAATTCCAGCAGAGCGTTGTAAGAAACTCACTGATGGTTACCGGAAGCGGTCGTTCACAGTTATTTTGTCTAAAGGTTGTGCTACCAAGTATTAGGCTGAGGGTGCCGATACTTTTGTCCAGCCCATTTTTTGAGTTTTGTGTAAAATAATATTTGATTTGACTTTTTTTCATTCTCTTTTGTGTTTTTTCATTGCGAGAAAAATAAATGAAGATTTTAATGCCAAAGCATTTGTGATTGCAATCATTTTCTGTAATAAATTGAGTTTTATAGGACAGAATTGCAGGGGTGCCAATACTTTCGGCCATCACTGTATACACAGCAAGTCAGTTTCTTTCATCTAACCCTATCTGCTGCATCTTCTTTGGTCACATCAACTATCTTCATGTCTTCCTTCACTGTATCCATGAACCTCCTCTTTGGTCTTCCTCTAGGCCTCTTTCCTGGTGGTTCCAAACCCAGCATCCTTCTTCCGATGTACTCTCTCTTCTGCACATGTCCAAACCATCTCAGTCTGGCCTCTCTGACTTTCTCTCCAAAACCTCTAACATGTGCTGTTCCTCTGATCCTGTCCATCCTAGTCACTCCCAGAGAGATCCTCAGCATCTTCATCTCTGCTACCTCCATCTCTGCTTCCTGTCTTTTCTTCAGTGCGACTGTTTCTAGACCAAACAGCATGGCCGGTCTCACCACGGTTTTGTACACTTTCCCTTTCATTTTAGCTGAAACTCTTCTGTCGCACATCACACCTGATACTTTTCTCCCCCTGTTCCAGCCTGCCTGCACACGCTTCTTCACCTCTTTGCCACACTCTCCATTGCTCTGGACTGTTGGTCCTAAGAACTTAAAATCTTCCACCTTTTTTATCTCTTCACCCAATGACCTCACTTTTCCATTTGGATAATTAAGTGAAAATGAGTGAAAATCAGTGACATGCCAGTGTTAAAATATGTCAAAAACAACTTCAAAAAACATCAAACAGTTAAAGTAAAACAGCAGCCGAAACTTTTCAGATAATTTTTTGCAAACTACACCTATTTTATTGCACATTTTTTACTCAAATTAAATGTGTGTGAATACATCTGCGTACAGCTTTGCATATGCACCAATATGTGCAGAGATATGTGTAATCTTGTGCACTTGATGCAACCGAATAATATATTCATATCTATATTGTTTTGGTTTGCATATTATGTGTGTATTTCTCTTTATCGGAAACTCAAAATACAATTAATCAAGCAATCAGTGCCATATTTTTTGGGTTAATTTAAATTCGAGATAGGATTGAACAGAAGACAATAATACAGAAAAAGTTGGTACGTCTCGTTATAAGTGACAGCTTTAAGATGGAAACGCTACGGGTTTCATATTTGGGCAACTATTTTGTATTTCAAAAGTTTTTTTTTTTCCCCTTTTTACTTTGAAGTCTTATCTATTTTAGTATTTATTTGAAAGTAATTTTATCAGGGAAATTTATTTCCTGTTTTAATAATCTTTTTCAATAATTACAACAAATAAATCAAGATTTTTCACAAAGGTCAATAAACTATTTATGTTAGCAGATGTATAAAAAAAACATTCTGATGAGGAAGAAAAATATATTCAATCAGAATTTTGGTATTTTCTAAATAAATCTCAAGACTAAAACAATTTTTCTCACTCACACAGTAATAATATTCAGTCAGTCACCTTCTTATCCGTCTATCCCTTACGGGGGTCCTGGAGCCCATCCCGGCCGATTCAAGGCTAGGGGCAGGGTACAGCCCGAACAGGTCGCCAGTCTGTCGCGGGGCCACACACAGACTCATTCCTAGGGCCAATTTGGCACCGGCATATCAACCTAGCATGCATGTCTTTGGAGGGTGGGAGGAAACGGGAGTACCCAGAGGAAACCCACGCAAACACGGGGAGAACATGCAAACTCCACACAGAAAGGACAGTGTTCCAAGCCTTGTCCCCACCCGGGACTCGAATCCACGGCCTTCTTGCTGTGAGGCCACTGTGCTAACCACTGCGCCACCGTGCTGCCAAGTAATAATATTATTAATAATAATAATCTCAGTGAGTATAAGTGTTTCTGGGCTGCGACTCAATTTTTAACCTATTTACAATAAACCCGCTGTCATTCAAAAACAACCTCTAAAGTCCTTTTATTCAACTTTCAGCAATAAAAATGTGTCACAAATCAGATTTAAACTTTTTTCTAACTTTAATTAACAAACTCAAAGGCGTGCATTGTTTAAAATAATAACTTATCAGAGATCATTCAAATTAAAATCTATAACAGTGTAACGCATTAGTTATGCTACAGATTTTCAAACTAACAATTCAACATCTTGCTTTTGTATTTATAACAATAACCGACACAAAAATAGTAAAAGTAAACTAAAACAGAATGAATTCTAACATAGAATAAGTGTCTAAAAATAATATTTATTGATTTTTATTTTTTTTTTAGCTGAAATCCGCCTTTATTTACCTCCACTTGTTTCTGCAGCTGAACGGCGTGTTGGCCCGTTTTTCCATCTTTATATTGCTGAATTGCCAACAGTAAAGATTTTAAACCCGTTGTTGTGTCCATTCTGTAAATAAAACACTTTTATAAGCAGTGTTGATAACACCATGACAGTTTAGAAAGAGATCGTTACAATAATAAACAGCTGTCTGGGATGTTAGCATGAGTTAGCTTCATATTTTATAAACACCAAAATAAAACGAATAAGAACAGACTAAATGTAATTTTTTTTTAGCTTAATTGTATAAGAAACTACATTAAAAATACAGTGTGTGTTTTCATAACAGTGTACCTGACGTTCTGTCTTGTATAAACAAGAATATTAAAATGGAAAACCGATAAAAACCTCACACGCAGCTACTTCCTCCCGCTTTGAGTTTCAAACACAACGGAACGTACCATTCTCCAAAAAAAGGGAGAACTCATCTAAAAATTTTTTTTTTGCATACAGTAGGTGAGACATAGCTATTATTTTTGAAAGCTATATGTTCTATATAAGTTTTAATATTTTATTTGAGAATATATGATTATTCTAGCGTGTATTTGGGTATCTTCTTCGGGGATTTCCCATCCGGGATCGCCGCTGCAAGTCAGTTTCTTCCATCTAACCCTATCTCCTGCATCCTCTTCGATCACGCCGACTACCAATTCATGCCATCCTTCACTGTATTCATAAAAATATGTCATATCCACCTATATAAATGTATGCTTTTACATATAAACATATTACTCTATTCCTCCCTCACCGGGGAAATTTGTGTGCTGCACTCCTTACACCGCAGCAGGCTGCCCTTCGACGGCGCCAATGGTGGGAGAAGCGGGGGTTAGGCGTCTTCTCCAAGGACCCTAGACAGTGGTCTCAGCGGGAATCGAACCCGCAACCTTCCGGTCCGCGGGCGAGCACTCTTGCGCTGATCCACCATCACCGTCGTAGTATATGCATATACTAAATCAAAACAAACAAAAACTCACCCCGAGGGATTGCAACGTTTTAGAAGCCTCCTTTTTTTTTTTTAACATGACAACAAAAAGCATGCCATCCGTTCGGAGCCGAAATTAAATAGGAACAAATGTTTGTATAAATTATTTAAAATATAATAAAAATTGGTGTAACATTTATCAATTTGTCTTTTCTTTCCCCTGCCTAAATCATTTTTAAGCTGGGCGCAAAGTAGTTGGTAGTTGTTGTATTTTAAATTATTATTATTATTCCGTTCTGTCGTCTTCCGCTCATCCGGGGCCGGGTCGCGGGGGCAACGGCCTCAGACGGGAAGCCCAGGCTTCTCTCACCCCTGCTGCATCCTCTAGCTCACCTGGAAGAATCCCCAGTTGTTTCCCCTGCCAGCTGTTAGCCATAGTCTCTCCGGCGGGTCTGGGGTCTGCTTGTTGGGCTCCTCCCGGTGGGACGTGCCCGAAACACCTCACCAGCGTGGCGCTCCCTGGGCATCTTGACCAGATGCCCGAACCATTCCATCTCACTCCTCTCAACTTGGAAGAGGAGTGGCTCGATACTGAGGTCCTCCCGGATAGCAGAGCTCCTCACCCGATCTCTGAGTGAGAGTCAAGACACCCTGCGGAGGAAGCTCATTTCGGCCGCTTGTATCCGCGATCTCGTTCTTTCGGTCACCACCCACAGCTGGTGACCATAAGTGAGGGTAGGAACGTAGATCGATTTTTATTACGCATAAAAAGACATTTTAACGATCAATCTTCAGTCAGTCACCTTCTTAACTGTCTTTCCCTCACGGGGTCGTGGGGATATTTTAAAGATATCAATTTAAATCTTGAAAAATGTGACCATAAAAAATCGCATTGGGAGCTTTTGCATTTTTAATGAATACTTATAACGTGCTGACATGAAGTGTTACAAAATTTTTCCTCTTTCATCACTTCCCTTCAGGGGTCACTACAGCAAGTCAGTTTCTTCCATCTAACCCTATCTGCTGTATCCTTTTTGGTCACACCAACTATCTTCATGTCTTCCTTCACCGTATCCATGAACCTCCTCTTTGGTCTTCCTCTAGTCCTCTTTCCTGGTGGTTCCAAACCCAGCATCCTTCTTCTGATGTACTCTCTCTCTCTCCTCTCCACATGTCCAAACCATCTCAGTCTGGCCTCTCTGACTTTATCTCCAAAACCTCTAACATGTGCTGTTCCTCTGATCCTGTCCATCCTGGTCACTCCCAGTTTTTCCTCCACTTCAAAATTGTTACCACTGGTACTAATGTAGTAATTACTCACTGGTAGTTTTTAAGTACAAACCATTTTTTTTAAAATAGTGAGTAATTGTGACTAATTCTTTTTTAATTCGTGATTAATTATTTCATTTATTTCAATCAATTCCGCGCCCTTACATCTATGCATATAAATTGCAACCAAGAGAAGTAATACCAAAAATATACAGTGGGTTTATATGTGCATACACAGTATAGCATGTATTCTATGTCTTTCGATTGTGAGAGGAGATCAGGACTCATAGAGAACATACAAATATACTTGGTGCTTTCACCCAGCCAGCTGTACTACCACTGTGCTAATTTTTATGTCTCTGGGCAATCCTAATAAAGTCAAGTCAAGTTTATTTATGAAGCACATTTAAAACAACCAAAAAGGTACCAAAGTGCTGCATAACATTAAACACAGGCAATAAGAAGAGCATTGCATTTTACATACCAGTAAAATTAGTCAGTCAATCACCTTCTTAACCGTCTTTTCTCTACAGGGTTGCGGGAGCCAGGCCAGAGCCCATCCTGGCTAATTTGAGGCGAGGAGTACACCCCCAAACAGGTCGCCAGTCTGTCGCAGGGCCACACACATACAACCATAAGCACACACATTCACTCCTAGGGGCAATCATGTAGTGGCCAATCAACCTAACATGCATGTTTTTGGAGGGTGGGCGAAAACCGGAGGACCCAGAGAAAACCCTCGCATACACGGGGAGAACATGCAAACTCCACACAGAAAGGCCAGTGTTGTGAGGCCATTGTGGTACCCACTGCGCCACCGTGCCGCCTGAGTAAAATTAATTAAAAATAAAATAAGCACAGCTGTTACTTAAGTTCTGCTCAACGTGTTTTAAAAGCCAAAGAGAACAAATGAGTTTTCAGTAAATTCTTAAAAATATCCAGAGACTGAGTTGTTCTAATGCACAGAGGAAGACTTTTCCAGAGTTTGGGACCAGACACAGCAAAGGCTCTGCCCTCTCTATCTCTCAGAAGGGCTGTGAAACATTTAAAATCATCTGATCTGCAGGTCTCAATGTTCTGGAAGGAACATGGACTGACAGAAAGATAAAAAGGGGCCAGCCATAAAGACATTTAAAAACCATCTATAAAATTTTAAAATCTATTCTAAAGCTGTCTGGAAGCCAGTGCAAAGATGCCAGCACGGGAAAGAAAAAGAACAGCAGCGTTTTGGATTAGCTGGTGGCAGTAAATAGAGGCCTGGTCTAATCCAAAATTCCAAAAAAGCCAAAAGCACTATTCAAAAATGCATTTCAATAGCCAAGGTGACAAGTTATGAGAGCATGAACGATCCACTCTAAATCTGAAAGAGGAAGCTATTCTAAAAAAAAAAAAAAAAAAAAAAGTTATGAGGGCATGAACGATCCACTCTAAATCTGAAAGAAGAAGCTATTCTAAAAAAAAAAAAAAAAAAAAAAAAAAGTTATGAGAGCATGAACGATCCACTCTAAATCTGAAAGAGGAAGCTATTCTAAAAAAAAAAAAGTTATGAGGGCATGAACGATCCACTCTAAATCTGAAAGAAGAAGCTATTCTAAAAAAAAAAAAAAAAAAAAAAAAAAAAGTTATGAGAGCATGAACGATCCACTCTAAATCTGAAAGAGGAAGCTATTCTAAAAAAAAAAAAAAAGTTATGAGGGCATGAACGATCCACTCTAAATCTGAAAGAGGAAGCTATTCTAAAAAAAAAAAAAAAAGTTATGAGGGCATGAACGACGCACTCTAAATCTGAATGAGGAAGCTATTTTTTTAACCATACTGAGCTGAGCAAGCAAAGCTGATCGAAACCAGTACTAACCACCCGGCTTATTTGTTTGTCAAACTTAAAATAGCTTTCGAAGAATATACCAAGACTTCTGGTAGACTGGTGACAGTAGTCACCTAATGGTCCCAGATTCTCTTTTAATAAACAGTAGGGTTTCTTTTGGTTTTTTTGGAGCTTTGTTTAGAGCTATAACACGATGGCTTTGCAATTCTGAAGTTAAAACAGCAACCATGTAAAAATTGTAAAAAAAAAAAAAAAGTAGCCAAGTATTTAATCCAACCATAGACAGAAACACCCCAATGAAGGATTGATATGTGTTGGTGAATTGATGTTATCAGGGATGAAATTTCATGCCAAAGTTGATCCCAAAAGTCCACTTTGTGACTTCCATAAATATTTCCTTCAGAATCTTTCATTTTTCTTCTTCATATTAAAGCGTATTAGTCAAAAGGCCGACCCATTAGCAAGTATGTTTCTGGGCTTTGGAGGAAACCAAAGTACCTCCCAAAAAAACTTACAGTCACAGATAAGAAAAAGACTTTAGACTCAAACTGGATACTTAAAGCAGGAATCTTGCTGCTTTGGGACAAACCGAGATTCATCACCCCATCAAAATACCTGAATGCAAGAATTCTCCATCACTTTTTAAGTAATATGGAGCACACAGTGTATCAGGGTCTGTCAAAAACTATCATTCAGGTTTAGTCACTAAATTTATTTCAGTCTCTTTCACTGGCCATCCCCCACTTGTTCAGATCCGGGTCTGTCTGGAAGAACTTCCACATAATCAGACGAAGGATCATCTGAAACAAAACACAGCAAAACTCAGATACATATTTATTCAAACATGAACGACAACATACAGGACATACTTTCATAGACACTGTAAGTCTGCTTATTTCTAGGTGGTTGAAAACTTCTAGATGTTCTGACTGGTTGTGGAGCAAAAGATGATTCCTCAGCGTGGCTGGGTTTTTCATGCTGGATCAACATGGTAGTCTTCCTTTTAATTGCATAACGCAGTGGAATGACCAGACCTTGATCCCTCCTCCGATAGTTTCTAATTAAATCCTCCAGACTCTTGAAATGAGACTCCTGTGCACCTCCACCTGCCTGAGGAAATCACAAAATTATTACACAAAAACACATACCAAGGAAATAGGGTTGTAAGCATTTGTCATCATTAGGTACTCAATTGCGTATCGTTTTCTGCAAGTGCGGATGAAGACAAACGGTTTTGGACTCTCTGTTTGGAGACTCCTGATTGAATCGTGAGAGTTGGAGTGTGTGTGATGGTTAATTGTGCAAAATAATAAATGTTGGGCATTAGATGGAGACGTTAAATCCGTTCCTTCATCTTCCGCTTGTTCCGGGGCCGGGTCGTGGGGGCAACAACCTCAAACGGGAAGCCCAGGCTTCTCTCACCCTGGCTGCAGTCTCCAGCTCACCCGGAAGGATCCCAGACATTCCCCGGCCAGCTGTGAGACAGTCTCTCCAGCAGTTCCAGGGTCTGCACCTTGGTCACCCCCGGTGGAACGTGCCAGAAACACCTCACCCGCAAGGCGCTCGGGGGCATCCTGACCAGATGCCCAAACCACCCCATCTGGCTCCTCTCGACCTGGAAGCGGCTCGACACCGAGCTCCTCCCGGATGGCAGAGCTCCTCACCCGATCTCTGAGTGAGAGCCCAGCCACCCTGTGGAGGGAGCTCATTTTGTCCGCTTGTATCTGCAATCTCGTTCTTTTGGTCACCACCCACAGCTGGTGACCATAGGTGAGGGTTGGAACGTAGATCGACTTGTAAATCGAGAGATTTGCTTTTTGGCTCAGCTCTCTCTTTACCACGATGGACCAATGCAGCGTCCTAGTTATTGCTGACGCCGCACCGATCTGCCTGTCGATCTCCCGCTCCATCCTTCCCCCACTATTATTTCAAATGTTCTTGAATACATTAAATAATTTAAAATTAGATCTGGTTATTTTTGTAAGTCTTTGGCAGGTAAAACAGAATCTCTCAGCACAACTTGTAGAAAGTAACTTAAACGAATGTACTTAAAACTTGAATTAAATATCCTACTGTAACCTAACATGCTTCAGCTAGTCAATTGATGTTAAATCGTTGTCTCTCACTGGGTGGATTTCCTCCACACTAGTGGCCTGTAACCCACTGTGGCCTCTCAGAAACAAACAACACAAACCCACAACCGGTGGGTGATTAAAGACGTATCAGCTCAACACGCAGAGTGTTGGTGGGCAGGTGGAAAACGTGGGACTCAAATCATTACGATTTGTTAATGTTATTCTAATCTCGACAAGATCATTTCACGTTTTGTTTTTTCATACAGTTAGCATAACTCTTCTCACGCTTTGTTTCCCCATGCAGAATGCTTTGTAAAAAAAAAAGTTTGTATGTTTTTAAAATGTAAACTAAAACGAGGTGTGTGTACTAAACTAATAAATACTTGTTACAAAATTAATAATTTGGATAAAACAGAGAAAAAATGTTTAACTACAAACAGGATCCGCAGAGCCAGAGCATGCTCTGCGCAAGTGAACGCCTCCTCTTAATTTGGTAATCCTCTCCTGCGCAAGTCGGTATTTATTTTGAATTGGTATCCCCAATATGAAGGAGCAAGAAGTTAAGGATAAACTAAAGAAAGAAGAACTGAAAAGAAAAACACGCACCGGTAAGAGTGAGGTGTGGAAAAGCTTCAAATTGATTGTTCAAAATGCTACAGAAACTTGCGTTGGCTTCGCTGGATGTAGTCAATGTGTCGCTTTGCTTTCATATGAGCGCAAAAAGACTGGCACCTCGACGCTGAGCGGGCATTTAAACAGCGGGGCTGGCAAAAGTGATGATCGTCAATGATCTATTTTATCATTTGTTTCAAAGACCGTCCCTCCTTTTCGCGCTAAGCAGGCCAACACAGACAAGTGCATAAGGGGTCCTATAGTGTGATTTAAAAAAAAATGTATTTAAAAAGCGTGTTCCTGAAAATGTTCCTATTTATAAATAACCCTCCCGAGTCCTCACAAATAATACATGACATTTCGGGCTTGTTTCGGGTTCGGGCCCCAAATCAAGTTAATTGGTCGGGCTTGGGCCGGGTCGGGTCGGGCTGGAATTTTTGGGCCCGATCTCACCTCTAGCGCAGGGAGTATTATTTATTTGGTAAAGAGTTTTTTGCACCGAACGTTCTCGAACACAGCACAGAGCAAGGTATAGGCAGTGGAGAAAACAAACCCTCAACAGACACCATGAAAAAATATTTAACAGCAATGAAAAGAAAGGCGTAGAGAGACGGAGATGTTGCTGATCAATTTTGATTCATTGATTTTATTTAATTTATTTTTCAGTATCAAATGGTTCAATTAGTCAAAAATGTTTATAGTTTAAATAAGATTTTTTTTTTAAATTTCAAGTTAATTGATGCACTTTAAATCTTTTCTGTTACATACTAAAAACAATATTAATAAAGCTGTTCTTTGTTGCATGTTGCTTTTTCTTTTTTTTTCTTTAATGTTAATGAGGATACAATGTTATGCAGAGGTGCACTTAGAACAATTTCATAGACAAATGATGCTAATTATAGTCAAGGGGGAGAGTGGCAGGGCCCGAAATATTTTCTTCTTCCTAGGGGGGCGCAACAGGAAATAATTGAGAAGCACTGTTTTTTAAGCCCAGGGTGTTAACAACAGTTGACTTTTAGGTAATATAATGTACATTATCATTTATAATACACCCTGATGCAAAAATATGGAAACCAGGATCTCCATCACAAAAAGATGGGTTTCACCCTTTTCTAATTTAAAAAGTATCAGAACACACACAATAACTTTGACATTTGCAATAATACAAGGTTCATTTAGATTCTAAACAACAAAATGATTTGTGGTGCAGATTTAGACAATCCAATAAAGCCTGTAATGGTTTACCATGACAGTGTAGTTTCCATTTCGTGTCCGAAGGACTCTGTATGTATACACGACATTCTCCTTACTGAAAAACAAAAAGCAGAACCAGAATGTTGTTAGTCACTAAAAATAACATAGAATAAGAGAGAAACAAAAATGTTCTGGTTTTACCCTCTGCAGAAAATTAGATCAATTCTAAAGTAAAGCAAAGTAAATATTTACACAAATAAGTATTTATATACTGTTTTATGTATTTATGTATGTTTATATATGCAGTTTTCTTTGCGGTCATCTGCTGGGGAGGCAGCTTGACTGCAAGGGACAGCAATAGACTGGACAGACTGATGAGGAAATATGCATCTGTGGTGGGGAGAAATGTGGACTCTATGGGAGCTGTTTTGGAGGGGAGGATGAGGGCTTTAATGCAGGGTATCCTGAATAACCCCGTCACCCTCTACACGATGTTCTCACAACCCAGAAGATGACCTGAAGTAACAGGTTCCTCTCACTGCGCTGCAGGACTGAGCGCTTTAGGAGGTCGTTCATCCCTTCAGCCCTCAGGCAATTTAATCAATCAGATGTTTCTGGAAGGAACTGAATCCTAGTTTATTTTTGTATGTATGTTGTTTTTATTTATTTTGTATGTACAGATTGTGCGATTTCTATTGTTGTTGGACACCAGAATTTCTCCTGCGGGAGATTAATAAAATTTTATCTATCTTATCTATCTATCTATCTATCTATCTATCTATACATACACACACATATAAATATATACATGTGTTTCTCTATATTAATATTTCCCGGTGCCAGGATCCCCAGCCTACCCAGCTGGTCTTGTTTTTGTCTACTCAGTGAATAAAAAGAAAAGTAATTGGGAGCATACAGCATGTCTGAACTACAACTTGTTTGTAATTCTAATGGCTAATATATCACAGTGTTTATTTATGCCTGTCTCAAAGATTAGGAATCATAAAATGTTTTTATCCATGCAATTTATTGCGAAATTCAGATCACGGTTTCATCATTAGCAGACCTCCGATAATCCATCTCATGTGTAATGTGAGTAACTCAGAGGTCTTAATTTGGTGTCAAGTTTCTGCATCCCAAAATGTGCCCTCATTCTAGTAATGCCTGAATTCTCTTCCTGTGTAGTATTCTTGTGTACAGCATGCTGTAAATCAACGACATTGTGTGGAACAATGCAGTCACTAATGCACCACATCATTATTATTAATGAAATATTGAGGTCTAGGGAAGAACAGTGGTCAAGTGGTTGGCACAGTGGCCTCACAAAAAGAAGGTCAGGGGTTCAAGACCCAGGAGGGACAAGGCTTGCAACAATGGCCTTTCTGTTCGGAGTTTGCATGTTCTCCCTGTGTATGTGTGGATTTTCTCTGGGTACTCTAGTTTTCTTCCCACTCTCCCAAAACATCGATGTTCAGTTGATTGGCCGCTATGAAATATCCTCCAGGGAATGATTGTGTGTGTAGATGGTTGTGTGTGACCCCGTGACAGACTGGTGACCTGTTCGTGGTGCAGAAGACGATTGAATTTTCTGTGATAACTAAGTTGAAGCAGTCCTATTTTTTTTTTCTTTCATGTTGTTAAAATTGATTATGTGATGTGACCTCATTGAATGAATTCCCAAAAACAGGTCAGTAAAAAGAATTAGTGTCAGTTTTTATAGTTGAGTTGAAAAACTGTAGTTCACTTGTAATTTGTGAACTGGTTTGAATTGGTTCCCACTTGTAGTAGTGGTCCTCAGGTCTGAGAAAATGCCTGATTGGGATGTTTGATGACAAACAAGCGAGTTAAACACAACATTGGCCTGTTACTCATTTATTGATCATCTGAGTCGGGGTTGCAGTGCGGGCTGGAACTTATTCTGACTGATAGGTGAGAGGCAGGGTTCACCTCGAACGGGTTACCAGTCTGTTACGGGGCCACACACATTGACAAAAAATATTCACACATATACTCATGCCTAGGAATAATTTCTCAGTGGCCAATTAATCTAACATCCATGTTTTTGGAGGGTGGGAAGAAACCAGAGCGCTCATAGAAGACCTGCACATACACAAGGTTACTCATAGATGAAAAAAAACTGTCAAATTCTGTATGTTTGAGCGACATGGCTCTGAAACCAATCAGTTCAGCTAGTCACGGTCTTCGTGCCTGTTGTCCCCAGCTCTTAAGAAATGATTTGTAATGGCTTTAAGCTGCATGATAAGAAGAAATAAAATGATCTTTCTCAGAAAGATAATCATCTCAGAAAAGATTAACTAATAGTGTGTTGAAATGATAAAAAAAAAAAAAAAAAAAAAAAACCCCGCAGCAGCCATCTTCTGGAATACATTTAGGGTTCTTTTTATCAAACATATTTATTTCTGGTTGCATAAATCTATTTTTTTTTCTGTTAATTGCTACATAATGTTACTGAAAATGACACTACCCGTATAATCACGCCCAAAAGGCGCACTGTATTAAAAGGCGCAGTCCCAGTTTCATATGCTCTGTATTTAACAAGCACATAAGGCGCACCTGATGATAGGGCATGGGTTTTACATACATATACTCGACTACCTACGTCCGCCTTACAACAACACACACACACAAGCAGACAAGTGGGGTTATTTAAAAATAGATCGGGAGCAAAACTGTGTTTGGTTGGTTTTATTTTAATATTAGTTACAGTCATCATAAAGTAATTTATCAAATCCATCCAAGTCCTCATCCTCTGTTTCAGAATCTAACAGGTGTGCTAAATCCAACATAGCAGGTTCACTTCACTCGCTGTCAGGGTTACTCTCTGTACCGTGCGCGCCTCTCAGAAATGATGCCGGCTTTTGTGAAAACTGTGACAACAGTGCCAGCAGACACGTTAGCCCAAGCATCTACAATTCACTGGCAAACTGTGGTGTAACTCGCCTAGCGCTGCCTTCCACCCTTTGTCAAGCAGTGGTCTTTTTCGGTCATCCATGCCTTCACGCCACTCACCTTACTTCGAACGGCCAGTTCACACCGATGACTAGCGGTTGGAGTTCCTTTGTCGGACCTCCCGGAATTACAGCAAGTGTAGTGTTCATCTGCTTCACTTGTTTTTTCACAACATACTGCACGATAGGGCACGCCGCTCATTTTGAAGAAAATTTAAGACTTTCATATGCGCCTTATGGTCATGAAAATACAATAAGTTATATTTATTTAGCTTCTGAACCGTTTATCCTTGTCGAGGTTGCGGTGGTATGTCATGTTAATCTGATTTTAATTTAAAAAAAATATATGTATGTATATATTACATATAGATACATAGATATAGATATTATTGTGGTACCTAATTACATTCCTCAAAATTTTCTTCTGGGACTATTAAAGTACTTTCAAATCAATTTTACGACATTTGTTCTGGCACACATAACAAGTGACCAGTTCACATTTGAGGCACATTTTTTTTTTTATCATTTTCTTTTCTTAAACTTTTAAACACATCATTTCGTACAGCTCGTGTCTCACAGCTTGGTTAGTCTCAGACACAAAAATATTCTCAACCTATGGATAAAACTCTAAACAAAATGCGGATCTTTTGAACAGCGTCAAACCTCATTATGCTAAAAATAGAATTTTATATTAGTTCTACATCACAAAAAAAAGTTCGTAGTGACCGACACAAAAAGGGAAATAGAAACTATAAACGATCCATTTAGGAATAAAGATCAAGTTCTGTACTCACTAAACACAGAGGCACAAGACTCCCTGGAGGGTCTCACTGTCTCTCAGTAAATAAGCTCCATTCTTGTTCTTCTTTCCCATTATTTCTTCACACTCGGCCTTGCTGATGGCTCCATGGTAGCATTGAGGCATGGCTTCTGCCATCTTGGACCAGACAACCAGCCAATAAATTGAACTCTTCACTAGATAGCAGCAACCTTTGTCTACTGTTCTAACCACTTAATTTCCTGTGAGTTTGTCTGGCTGCATAAAAGGCAGGCTAGGAACCACTGAGCTGTTTTAACCGTTTTACAGGAAGTAAGTGTGAGATGACAGAAGAAAGATAATCTGCATAAATTGTGCAAACAGTGTTAGTTAGAATTTCTAGCTTTTTATATATAAATTTATGAGGAAGAAAAAAATGTAAGAGAAACGAAGAATTTAAATTAAACTCCCACACAAGTTGAATTGTAATCTTTGAAATGGTGTTTCTGTTATGTGGTCAAAAAACAAAACTGGAGGAATTCTATTTGTGCGTTGATTCAAATAAAAAAAACCTCCAAATAAATAAAGGGTTTGGTCTCCAAATGCTTTCAAAACGTTAGACTGAAGACTCCTGCAGATGTTTGAGATTCACAAGTGTGTTGACACTAGGGATGGTATCGATAAATCCTCATCGATACCATCCCCAGTCCTCTTATCGATACCGCTTAACTAACCGAATCTTTAACGAATCTTTTATTGATACTTCTAGAAACAAACAAATAAGTATTACGAACATAAAAACTTCATTTGGATGATGGTGGAACTGGAAAAACAGAACAATATTTAAATAAAATATACCTTGCTTAAATAAAATAGGATACTTCAAAATAAATCTGAACTAGACTGTAATAAAAACAAAAAAAAATGTCAAAGTTAGAAAAAGAAATAAATATTACTTTGGTTTAAGTTTAACAGCAGCAAAAAAATTTTTCAACAATAAAAAATGTGCAATTTTTTTTCAAACAAATAAATTGAAATATTAATTAAAGCAGGATTTTAATTCCATTTTTATTGTTTTTGGGTTTTTTTTTTGTTTCTTTTTTATGATAAAACATGGAGCACGTGCGTTTTCAAGCAATGCTTGTGCCGTAATTTATTAGCATACCTGTTCCATTCGGAGCTGCTTCAACGCGCTCGTCAAACGCATCTTTCAGTCTGAATGACGTGGATTTTGGCAACGTGTTTGGACAAATTGCTCGTGGTTCCACTTTTACATGAAAATACTTTATTGCACTTTAGACAACATGCGTTTTCGGCTTTGATTTTGGTAAAATAAAGACAAACTCGAGATCGCTTTGTCCCTCGGCTTCAAAATGGAACTTTGCGTGTGTAGCAGCAACGCACGTGCGCACCACCCCTTTGCGAGTTAGGGGGTGAAACCGAAACCGATAGCAGATCCGTTTGGACTAGCGCTTATCGGTCCGGGTAAAATGACGGCCGCGGAACCGGTTCCGAAAAAAAAAAGTTCTTGATACCCATCCCTGGTTGACACATAGGTCATGTCAACACACACACACACACACACACACACACACACACACACACACACACACACACACACACACACAACTACTCACAAATGCATGCAACATACACAACTACACACAAAATCTGTCCGCTTTTCTTTCATTGGCATTCTGGGATTGGCAGGGTATTTAGTATTGTGCTTTCACAATACCTCAAGATTTAAGCATTTAAATTTGAATTTTTCTACCGCTTGTGAATTGCACAGAGCTGATGAAGGCATGGCCTCAGACTTAGTCCAATCTATTGTGCAACCTGAGATTTTTTAAAAGAACTCTACAGTGTCTATCAGATGTGGTAAGGATTTTTGTGGGTTGTTGATCAGTGCTAATATGTCATCTGCATAATGAAGCAACTTCTGTTCTCGTTGGCTCACGACTATTCCTTTAATGTCCTTGTTCATCCTAATGCTTGAAGCTAATGTTTCCATTAAAATAAAAAACAACAGAAGGCTGAGAGAACATCACTGACGGGTCCCATGTGACAGCCCAAAGAAGGGTGAAATCAAGCCATTGATTATTACAGCAGCTTTTGGTCCTTTACATAGTATCTCTACCTACTTACTAAAATATGGACCAAATAAAACTTTGATAAAACTGAAAAAAGAAAGCTCCATTCAACTTTATCGAATGCTTTCTCAGCATCAAGGGAGAAGGCTGCTATTGGCTCCTCCTTAGAATGGCTCAACCACATCGAGTGCAAGTATTGTCAGAAGAAGAACTGTTTTTCATAAAGTGTGTTTGGTTTGGATGGATAATGCTAGGAAGAACGCGTGATAGGCATAGAGCCAGTACTTTAGTCAGTATTTTGCAATCCAAATTCAACAAGCTGATTGGCCTATAATTTGATGAATCTATACTATCCCAATCCTTTTTTGGGATGACGGATATCAATGCTTCAATGAATGTTGGAAGAATCTGTTCTCTCTCAAAAGCCTTTTAATACACTTTTTGCAAAATTGGGGCAAGAGCTTCTACATACTCTTTATAGTATTCCGCAGGAATACCGTCATTACCCGAAGACTTCCAAGCTTTCATAAGTGATATGGCCTTTCTAATTTCCATCTCTGTAATTGGCACCTCTAATCCCCGTACGTGTTCCTGCAGTAACTTAGGAAGGCCTATTTTAGAGAGGAAGAGTTCAGAGTCCTTTTGGTTCTCACCGTTACATACTGCCGATTTAAATAGTATTTCGTAATATTCTTTAAAGACATCATTGATATCTTCTGTTGATGTTACAAGATTCCATCCTTGTTTGATAGCAGGGATCGTGTTTGAAAAATCCTCCTAAATCGGTCATGCTAATATTTTACCATTTTTTTCCCCACCTTCATAGAATGTTGATTTTAGTCTCAAAAGCGCATATCCTACTTTTTCATTATAGATTTTGTTTAACTCTTGAGAATAAGCTTTTTAACATTTTTGTTGGTAGTGTGTCTCAGGATATATATTTTTTATACCTCATTTTTAAAAAACATTTTAAAAAACACTGTTTATCCAGAGTTTTGCTTTTAACCAAATCTACCATGGTTCCGCCTCATAAACACCATCTTTCATTTTTTAATGACCCGGATTTGAATTTTTGTGTGCTCTTAATTGATGTGTAAAGATTTTGAAAAGCTGATTGAAAAAATGCTCTCACAGTTAAATATTTATTTGATGCATCAGACAGACTGTTTTGTTCAATATGTGACCATTAGAGTTGAGTGTGTGAACAATTCTGTATTCAATTCTCACTGAACTGTTGATTTGAGTTGATTCTCTTTACACTTCAATTCTGTTATCATTTGCATGTTTTTAGTGTGTTTTTTATTAATTTCATACCTTTTTAAGGACCAAAAACTAGATTAAATGGCTGTTTCCAAGGGGATGTGCATTTTTCAATAATTAACAGTGGAATTAAACAGTGTGTACATCAGGTAGCCCCTTTCCAAACGTTTTGTCCTCAGAAGACCTCGTACTATCTGTTTCTTAAAATCCCCACTAAGCAAATGTATGTTTGTGTTTTGTGGTTTAAAACTCAAGATTCGCTTTAAAAAGTGTGAGCATTTGTTTGGTTTTGCCTTCTCTGTGGAGTCCGATGTGTTCAAAAGAGAAGAGTTAAATTAGGGCACTTGATATTGTCTACCCGGTCAGATGTCATGTAAATAAAAACAGATTCCGCTCAATTTTTTATTTTAGTTTTGGTTTGAAAAAAATGAAGCCATTAAAACTTCAATTCGGTTGAGTTTAAAGGAGCAAATTTTGACTTTCTTCTAAATCCCAGCCACCGTTTTAGCCAAACCAAAATGTAATTGTTCCCAGAGAGAAATGTTTTCAACTCAGAGTTCTGGGTTTGACTGCACTAGCTATTTGTATCTGCAATAACACAGTCTTTATTAAAGGGAACTTTAAACATGTGGTGCTCAAAGTTGTGGTTTTCTACTCAGATGAAGATAAAAATGACTTGTTCCGAAATACAAATATGACTTCCGCCTTTATGGTAGATAAAAAATGATAGCAGGCTTCATGGTGGCTATCAATGTTTATTTATGTCTTATTTTGATGTCTTGTTTTTAATGGCTTGTTGCTTCTGTCAGCTTTACGACTGCTTGTGCCGCCTTGTTGAAGGAAAGTTTTGCACCATTGTGTCAGAAAAATAAAGTTTTCTATTCTTCTATTTTATGCACATATGAATATGCTAGGGTTAAAGGTTAACTTGTGATAAGCTTTAGCTGATGAAGCTGGTAATAATACACACAGCTTCTGTTAGCACCCTGACCCATAACCAGCTGGATTTCACACACCACTGCAATCACTCTGAAAAAAGATTTACTCCTCTCTGAAATCCTCCTGGGGTCATTTTCAGTCGTCCCAGATCATCTGGGAAATCTCTTCATTTTGTCCTGGATGTTTCCCTGGGTCACCTTCAGGTGGGAGTATCATGGATTGGGCTGAAACCGGTGTTTTTCCACTGCATCTCTCTCTGCTGGTCATTATCTCCCGCATCAGTGTCCAATCATTTCCCTGTCCTATATAAACACTCAGCTTTCATCCAGTCCCGGTCAGATCATCAAATGACCTGGTGACTCAATCCTCATATCGTGGACATCTGTATTCCCGTGACAAACCTGGACTGTCCTGGCTCTCCCTGATTTCCTGCCCTGGTAACTTGACCTTGTGCCTGTCTTTGACCTTGACTTTTTGAATTACCTTGTCTGTGCCTCCTAACCAAGTCATCCTAACCCTTGTATTATGTTACGGGTCAATTTGACCCATTTCAGTTTTTACTTTGTCCAAAGTACTGGTTAACCATTCTTTATCTTCCTAAAATGTTTTTTATGTCCATTATGTCCATCATGCGGAGAACATGGAAAGTGTTGAACATTGACAATAAAGCAAGTTGACACACAAATAGTTCTGATGAAAAAAAAAAGTGATTGTTTGTTCCTTTTTACAATGTACATAAAATCCAAAATAAAAATTTAATTGGTTTAACCTGTTTTTTTACTGTTTTGCATGGATTTACACTGCACGGGTCAAAATGACCCGCAACATAATCAATGTAATTATTTATCAACATAATACAAAGGATAAATAATAAACTGAGGATAAACTCTTTCTAAGTGTTGTATTTTGGTCCTTAACTATCATCACCATCACAGGGAGGGACAACTCACTAAAAAGGGCGTAGGGACGTTTGACAGGCTTGATTTACAGTTTTTACTGAGTCCGTGACAGCAGGAAGCCAGATCGGAAGTCAGATTGATTGGCTGCAGTTAGGGTTCCTAAGTGACGGGGCTGTGTACCTTCAAAAAGCTTGCTCTTGGTTGGCAAGGTGGTTGCCATCTCTAAGCAAACTAGACCAATGACTGAAAATTTCCAGCTTCAAAAGTTCAACATGATAACGGTCTATGTGTGAAGTAAATGCAGACTTCTTCTTCTTTCAGTATTTCCCTTCAGGGGTCGCCACAGCAAGTCAGTTTCTTCCATCTAACTCTATCTGCTGCATCCTCTTTGGTCACACCAACTATCTTCATGTCTTCCTTCACTGTATCCATGAACCTCCTCTTTGGTCTTCCTCTAGGCCTCTTTCCTGGTGGTTCCAAATCCAGCATCCTTCTGCCGATGTACTCTCTCTCTCTCCTCTGCACATGCCCAAACCATCTCAGTCTGGCCTCTATGACTTTATCTCCAAAACCTCTAACATGTGCTGTTCCCCTGATGTACTCATTTCTAATCCTGTCCATCCTGGTCACTCCCAGAGAGATCCTCAGCATCTTCATCTCTGCTACCTCCATCTCTGTTTCCTGTCTTTTCCTCAGTGCCACTGTTGCTAGACCAAACAGCATGGCCGCTCTCACCACGGTTTTGTACACTTTCTCTTTCATTTTAGCTGAAACTCTTCTATCACACATCACGCCTGATACTTTCTTCCACCCGTTCCAGCCTGCCTGAACACGCTTCTTCACCTCTTTTCCACACTCTCCATTGCTCTGGACTGTTGATCCTAGATACTTAAAATCTTCCACCTTCTTTATCTCTTCTCCCTGTAACCTCACTTTTCCATTTAGATCCCTCTCATTCACACACATGTACTCTGTTTTACTCTGACTAATCTTCATTCCTCTTCTTTCTAGTGCAAACCTCCACCTCTCCAGCTTTTCCTCCACCTCTTCCCTCCTCTCACTACAGAGCACAATGTCATCTGCAAACATCACCTCCAACACCAACCTTGTCTGTCAGCCTGTCAGAATGCAGACTGAATCAGTTTAATTTGTTAAACCGATTCACTGACACCGCTGAATGGTGTGTCTGACATCACACTCACTGGGGTCTACCCCTTCTTTAGTGGATAGGGGAGGAACATATTGTAGATCCAGTGGTGAAATAAGAACCGGAGTTCCTTCATCAACACTCTGCAGAGTAGATACCTCCACCATCCACCTGCAGTCCTCCTGGGCTAGTCTGCTTTATTGAGACACATCCGTGGTCTGCTGGAACCAGTTAGAGGTTTAATGTTGGACAAACTTGTCAGTGAGGCTAGGCTACATTTTCAGCAGGAAACTGTAGATCATTGTGAACATAAAAAAAACAGAGAAGCCACAGACGAGCTCCTTCTCTAGACAAATGGTAACGGTCTACTCCCCCAACAAAGACTACTGAGCTTCATGCCTGTTTTTTTTTATACATTCTCACAATAATTCTGGTGTGAAAATGTTAGAAGCTGACCTGCTGTGACCAGGTAATTTCCATCAGGCATGAGCTCACTGGCTGATTTATCCTCTGTCACATCAGGTGACCACAGTACAGGCTAAGCTCTTTAAGTGGTCCGAACACTGTGGCCGTTCAATGACCTTTCACCTGGCTGCTCAGCAGTAAGGTTGGGCGGATAATGAGTAAATACAGCTCTACTGATATCAAATATATACGTATGTTTGATATTTTTACTATCCGGATATCTGATAACATGAAATAACTAAGAACTTAGGTGAAAACTTGTTAGCTGGTACGTAAAAGTACTGATTTCTGTTAAAGTTAAATTTGCACACATTTTTTTTTGGTCAAGTTGTTGTTTTGAAAATTACTTTCAGGGAGAATTCATTTTAAAAAGCAAAAAAAAAAAAAGAAATGTTTATTACACATGTTTAATTTACCTTTAGAATTGAAAATTACAACAAAAATACATCATAACTTGATTAAAAACTTGAAAAACAACTTTAAAAGAGATCATAAAGTAACTTGGATTTTATGCTTCATGTGCAAATGATTTCGTTGGGTCAGTCGATCCTTCCGTGCAAGAAACAGTTGTGTTGCAAGTTTCACATTTTATCCTTTCACCACTTTTTGAACAAAGTAAAGAACTCCATAAAGGGTTATCAAATTCATATCTTTCAAAATCCATAGTATTGTCTCTTCATTATTATTGTCCTCTAGTGTTTCAGTGGACTTAAAATCCAAAACAGGAATGGCAACACTGTTATATTTATACCCAGAGAAATTACGTTCTGGAATTTTGGAAAATTGTTGGAATTTCAAGAAACTTCCCAAAAACTATTTGGGACAAAACAACAAGTTTTGAGAGCCAAAAACAAATCAACAAATTTGCAAGAAACTTAAATGCAAACATATACCTATTTATATAAGTCTAAACGTACAGATAACTGTCTTTAAAATATACGGATAACAGATAGCTTAAAACAGCCTGGTTACACGGCTATCCGCATCTTTGATATCCATGTGTGTCACCCTACTCAGCAGGTTTACATCCAACCATTCAATCTTTTTATTTTTTACATACTCTATTCATCCCTCACTGGGGAAATTTATGCGCTGCACTACTACACCGCAGTGGGCTGCCACAATGGCACCAATGGTGTGAGAAACGGGGGTTAGGTGTCTTCTCCAAGAATTCTAAACGTCAACTCAGTGGTAATCGAACCCGTGAACTTCCGGTTAGCTTACGATCCGTGGGCAAACACTCTACCACTGAGCCACTGCCCCCCTCCATACATCTTTCTATCCATCTTTAGGATGAATTTGTTGTGCTTCTCCCAGCTTCTGTTCTCTGGCCGTCTGCTAGCAGCTGTAACCTTAACTATATTTCTCTGATAATGAGAGTGAAAAGTAAATTTCGAGTGCTTCTGCTGTCTGTGAGACTTACCACCAGATTTTTAGTTTTTAAATGAATGATTGTCAGGTTGAGATGTTCACTCTGAGATTATAGCAACCTCAGTTCAGCCCTGCAGGCGGCAGGAAGACATGTGTTTCTGTTTTATCTAGTGGGTGCAGTGCGGGATGGGCTGGGTGCGCTGCGGTCTGGGCTGCTAATAATAACCATGGCACACCTCGGAGAGAGGAAGAGTTCAGAAGCACAGACAGTGTTTCTCACTTTAGACATGAACCCAGTTCTTTTAACAATACTTTTCTAAATTTATTTTTTAAAATGATTGTTTATTTTTAAAGCTCTTAATTGCCATGCATCTTTTTGTTTGACTGAGCTTTTTTCAGCTCAAAATTCAGGCCAGTCCCTGTGATCCACAAATCAGCTCATGCTGTAACTCTGCAGAGACAGGCTCAGACAGCAGCCAGGCTTACATACTGGTTTCCCTTGGCTTCACAAGATACACATCATTACAGATTTTAATCTTTTCAAATCTAGACTAAAAAGACATTTTTTCAGGATTGCTTTCAACATTCGGTTATTTAGTGACAATTATAAATATCTTGGATTTTTTTTCGAGTTTTTACAATTTTACGTACTGTTTTTTATTTTTTTTAGGGGTGGGTGGCTGCATTCATTGTTGTTTTGTATTACTTGGAAAATCTCTTTGAGCACCTTTGTGTTGGAAGGTTGGGGACTTCCAGAGGGCTCTGATTTTACCCCTCAGATTTTAGCTGCGGGCTAAAATCTTACTACTTGCCTATTTGTGTGGAGCTGACACATTCTCTCCAACCTCGTCTTACTCTCCAAAAACATTCATGGTAGATTGTGGCCACTTTGATTTAACCAGAGTATAAAAACATGTTTTCATTTTTTCCCTTTTTAAAGCACGTGACTCCACATGTACTAATGGTTAGTTTTGATGTTTCCAGTGGAAATCTACGACTGAAATAGTCGTGAAAACAAAGAAAGCATAATAAATGTACTTGTACTGTATACACCAAATTCAAACCACCCTCTTGAGAACATTCAATAGGCATCACCAAACACGAATGTGCATCTTGACTGGTATAAATTAGTTTTACCAGTAGACGTAACCACCTGTTGATTCTCAAGTATGGGGTCTGCCTCTGGGTCTCCTCCTGGTGGACGGAACACCTCAACAAGCAAGGCGTTTGGAAGGCATCCCAACCAGATGGCCAAACCACCCCATTTGGCTTCTCTCAACCAAAAGGAGAAACAGCTCTACTCCGAGCTCCTCCTGGATGGCAGAGCTCTATCTCTGAGTGAAAACCCAGCCACTCTCTGAAAGAAGCTCATATCCACGACCTTGTTCTTTCGGTAACCCCCCACAGCTGGTGACCACAGGGGAGGTTAGGAACGTGAAAAAAAAAAACAAAACTCCATCTTAACAATGTTAAGATGAAGGAGACGGTGGCTCAGTGGTTAGAGCGTTCGCCGCAGACCAGAAGTCCGGGGGTTTGCATCCCACTGAGTGCACGTATAGGGGCCTTGGAGAAGACACATAACCCCCTGTTTCTCCCACCATTGGCGCTGTTGTGGCAGCCTGCTGCGGTGTAATAGTGCAGCACACAGATTTCCCCGGTGAGGGATGAATAGAATGAGTAAAAATAAATAAATAAATATGGACTATTGTGACATTTTATCTAATTTTTTTCAACCTTCTGGTCAATATTTTTATTTTATATTAAAACCTTAAACTTTAAATTGTCTTCTATCAAAAAATTGTAGATTCGATTTATTGGTCTTTCTGTCATGATGAGTGTTGGCGTGAATGATTTAACTTGTTCGTATGAAGTTAACTGTATCTTATTGAAAATCAACTTCCTCTTACTGACCTACCTCGTTCCACCTGGTGTCTGATCAATTTATTTAATTAGTCTTACATTAACCAGAAGCTCTCTCTCCATCTCACATCTTCTAGAAACTGATCCTGTAACCAAAGGCACCGCCTCCCAGCCCTCCTTCGTCATCTTTCATCTAAATCCCTGGTTAGTTCAGTCAGTCCTCGTTCCACTCAGAGTTCAGACCTCCTGGTTGTCTCTCCACCCTGATCGTGAGTGTACGTGTGCACAATGCTGCCTCCTAGCCTGCTGTGTCTGTTTGGACTTCTGATCGTCTGCAGAGGTAAGAACAGTTTGTTTGTGTGTGGAGCACAGATGGAGCAGCTTAGTGAGGAGAGGAAGGAGGTGGGTTATTTTAAGTTTGGTGTCTGTCCACCATTAGGATCTGTTTGACTGGTGATAGTTTCAATGTGATGACGGGATGGGGTGTTTTTTTTAGTTTGATCCTAAAGAGCAAACCAGGTGATGTTTATGTTACATCAGTTTAATTAAGGTTATAATTATGTTTAATCTCTGAATGAACTGTTTAAATTCCACAGCTTAAAGGCCTACTTTATTCTATGAACGTAAATGCTGGAAAGATATTGTTCATTCTTCAGCTGGTTTTATTTATTCAGAGTTTTAATGTTTTTTTTTAACATTTTTATATCTGAGTAATTTTCTGTTTTATTTTTTAAAAAACTTAAATTCATTTTGATTTCTTGTTAGTATTTTTTCTTCTGTTTTGTCTTCTTATCATCGTTTTCATTTATTACCAGCTACACACATATTGTTTTTTTTTTATTTTTTATTTTTTCATCAGAAAGATTTTTAATCTACTTTTCATTTTTCGTAACTTTTTATATATATATATATATATATTTTACGTATTTTTGTCCTAATTGTTCTCCAAACACCCATACAAAGTTAGTCTGTTCATGCTTCTGCTTTTAACTCCAGACCGACAAACTTTACTTTTTTTTATTTCATTTTTTAAATACTTTTTTTGTTGAAACATTGAAGCTTTTTGGGTGAAGATTCTTCATAAACCCAAGAATTAATCGTTAAACTTCAATTTATTTGATGAATAGATGGGGCTGGAGGACTAACTTGTGACCAAACTAACTACATCAAATTGGACATTTACATAATATTGTATTTTTTGCTTCACAGAGTAAAAAAAGTTTTTAGAATTTTTGTGGTTCCAGAGCAGGGACATCACTCTCAGGACTGTGGCTCTTTCGTGTAGCATAAGAAAATTATTTAGCAGGTTATTTAATTGAATTGTTTTTCAAAAATCAAAATCGACTTTATTTCTAAATCACTGCTCAAAACTTAAACATTTCACAACAGTTTTTTGGACAATTTTTTTTTTAGGCATAGGAATCATTTCATTAAATGAGTTTGAATATTGAGTTTTTGAAATAGCCCGCACTGACCTCGAACCTATCACAGCTCCATGAAAAGCTGCCAAGTTTTGTTTCTAGCCCTATCTATCTCTAGTTTGGCAGGTTAAATAATTACTCTTTATAATGTACTGTTTAATAATATTTTATTGAATGTAAATGAATCTGCTGCATGCACTAACTTCAGTGGCAGCAAGTCCTACCAACTCTGTTTGTTTGTGTTTGTTATAACTTTATGAGAGACTTATGATAGACTATGTGCTGGTATTAGAGGCTCTGTGGGAGCTGTTATGGAGGAGAGGGTGAGGGCTTTAATGCAGGGTATCCTGAATAATCCCCGTCACCCTCTACATGGTGTTATCATGGTTCAGAGTGGATCACCTTGTTCAGGTCAAATTGGCTCATTAGGTTTTTAGAGGTTGATAACAGTTGAACAAGTGGAAGCATGCTTAGCATCTGTGCTCTAACAATTCAGACACAACTGTTAACCCAGGAGATACTCTGAGGTTGGGACAAGGTGACAGCACGGTGGTCTGTGGGTTAGGTTCATGCACTGATTTGAATTCAAACAGCATCTGTTTGACTCGTAGTTTCAGTAAAGCTTAGAAAGTAGAGCACAATTAAAAGCTGTTGTACATCTGTTAACTTTCCAATTCTAATAATCCGTGTCTTGTCGTTCTTTTCTTACAAAAACAGTGTAGTTGGTTTCAGGTAAAATTTGGATTTTGAAAAGAAACATTTAACTGTACATCATTTAACAAATCTAACATAATTAATTATATGGAGGATATTAGAGAAACTTTTTATGGGTTCATTCATTTTCCAATGCGCATCATTTGTTCCTGGGTTGTGGAAAGTACTTGAGCCAATTCCGGCTAGCCTCAGGCAGGAAGTAGTATCCATCTGGTATAGTTTTACATATATAGTATTTTACATTGTGTTGTGTAAAGTACCACAGACTGGTGACCTCTATAGGGTATATAAACAGAATCATTTTGAGTTTCAGTTTGGTTTTTAATCTTCTGGACAGATTTTAACCCATGTTGTTTCTCTAGAGACATGACCAAAAATAACACATCAAATATAACTCAGCATAAATATGATTCTAAAGCACAAACATTCCACCAGGCCTACTTTAAAACAATAAATCATACCCTTTATTTCTGGCTTACTTTATAAAAAAGTTTGTTTTTCTTTGCTTGGCTTCTTATAATCTGATGGATTAGATCTGAGCCATTTTTAACACAGAGACGGACTACTGTCTCTAATTATCTGGTTTAGTTAAAGAAAATAACAGGATGACTAAGTGGATGGTAAATTTACTTCCTGGAAGTTAGTCACTTATCTACTTAGAGAATCACTGCTTAATTCGACTTTTAAAGAGGATTTTGTGTAAACCAGTTGCGATATCTGTATAAATGAGGTCCACCACAATGAAGAGACAGCTGGTTCTTTGTGCTAGGATCACTGGGAACCTACCAGTTAACCTGGATACTAACTGGATTAACCCAAAATGAGACTTGTTTATCATTTCTTTAAGTAGAAATATTCCTGGTTGTTTTACCCCATAAGAGAACATGTTTAGCTTTTATCATCAGACTCAAACATTGTTTTTGAATATTTTATCTTGGCTGCAAATGCATTGTTCTTCTTCTTTTGGCATTTCCCTTCAAGGGGCGCCACAGCAAGTCAGTTTCTTCCATCTAACCCTATCTGCTGCATCTTCTTCAGTCACACCAACTATCCTCACTGTATTCATGAACCTCCTCTTTGGTCTTCCTCTAGTCCTCTTTCCTGGTGGTTCCAAATCCAGCATCCTTCTTCTGATGTACTCTCTCTCTCTCCTCTGCACATGTCCAAACCATCTCAGTCTGGCCTCTCTGACTTTATCTCCAAAATCTCTAACATGTGCTGTACCTCTGATCCTGTCCATCCTGGTCACTCCCAGAGAGATCCTCAGCATCTTCATCTCTGCTACAAACATCTCTGCTTCCTGTCTTTTCTTCAGTGCTACTGTTTCTAGAACAAACAGCATGGCCGCTCTCACCATGGTTTTGTACACTTTCCCTTTCATTTTAGCTGAAACTCTTCTGTCACACATCACACCTGATACTTTTCTCCCCCTGTTCCAGCCTGCCTGCACACGCTTCTTCACCTCTTTTCCACACTCTCCATTGCTCTGGACTGTTGATCCTAAGTACTTAAAATCTCCACCTTCTTTATCTCTTCTCAAAGTAATCTCACTGTTGTCTATTAAACTTAAATTGTCACACACTGAGGAAAGACCTGGGGTCTCTTTTACAAAGTGTGCTTACGTCAAAATCTTTACTCCAAATTCAATACAAACTGAATAATCTACAAAAGCGGTGGAGTGCGTAGACTTTGGTGTAATTCTTAAGCAAATTATATCTGTAACTAGAAGGGATGGGCTCTGGTGCCCCCTCAAATATGACTGACTGACTGACCCATAAGTAAAATGAGAAGGGTAAAATCGCAGAAAGACACCACCAAAGAGGAGGTATCCAAAGAGTAATCAAATGCACAGTTAAACAGAACTTTTTTCAGCCTAGATTTAAACATTGTCACAGTAGAGGCCTGTCTCACGGCCTCAGGAAGTTTGTTCCAGACTTTTGCAGCATAAAATTGAAATGCAGCTTCTCCATGTTTAGTCCTGACTCTAGGCACCAGCAGGAGGCCGGTCCCAGATGTCCTCAGAGTTCTAGATGGTCCATGTTTAGTCCTGATTCTAGGCACCAGCAGTAGGCCAGTCCCAGAGGTCCTCAGAGTTCTAGATGGTTCATGTTTAGTCCTGACTCTAGGCTCCAGCAGGAGGCCAGTCCCAGAGGTCCTCAGAGTTCTACATGGTTCATAAGGTACTAACATCACAGATGTACTTTTGTGCTAGACCATGGAGAGACTTAAACACAATCAGAGCAGCTTTAAAGTCTATTCTCTGAGCCACAGGAAGCCAGTGCAAAGCCTTGAGCCCAGGACTAATGTGATCATATTTTCTAGTTCTTGTTAGGACTCGAGCAGCAGCATTTTGAATAAACTGCAGCTGTTTTAAAGCCTTTTTGTTCAGACCAGTGAGTAGACCGTTACAATAATCTAACCTACTGGAAACAAATGCATGGATAAGAACCTCTAAGTCTGTTTAAGACACCAAACCTCTGATTTTCAGTCGTAGTGACGTAGGACATAAAGGCAGATGATGTGAAAGATGATGATGCAGGCAACAGTTAGATGGAGGAAAGTGACTTGTTGTGGTGCCCCTTTAAGGTAAAAGTCAAAGGAAATTTGCGTGCTGCACTACACCGCCACCTATGACGGCACTAATGGTGGGAGAAACGGGGGTTGGGTGCCTTCCAATTTGGACGTACTGTATGAACGCTTCATAAATGAGGCTCTCGCAACGGGAAGGTTGGTTTAAACATGTTGCTGGATCTTTGCTATAATTTCTTCAGGCCAGGATGAAATCAAGCAGAGGACCACCTGTGACGACTTCACAGACCTGAACTTGTCACACTGCTTCATCGGAACCAGCCTGTACGTCCGCCTGCTGCTCTACACTCGTTCCAATCTGGACTGTGGCCTGGAGATCAGCCACCATCACCTTTCTTCTCAGCCTCTCCTCGACCTCAAGCGACCCACCGCCTTCGTCATCCACGGCTACCGGCCCACTGGAGCCCCGCCCATCTGGGTCAACCATATTGTCCACCTGCTTGCAAAGCAACAGGACATGAACATCATCGTGGTGGACTGGAACCGAGGAGCAGCCAACCTCAACTACTTCACAACGGTGACCTACACCAGAGAAGCAGCACAAAATCTCACAGGCTTCGTCATGGAAATGGAGGTGAGACAGGAAGCTGAATGAAATCTCAGAGTAGAACCAAACAGGATAGGACCACACGTTGGATCTTCAACCTTAAAATAACAAAAATATCTAATATAATTATTTTTATTTAACTTTAAAGGAATTGCTATGCTAAAACAGGACATTTTGGAAATAGTAACTTGGTGTTTAATTTTATGTCCATGAGTCGTGTTGCTCTGACGTGTGTTCCTCCAGAGCAGTGGCTCCCAAACTTTTTTTTCAAGAGCAAGAATTCTTTTGGAACTTTTCAGCAATGTTTAGTTAGCAACTGTTCTTATTGACATAGTTATGATGATCAATTTTTGTGATCAACGTTATATGTTTATCTGAAAGCAGTCGCCAACCCCCAATTCAGAAGATGAATGAATTAACCCACAAAGATCAGCTGATTGCTTATAGCTGTTTGGTATCCATAGAAAAAAAACAAATAAACTAGAAGGTTAAATTATGAGAATGGATACCAGATATAGAAATCAGATGATAACCATGTGTGTGTTTTTGTGTGCAGGCAGGAGGAGCTGCCCTGAGCTCCATCCACCTCATCGGGGTCAGTCTAGGAGCTCACCTGGCAGGATATGTTGGAGCCAACCTGAAGGGAAAGATCGGCAGGATTACAGGTATGGAAAATAATTTATTATCCTTTATTTCTAAGAATTAGAAACAAAGGATGGAGGATAGAAAGGATGTCCCATCTGATTTCTATTTCAAGAATATCTGAGATTTGCTGTGTCTTTTTGTCTCTGAATTTTATTGCACGTATTAAAAAACATCACAAAGAAGGAATTTTATCTTCTTCAAACATAGCCAGAGTCCGTTCATTTCTCTCTATTGCTAGCACGGACGTTCTTATGTATACTTTTCTTTGTAGCACAATAGATTGTTGTAATGCCCTGCTTTCTGGTCTCCCTAAAAAGAGTATTTTATAGTTTAAAGCTACTTCAGAACTATTCAGTGTTCAGTGACGAAATTGAAACTAATAGTCATTCAAATACATAAAAAAGTATTTTGAAAATGTGAAATCATGTGAGATTATATCAGGGGTGGATAAACCACCCCTGATATAAACATATAATCAGCGGGCCACATTGAGTTCTAACATTTGACAAGGCGGCCGGAACCGGAGCAGATGACTGGCATGCTTTGGTAACCGCTAAATTAGACCAATTGAATGGCGCGCTAGATTTTAAACAAGCGCGCTAAATGTTACATCAAAAGTGTTAAATTTCAAATCTAGTGGCGCTAGGTCTGAAATCTAGGGCGATTGCACTTAAAAATGTGCATTTAGCGGCGCTAGGTTTAAAATCTAAGCGCTTGATGTTACATTTTGCTTGTTTTAACATCTAACACGCATGTTTACGTGCGTGTTTTGGGCCCAATGGCTTTTCATGTCTGTACTCACTGTATATTTTGACAGCGTGCGCATCACGGAGACAATGGAAGCAGTAATGTTGTTTTCTCAACAAAGCCAATATGTCCAAAAAGGGCCATCTAGTGAGGAAACATCCGAATTGCAGGAAAAAAATACATTAACAAAGTTTATTTTTTAAGTTCGACGGGCCGCGTTAAAATGTTTACCGGGCCACATTTGGCCCACGGGCCGTAGTTTGCCCATTCCTTGATTATATCTTATCAAAGCCAGTTTCGTTAAGAAACTCTCTTGACAAACTTTAGATTTCTGAATGAAAAGTTAAGAATGATTAAAATTAAAATAAACATTGTTATGTAAAGAATCTTTCTTCTGTTCTACAGGTTTGGACCCGGCGGGGCCTTTGTTCACCAACTCCCCTCCAGAGGAGAGATTGGACCCCTCTGACGCCATGTTTGTGGATGTCCTGCACACTGACATGGACTGTAAGAGAAATAATCTGAAAACTATTTCAATTTAATTTTATTCCACAAAGAAAAGCAAAATAAAAGAAATGAGAAGTTTTTATAAAAATGAACTGTGGAAATTGAAGCCAAAAAAACTTTTAAATAGTTAGTCTTTTACTATTTTTGGTCAATATGTTTTGGATTTTGAGCAGTATATACTGTATATATACATATAAATATATATATATATAAATATATTTATATATATATATGTACAGACAAAAAAATATATTAATCCTAGAGGAGAATTACCTTCCAGAATTCCTTCAGTAAGTTGCCATATCACAGAAAATCTGACAAGTAAAACAAAAAGAAAAGATAATAAAATAAAACATACTGTTCCATCGTCTTCCGCTTATCCTGGCCTGGGTCATGGGAGCAACAGCCTCAGAAGGGAAACCCAGGCTTCTCTCACCCCAAACCACCCCATCTGGCTTCTCTCGACCAGGAGGAGGAGCGGCTCAACACCGAGCTCCTCCTGGATGGCAGAGTTCCTTACCCGATCTCTGAGTGAGACACCAGCCACCCTGCAGAGGAAGCTCATTTTGGCCGCTTGTATCCGCAATCTCATTATTCGGTTACCCCCCACAGCTGGTGACCATAGGTGAGGGTGAGAACGTAAATCAACTTGTGAATCTTTCTTCATTATGACGGACTGATACAGTGTCCTAGTTATTGCTGACACCGCAAGGATCCGCCTGTCAATCTCTCGTTCCATCCTTCCCTTAAAAAACATACCAGTAATTAAAAAATAAAAACACTTATATCAAACCAATCCTTTTAAAAATCCCATACAAAAAACCCTTGTAGCACAATGATGACTTAATTAAAAAATTTAATCGCCACAAGTAGAAAGGAGTGCGAAACAGTTCACTATCTATATAAATATAAAGATATTTGTTCATATAAATCAAATTGATACTTTTGTTTTCAGCATTTGGACTGAGAGGCGCTCATGGCCATATCGATTTCTACGCCAACGGTGGAGTTGATCAGCCTGGATGTCCCAAAACTATTTTCTCAGGTGACCACACCCACCATCGGCTTTTCACCCTTTGAAGGCTGTTAGTGACACGACTTTCTTTGAACTCACAATTATTATAAAACAATGATCAAAAATAAAAACGTTTTACAAAAGAACAAAAATGTGTTTTTAACCTAAACTTGTTACAAAAACTGACATGAAAAAGGTTGTTTAAAAATGTGAGTTCATTTTCCAAAATAAAACAAACTAAGCAGGTGTGATCAACCAATTGATCAATTGTGAAGATTAAAATCCACATTAAGAAGATTTATACATGCCAAGCATGCACACATAAACATAAAAGAGTAACACCAACCCACTGACATGTGTGTTCCTGCAGGTAAATCTTACTTTGTGTGCGACCATCAGCGGTCAGTCTTTCTGTTCCTGTGTGCTCTGAACCGAACCTGCAACCTGACCGGCTACCCATGCAGTTCATACTCGCACTTTCTGGAGGGACGCTGTCTACAGTGTGAGGCCTTCAAACCCGCACCCTGTCCTATGCTTGGTAGGTACACAAAACATACAAACACACAAATCAAGAGGTTTGGAAATCAGACCAAGCTGATGTGACCATCCGGTCTGACCCACAGGGTACGATGTCAGCCAGTGGAGAGACACTCTTGTCCGTCTTGGACAGACCAAAGTCTTCTTCAGCACTACCGGAACTTTACCTTACAAAAGTGAGCATCATACTGATAAAGACGATTTGTTTGAATCTCATAATTGAAGCAGCTCATTGTCCTGGTTGACGAGGCAATAGATTGAATATCAAACATCTTGATGTGAGTTTGACAACGTTTTGCTTCTCATCCAAAAAGTCATTGTAAATTTTAAAGTTCACTAGAGTGAACCAAGAAGTTTTAAAGTATGGGGAGAGCGATGGGGACACTTTTACCTATTGGTCAAGGAGGTGAAGTAAAACCAGCCTTTGTGAACCACAGATCTCCGAAAGAAGAATCAGTTTGGGGTTGTTAATTGGAGTTGGGATGGAAGGAACCATAGCGACAGATGCCTCAAAGGAGTCTGCTGCCCAAAACAAGATGGCTGTTGTCTTCAAACTCAACTCTAGATGACTGACGCTCAACCTATTGCCTCAATGAAATGTTACCAGATGAATGAGAATATACACAGATATGTTCTGGGTTATGTTGCAGAGTTGAGCTACAGGGTGGACATGGTAACCTGGAACCAGTACCTTCGCTGGGGGGTCATTTCCATCCGACTGCACAGCGGCAGGAACTTCACGGAAGCTCGCATAGACCAGTATGTCTCTCCACACTGAAACATGACTAAGTAGAGTGGTCCTTCATAAATTGTAGGAGTTATTGTCTAACAAGGGGCTGCAAAGTAGCACAGTGGTCAGCACAGTGGCCTCACAACAAGGAGATCAGGGTTCAAGTCCCGGAGTGGGGGAAGGCTTGAATCACTGCCTTTCTGCGTGGAATTTGCATGTTCTCCCCATGTATACATGGGTTTTCATTGGGTCCTCGGATGAATGGCGTGTTTTGGTAACATCTAGATTAAACCGATAGGCGGGATAAATGTTACATCAAAAGTGTTACATTTCAAATCTAGTGGCGTTTGGTCTGATATCTAATGCGATAGCACTTAAAAACATACATTTAGCGGAACTGGGTTTGAAATCTAAGCGCTTGATGTAACATTTTGCTTGTTTTAACATCTAACACACTTGTTCACGTGCATTTATTGGGCCCGATGGCTTTCCATATCTGTGCACACTGTTTATTTTGACAATGTGTGCATCACGGAGACGCACACATTTTATTGGGAGCAGTGTTGTTGTTTTCTCAACAAAGCCAATACAGAGTGTGCCATCTAGTGAGAAAACATCGGAATTGCAGGAAAATAAAACATTAACAAGGTTTATTTATTTTATTTTTTTAAGTTTAGCGGGCCGGATTAAAACGTTCAACGGGCCGCATGTGCCCCGTGGCCCATAGTTTGCCCATGTCTGCCTTGAGCCGTTTATCCCTAACAGGGTTACAAGGGTGCCTGAACGTATCCTGGCTGATTCGAGGCGAGAGGCAGAGTACATCCCGAACAGGTCGCCAGTTTGTTGCGGGGCCACACACAATCCTTGGGGCAATTTTATAGCTACCAGTTAAGCTAACATCCATGTTATTGGAGAGTGGGAGGAAACCGGAGGTACCTGAGGAAAACTCACGCATACACGGGGTGAACAAGCAAACTCCACAAAGAAAGGCCAGTGTTCCAAGCTTCAACCCCACCCAGGACTTGAACCCCCCGACCTTCTTGCAGTGAGGCCATCGTGCTAACCACTGCACCACCATGCCGCTAAAAAAAAAAAAAAAAACCTTCGTCATGTTTTTCTTTTTAGGATGGGAAAAAATTGAGTAGTATGACCTCATGAAGGTACATAGAAATGAATAAGAAAACAAAATGTTATTACTGGGCAACCGGGAGTTATTCCCCAAAAGACTCCATGCACAACAAATCAGCACATAAAACACAATGCATCAATTAGGACGCAGAAAGTAGTGCACAGCTGAAAATATAGCCTCGAAATATCACTGAAAAAAAGTCCATGAAACAGCAATGCCATAAAAAGTCAATCTTGTTGTTGTGCACTGTATATGGAAGAAAAAGCGGAAATAAATCTGATTTTACTTTTTTTTTTTCCCCCATCTCTCAGTAAACTCCTTCGCTTGGAGCAGTATACCTCCACCAGGCTGTTGGCCCAGTTTGACGAGGACCTCCAGCCCATCCAGAAAATCTCCATGCGAATCATTACTGGGAACGTGATCGGCCCACGCTACAAGATCCGGTTGCTGAGAATACGCTTCACACCGCTGGACGACCCTGAATGGTCAGAGTTCACGGAAAACTCCAATTAACTGTCACGCCTAAATCCCTTTACAGAGATTAGATTATTTGTAGTTTGTAGGATGTAGCAGAAGAAATATCTAGAGATGGAAATTGACACCTCTTCTTCATCTCCAGGCCTCTGATGTGTCGCTTCGACGTCATCATGGAGGAGAATATGGAGGTAGCGTTCCGGCCTCAGGCTTGCACCTCAAGCCTCTGACCTTCCTCCTGGTGCACATTGGACTTGCCTTAAAGCCTGAGACCTGCTGCATCACCTAAAGAAGTGGGGAGGGAGTCAGAGGAGGCCCGAATCCATGGAGATACTGCCTATTATTTGTTTTTTGCTTCTTTGGTGGAGATGTTCTCTCCATCCCTACATCAGGAAGGACCAACTGATTGCTTTATCCCAATATGGAACGGTATCAGTAAAAAACAAATTTCCATATGGTTCAGGTGCAGGACTAAAAGCAGCTTGTCATCTTCGTGCCTTCTCCCAGGAGCTCTCTCACAGGAACCCGGGCGTCCCACCATCATGCAAAGAGCTTTTACACTGAAACATAAAACCCTCTGGGATGGACACCTTCTGGTCTGTCCTGGTCTGTCCTACTGTTGTCTTTATGCTTTTTCTACTGTTGTATTTTTCACACTGAAATAAACACTCTGAGTGTAAAGGTGTGTGTTTTTGTGTGTACTTCAGAGGATGAGTAGAGTTGCCAAGATGGATCGATAGAATGCACCTGGGACTAGGGTTCTAAGGCTTCTACCATTTTTTCAGACAAAATTGGGGTAGTAAAACGGCATAAAGTTCATTGGGTTAACTAAGTGTGCTGTAGATATGATAGAGGAGTTCAGAGTGGAGGTGGGACTGCACCTGGGATTTGAGTTCTTTCTTATTGTTCACTTGTAGGCTAGTAGGGGCAGGTGGAGAAAAGTAAGGAGAGCATTAATGAGGATGAAGAGTGGATAGGAACTCTGAAGCACTGACGAAAACAGAGGAGGCAGAGATGAAGATGCTGGGGTTCTCTGAGAGTTATCAGGATGGCTAGGATCAGAAAGGAAGACATCAGAGGAACAGCCTCTTAGAAGATTTAAAGGTACCAGGGGAGGGAGAGGGGAATGTATCGGCAGAAGGATGCTTTGTGTAGAACCGCCTGACAAGGCGTCCAAAGGAAGACCAAAGGGGAGGTTTTTTGGCGAGAACATGAAGGTAGTCGGTGGGAGAAGGGGCAAAAGGTTTAGAGGGAGGAAATCGACTTGTTGTGTTGTATCTTGAGAAGAAAAGGCAAAAAAAGAAGTGCAGCAAATAAAATGAGATGAGTCACCATACTGCTTCTGTCGACTAATAAACCATAGTAATTAAAGTAACCAGGCCAATGGCCTCAATAAGGAAGCACAGACTTTTCTCACCCTGCCACATCCAACAGATCATCCAGGAGGATCTGGAGGCATTCCCTTGCCAGCTATAAGACATAGTATCTCTAGCCGATCCTGGGTCTCCTCCTTGTGAAAACTGCAAGGAACCCGTCACCAGCAAGGCGTCGGGAGCATGCTAACCAGAGGCCTTAAGACCTGACCTGAAGGAGCAACGGCTCTACTCGCCCCTGTAGATGTCAGAAGTTCTCCCCAAATGGTGGGGAGAATGTTCATGATGTACAAATGGCAGCCCATGTACAACTAAATCACAAGTTTCACCATCTGATGCATTGTAAGACTTAGCCTGAGGCTACTTTACAGTGAGAGTAGGAATGGAGATCAACAGGAAAACTGAGAGCTTCAAATTTTTGTTCAGCTCTGTCTTCACGAGGGCATACCGATGTAGCTTCCTAGATATTGCAGACCCTCCACCATCCCAACTCTTGAGCTCCGGCTCCATCGCTAGAGATACTTAAAAGACCGGGTTCTATAAGAGAATTTGCTTTTTGAAAGTTTGAACCACGTTAAACATTATTACCATATCAAAAACATAACTGAAGTGGTCTTCTATTTTATGTTTGACTAATTTGCAAACGTTGCCCCGCAACAGACTGGCGACCTGCTCTGGGTGTACACTGCCTCTGGACTGAAATCAGCCGGGATAGTGTCCGGCACCCGCTGCAGCCCGATTAGGAAAAAGCGGCTCAGAAGATTTTTTTTTTTTTAATTATTTCCAAATTCTCCAATCTAGTATTTGGGTACTTCTTGAAGCTTAAGTAGTTCTTCACTATCTTTTGTTCTCTGTATGGCCACATTCTAATGTAAACAGGAAGTGTTTATGCCACAAGCTGCCCACCCCTCATTCATTTGTGTAAATCCTCTAAAGTTATGACACATCAAAATATGCATTAGGTTTGCTGCTTGATGCACTTTATACTGTATTTTGAACTTAAATTATTTGCACGGTGCTGTGCACGTCTGATGGAAATTTTACTCTTCAAACTTGTAAAATCTCGATAAGCAGCAGAGAATAAAATGAGACCAACCAAATATGTTTCAAGAGCCCCATCTTTATTAGGAAGAAAAATGGTGTATGTACAATCAGATATGATTTTTATCACAAACTTGTAGTTTTCTAATCCAACAAAATACCTTGAACAAATAAAAAAAAATACAACAGATAGAAGAGAAAAAAGGAAATGGTAGATTTTTTTCTACATTTATAAAACTCACAAATTTAAGAAGAAAAGCACAAACATCTTCACAGATAGAACATGAATATCACCATCCTGACTGCTGACTGCTTCTTCTGAGACCAGGTCATCACCAGGTGAGATCTAAGAGTGGGACGACAAAACACCGGCCAAGTCAGAACAATGCAGAGTGGGGTGCATACACACTGACTTTATTTCATATCAGTTTTTTTCTACACGCCTGGCGATCAACCATTTTGTGCACCCCTGATTAAACCCTGTGGAGAACAGCTCACATGACATGTTTTGTTTCTGAAGACTACATGTCTTTAGTTACAGCACCACCTACGGGCCACATAAATATATAAACTGTATTTTTATGATCATAGGGTACGCGGGATTATAAGGTGCAGTTTTAGTTACAGGTACTTTTTTTTGTTTAAAACACATACTAAAGGCATTACTCACTTTAAAAAAAATCAAACAGAGCTAAATGTACAACTTAATTTAAGCAGAAAAGAGGGTTCTATCTATTGAGGGTTCTATCTGTGCTCAGTTAGGGACAGGTTCTATATTTAAAGACTTCCTTCCTTAATTTCTTTTTAATAGTGGTGTCAATCGATTAAAAAAATTAATCAAATTAATTACAGGATTTTGTAATTAATTAATTGAATTATTCGCATTTTAATATCATATCTGCGAAAGGTCTCCTGATAAAGAATGTGAATTCTAGGATATTAAAAAATTGTGCCGTATGATTAATCAATTGAATACAGTAAGAGGAGAAAATTTTAAATACAATCTATTATTGGTGAACTGTGTCTCATGAGGCCAGGTGCATTATTAAAAAAGTCAAACAAGGGTCAGGGTTCATTAGGGTTCGTTCTTATCGTCAAGGATAGAAATTGTCCTGCAATCAGCAGCATCCCACTTTGCGACAGTATTTGTTAATTTCTCTGTTGTGGATTTGTTCATTCGCTTGCCAAATTCAGCTAGCTTGGTTTGTTGGAGTGAGCTCCCGGTAGCCACACTCGCATCAGAGGAACTTGCCTGAACATGTTTTATGTTTAGATGGTATGTCAGGCTGGAGTTGCTCCGGTGGTAGAAGAACTCCTTTTTGAAAAAAACTACAAATTACTACATTTTTATTTATTGTCCCGTCTCTATTATTTTTGTATAAAAATTTGCCGTTCAGTGGCCCGACTCAGGAGCAAATCCAGGATTTTCTAAAGGGGGGGGGGGGTGAGGAGGCATTTCCTCCCAGAACATTTTGCAAAATAAGTCATTTTTCTGCATTTTAGTGCATACTTTGCCCAAAGTTTATAATAATTAAAGTAGTAAAAACACTTTTTTTTGTGGACCAAAGGTGGGGGGAAGGAGGGTGGCGTGCGCCCCCACCCTACCTCTGAATCTGCCCTTGCGACTGTGTCATCCTCCTGAGTCTTGTCCATGTCTGTTATGTTGGACCACTGCTGTCTTGTTAATTTGCCAGCGCAGGTGATGTAGGACGGCCGAGAAGACTATGAGTCCGTCAATTGGCCAAAATTCAAATGTGCAAGCATTGGCTCACCACCGTTATTACGTCATAATTAATTGCGTTAATTTTTTTAACGCACTAAAATGCGGCTTAATTAATTAATCGAATTAACGCGTTAAAATGACAGCACTATTTTTTATTTTACATGTTTATGTATGTTTTGTGTATAATGATTATTCATTGTTTGGTCTTTCAGTGTCTTATAAACCAGACACTGGGCAGTGCTCTTATGTACTTGATTCCAAAATAGGATGGGGCGGGGTTACCTGTAGGACCGTTCTGGATGTCATGGTGGTGATTAAAGGTCTTGTTGGTGTACTGAAGACCTCTTGGTCCCTTTAAAAGATGAAACGTGCTTTAAAAACAACTGATGTTCATGTTCAACAGAAGAAAGTAAAGTACAGTAAAGAACACTTACGTGGTTTTCTTCTCTCCTTTTTGGGTTCCACTGGGGGAGTCTGTCATGGTCCACAGGAAACTCTTCACTGACAAACAAGTTGGAAACTTTATTCACACCATTTTAAACTCAGGGAAAGAAAACTTACAACTCAAACAAAAGATGTTTATGAGGAAAGTTTTTTTTTCTCACTTTGTCAGACAGACAATAAGTCCTGGGGTGAGATTTCGAGGGTCCGTCTGGGTGACCCCTTTAAAAACACTGATCACTAAAACACCTGCAATCTGCAGCATCATCATAGTTGCGTTCAGTGATTGGTAGATTGCTAATGAGATCTTTCTAACGAGCGGACCTCATTAGGCATCATTGTCGAGTGAAGTGGAACGAGCAATTGTTTTAGTCGTTGATTAATCTATTGATTCTTTTCTTTATTTAATCAGATAAGCCCTAATTGATTTTTTTTGCTACTATTTGATAATAACAAATTTTATTTGTGGATAAACTCTTTATTGAGTATCAAAAATCCAAAAACATGTCAAGCGTACGTAATAAAACCAGTGTTTTACACTGACCGTTATGTTTTTGTAAGAAATCTCAGGCTCTTAACCTCTTAACATCCACTGACCCGCCCACGGTACGTTTGTGGGTTTTTGTTTTTTCTTCACTCATAAAGACACTTATTCTTTGTTCAACTCCACTAAGTTATACCTCATTTTAAAGCTTAGACTGTCAAGAAAACGATCATAGCATCCATTCTTATGTTTTCACTAGTTTCAAGAAGAAATAGCAAACTATTCGCAAATAAAATCAAACTGTTTGGAGCGCATTTCTCACCTATGATCCAGTCGTAATGGGCTCAGACAGGTTCAATCTTCATCTGATTGGTCTCATTTTGTCCGTAACAATCCACAGAATAACTATATAAAATTGTATTTTCTGAAAAGTAAACCAGTTTGGAGAAAAACTCCAGAAAACGTGATTTTGTTTTCTGCGAGAAATAGTAGCGGTCGCGTTCCAATCTCCATAATAACTGCCTAGCTGTGTTTTTAAGTTCATCCTGGGTATGTTTCTTTTCTTTACGAAGTTATCTACAAACTGAGACCGTTCGCAAAATATTCCGATAAAGAGTTTGGTTTTTACAAGGCTTTGAAAGAAGCAAGCGCTTCTCCTTCAGCTAACAGCACTGCTAGCATGTTAGCTTCTAGCGGGCTAACGACGTCACTTACAAATATATGATTAGCCTATAAAGAAAGCTGATACTTCCACCTTCAAAACGAGGGGATTGGTCCAAAACCGGAACAATAGAATCGCATGTTATTCAACTGCGTAACGGGAAATTTTATCAAAACAAACGGCGCCATTTTGTGCGTCATGACGCGAATGAGGAGCAGACACTGAGTGAGTGAGGTGATCACAGATAGAAAGATTTTTTAGTTTATTTTCAACTTTTTTTTTTTTAGCAAACTATATTTCTGGGGTTTTGGAACATATTTTTTATCCGAAAAATTTTTATTGTGCATGATTTTTATGAAAAAAAATTATAATTACAGCAAAAATTATGTAAATAAAAAAAAAATAATAAAAAAAAAAAAAAAGGAAAAAAAAAGATCTGTGGGATGTTTTTAAAGTCACAGAAACACTAATATGCATTTTTTATGACTAAAAAGGTGATAAAATGGCAAAAATTCAATTTGTTGCTTGTTCAGAATAGACATTTTTATACTAAAAGGTCAATAAATCAAAAACTTTTGTACCTAGAGATCTGAAACTTTACACAGTTGTTGTCATACACAACATATCATTTATCCAGTTGTATATTTCATTTCTTGTGCATAATTTTTATGGAAAAATTTATAATTACAGTAAAAAATATTAAAATATACATTTAAAAAATTATGAAAAAAAAAATATCTGTGGGAGGCATTCAAAGTCACAGAAACACTAATATGCATTTTTTATGACTAAAAAAGTGATAGAATGGCAAAAATTCACTTTGGCACATTTTGGCACAGATTTGGACAGCTTGTGCCGAATGGACACTTTTTATAGTAAAAGGTCAATAGGTCAAAAACACTTGTACCTCGAGATCTGAAACTTTACACAGTTGTTGTCAACAAGATTTTTGTCATACAAATGGAAGGAATTATGCCTACTAAGAAGTATGTCTTGGCTAGGGACATTGGAAAATGAAAAAAATTAGGCGAGGCTAAAATTCTACAATTTTTTTTATGTTTGAACTACTGTAGGATAGGCTCTGAAATTCTGACACTCTCCATGTACATATCTACAGAAACTAGAAGGTCTAAGCTTTATTTTGATGTATAGTACAAGCATGTGACTTGAAAGATGCTGCTGTAATAAGCAATGGCATTTGGGTATGTCCAACTATTGTGCACAGCCCGAAAATAGGTGGGTGTTAAGAGGTTAAGAAACAAATTAATATTCCAGTTTTTTGTTAGTAAAACAGCTGTTGTGAGATTTTGACTGTGCAAAAATGTGAGCATCAAGAATCTCAAACGTCTATGAAAGTCTATATTTTACAAAGTGAAGCTGCAGTTAAATCAGGTTTCTGGACGCTTTCTTTTTGGGTGAATCACATTGTTGTGCACCGCCCCACATGGGGTTTCTGGAAACTGCTTAAATAATAAAATGTTTTATTCCCACTCATTTAATCTTTTATTGTATCACCTGTTTTTTGGTAAGAAATCGGGGCTGCTTTTTCCTGTGATGGTGATTCTGACTCCCTCCAGCTTCTCCTGTCGTCTCCGCTCCAAATCATGCCTCAGGTCTCCAGGACCTCGCTGTGGCTGCTTACGTGATCCCTGCACCACATCAGTTCAATTAGACACCCAATCAAAGGTGTTAATTGTCAATAATCTTTGTTTTTGTTCAGCGTTACTACCTGCAGCTGTGCTTGGTGTGTGAGGAGGAAATCCTCCTCCTCCTCCTCCTCCATGTTTAAACAGAAGCCTCTGAAGGACAGAGAAGAATTCAGAGTGTAAAACTTTTATCATGCACGCAAACAGCAATCATCAACCATCGGCCGTACCTGTTAGAACTGAACCTCTGGTTCAGGGTCATCTCTTCTGATGCGTCATCTGTGTAACCTCCGTCTTGCGGGGCGGAGAAACGTTCGTTCAAAGTGATTCTATTACCTCTGAAATATTCATCTGTAAATGTAGAAAAAGAAGACGTCAAAAATTCCTCCAGTAAAAGAAGTTGGGGTAGAGATGTGGATCTTAAGAGGGTTCTTCTGTGTTTAGAAATCAAACATCAATGGGTTGAAGCTGGGTGTACTCGAAGGAGGTGTACATGGAGTGAGGCCTGTTGCATGCTAAGAAAAATATTCCTAACTTAGCCATCTTGGGTAACTACGTCCATGTTGCCATGCTGTGTGCTTCTTCTTCTTTTTTCAGCATTTCTCTTCAGGGGTCACCACAACAAGTCAGTTTCTTCCATCTAACCCTATCTTCTGAATCTTCTTCACTCACACCAACTATCTTCATGTCTTCCTTCACTGTATCCAGGAACCTCCTCTTTGATCTTCCTCTAGTCCTCTTTCCTGGTGGTTCCAAACCCAGCATCCTTCTTCTGATGTACTCTCTCTCTCTCCTCTGCACATGTCCAAACCATCTCAGTCTGGCCTCTCTGACTTTATCTCCAAAACCTCTAACATGTGCTGTTCCCCTGATCCTGTCCATCCTGGTCACTCCCAGAGAGATCCTCAGCATCTTCATCTCTGCTATCTCCATCTCTGCTTCTTGTCTTTTCCTCAGTGCTACTGTCTCTAGACCAGGCAAGGGCAAACTGCGGCCCGTTAAACGTTTTAATCCGGCCTGCCAAACTTGCAAATTTTAAATAAACTTTAGAAGTGTTTAATTTCCCCTGAAATTCTGAAGTTTCCTCACTAGATGGTGTACTCTATTACATCGGGCCCAATACACCCACATAAACAAGAGCGTTAATGTTAAAACGAGCAAAATGTTTGCCCACCCCTACTCTAGACCACACAGCATGGCCAGTTTCACCACGGTTTTGTACACTTTCCCTTTCATTTTAGCTGAAACTCTTCTGTCGCACATCACACCTGATACTTTTCTCCACCCGTTCCAGCCTGCCTGCACATGCTTCTTCACCTCTTTTCCACACTCTCCATTGCTCTGGACTGTTGATCCTAAGTACTTAAAATCTTCCACCTTCTTTATCTCTTCTCCCTGTAACCTCACTTTTCCATTTGGGCCCCTCTCATTCACACACATGTACTCTGTCTTACTCTGACTAATCTTCATTCCTGGATGTGCATAGAGCTCGTTCACGCTAAAGTCTGTACAAACACCAACTTTCATGGACATTTTGGGCGAGCTATTAAGCTGGTGGGGTGCATGTACTTTTGCGTGATGCAAATCATAAGATGTTGAGAAAAAAAAGACATTTATGAACGGAGTCTGAAGTGACCTTCAACGTAACTTAGTATAAAATATAATTACAGAAAATTTATTATGATGTAAATCTTTTGTTGAACGTGAAATTTTTTTTTTTATTTCACTTATTTGTACGTCAGGATATTTTGATGACTTTATTTAAATAGAATGAATGTTAAAACAGAATATAATGTCTTAAGACTCTTAAATACACCATTTTTGGGTACAAAAGCATGGCAGTATCAAGTACCTTTTTATATCACACACACAGGCACACATGTATTTGTGTGTTTTTTTGCGATGCTAACCTTTGACAAAATGCACAAGTGTAATAATTTCCTGGGCAAACGTCCCGGTGTGCGAGGCCCTTTCCTGGTATGTCCCAGAGTGTTTCAGCATGGGCAAGAAGTCCAGGCGTTTGCGTCCTATGTTCACCAGGTCAAAAGAAAGTTGTCTGTCTGAAGAGGTACATGTAGGCCTGCAGGAAAAATGGAAAAGGAGGAAGAATAAAGCACCAGAAATGGGTCTTGGAAAGTATGGAGGATTCTTTTAAAAAAGGCCAGCCCTACATATAGGATGTAAATACCACTGTTTTGTTGTGAGCCTATTAATGAGAAATGTGGTATTGCAAAAGGAAGACTGGAGTGACGTAAAAGTTTGTTTTAAAGTGGTGTAGGATGTGGATAAAGACTGAAAGACTGTGGTGAGGTGTGCTGTAGGTGAGACAGAGGAGTTCAGTGTAGGGGTGGGACTGCACCAAGGATCTGCTCTGAGTCCTTTGCTGTTTGCTGTGGTGATGGACAGGCTAACAGACGAGGTCAGACAGGAATCTCCATGGACAATGATGTTTGCAGATGACATTGTGATCTGTAGTGAGAGGAGGGAAGAGGTGGAGGAAAAGCTGGAGAGGTGGAGGTTTGCACTAGAAAGAAGAAGAATGAAGATTAGTCAGAGTAAAACAAAGTACATGTGTGTGAATGAGAGGGATCCAAACGGAAAAGTGAGGTTACAGGGAGAAGAGATAAAGAAGGTGGAAGATTTCAAGTACTTAGGATCAGGAGTCCAGAGCAATGGAGAGTGTGGAAAAGAGGTGAAGAAGCGTGTACAAGCAGGCTGGAATGGGTGGAGAAAAGTGTCAGGTGTGATGTGTGATAGAAGAGTTTCAGCTAAATTAAAAGTGTAGAAAAAAGTGAGGAGGGCAATACGGAGGATAAAGAGTGGAAAGATATTCTGCCGTGGAGAAGAGCCAGTAGACTAAGCTGGAAGTAGCAGAAATGAAAATGTAGAGGTTCTCTTTAAGGAGAACCTGGATTGGCAGGTTCAGACATGAAGAAATAAGAGGAAGAGCATGTTTGAGAATTTGGAGATAAAGTTAGAGGCCAGGCTGAGATGGTTTAGCCATATCCAGAAGGAGAGGGTCCGCAGAAGGACGCTGAGTTTGTAACTGTCAGGTAAGAGGAAGACTAAATAAATACACAACTAATAACCACCACATATCTGATTGAGAAGCCACCAAATAAAATTACATTGCATTAATGCAAGGACAATAAAGCTTCTTGAATCTTAATACGTCTCCTGTGGGCGGCTCATGCTTAAAAAGAAGAACAGTTTTACCTTCGCCAACCGACTTACCTTGTGGGAGATCCACAGAGAGTAAAACCTACTATTAGTGAAGACGTTGCTTTACCAGAGAGGGGGTGTTTACGCTTAAATATAATCAGTTTTACAACAACTTGTTATGAAAATAAAATGTTGTGGTTCAAATATGAGGAAACAGGTGAGTTAAAAGTGGGTGAAAGTTCACAATTCTTTTCTTATTTGATCATTGAGAGTTTAAGTGTCACTTTTGTTTTCAGCAGCTTGGGTTCAACGCTCCATTATGATTTGCAGCTATTTTGTATAAAGCAGATCTTCTGGCGCTCTGAAGTTTGAACAATCCAGACCTTTGTGAAGTTTGTAACTTCTCTGTACTGGTCACAGACTTAATGATGGCATCAGTAATTGGGATGAGTCATGTTTGTACATGCAATTTTTTTTCCTGGACAATATGTTGATAGGTGAGATGAACTCTTCATTTCTCTTCTCTACGGGTCAGAAGGAGTCTTTGTTTTCTTTGAATTTGTTCCTTTGTTATATTTATCAGATGACATTTTTCAGCTTCATAGTCCAGACAGCTCAACATTTTCCACTTCAATATTTCTTTCTGGCAAAAATGTAGAAATTCTTCCCAACTTTTGTAACTTCATTTATCTTCATTATAGCTCCTTTTCATCATTCAGTGATACGTGTAGCTGGAGTGGACAGCTTGAGCTTCCAATATTCATTTTAGAACCAACCTTGACAGACATATTTAGTTCATCTTTATCAGTTCAATTCTATTGTCTGCTTACCTGGGGTCCGGTCACTGGGGTAGAGGTCTAGACTTCCATCATGCTGGTCATATCTTCTGACTTATCAGAAAGGATGCCAAGGTGTTCTTGAACTTGCTGTGCAGTCTTTTCAATAGGTGCCAGGTCTCCTCTCAGTGGGACTTACCGGAACGTCTCGGCAGCCAGGCATCCTAACAGAAAGCCCAAACCATTATACCTCCTCTTGACACAAAGAAGCTCTACTCTGAGGCCCACTCTGATGGCAGAGCCCCTCATTTTATCTGAGGGAGAAACAGTTACCAGAAAAAAACTCATTCCGTCTGCTTGTTTTTGCATTCTTGTCTGTGCTGCATTAATCTATGACTCATCTTTCTCTTCTTTCTCATCTTCTGTTGACCAAGTATTTCTTCTCAGGACTTCTGGTTAAACACATCTGGGGTCATCAGGTAACTCTTCTTTCACCATGTTTTTAGCTTAACCAGGAGGTCCATTTGTACATCATGAAACTAAAGGGTCTTCATCTCAACAGAAACTATATTTAATAAAACTGAAGCCCATTCTGATTGGGAGTCAAAGAGGTCTTAAAAATGCTGATTTAAAAGAGCAGGGAAAGGAGTTCCCGACAGATCCATTTAATAAATTTGGTCTATCTTAAAATGTCGTCTTTCTTCTTCTGAGTTACAATCTGTTTTCACTGTTGAGAATACCAAACCTTCAGGTTTAAGTGGATATAAAAATTCCGTAGACTTTTCCGTTGGTCAAAAGTGGCCACTTTTTGACTTCCTGTTCAATCCGTGAAGACTGTTAAGGAAAAAAAAAGTGCGAATCCTTTGCAACACATTTGGAATGTCAGGATTGTCTACAAAAGCAAATTTCATCCACGTTGAATGAGACTTTTCTTTTCCAATTCCAATACAAGCCATCTTCTGTTGACCACTACTGAGTAAACAATGCAGTAGCTGGTGTTACTTCTTCTCTCCATTCCATATCGCAAACTTGACTGTTCTACACATATACACATGAACGCCTTTTCCTCAACTATCGACCAGGCATGTGTTGGTCTCCCCGTCTGTGCAGTTATAGACTTGAAATGACAGAGTTGCACAGTAATCTTGTTGCCTTATAAGTGAAGAACATATACAAAATAAAAATGAAACAACTCCACCTTTTTCTGTCTGTTCAGAAGGATAACTTTGTACCATCTCCTCATCTTCCGCTTAAATTTCTTCTACTTGAGCCACAAAAAAAATTGTTCTTTTATTGATTGGGACTGAAGAAAAACTGATTTGATAAATCCCGATGCTGCAATCTGGTGATGTAATGTTTTTATTGAATCTTCTTAATCCTGAGCTGATTTATATTATGTTGGCCACTCCTCTTCATCCATCTATTTGTCTGTCGTCCTCTGCTTGTATGGAGTCAGGTCACAAAAGAATCCAGACCAAATGAGACTATAAGAAGTGACAGTAGAGACAGAATCTCCACTGTTTCCTGGATCTACTCCTATGGCGTGACGCTTCCGGGAGGCATCCTCGCCAGTTGCCCGATCCACCTTCTTTGACTCTTCTGGACGTGGAGAAGCACCAGCTAGGCTGTGATCTCCTGGATTTGGAACTCCTCGACAGTAACTCGCTTTGGTCGTTTGATTCTGTAATCTTCACCTTTTAGTTCGGACAAAAACACCTGGTAAATCGAGTGCTTCATCAAAGTTTTCCGTTCACTCAGCAGAGTCTGAATAACATTTGTGAGTCAGTCTCATGGTTCATTCTTTGATTGGGACATCTGAACTCCTCCATTTCAAGTAGGACCTCATTCCCAAACAACTCATCTCATTCCAGAAGATTTGGAACTGCTCTTCTGATAGGCCCAGTGCCTATCTTCACTGGGCCACTCTTGGCTGGGATTTTCTGAGTTTGGATCAAAAAAGCATTTCCATAAATCTATCCAAAGACAAGTCGTTCCAGGTTTATGTTGAAACAAAGATTGAAACAAAGATTTTCTTGCTGCTTATTCAATGTGTAGGACTCTTGGGACGCATTCCATGAAAGCAGGTTCTTTCAGCCAGATTTGTTTGAGCCAGATCGAGTACTTACTGAAAGAAGTCATCCTCTTCTTAGTGACATTGCTGCTCCACATCTCTCAATTTAATTTTAGAAAAGAAAGTGTGAACTTTCACCCTTCACCTTCAGAGTAAAAACCCTTAAAGGAACTCTACCTGATTTGGTCTGCAGGTTGACTCATGTCCACTTTGATGGTTAGGGTTTCCTCTGTAACTGAGGTCGGATCAGGTTCCCGTTGATGCGACCTCCTAGGATGCACGTCAAACCTTCCAGACTCTTCCTGTTTCCACTGCTGAGGTCTGCCCTTTTCCTCCCAGTTTGGCTCCTTTTGAAAAGGCTTGCTGAGGTTGTCTCTGAAGGGCCGATATCCTGGTCCTCGGTCTGGGACATCCTGGTATCCATGGAAGGACTTCTGATTCCTGTGGGGTTCCACCCTTCCACCTGGGCCCTGCTCGTTCCTGTTTCTTCCTTGGTCCATGAAACCATTTCTGTTGCCATGGTGCCGGTCATGTGGTCCTGGACTCCTCTTGCCTCCATAATGGCGGGGGTCTTGTACTTCATCTGGGAAACTGTAATGTCGTGTGTCATTCGGGTTACCTGTCCTGGTGTTGAGCCTGAAATGCTCCTGGGAGCTCCTTGAGTGGGATCTCCTGTTCGAATCCAATCCTGCGTCTTGCCGCCTTCGATCCTCAAGTGATCCCCATTGTGAAGGCTTCCAGGTGTCCCCGGCACCATGATTATGATCAATAACAAGCATGTCTGAGCACCGAACGTGTCCTTGGGAGGAATTTCCTCGACTGCTTCCTCTAAACCCATCTCTGTGTGAATCCAGGAAGAAAGCCTTTCCCCCAAAGTCCTCCTCATTCCTGTACCTGTGACAGGATAAGAAGAGGTGACACGGTTCAGCAATGCAACATGGGACCACAGCATTGTCACATCTGATCCTAAACTTTAGTTTGAAGTTAACGTGTGGTTATTTCTCTCTAAACAATTCTCTAAAAAAAATCAACAAGTTTAAGAAAGTATACAAAGCTCTGAAAAAAAAGTCTAAATATTAAGAAAACTCCTGTATCTGCAACACAATTTCAAAGAAACTAGATGCTGAAGAAGGGCTTCTCTATGAAAAACACGGAGAGTCTTCTCTTTCCAGATTGTGTTTCAAAGCATTCTGCTTAAAATTTACCCCGGACAATCGATGCTTTCCAGATTTCTTCTTTTAGAAGTGGGTCCCCTGTCATGGTGTGGATTATCTCTTTCTTTGCTTCTGTTAGACCTCAGGGGACTCCTTCCTCTCTCTCTGTCATCAGTTCTGAATTCACCTGACGTGGAGTCTCTAAATCTTCCCCGATCCCTGCAAGGTTCTTCCCTTCTCCAGTTTGCTCCTGCGTCTCTTTGAGAGGACAGAAATCCTTTCCCCCTCATTGGGTCTCTTTGATCAAATTCTTGAATTTTTTTTCTGAACTCTTGCCCTCCGTCAACTAGATAAGAAGGTCTTTGGTCTACATAGCGCTTCCCATCGTAATGTGGTGATGAATGCCTGTGTGATGGCCTCCGAAGTTGGAAGTCTTTGTGATCTTGAGGCGGTTGCCAATATTGAGGTCCGTCCGGGAAAGGGGGTCTTCTCTGTCCTCCTTCATACATATTTCCAAAACCTTTGCCATGTTCTCTGGGACCACCTCCAACGTGACGTCCTCTTTCTTGGTGATTCCTATCCAGCTTTGAAAAATTATCGGGAGGACTAAAGCCAGACTTCTCCCCTGGGTGCTTCCTGAGAACACAAGAGATAAAAAAGAAACAATGTTACAAATAAAAGCCTGGACGAAAACATTTCCATTGCAATAGTTTCCATTTCTTTGTGTTGAAACAAAGATTTACTACTTTAAGTAGTAAATTTACCTGAAATGAGGTGATCGGGACCTGGGTCTTGACATTTGTACACCTTAAAGGAAAAAGAATAGTATATGTTAACATGACTGTAAACATGAGACTCCACAAACAGGGAAAGTAGAGAGAATCTGAACATGGAACAGCGGGTGCTGAGAAAGTACACCGTTGTTCAGTGGACGAAGTTTTACAAAATACAGAGTACAGATCAAATCTCAGCAGCAGCGAATAATTTGGTCCTAAAACGACCAACATTATTGGAAATGATGTGGTTCAGTTCTTTTTTTAGCTTTTCAGCATATCTAAGCGGCTGCAAATTATTAAGCAGCTGCTTCTCTAAACCAGTTCAAGAAACAAAGTTCCTTCCTGATATCAGCAAGAAAATCTAATAAAAACTATACAAACACATCACTAGCCTTAAATATGTGATCACTTAATTACTTCAGTGATTAACACTAACAGGTCAATTCTACTCACACTAAACTTTGAGCCTTAAAACTTGAACATGGTCCTCATCATTCACCATCTTACATTTGTTATTCAAAATCACACACACTCAATATTATGTGTGTGATGTTCAAACATGTTTTCTTTATTCTCACTGTAAGCTAGTTTTACTGTGGTTTTTACAGAGTGACAAATACAGTATGTAAATGATCTGAAAATGGCAATAATAATAATAATAATACAAAGTTAGAAAACATTTAACTTGCTTGCAAATAAAATAGGGAAACACTTCGTATTTCGGCATTTCCCTTCAGGGGTCGCCACAGCAAGTCAGTTTCTTCCATCTAACTCTATCTGCTGCGTCGTCTTCGGTCACGCCAACTATCTTCATGTCTTCCTTCACTGTATCCATGAACCTCCTCTTTGGTCTTCCTCTAGGCCTCTTTCTTGGTGGTTCCAAATCCAGCATCGTTCTACCGATGTACTCTCTCTCTCCTCTACACATGTCCAAACCATCTCAGTCTGGCCTCTCTGACTTTTATCTCCAAAACCTCTAACATGTGCTGTTCCTCTGATCCTGTACATCCTGGTCACTCCTAGAGAGATCCTCAGCATCTTCATCTCTGCTACCTACATCTCTGCGTCCTGTCTTTTCTTCAGTGCTACTGTTTCTAGACCAAACAGCATGGCCGGTCTCACTACGGTTTTGTACACGTTCCCTTTCATTTTAGCTGAAACTCTTCTATCACACATCACACCTGTTACTTTTCTCCACCTATTCCAGCCTGTCTGCACACGCTTCTTCACCTCTTTTCCACGCTCTCCATTGCTCTGGACTGTTGATCCTAGATACTTAAAATCTTCCACCTTCTTTATCTCTTCTCCCTGTAACCTCACTTTTCCATTTGGATCCCTCTCATTCACACACATGTACCCTGTTTTACTCTGACTAATCTTCAAACCTCCACCTCTCCAGCTTTTCCTCCACCTCTTCCCTCCTCCTCTCACTACAGATCAAAAGGTGTACCACTCTTTGATGTTTCACATCAATGAGCAAATACACCTGTGTTTAAAGTGGTTTATTTACTGGTTTAATATTAAAATGCAAAGAAATTCTTTTGAATAAAATGACATTTAAGGTTTTAAAGTTGTTTAAATCAAACTATTGATTTTAATGATGCTTTTATTTGACTGATTTATTTCTTTGGGATTTAATGACATTAAATATCCAAAACATCCAGGAAGATTGATCACAATATTTATTCATTCGATCAGAGTGCTTAGTATCAGTTTTAATTGAATTTCCTTATAAATACACATTAATACGTAATTAAAACACTTATATTAATAACAATCTGGATGGAATCTTACCTTTAATCACACAGCGAAAAATCAGCGCTATTACAAATAAAACTAATGCACTGAATCAATGTGAAACAAACACCCCCTTCCTTTTATTAAATTTATAATCGTCTCCACTAAAAAAAACAAACTAAGTTGAGTCTTCTTCTTTAACGTTAAAGGAAAATGGCGGAATTCTCTTTCTTTTAGACAAGGTCATTAAAACTACAACCGGATGTATTTTACTATTTCCGTCCAGTTGTTTTCAAAATAAAACTACATGTTTGGCTTATTTCCTTTTTTTTTTTCCCGCCTTCTGTGCTTCGTTTTGTTGGACATGACAGAGAATACTGGGGTGAGATCAAGGGGGAATGAAGCAAGAAAGAAGAGGAATAGGGTACAGAAGAAGTGAAGAGATAATCTGTAGTTACAATATTCAGCATCACGACCAACCTGCTGGATTATCTAAGGAAAAAAAAAAAGAGAGAAAAAAGTACAAACAAGAGTTTAAACCAAAGATAAAGCTGACATACATTCTTCTATAAGAAATTCTGTATAACACAAACCTATGTTACTAGAAGATGCTGAGGATCTCTCTGGGAGTGACCAGGATGGACAGGATCAGAGGAACAGCACATGTTAGAGGTTTTAAAGTCAGAGAGACCAGACTGAGATGGTTTGGACATGTGGAGAGGAGAGAGACCGAGTACACCAGGCAGAAGGATGCTGGATTTGGAACCATCAGGAAAGAGGACTAGAGGAAGACCAAAGAGGAGGTTCATGGATACAGTGAAGGAAGACATGAAGATAGTTGGTGTGACCGAAGAAGATGCAGCAGATAGGGTTAGATGGTAGAAACTGACTTGCTGTGGCGACCCCTTAAGGGAAATGCCGAAAGGAGAAGAAGAAACCTATGTTACTAAAGCTTTAACAATATTGGTTGGTAGTTAGGAACATAGCAGACAGTAAACAGTGTGGTGTGGTGCAGGGTACAGTCTGAGCTAAAGTCCATGCATGCTGCCAATGTTAACCATGTGCTTATTAGAGCTAAACAATTTTCTCTGAGTCCAAAAGACCGGAATGGGAGAGGAAGAGACACACGCAACCCAGGCTCGCACTGATCCTGAATCCGGGATGCCGAGAAGAGTGGGTCGACCACCTAACCAGGTGCGTTAAAGACCTCCTTGCAGTGGCACCAAGGGGCATGGGCATCCCCAATGTGAGGACTCCCACGTGACGGGGCAGACGTGCCAACGGTACAGCAGGCGAGCCAAGGGGGTGTCGAAAACAAGGCCCAGACTGAGAAGGGAACTCATTTCTAAACTAGAATCCTAAAATTGATATTATAAATAGCTCTCCTTTTTGTGTAATCTTTTTTACAATTAGAATCAGAATCAGAATTTACTTTATTGATCCCACACAGGGGAAATTTGTGTGTCACAGCAACAACTTCCTATCTGCTAAGTGAGTCATTGTAGAGCCCGATCACGTACGGAAAGAAAGACCTCCGGTAACGAGATGTTCTCGAGCGGAGCTGTCTGAGCCTCTTGGAGAAGGAGCTCCGTTGTTCGTCCAGGAGTGGGTAGAGAGGATGGTCATGGTTTTCCATGATGGACAAAAGTTTGTTCAGTGACCTCCTTTCTACCACTGCCTCAAGTGAGTCCTGTTTGCTGCCAATGACAGAGTCAGCCAGTCTGATTAGTTTATTCAGTCTGTTGGTGTCACTGGCTGCGATGCTGCTCTCCAGCAGATGACAGAGAAGAACAAGGTGCTGGCCACCACAGACTGGTAGAAGGTCTCCAGGATCTTGCTGCACACATTGAAGGACCTCACCTTCCTTAGAAAGTAAAGTCGGCTGCAGGTCTTCTTGTACACAGCAGTACTGTTGCTCCTCCAGCTCAGTCTACTGTCGATGGTCACTCCAAGGTATTTGTACTCCTCAACCACCTTCACATCTCTACCCAGAATGCAGAGCGGCTGCAAAGCAGTCCTCCTCCTCTTCCGGAAGTCAATCACCATCTCCCTGGTCTTGTCCACATTGAGTGTGTTAACAATTAACAGAAAATACAACACAAAGTATGTTCTAAAGTTTTGTTTTGGAAGAAATGTGTTGTCACTTTTTCCTCAAATCTTGTAATACAAGTAAATACTTTATTTGTCCCTCAATAGTGGAATGGCACAAAGTTTGTTTTTAATATTGTAGGAGCTTTTTCTCTTTCTGTGTTGAAAATGAATCACCTTGAAGTATGAATAAATAAAATTTGACTAAGGGTAGAATACTTTAACTTTTAAATTAAAAGTCAATTTAACACCCATTACTTTAGTACTTTTACTCAAGTGGTTTTTATATTGCTACCCTTAATTTAATCTGTTTTTTATTTTTATGATTTCTTTGTCCTTTGCCATTCTAAATGCATTTTATGATTCTACAATCACTCTTCCAAGAGATTTCAAGCTCCATGCCACCTGTATTACCTGTAAAGATTATCTGTAATCAAGATAACTGTGGCTTCACTGGAAAATCTAAATCAAATAGGGTTCGATTAAATCAAACGTTTAAAAAAAAAAGCAAACATGTTTAAAAACTTTAATTTGTTGTTGTTTGGAATAATTAAAGTATTCATAAATTACGCCATAATTGCAGTGTCAACACAATTTTTCAGAAATCGTCCGACAAGCTCCCAACGGCTGGCTGGTTATGGAGTCATTCTGCCGTTGACATGCATGTTGACGTGCATGACCAGCTGAAGGCTCTCGGAGGCACATCCATGTGTGCTGAAGGAGTTTGTTCGGTCTTGGGGGAGCTGAAGAGAATTAGTTGATCTGGAGGAGGTGCAGAGAAGGAGACTGTGTAGAGGAGGTTGTTTGGGCCCGGTGTTTTTGCGGTTTGGAAACGTTCAGTTGCTTGCTTAGGGAACTGGAGGTGCACACTCGGACCCAGTGAAAAACCAGAGAGACCAGTTTGGTTTTCCTCACTGGGGCTAGGCTTTGTGACAAATTCTGGACTCCAGTTTTTGGGTTGCCAGGTTGGACTCAGTGCGACTGGACTGGGATGCCGGTAGACAGGGGCCAGGGCACATCGAGGTGCTAAACACCTAGTGTTTGCACTGCAGCAAATTTCCCTTTGGGGATTGATAAAGTATATTCAAACCAATATCAATGATGGCAAGTACAAAAAAACTATACTTGTAATTTATATATATTAGTGACACAACCTAATAACCTCAAATCAACCCACCTGGGAGTGTGTCTTTTTTAGTAATGAATGAATTTCACTGACACACATGGTTGAATGAATTTTATTGTCTTTTTCAGCAGGTATCCATGCACCACATCTACAATGATATATTCCACCAAGCTGTAGTGCCACAGAAGTAATAGTAGGATAAACACTATGTCCTTTAGGTTCTCTTCATATACAGAGCGACCCAGAAGAAACCTGTACTTGCAGCAGAATCTGTAGAACAGTAAGCAAACACGGAGGAAAAGACACAATGTTTTCTGTCACTGCTTTAACCTCAGCAGTGATGGTGACCACTTCCTTTACTCAATATATTAGCGAGGGATGAAAAGCAGAAACCTTCCTTCCTAAAAGTATAGTTTTAAGTGGATGTCCTCATTTTTTATTTACTTGGTCTCATTTTTTTTGTATAAAGACTTTTCAGAGTGTGTCTCCTACTGTTCACCACTTTTATAAACTCTACAATCTTGAATGAACAACTTGTTAGTTTATGGTAGTAGAAATGCTTTCAGAGGATGGCTGTAGGTTGGATTCTGTTATGGTTGGATGTGAAAGTTTTACGGGACGATAAGCATAGTCTTATTGCTATGGTGATATTATTATTCTCAATAGACTACCTTGGGTTTCCCTGTGGGGCTGTGTTCTTAAAAAGACTAATTAAACAGGTCATTTAAATCCATGTTTACACCACCAGTTAGTGAATTCTGACCAAAAACAGAACTGTTTTCAAAGATAGAATGAACAGAATGGGACACACAATCAAGAAGATTCAGAGATTTTACATAAATGGCAGAGCTGTAGTATTTTTGGTTTTGTTTTAAGGACGGCCCAGAATGCTTTGTTGCCAGTCAGATGCAGTTCAACGTTTAATCCTTCAAAAACATGCATGTTAGGTTCATTGGTCACTGAGACATTGTTTGTAGGAATGAGTTGGAGTGATTGGTTGTCTGCCCGATGTGTGTCCCACAAATAACTGTTTAGGGTGTACTCCACCTCTCACCTAAAACAAACCAGGATAGACGCCCTAACGACCCCGAGTAGATACGAAGTATACAAGATGGTTGGAAATTTTTTTATCTTCAAGCCTGTCACTGCTATACTTTGAATTGAGTGATCTATATCTCATATTTGGTGGATATTTGTCTGTATAAAAGAGTGTTTTAAGTTACCAATCTTCAGGATTTATATCTGACAGACATTAGAAAAACAAGTATCTACAAATGGAATAAGTAACAATGCATCAGTTGCAGAGTAAAAATAATGTCTGTTTTGTCGTAAACGACAAAAACAAAGCTGAAACTCAGTGTAAAGTTGCTCTATTTGAGAGCTGTAGTATTGTTTGAGGAAATCTAGAGAAACAGAAATATGTTAGAGTGGTTCAGGACATGTATGAGGGCTGTAAGACAGTGGTGAGGTGTGCTATAGGTGAGACAGAGGAGTTCAGTGTGGAGGTGGGACTGCATCAGGGATCTGTTCTGAGTCCCTTCTGGTTGCTTTGCGTATAGACAGACATGGTTAGACAGGACTCTCCATGGACTATAATGTTTGCAGATGACATTGTGATATATAGTGACGAAGTGACGGAGACGGAAAAAAAGAAATGTTTTTTCAGGGTTTCCTGATGTCTCACACACCACAGTTAACACAGTAGCTAGTGGTTCAGGTGAAATGGGAGTTTGGAGGGGTGTGTGTGGGTCGATCCATGTGTACACTGAATTTTGCAGTTGGAATCGTGACTGTAAATTATTTATTTGTTTTAAATGTATTTGTTCTTGATGAACAAAGCGATGAACAGAATCGGTGACAAAGGGTGTGATTTTTGATGAATGCTTGTTTTTGACTTGCTGTTTTTTTAACGATCTTTAACGATGTTGTTTGAGTTTTTATTTGTTCTGTTCAGCACTTTGTGTAATTTCATGTTGGAAAAGTGCTGTATAAATAAAATTTGATTTGAACATGAAAAAAGCTTTTCAGATCTGAGATTTAAGCATCAAGATGCAGGAAGCTGCTTAATCACAGCTTTAGTCTGTTGTGAAATGTTAAGTTTAAAAATGGATACTAAGGTGTTTCCTCACTGATCTGCTTTATACGGTTCAGCTGGATAATAAATAGACTTCATCAATAAATCTGTGATTGTGAGGAAAACATATTTTAGTCGTGAAAAGTGCTCGTGCCGCAGAAAGCCGATGGAGGGAAAGATTATGACCGCACAGAGGTTTAAGGCCTCGGAGGTGATGAAGTGGTGAGCTCTGTGAGGGGAACGAGCTGAAGAGGAGGTGCAAAGACATCAGAGAGGGCAGCGAAACACAACTTCTGCAAGTGTACACTATAAACTGCGTGGTTACAGTGCCAGACAGATACACATCACAGCATGTCAATAAGGTCCAGACCTGCAGATAAAATACAAGACATTTAACAGTTTGACCCTTTTTTTTTGTTCCTACCCTGCTATGGATCGCTGAGTCCATCAAAGTCCGTCGAAGTCAGCAGAGAAACCGACAGTAAAGGCTACAGGTCGTATCATAATATAATATAATAGGTTGTGTTTCCTCTTGTTTAGGGTTAGAGAGTGGCTGTCAGTGGTAGAGAAGATCAATGCTGCGATGAACACACAGAAACCATCAGAAACACTGAAGTACACATCTACAATCACAGCCTAGAAAACAGCTCAGCTAGTCCTCACTGAAGATGCTACACTGCATTTACAAAACATCTTTTTTACTCATTATCGGCCACTCATCTGCTTACACACCTCATCCTCTTCTTTATCTATTTACAATGTTTTTAAAAGCATGGGGGTGGTGGTGGAGACACGCCTTGCTCTGGTGTACGTGTAATGATCTATGGTGCATCAGTGAAAAGCTACAGCTCCGTGTGGGGTGTGTTTTTTTACAGGTGTGGTCTACGAGTTAACCTAAGCCCATGCCTTAAGGGTTCATTAAAGTTTTGAGTCTCAGTGATGTTTCCAGGCTTTTTTGCATGATTTTTTTTTTCTCTGTGCTGCACCGACACATGAGAAGAAGCCTAACAGATGTGTGTGTGTTGAACGGAGGTCAGCCGTTGAGTGCTTCTTTTTTGCTGACATGATGTAATGTATGTTGTTGTTTTTCTCAGATGGACGTGGTGGTCTTCTGGTCTGTGTCTCCAACCTTCAGTTTTGATCTGCCAGCAAATAAAAAGCTCTGTATAGGACAGAAAAAAAGACAAACTGTTCAGAAATGTATAAATTGACATATCTTTAAGAAAACATTCATTTTTGGGAGTTATGTTCTAAAAATCTACAAAATAGGCTAATATTGGGGTCATTTTAATAGTGGTGGAATGTAGCAAAGTAAATGTACTTTGTTACTGTACTTAAGTAAAAAAAAATGTGTACCTGTACTTTACGTAAGTAAAATTTGAGACCTGTACTTTTTACTTTTACTTCACTACATTTTAGAGCAAATATTTGTACTTTTCTTCCGCTACTTTTTAAAAGTGTGTTTTCCATTTTTTGTAACATTTTTGGACAGAACTTTTTTTTAGCACATCTTGAAGTTGCTTTGCCAAAATCAACCTGTAGAGGGAGCATTTGATCGTCTGTGGTCTCCAAGAGGGAGAAGAAGTAATGAATCGAGGACCAATCACAATCGACAGTAAACATTCCCCGCAGTCATTCACCGCCAAAAAACTAACATCAAATATAGCACAAATTAAAAAAGAGTCAAAAGATTGTTGTTTGTTGGGTTTACTTTTAAATAAAAAGTTGAGCCATCATTTCATAGAGTATTTATTTGTAAACCTACAGCACAAAAAAAATTACATTTGAATATGGTCGAATACTTTTACTTTTTGTTTAAAAAGTAAAATTTACATCAATTACTTTTGTACTTTTACTTCAGTTGATTTTTTTTATCTGTACTTTTACTTTTGTCATTTTTTTGGCAAAATATGTGTACTTTTACTTAAGTACAAAAAGTGAGTACTGTATTTTCCGCTCTATAAAGCGCACCTAAAACCCTTAAATTTTCTCTAAAGTCCACGATGCGCCTTTTAACCCAGAGCGCCTTATATATGGATTAATATTGAGGAACAACGGGTGTCACAACTGTGGTAAGCAGCCGCCGACTCCATTTCCCCCGTAGAAGAAGTAGTGCGCGGTGCATGCTGGGATATATGAAAGGGCGTCTCATTTCCATTTGTGTGTTTGTGTAAAGACCTGGAAATGGCTCCTACCAAGAGACACTGTTACACCACAGAGTTTAAACTCAAGGCGATCGGTCACGCAGTAGAACACGGGAATAGAGCCGCAGCCAGAGAGTTTAACATCAATGAATCAATGGTGAGGAAGTGGAGCAAGCAAGAGGATGTGCTGCGCCAAGTAAACAAGACTAAACAGAGTTTATCTCCAATGGAAGATAAACTGTGTCACGAAAATAGTAATACTTTATCTTGGAGAAAATAATAAAACAGCTGTTTATTCATTTTGGGAGTAAAAACAGAAAGCTGTTTTGTAATTGTTAATAAAGTTTGACTGACCTATCTGACTGTTTTTTTTTTTTTTACATTCCCCTTAGCGCAGCACCATTTAGTGAATGCATAACCTAACCCCAGCCTTTACTGTAGCGCCTTCTAATGCGGTGCACCTTATATATGGAAAAAGTTTTAAAAAAATGTCATTTATTTGGAGGAGATGGCAGCTCAGTGGTTAGAGCGTTCGCGTGTGCGTCCCACAGAGAGCACGTCTAGGGTCCTTGGAGAAGACATCTAACCCCCTGTTTCTCCCACCATTGGTGCCGTCAAAGGTCAGCCTGCTGCGGTGTAACGAGTGCAGCACACAAATTTCCCCGGTGAGGGATGAATAGAGTAATTCATTTATTTATTTATTTATTGAAGGTGCGCCTTATAATGCGGTGCACCTTATAGTGCGGAAAATACGGTACTTCATCCACCACTGCTTTTTAGACCACTGTGGACTAAATGACATTCAAAGTAACTCGACCAATGGATTCCACTACATTAAACGAGAATGTCTCTCGTCCAGTGTGCCCTGAAACTATCACACCATAAAGACAAATGTTGAAACTCTACGTGAGTTCCGTTCAGAGAGGAAGTAAAGAGGGAAGCTTTTGGCACTCAGGTCGATTTATAGCAATCGTGCCTAGTGTGAGTACACTCTTAGTTTTGTTGTGTTCTCCATAGTTCTGAATTTTTTTGGTCGTTATTAGCGCCACAACAAAAATAATTATGTTAATAAGTAGCCAATCAAATGCACCGATTAAACGTTGTAGCCACCGATCACCCCTTCTGGGGATGTTTCACAGGATTAATTGACAGATTTTACTATGCCAATAGCAGCAGGATGCTGACAAATTGGATGAAATTAGGGTCTCCAGTGGCACGGGCTTGTTCATTCAAAAAGCTCACTCTTAGTTGGCAAGGTGGTTGGCATGCGAACACAGACTGTACCAAATTATCTCCACTCTCCACAAATCTCCACCTCTAAAACTTTAGTATCGTGCCATCCATAAGGCATAAAAGGATGACTGAATTGACTTCATTTTAATGTAAATGTTATAGGTAATCTCTCATTCACTAGCTCCACCTTTTCTAGAATAAGGCCCCTTCCACACGTAGCCGGGTATTTTTGAAAAAGCATATATTTTTATCTGTTTTGGCCTGCCGTCCACACGAAAATGGAGGGTTTTTTTAACTCAAGACTGGGTTTTTTTTTAAAACTCTGGCCAAAGTGGAGATTTTGGAAAACTCAGTTTTTGCGTTTGCGTGTGGACGTGCGAAAACGGAGATTTGCGTTTTTTTGCGTCATTACCTGCGACAAGTAATGCACATAAATCATTCGTATTGATTCGTATGGATCGCAAACAAGATTTGGGCAGCATGGATCCAATCTATATTTTACTGTGTTTTATTAACTTTATAGTCGATGACGACTTTTAAAAGCAATTCCACCTCCTTGTCGGTCCACACAAACGAGATGCCTGGCGCCATGTTTCAGGTTTTGCGGAAACGACGACAGAGGAGCTCTGATTAGATAGCTCAGAACTTACGTTTACATCAATACTGCCCCCTACTGGTCTGGCATACTCATAATCGCACTCAGAACCGTATTTGTACGGCTCCGTGTGGACGCAATATTTTGAAAACGATTACGTGTGGACGCGAGCGTTTTCCTACAACGGAGGACAGTAGAAACTATACTTCTCTAATGGTTTCTAATGGTAGTGAAGACATCAAGGGTTGTACCTGTGCAAATTTGATCTTGGCAAGAGGCATTTTTTCCTAATTCCGAAAGTTGACTTAATTTCCAAAACGTAACCGTGTCTGTGTTCAGCCAATCAGCACACAGAATAGAACTTGTGCATAGGGATGTACGAGCCAAGGAGAACAAAGAGATCCAGTGCAAGGCCACAAAAACCCATAAACAGCAAAAAAGTCAGTCTGCCATTGCTCCCCCCATGACTCATACCGCCTATCACTTTGCAGCATCTAGGCGCAGATTCCATTGTCTCTAGAGACAGAAGAATGCCAACAAAAATTTCAAGGATGTAGAAACCATTTTGTTGCAGAAAATAAAGGTGGGGAGTTGCACAAAACAATTTTGCAAAACAGAGAGTCTGCAAAAGGCAAATAGTGTCATAGCGAAGTACCACCGTACTTTAATTTAGCTCTAAAATTGGCAGTATGGGTGTTTCCCCACCTGGTTACTGGATGTCCAGTTTGCTGGGGCCCACACTGGGGATCAGCTGGGATGTTTCAGAGGCGGCGCTGTACGCTTGTATCAGCAGGTTCTTATTGAGGTCTCCAACTCCACTCCCAGCTTGCAGCTTGGTGTACGGTGGTGTTTCTGCACCCCTCCGTTGTCCTCGTCCCGGCGCGTCCAGCTCCATCAGGTGCTCCAAAGGGCAGACATCCGGTCCTTCAGTAACTGGTGAGAACTCCTGAGCACTGGCCTGCTCGTCTCTGGACACAGGACTGATGGAGACAGATGGAGAGCTTACAGGAACAACGATGACAGAGAGAAATGTTTTACTTGTTAGAACTTTTTGGAGAAACTTGAATATAAATAAGGAAAGAGGTGTTCCCTCTAAAACCACCTAAAATTTAAATCTTCCAATAATTTGACTGAAAAAATATTTTTTATAAAGAAAAAAAACCAAAACACTCAAACAATGTTTTTTCACTCTTTTTTACCCCCCAAAATTTGGGGGGTTTAAGTTACGGTCACCAGCTGTGGGTGGTGACCAAAAGAACGAGATCTCGAATACAAGCGGCCGAAATGAGCTTCCTCCGCAGGGTGGCTGGGCTCTCACTCAGAGATTGGGTGAGGAGCTCTGCCATCTGGGAGGAGCTTGGTGTTGAGCCGCTCCTCCTCCAGGTCGAAAGAAGCCAGATGGGGTGGTTCAGGCATCTGGTCAGGATGCCCCCTGAGCGGCTCGGCTCGCTGGTGAGGTGTTTTGGGCACGTACCACGGGAGGAGACCAAGGGGCAGAACCCGGACCCGTTGGAGAGACTATGTCCCACAGCTGGTGGAGGAATGACTCAGGATCCTTCCGGTTGAGCTGGAGGATGCAGCCGGGGTGAGAGAAGCCTGGGCTTCCTGTCTGAAGCTGTTTCCTCCGTGATCTGATGAGTTCAGATCAAGGGTGGGCAAACTTTTTGTTTCTTGGCCAAAAGTTACATCAAGAGCGTTAAATTTCAAATCTAGCGCACTAGGTCTGAAATCTAGTGCAATAGCGCTTAAAAACATGCATTTAGCAACGCTAGGTTTGAAATCTAAGTGCTTAATGTAACGTTTTGCTTGTTTTAACATCTAACACGCTTGTTTACATGCGTGTATTGGACCGGATGGCTTTCTATATCTGTGCACACTGTTTTTTTTGCATCATAAAGACACACACATTTTATTGAGAGCAGTGTTGTTGTTTTCTCAACAAAGCCAAAATTATCCTGAGTGCGCCATCTAGTGAGGAAACATCAGAATTGCAGGGTAAATAAAACATTACCAAGATTAATTTATTTACATTTTTTATGTTCTGCGGGCCGATTAAACCGTTTAACGAGCCGCATGTGGCCCGCGAGCCATAGTTTGCCCGTCCCTGGATTAGAGTCACCCTGTTCCAGAAGGGTGGATGCCTTAGGTTGAGAAGAGAGATGATGAAATAATGCTCCCATCATGCTTAGAGACCACATTTACAAGCCTGTGGAGATGGGGTCGTGTTATGATCTGGATTCACTGCAGTTAGTCAGACCCTAGGTAAAAGTAAAGGCGAGCCAATAAAATGTTGTGGCCTATTTTTTTTTTTTTTTTAGCCAGACAGTTTATGTCTGGCTAAAAAACAAACCGATAACAACCGATATTTTTATCCTCTTAACTAGAAAGTAGTAATTGTCTGGTGATGGCGAGAAGATGAACACACTCGATGTACAAATACAGAGAAATACTTTTTATATGGACCTACCTGACATCCATGGACTGAACCCCATCAGAAAGCTCATCTAGACAGCTCTTATTCTCCAGAGGACCCAGTGTGATAGCGGGGGTCTCTGAGGGTGTCGGTGCATCGTCCTCGTAGCTAACAGCAGCTTCAGCTCTCATCTCACTGCCTGGGAAACACAATCATATTCAATATCACTTCAATATCAATATTTTAGAATCAAAGTGTCCGTCCATTCATTTTTCATATCATTAGATAAAAACGTTTGCATTGTGCATGTAAAATGCTAACATGTCCAAATTAATGGGAATGAAAAGTAGGTAAACAGTTGGCAAAATTAAAATGAGTTCAGGTTATTTGCACAGGCTCAGCATTACTCGTGGAAGTCAGTGAGAGTAACCAAGTTAATCATTTACAGCCTAGAGTCGTTAGCAGCGCTTTCTGACGACGCCACTAACTATTGCTCATTTTTATGGTTCTACTAAACATTTTCTGATTTTGATCAATTTGAACAGGATTCAAGTAACTTTATTCTGCAGTTTTTACCAACTTATCTCTGAATTTCATCAACTATGTTCTGGATTTTAGAGTTTATTCTGCTTTTTACTTGCTTTTTGTTCTGAATTTGATTAATTTTGCTCTCGATTTTAAAAACGTTATTTTGGATTTTACCAAAGTGACAGGTGGAGTAGTTTTATAGTTTTATTCTGCATGTTTAATTGTCTTGATTAATTTTATGTACTTCACCTGCTACCAAAAAATGGTGCGGTTCCTGATTGCTAAATAAGAGGCAGCTGGGGGCGTAGAAGAAAGAGCCGGAGTTGATCGGAATTGAACAGTGCTGAGTCCGGGAGGACTTGGATGTTTCCTTTGGATAGTTTAGTCGTAGTTTTTTTTTTTTTTTTTCTTTTTTTTGTTTGGGTTGGTTGAATTGGCGTGAGTTTGTTTTGTGGTGCGTCTTTTTTCTTTTGTTTGTGGGTGGTGGGGGTACACGGTTGTCCTGTGGGCGGCCAACCGACGGCCTGTACAGGTCCGGACTGGTCCGCCTGCGGTCACCGATTAGGGGTTGATGGAAGTTGACGGGGGTGTGTGCGGGGGGTTGGATGGTCGGGCGGGGGAGGTTGGTGGTGGGGAGGGGTCGGAATCAGGGGAGGGATGGTCTACTAAGGGTATTAAACGGAAGTCTCGTCTGTCAGGGGGGGATGGTGGCACGGACAGGGGGGAGGGACAGGGTCGCGGAAGGATGGGTGTGTTTCACGTGGTGGTTAGGTTTGATGGGGGTGAGGGATTGAGGGGTTATGATCCTTTGAGACTGACCAGGGTTTTGAAGGACAAGGTGGGGGAAGTTCGGTTTGCTAGGGTGTTGGATGATGGGAATCTTTTGATAGGATGTGGGGATGTAGATCAGGTTGGTAAAGCTATGAAATTGCAAGTGGTAGGGAAGTGTAAGGTTGTCAGAGTGGTTAGAGTGGGGGATAGATCAGGGGGTGGGTGTGCTGGGGTTATATCAGGGGTTCCGGGGGGGGTCAGTGAGGAGGACCTGGTTAAACACTTGAGAGTGGATAGGGGACGGGTGGTGAGGGTGGAGAAGCTTGTCAGAGCGGGAGTTAGAGCAGACACTGTGTCGGTGAAGGTATTGTTTGAGGGCAAAGATTTGCCAGGGATGGTGTATTTTGGATTAATAAGGTACAGGGTGAGGGAGTTTGTCAGGGCGCCTATCAGGTGCTTTAAGTGCCAGCAGTTTGGACATATGGCCTGGGCGTGCAGGAATGGTAGGAGGTGTGGTCGGTGTAGTGGTGACCACGAGGAGGGGCCATGTGGGGAGGGCGTGGGACTTAAGTGTTGCAATTGTGGAGGAGGACATAGTGTTTCATTTATGGGGTGTGAGGCCATGAAGAAGGAGTTGAGGGTGCAGCAGGTTCGTCGGGAGGGTAAATTGTCTTATGCGGAAGCTGTGAAGGCTGTTGGGGGTTCTGAAGTGAGGTCGTCTGGATTGGGGACGGTTAGTGCTGTTGTGGGAGTATCTGACGGTGGTCAGGTGGGGTGGGTGTCGCCACGGACCTTGGTGGCTTTTGTTGCAGGGGTGATAAATGCTACTGCTGGTTTAAAATCTAAGACGGAGAGGTTACAGGTTGTGGTTAAGGCGGCTGTGCATCACTTTGGTCTGGTTGGTTTGACGTGGGAGGAAGTTAGGGATGATTTGAATGAGCAGGCAGGGTTGGATGCGGCAGTATCTACAGGTTCATTATGTTAGTTCTCCAGTGGAATGCAAGGAGTTTGTTGGCTAATGGTCAGGATTTTAAGGCTTTTATTGCGGGTGGCATGGTTAAACCTGATGTTGTTTGTGTTCAGGAGACGTGGTTGAAACCGAGGTTTGATTTTGTGTTGCGTGGATTTGTTGGGATTCGAAGGGACAGGCTTGAGAGGGGGGGTGGTGGTTGTGCGACCTTTATAAGGGAGGGGTTGCCTTATCAGGTGGTCGGGAAGGGTATGGAGGGGGAGTATGTGGTGGTGCGTGTGTGGGCAGGGAGTAAGTCTGTTACGGTTATTAATTATTATAACCCGGGGAGGGGTTTAGCTGTGGACGAGCTGGATGGTGTTGAGGGACAGGATGATGGTTCTGTACTCTGGTGTGGGGATTTTAATGGGCATAGTGTGCTGTGGGGAAGTGAAAGGACGGATGCTAATGGTAGGATGGTGGAGCAGCTGCTTGAGAGGAAAGGCTTGGTATGTCTGAATTCGGGTCATGGAACGAGACTAGATGTAGCAACCGGGAGGGAGTCGGCGCTGGACTTGACGTTGGCGTCTTCTGGGATGGCCCATTTGTGTGAGTGGTGGGTGCATAGGGATGGCACGATGGGCAGTGACCATTATCCGATTTGGTGCAGGTGGGGGATAGGGGTAGGGCCACGGGTGGATCGGGGTGGGGGTAGGTGGGTGTTAGATAAGGCTAACTGGAGGGGGTTTGCGGAGGAGAGTGATAGATTGTTGGGTGCTGTGGATGGAGATTTGGATATAGAGGAGTTGGATGGACGGATTAAGGGGGGCATATTGGAGGCGGCGGGGAAATTTATTCCAAGGAGCAGGGGCGGAGGCGGGAGGCGGTTGGTGCCGTGGTGGAACAGTGAGTGTGCTGAGGTAGTTAGGGAAAGGAACCGGGCTTTACGCTTAGTGAGGTGCTCACACAACTTTCAGCACTTAATGGAGTATAAGAGAGCTCAGGCTAGGGTACGCAGGACGATTCGGGCAGTCAAGAGGGGTTATTGGAGGGGCTATTGTGGCACTATTGGTAGGGACACTCCGGTGGGTTCAGTGTGGGGTATGATTAGGAGGATGGGTGGGGGTGCACGGTGTTTTGATTTACCGGCTCTACGGAATGGGGACCGGATTGTGGTTGAGGACCAGGAAAAGGCAGAGGTGTTGGCACAGCGGTTTGTGGAAACTCAGAATGTTGAGGCTTTGTCGGCGGAGGGGCGAGCTGTGAGGAGGCAGTTGGAGGAGGAATTTGCAGGGGAGCTGGGCAGGGATGATGATGTCATGGAGGTGGTAAATGATGTGTTTACAATGGGGGAGTTGGAAACAGCTTTGGCGAAAGGAGGTCAGTCGGCGCCTGGTAAAGATGGTATTGTATATGGCATGCTCAGACAGCTGGGTAGTGTGGGTAAAGGGAAACTTTTGGGATTATTTAATAGGGTGTGGAGAGAGGGGGTGGTGCCGGCAGAGTGGAAGGAGGCAGTGATTCTCCCGATTAGGAAGCCTGGAGCGGATACAAGTGATCCAGGAAACTACAGGCCGATTGCTTTAACGTCTGTAGTCTGCAAGTTGATGGAGAGGTTGGTAACTCAGAGGTTGGAGTATACGTTAGAAAAGGGGAATCTATTGTCACAATACCAATGTGGTTTTAGGAGGGGTAGGAGCACTTTGGATTCGTTAGTTCGGTTGGAGGATGATGTTAGGAAGGCACGGGTGAATAGAGAGGTTTTGGTGGCGGTATTTTTTGATGTTGAAAAAGCCTATGATATGTTGTGGAGGAAGGGACTGTTGATTACACTACGCACGATGGGGATTAGAGGGAGAATATTCAATTGGGTTCGGAGTTTCTTGGAGGGGCGGAGGATTCAGGTTAGGGTTGGGAGAGCGATGTCGTCGGTTTATGACGTGGAGAATGGGACGCCGCAGGGGAGTGTAATTAGCCCTACCTTGTTTAATGTTATGTTTAATGGTGTGTTTAGTGGGGTGGGGAATGATTTAGGTAGATCACTGTTTGCTGATGATGGGGCGTTGTGGAAGAGGGGACGGAACAGGGAGTATGTGGTTGGGAAGGTGCAGGAGGGTATAGACAGGGTGCAGGCTTGGGGTGACAGGTGGGGTTTTAGATTTTCGGTGGACAAGACAAAAGGTATGATGTTCTCGAGGGGCCGGGTTGGCACTGTGAAGGGTTTGAAGCTCTATGGTAGGCACATTGAGATGGTGGGGTCTTTTCGTTTTCTGGGTCTAACTTTTGATAGGCAGTTGGTGTGGAGGGAACATGTACGGTACTTGACCAGTAAGTGTGACAAGATATTAAATGTCATGAGATGTCTAGCTGGGGTGGACTGGGGGGCCAGTTTTTCAGCTTTGAGGTGCCTGTATGATGCCCTGATAAAATCCAGATTGGATTATGGATGTGTGGTTTATGGTTCGGCGGCGCCTACAGTGTTACGGGATTTAGATGTGGTGCAGGCCAAGGCCCTGAGGATTTGTTTAGGTGCTCTGAGGACTTCGCCAGTGAGTGCCCTGAGGGTGGAGGCGGGTGTCATGCCACTCGCTCTGAGGAGGAAGCACCTGGCGGTGAATTATTGGGTTTCCTTGAGAGGAAAGAGCCATAATCACCCTGGGCGGGGGGTTCTGGATTGGTCCTGGGAGAGGGGTGTGAAGGAAACTTTGAGTTTTGGGTGGGTAGGGGGTTTGTGGGCACGGGAATTGGGTGTGGGGGATTTGGAGTTGGAGCGGGAGGACAATTTTCAGATGGTGCCACAGTGGAGGCTGGGAGAGGTGAGGGTGGAATTGGGGATGGTGGGGTGGAGACGGAGGTTTGGGGATGTGAATGTGGCGGGAGCATTTAGGAGTATTATTGAGGAGAATTATGGGGATTACACATTGGTGTTTACGGATGGTTCAAGGGATCCGGTTTCGGGGAGGACGGGTGCGGGAATGGTGGTGGAAGGGTCTGGAGTGGAGGTAGGGGTTCGCACGTCAGATCACTTATGTATTTTCACGGTGGAGTTATATGCAGTGTGGATGGCTGTGGTGTGGGCGATGCAACATGGTGGTGGGAAAGTACTTATATGCACGGATTCGTTGTCAGTGGTTCGGGCTCTTGAACTGGGGAGGGTGAGGTATCATCAGGGTTTGTTTTGGGATGTTTTGAATATGGTGTCGGGGGTGGTAGGAGGGTCCTTGGTGTTTATGTGGGTTCCGGGCCATTCTGGGATTGGGGGGAATGAGCGAGTGGATGAGGTGGCAAAGAGGGCTGCAGATCGGGTGGTGGTGGAGAGGGTCGTGGCTCTGTCACGAGGGGAGGTGAAGGCGTTGGTCTGGAAGGGGATAATGCAGCAGTGGCAGATGGAGTGGGAGTCAGAGGTGAAGGGACGACACTTGTATGAAGTACAGAGGACGGTGGGGGTGACTGTGGATCCGGTGGGTGGTGGAAGGCGGGGGCAGGTGGTTTTTAGCAGGTTACGTATTGGGCACACGGGATTGAATGAAACGCTCAAGATTCTGGGTAAACATTTGGATGGGTGTTGTGATTTCTGTGGGGAGTTGGAAGGGGTTAGTCACGTGGTGTTAGCGTGTAGAAAGTATGAGGAAGAAAGAGAGGCTATGATGGTGGTGCTGAGGAGTGTTGGGATGAGACAAGTGAGCTTGGAGGAGGTGTTTTTGTATGGACGTCAGGGGAAGGGTTTTGGTGCCCTGTACACTTTTTTGAGGTGTACAGGGTTATTGAGGAGGATTTGAGGTTCGTGACAGTCAGTAGGTGGCGGTAATGCACCCAGGTTGGTGCTTCATGCCGCAAACTAAAGAAGAAGAAGAAGAAGAAGAAGAAGAAGAAAGAGCCAGAGTAGAAGCTCCCGTAATGAACAGTGAAGGTGGCATTGCATTGTGGCATGTCATGCCTGCACACTGCCATGCTGCAAGGGATGGGGGCTTCCCCAAAAAGAGACAACGGATGTCCTTCACAGATCCCACTGGGCGAGAAGGTTCTCGCAGTCGGCGGTCCGGACAACAAGTGGGCCCGTAAAGGGCGGACATAATTCTAGATTTTACTCATTTTTTTTTTTGTCATTTTAAGTGGAATTCTTCAGACTTTTGGTCTAATTTTGATTACCATAATATTCCCAATAGTAACACACGAGATGGGGTGTGTGCCTGTAAAGTAGGCTACCAGCACCAGCACAAGCTGCACATGCGCAGTAGCGCTATTCAAAGCACCATGTTGTGCTATTTAAAAGGAAAAGGACATGTCAAACTTTTGCTAAAGTTTCATATGAAAAACTTATTTTCGTCATACTTAAGCTTTGCTGTATCCAAGTTTCCGAAAAAAAAAAACAAAAAACTGGGGTGTGCTTCTATTAGAAATAATACAGTAATATTATTAGAAATTTTGCCCATTTAATGCTGTATTTTACAAACTTCATTTTAATTGTAACCTTATAAAGTTCTGTGATTATTTTACTTGATTTTAATGTTACACCCCGTCAGGAATAAAAGGTCTTAAGATAAATGGATACTTTAAATTAGATTAGCATCAAATCTGAACCTAAAAGGACGTACACGGTCACTATGACTGAACACATTTGCTTACGCTTAGAACTTTATTGTTATTTGTTTACTATTCAACTTTTATTAAGATGTATGCAGGGCAAATAGAACGGGAGAGAATTTTATATCTAATATTAAGAATAAAGGTGTGAACAGCAGCTGTGTAGAACATGGTAAGCATATTTTATAGCTGCTCCATAATTAGTTTGTCACTGATAATGACTGCAGGGTGGAGGACCAAAGGAGGTGGTGGAGGGGCAGGGGGCTGTTACTGCTTATTTCCTTTGGGTTTTTCTGCAGTAATAAAAGGACCGTGATGAGATGGAGGAGGTCAGGGGGTTCAGGAAACACTGCAGCAGTGTATTTGTGTTACTTTGTTATGACCGGTACTGTTTCCTGTTCAGCTCTGCTGAGTCACACTGCAGCTCAGACGGAGAGAGAGACTGGACGAAAATCATTCATAAATCAGAAGGTGAATGAAGACAAAATGTGGGATTATGAAGGAGTGGAGATTATTTTGTGGGATGATAATTGAGAATCCAAGAGGACATAGATCATGAGCTCTCTGTGAGTTAGCAGATCCCAGCAGGATGTCTGGTTTACAGGAACAGAAGTTTTTCCAGTTTTACCTGACGCAGTTGATGAAGGCTCCACCTCACTCTTCCTCGTTCTCTTCATAATCTCTTCAATTCTCTGCAAAGCAAATGAGAAACAAGAATATGTTAACGCCAAAGCAAAACAATGCATATATGTACAAAGCAATTCAAAGTGCTTTAAAAGACAAAAAAAAAAAACGTATTTAAATCACAAAACAAATAGTGTTGTTTTCGTCAATGATAACAACAACAAAAGGATTTTGATGACGAGGCTTTTTTTATGACAATGACATAACGATAAAAAAATAAATACGGCTCTTTGGTGACTGAAATGTGACGAGATGTTTGCAAGTTTCTGTTGACGAGACGAAAATGTAACAAAATAAGCGTCAGACTTTCACACTTCTGTCTGTGAAAAGAAACAGCACGGCGGGTGCATTCTGTCTCTAATGGTGGCACGCCCCCCACAATACTGCACGTGCACACCGTCTGCACAATGGAAAGCCATTCGGGCCGATACACATACTGTACGTAATTTAGCGCACTAAATCATAAAGCTAGCGCGCTAAATTTCAAATCTAGCGCACTGAATGTTCAAATCTAGCCCAAGACACCCGCGGCCATGAGAAAATCACACACCATGGCGGCAACAGCAACAACCGCGCTTGGTGGCCGGAAACGACATACTGTTTTATGGGCATACTTTATATATAAAGAATCAGAGAATAAAACAGAATGCATTGTTGTGGGAGACGAACGTAAATGTGGACACAAAATAGATGGAAAGAATACCACTAATCTTAAGTGGTATCTAAAAGCTCATCACCCTTATATTCACGTCGATCAAAGTCCCAAGTTTTTTTTAGGGTTAGCACTAACCCTAACTTCTGTTTTGAACAAGTTAAAGCTCGAAGGTGGTCTTTTTTTTATTTTTGCAAATAACCTGCACAATTCTCAGTGATAAAGCCACGATTGTTAAAGTAAAAATATTCTTTGCTTTTTCACACGAAAACTAGACTAAAACTAAAATATATAGAGATGACGAAAATGTGACTAAAACGCTGGACGGCAGTGAGGTAACCACGAGCTCTTCAGTTTATTGGAGGAATCTGGGGTACAGGTAGGAATATAGGGAACACAACCTTCACAGGAAAATGTTAATATTCTGATAAACCTCCCACACCAAGGTGGAACACATGGAGTTAAATCCATATGCAGTCGTTTGATGGTCCTGATCCTTCTATTAGCATAAATAAAAGTGTCTGCCTTCAAAGAAACAACAACCTGTTATGAGGAAGTGACTTGCTTTTGAAGGTTTTGCCACTTTCAACTCTTGATTCGACAAATTAATTGTTGTACAAATATGAATTGTCTTGAGAAAAATGCAACCAAAAAAAAAAATGATGTCACAAAATGTAGAGTGTCATCATGAGTGTCATTCTGCACCTGCTTTCGTTACGTTGACTGTAAGGTTAGTCCAGATTTTACTGTCCACGGTTTAATGAGTGTTTGATAGAGAACCAGATGTAGTGCTCTGTTACCTTCCTCCTCTGCAGCCTCTCCTGCTCCTCCTGGATGTGTAGCTGCTCCCTCTCCTGCTGCTTCCTCTCCGCCTCCCTCTGGGCTCGCAGGAATGCCTCCTCCCTCTGAGAAACAAACCGTGACGCGCTTTAATCCAAATGAAGGGGTTCAATCTCCTGCCTCATCAAACGTGGCCTCCAAGTTAATCATTTACAGCCTAGAGTTCACCCCTTAAAATCACAACCCATTTTGCACTTGATGTTTTTAAAATTGAATGAGAAACACCTAAATTTCACATGACGTCTCATTTTTTGGCTAAAAAAGTGATGAAATCAATAAATTCAAACTGAAATGTAAAGTTTAAGTAAATTTTCAGAAAAAAGAAGAAATAATTATTGTGTGTTTTTTACACATAAAAAAGTGTTTTGAATATTTCTAAACTGGAAACACTTTAGAGGCAATACATTTTTTTTTTGTTTTCTGTGATTTATTACAAATTCTTTATGTTTATAAATTTTTGTTTGAAAAATGCACATTTTTAACAATTGGATGCCTCACCATAACTCTATGTCAAGAACCCCCGGGTAGATTAAGAACCGTAGTCATAACTTTAGTCCTAAACCGAGCCCCTGATCAAAAAGCTTTTATTACCCTGGGTTAAAAAAAATACCCCACAGTGGGACAGAGAAGCCCTATGTACCTCTCTGTCCAGCTGTTCCTGCATGTCCTTCCATCTCTGCTCCTTCTGTCGTCTCTCCTCTTCCTCTTTCATCCTCCTCTCTTCCTCACGTCTCACTTTCTCACTCTCAGCCTGTCTCGCCGCTCTCTCCTGTCGCTCCCTCAGCTCCTGCTGCCTCCTCTGCTCCTCCTCGGCTCTTTGCCTGAAGGAAACACAAAGATTAAAAGAGACGAATGCTAGAAACAGTAGTAACCTCACTGACCTCTACGTGACCTCTTTGTAGATTATGATTTCCAGATTTTTTGTAAGATTTTGTCTCTCACAGTGAAGGTGTACCTACAATAAAAACTTCAGAGCACTCCCTGATTTTTAAGCGGAATAACTTGCAAAATGACCGGGTGTTAAGATACCGTTTCCTCACTGGCCGAGGAACACCTCGGGATCCTTCCAGGTGAGCTAGAGGATGCAGTCAGGAAGAGAGAAGCCTGGGGTCCCGTTTGAGGCTGTTGCCCCTGCGACCCGGCCCCGGGTGAGCGGAAGACGACAGAACGATGAAGATTGAAAAGGCGGAACATCAAGCTTGCACTTACATGTACCGCCTCCGGTGGCTGACGTAGATTCCCAGTGCACGACTTCTTTCTTCTTTCTCATTTCTTTAGAGTCTGACTCTATCTTTTTTATTTCAGTGACAGATCAGTGTGTGACACACATAGAGTTGCCATTTTGCTGTCTTTCACTTGTGAGAGACGTCACCATGGCTGCATACTGGGAACACCTTGCCCTTGTGGATTTGATGATCATTGCATATGTATCACATTATTTACATAATTCATATTTGGAGTTTTAAAGGCGTGGTTGGGGTGAGATGGAGATCAAGTTGGCTTACACCTGAGAGTGATGGCAGCTGGCACCTTTACTAGTAGATTCTAGGGCTGCAACTAACGATTATTTCGATAATCGATTAATCTGCCGATTATTGGAACGATTAACATGTTTTTTTGGGGGGGTTTTCAGATGTTCGTGCAGCGAGATATGCTTTCGTGTCAAAACGTGTCCGTTTTGTAAACTTTGAATAGTAACGTGAGTCTTTTTCACTTTTAGCAGAAAATGATCACAAACTTTGGATGATTTTGTTTGTTTTTCTTTCCGTGATCTTGTTAAATCTGCCTGATCACGTGAAGTGGGGTGAAATGAAGGCCAATGATTGGCTGCTATCTTCTTCTCCTCCTATTTTGGTAGCTCACATCGTCAATTTGCTCTCTACTGCTATTCTTGGAGACCAATTTAAGTGCAGTTAACAGCAAAAAATTTTTAAGCTGATTAATCGATGGCCAAATTAGTTGACAACTATTTTAATAATCGATTAGATCAATTTTAATCAATTAGTTGTTTCAGCCCTAGTAGATTCCACCATCAAGTATGAATGTGTGTGTGTGTCTGTGTGTGCTTTGAGTACTAATGCAGGTAGAAAGGCACTATTTAAATTAAATTAAATGAATTACTCTATTCATCCCTCACCGGGGAAATTTGTGTGCTGCACTCCTTACACCACAGCAGGCTGCCCTTCGACGGCGCCAATGATGGGAGAAGCGGGGGTTAGGTGTCTTCTCCAAGGATCCTAGACGGTGGTCTCGGTGGGAATCAAACCCGCGACCTTCCGGTTCGCGGGCGAGCGCTCTAGCGCTGATCTACCGTCTCCCAAGAAAGGTCTATTTACCATTAGTTGCAGGTGGGATTGCGTAAAGATGGTTGCAGTTCTTTATTATAAATCCAAAGTGGCATATTCATGTAAGCTGAGTAAAAAACTTAGGTCTGCCAAATATCTACAGAAATCTTAGAAAACGAGGCTCCTGCTCTTCTTGATCAGAACGGCATCGATTGAACATCTGTAAAGATTCACCTCTCCTCCTCCTGCCGTTGTCTTTCTTCCAGCTCCTTCTGTATCCGGGCCAGACGGCGCCTCTCCGCCAGCAGCCTAGACGCCTCCTCAGCATCCGTCGTCCCGCCAACACTTCTGCCTGTAGGCGTGCCTGGGGACTCTGTGGGTAGTGGAGAAGGACAGGGACAGCTGGGTGAGGAGGAGGTGTTAGGCAATTATGAAATACTATCAAAAGTGAGCAAAAAAAAAAAAAACAATCATAAGTTACAAAACATCTTAGAGAAGGAAAATTGAAAGAAAGTGGGCAAAAAAAAAAAGCAATGTGAGAGGAAAATGAATAAATAACCCACATAGAAAAAAACGTGGTAGTTAAATAAGGACATCTCATCATCTCCTGTGACTATCAGACATTACAGTATTTGATCAATAAATTGATCCGTTTTGTTTGTCCTGTCGGCCAGAGACAATCGTCCCCTCTAATGACCTGATTAAGTTTGAAATCATTATTTCACATCTTTCAGCATTAAGCATGTAAATATTAAACCGGACAAATAATAAAATAAAAACTAGTTTTGACAGCAAAATACCATTTTTAAAAAAATAATTAAATACAGAATTCAAACATTTTTAATCGGTTTACGTTTTTAAAAAATGTGAAACTGGTAAAAAATCAATTTTCATCCGTTTCTAAAAAAAATATTTTAAAAAAAAATATCAGTACTTTTTCTTGTTTTAATAACCTTTTGTTTTTTTAAACTTTATGTCAAAGATAATAATATTATTAAATAATTATTTATTTTATTTAAACAACCCTAAAATTCTGTTTATAATCATTAAATAAGACAAAAAAACAGAATTAAAAATAAAACAATCAGGTATAAACATGATGACGTTTTAAAAGGTACGTTTTGAGTTTGTATTTACGTAGTTAAACTAACCTGCGTTCAGTTCTCTGCTGCTGGACTTTGGGATCTTCTTTTCCGAACTCTCAGATTTATTGGACTTCCTATCCAAAGTGCTGTGACCTCTAAAGTCCCCATGACCTCTGTCATCGGTGCCGGGTGTGGTGGCTCTGTGTCGGAGTGGGGATGGTGGGTACTGTCCAGGAGAGCAGGGGGACTGGGGTCGGTTCTTGTTGGATCTCACTCTGAAAAACAAAACAAACCACATAATGTGACCTGTAAACCAGATGAAGAGTGTGTTTGATGTAACTGGGAGGAAGGTCCATATTTACCGTTTTGGTGTGGCGGGACCTTTGCTGCTGGTCCTAAAGGAAGAGCTCCGAACTGGTGTGTTTGGTGTCTCCCCCTGTTGGTCATATTCAGAAAAATATCATTCGGTCAAACGAAAACGAAGTCCCAACGCCAAGACATTGAATGATATGCCTTCGCCTGCCATACATATATATCTGTCATGTCTCATCAGTCTTATGTTTTGGCTTTTGTTGTACACTTTTGATCTATTTCTGTCCTGTGTCACCTGGGGCCCGTTTCAAGAAGGAGGATTTGTGGAAACTCAAAGTTTGTTAACTCCAGAATGTGGAAAACTCAGACTTTTCGGTTTCAGAAAGGGAGGTAACTTAAACCAGTAAACTCTGGGTTAGTTAAGCCGGTTTCAAGAAGAGAGTTAATCAAAACTCAGAGTCGGTAACTAGGACAACTGACTCAGCAAACCAAACCTGGTCGGTAGCAGGTTTACTTGAGGAAACCCAGAGTTTCTCACGGTCTCCGCTCCTTTTTAAATTGAACAGGATTTAAATACGCCTTCCTCGTTCAACCTGTTTCTACATTGATGGATAAATTGCAAAAATTTCTCCGATGAGGGAAAAATAAAGTATGTAAAAATAAAAAAAAACACCTGTTTCCTTCACGCAGAGATCAAAATGACATGTCCGTTTCTAGATCATCCTGTAGATGAGGACGCTGGATTCATTCACAGGGAAATGAATTAATGCCACAAAATAATTTTGAGAACACGAATTAATTTTCTATCATCTCTTCATTCATGTTTATTTGAGCGGTACCGTTTTTCTTGAGACTCTATAACATACATTAATAATCTTATTCATCCATCAGACACGTCACACACTCTTGTATTGTGTGTTGCGTTACGTTTTTTTTGTCTTGATAAAGTTGGAGATGCTGAGCACGTTGGTACGGTCACAGTGTTCAGCTGCTGCACAGCTAGACTTAATTATTTAATAAAGTCAGGTGGTCTACTTGTGATCTATGACATCATCATGTCTTACATGTTTGAATTATAGTTTTATTTTTCATGTTCTTTTAATGCCGACAGGATTATTTATAGAACTACATCAGTGTTGGTAAAGTTTAAAAACACAGTTAGATTTATGTATTTATTGCTCTCTATAAAATGCCTTTCATCATAGGATTATTGTTACTGTAAAAATCCCACTTCATCCACAATGAGAAGTTTAAAAAGAAGTTTTAATTCATACAAATATTGGTCTTCTATTTAATTACTGAAGTAATTCCTTAAATGATTGAAAAATTAAGAAGGATTTCCTATTTTACTGGAATATGACTACGATAAAATAAATATACACACACTTTATTCATACCTCAACGGTAAAATTTGTGTGCTGCCGTGAGCTCAGTGGGATTCGATCCCTCGAACTTCCGGTCCATGGGCGAACGTTCTACCGCTGAGCTACCGCCTGCCCACAGTGCTACCATCATTCAGTAATTAGTTACACCGAACACCAAGATTAAATGTAAACTTATGTATTTCCTCTAGGAGCTCTTTACACCCAGGTTTTTCTCTCTCTTTGGAGGAAGATGCCTCCAGACATTTTTCAAATAAAAATATGCTCATCCTGGCTGAATGTCTGCAGTGGGACATCCAGCTCTGTCTGTTAGAACCTCTTTGTTTGCTCCTGTTTCCATGGTGACTCCTAATGTCTGCACTCCATTGATCAGGGCTTTTTATTCTCAAGGTGCATTTTCTAAACTCTGAGTCAATCAACTTGAAGTTGATTAATCCAACTGTTTTCAGCTGATCTGAAACCGAAAACTCAGAGTTTTCAATCTCAGAGTTGATCAACTCAAGGTTTAGATTTAAACTCAAAGTTTCTTGAACTTCCTTCTTGAAACGGGCCCCTGGTGGTGCAATTCCTGTCTTATTTTGAAACACTAACAGTTATTAAACTTCATTCAGTGGTTTGGGCGAAGCTTGTAGATCCCTTTGCCTTGGGAATTGTTCTGTGGTTACAGAAGTACAGATGCAAAAAAGAGTGCTTGGACAGCCCAAAGGCTTGATACTTCGTTTACATTCTCAGGACAAAAGTATAAAAACTGAGGGAAACAACGACTGTGAAACTGAAAAAAATGGGCTTCTATCAACTTGTGATCCTCTAAAAACTTCACTAACTTAAATCTTGTTCTTGAGGGTTCTAGGATTTTTTTTTCTCTTCTTCTTTTTACGGCATTTCCCTTCAGGGGTCGCCACAGCAAGTCAGTTTCTTCGATCTAACCCTATCTGCTGCATCCTCTTCGGTCAAACCAACTATCTTCATGTCTTCCTTCACTGTATCCATGAACCTCTTCTTTGGTCTTCCTCTAGTCCTCTTTCCTGGTGGTTCCAAATCTAGCATCCTTCTTCTGATGTACTCTCTCTCTCTCCTCTGTGCATGTCCAAACCATCTCAGTCTGGCCTCTCTGACTTTATCTCCAAAACCTCTAACATGTGCTGTTCCTCTGATCCTGTCCATCCTGGTAACTCGCAGAGAGAGAGAGGTTTTTTTTTGTTGTTGTTTTTTTTTTTTGTTAAACTGATTAAATCCTTCCTGCTATTACTTTTGCAAAAATCACCCCGCCCTGCTGACGCTCAGTCCCTTCACTCAGGTACTGCTTTACCTCCCTTCATGTGCCCAAGAAGCGGGTAATAAGATGTGGGGGGATTAGTTATGGCAATTATGGATTTCGGAGTTAACAAAAGATACCACGTTTTGTTACATACCCCATGAGATCAAACCTTTAAAAAGTGTTACTCGTCCGTCTACTCTGTACCATAGCTGTTAGAAGATGACGCTATGAGGTTTTAAGCTTAACTGCATGATATTTGAGTTGGTGTGTGTTGTTCATTTTTATTATGTGTGTATGATGACTAACCGTGGGTGTTTTGGCTTTAGACGTCTCCTCTGGGAAACCAGCGATGCTTCGACGGTTGGAGGAACTTCTGTATAGTCTTTGATTGTTAGGGGAAGCTGTTCGACGGGACACAGAAGACACTGACAGATCGCAGACCAACGAACGCACAAACATGTTACAAATTAAACAAAACATCGAGGGAAAAAAAGACATACATTGAAACAGAAAACACATTAGAAAAGTATGTTACATCCTAACGACACAGATAAGAGTCAACCAGAATATTGTATTTTGAAAGTCTGATTTGTATTTTGCTTTTAAAGCCAGATTTTGAAATAATTTCTCGTGTTCAGAAAAGAAACTACTGTAGTATTGCTTGGAAATATAAATATATGAAATAACATATTGATAAATGAGAAAGAAAGTAAAATGTGGGGATTAGACCAAACAGATGCACCCTAATGTCAGCCAGTCACCTTCTTAACTGTCTATCCCTTTTGGGGTAGCAGGGGGTGCCGGAGCCCATCCCTAAATGCCAACCCTAAATGTAAAAACTTCACTTCTTTTAGCCAAGAGTACATATATTCTTTTTTTTTGTCCGCCTCTCATTTGGAACATTTCCTCCCTCAATATCCTGTCCTCTGCCCTAATTTTGCACACCTGGTCCCAATCCCCTGATGTATCTTGTCTTCCCCTGGATTATTTAAGCCTTGGTGTTCCTCACACTCTTGTCAGATCAGGCCTCTGCTGAATCCTGCTCCACTGGTCAGTAATGCTGTTTTCATGTACAGTAACCTTGATGGTTTCCCTCCTTGTCTGGTCCCTCGCCCTGCTCCTGAGCTCGTACCACTGGTCCCTCATCCTGTTGAGCTCATACCGCTAGTCCTGCTGAGCTCATAGCTCTGGTCCCTTGATCTGCTGAGCTCATACCTCTGGTTCTTTGATCTGCTGAGCTCATACCTCTGGTCCCTCGTCATGTTGAGCTCATACCTCTGGGTCAGTCATCCTGCCAAGTTCTCCCTCTGATCCCTCACCCTGCTCCTGATGTTCTCTGCCATTCTGCTGAACTCCTACCTTCTGGTCAGCCATCCTGCCAAGACACTACCTTCTAGTCAGTCATTCTGCCCAAACCCTACCTTCTGGTCAGTCATCCTGCCAAGACCCTACCTTCCATTCAGTCATCCTGCCAAGACACTACCTTCTAGTCAGTCATCCTGCCCAAACCCTACCTTCTGGTCAGTCATCCTGCCAAGACACTACCTTCTAGTCAGTCATCCTGCCCAAACCCTACCTTCTGGTCAGTCATCCTGCCGAACTCCATGTCTGGTTCTGCACTTCTGCAATAAACTGGTTAAAAATGATCTTTGCATCACGGTCCTACTTCACTTTCTTCTCCACCATCATAAAAACAGCAATATTACTTTTGATTTTGGCTCAACTTTGTTAAATACTATCTAAATGGATCACCACAGATTCTTTAAAATTCAAAAATATTTTTTTAATTGTTTGTTTTGTATATTGTAGACTGAGTTTGGGTTGCAATAGGTGCTCTAATAATAATTCTGTGCTATTTGTCTTTAAAGAGAGCCTGAAGTTCTGCATGGAGATTAGTGTAAAAAAAAAGTGTAATTATGATATCTTGACCAAAATGTATCATACAATTTATTATGAAATTTCATAAAATTGCTATAAAACAGCTAAAGAAAGTTGTTGACTCACCTCGTTCAGGTGAGTGGAGGGCAGCTGACGAGTTAGAAAGCTGCTTGTTAATTGCTTGATCCATCATGGGAGGATTCAGGAAGTCAACTACCAATTAAAAAAGAAAAACAGATGTCACATTCTGAATGAAAATACTCTGATTTCTGTTTTTCTGGTGGCGAAAAAACATGTTGAAATTCTTCCAAAACAAACTGATCCGACAACAAACACAAAACTGCCGCCTCACACAGAAGCCCATCCTGCTGAGCGATGAGCTGGATGTCAGACAGAAGTGAAGCAGATGCAGCGGGTCTGTCTGCAAACTGCTTCATCATGAAATGGAGGATGAGACGGAAGCAGCCAGTGCAGCCCGATGCAACTTAGAGGCAAACGTTTATTGAAACAACACAGAAACAACGAGGCAGGAAGAAGAAAATTAATTTGTGGACCAGAAATATACCATCCATTTTGTATTCCGCTTTCATCCATTTGAGTTTGTAAATCACTCGTAAAATTAAACTTTATTTCCATTTTCACTTCGAGGAGGACTTTTTTGCCCCATAGCCCTCATTTCAATTCTGGTTCTTAATGCATGTATCTCTAGCTCCTGCACGTTTTCATCAGGATGAAGGACATCTGCTGATGTATTCAAATTTTAGGCTGTAAAACAATATGTTTATTGACAATCAAATGTTTCAATGAGGTTTCTTTTTTTTCCCCCTCTGCGTTTTTTTTTAAAGAGTTCAAATAATATCCAAATACTGGAAGGAAGGCCTTGTAAATGACTCAAAAATAAAAACCAAACACTTCAGGTATGTGTTTGATGTTGGAATAATGTTCAAACCAGGCAGAAACTTCCAAAAAGGAAGCTTGATTTGTTGGGTTTCATTATATATATATATATATATATATATAGTGAATATATATGCTGTAATATATATGCCTTTTTATTTCCTTTTTTTTTGTGTCTTTTCTGTGGTCCGAGGGACGGCTTGGGGCCAGTGGGAATCGAATCAGGTTCTCCCAGTCGAAAGATGGTATCTCTACCACTAGGCCAACCCCTCCTGAGACTGGGGTTTCAGTATATTCAAGCTAAAGTTATTAGTTGCCTTTTTTACTATGTGAAAATAATAAGTTCTGCAGTATCATTTTGGAATTTAAATATTTGAAGAATGACCACTCACAAGGAAGACTCTCAGACGTACCATGGCCGAATCACTTTTACTGTTGACCACAAAAGTAAAGAACATTGAAAAGGGTTCACAGGTAATCTGTTTGTGTCCTCCTGCCCGAAACGTGAAAAGCCTGAATGTTGGTGTGTTCGTCTATAATCGGACTGGTCTGGTCTCTGAAAGGTTCCCCAGATAGCTTCAGGGTTAACATCGAATGGAGGCTGTCTGTGTGTGTGTATGTGTGTGTGTGTGTGTATGCGTGTGTGTGTGTGTGTGTGTGTGTGTCAGGGAGGAGGTGGGTTTTATAATGTGGGTATCCTGCTGAGAACAACACGTGTGATTCACTAAACATGGCCCTGAGCCAAACAAACAGGATGAAAAACAGACTTTTGTCAGACTGGGTTGGGGTCTGGCACATACAAAGATTTGGCCACGATTTGTTTTAATTGCTGCAAGAATTTTTTTTCAGATTAATAAGAATGAACGAGCCTTCTCAAATATTTGAATACTTTTGTTTCGATTAAATTAATAATGTGACAATGACCAAAATGTGTATTTTTTTCTCCATATTAAAGAATTTTTTATATATTCCAGTAGGGTTTTAATTGTTATCTCAGAGACGTGGTACTTTTTGTTAGCTCAGAAATGGTATATTTGCCCCAAAAAAAGCTTTTGTTTTGATTCTATCAAACTCCCCCTCCTGTTCCCCGCTAAATGAGTGTGGCACACCGTGCAAAACACAATGTAAATTTTACACAAGGCGACAATCCAGTACAGATTGAAGTGCATCAAGTTAGCAAAGCTAGCACACATTCCGTTATACTCTTTGTTTGGTGCATCTACATAATATGGCCCTCCTTGTTGAGGGGAAGGACTGAGCATGAGCAGAGCACATGCAGTAAGATGCTACCTGTTTATTTTAGAATGTGGGCGTGGCGGAGAACAATAAGCTCAGCCAAGAAGCTGGCATTTGGTGAAAAGTATCCAAGTAGTGAAGAAGAGAGCGTGTACATTTCTTAAAGAAACATGAATCAAATAGAAATCACCTTTTCCTGTGTTTTTGATGTAGAAATAATATTTGAACATAATAGAAACCTCCAAAAAATTATTTTTTGGAAAGTTGATTTAGATTTCAACTTTCCTTTTAACTAATAAATGCACTTCTAAATTAAATCAATTCACATTATATAAAATTTAAACATTTATTGGATATTTAATGTTTATATTTTATATTATTTAATATTTAAATGTGATATATTTAATATCACATTATGTATACTGTATGTATGTAATATACATATTTGTGTATATATATATATATACGTATATAATATACACACATGTATACACACAATATACACACATATATATTATTTAATATATATTTAATATTTATATTTAATAGTATATTTATTTATATAAATGTTTACATTTTATTTTTTCTTTGTGAAATAAATCTAGTTGTTGTTTGAACTTTTAGCTGACATCATCTTTAATAAGACAGCATGGTTGTGTGTGTATAATTTATGATCAAATGTCTACATTTTTTATTAAGACAAAAATCCTACATTTAGACCCAATCAAACATTTTGCATCTGCAGGAGGAAAGCGTGCACGTCCACTGAAACTGTCTGTTTAATTTCAACAGAAAAAAAAGTGGATTTTGCATGAAACCCGATTGTTGCAGTTTTGTTCAAATATCCACCGAATTCTTTATGAACGTATCTGAAATTATGGAAACAAATTTACAGCAAACAACAGACATCCATAGGACACACACATTCACACACACATTGTGAACACCAACAACCCAAGAAAAATTTCACAAAAGCGTGACCACAACAAAGACGTCCAGATACATGCAGACGAGACTGGCTGCAGGTGAAGAACAGCAGGTGGTTGAGGGTGGAGGTGAAATGGGTGTGGCACACCGAGTCATGTGGTCTGTACCGTTACGGGATTGGTTGGTACTGGAAGCGGCAGGAAGCTCATTGGATTGAGCTGAGCCAATGGCATGGCAGGGCAGAGTCTTAGGGTTACCTGTGCAACAGGTCAAAGCAGAGCGGAAAAAGCAAAGCATTACACCCACACCCACACACACACGCTTTCATCACTGACATTTAACAATCACGAACCATCATCCACACATATAGGGTCTTTACTGGGAGGGGCTGCAACAAAACAAAAGCTTGAATTTCTTCATTGAGAAGGAAGTTTAAAAAACTCCTGTTAAATTGTAAATGGACTGCACTCATATCACATAAAATAGAAAACCAAAAAAGGCTCTATTATGCTCTTAAAATTCACTCATTCACACTCACACCCACGCCTGATGGTGGGTGACACACTTCATGTTAACCTGAAACATTAAGAGATCAAACTGAAGTGTACCCTCAACCATTACCCTGACCTGAAACAAGTATCCATTACTGTGTAAGAAGTGGGATTTCATTCATTTCAATCACTGGGTTATGAGAGGTGGCAGAGCCTATCCCTTTAAATTAAAGAGACGAGGTGGAGCACAGCTTCAAACCTATTCATCATCAACTTGTTCTAAAGCCCAAAATAGTCTGGAAAAGCTCATTATTTCACATTTCCTGACAGGTCTGTCCTGCAGATTGTCACCATGCTGATGTAGATGGTTATAGCTCGTCCATTTATAACCATGAAATATCAACTTCTAATAAATCAATGTCCTCCATTTTACTGTCTTTGATCACAAAGGATTTGAACATAAATAGATATTTTTTGTTTGGGACGACTTTTCACCTTTGTAACAACATCCCAACCAGAAAAATCTGCAGTGTGCTAGCACAAAACCGTTTCGAGTCTGTGTCCTTTTAATCGAGTGGATTGTAAGATGAGATGCTGCTGTTACTGCTGCAGTGAGCAGACATGCAGCAGGGTGGACCCTGATCTCCGGTTGGGGCTGGGGACAGCACAGCTGATGGCTGCTGTGAATAATTGATGTCGTTATGAATGCGCCATGGAATAGAGACAAGCTGGTGGCGCTGTCCTGGCAGACATGATGGTAGAAAACATCCCAAGAAGGACGAGAACAAGAGGTGACAAGAAGATATAAAAAAAAATTAAACTAAACTAACTAAATAAAAAAGTGTGGAGGATAAACGCCTTCCACTTTGCAGGTGTGTCTACGTGTGGCGTTGTTGTTTTTCAAGGTTAAATGTGAAACATCTGATCTCCTGAGAATTAAAACTGCTTCCCAGCAGAGAAACCGAACAGAGGATAGACACACACGTACACACACCTGTAGCACATTTATAGATACCAACATGAGCTAATGACATCATCATCATGTCTAATCCCATCCTCGCACTTCCTCACCTGCAAAATGAATAAAGCAGCTCCTGCATTGCAGCCTCCACACCCATCACTTCTTCTCTCTATCCTCACTTCACCGACTCTTTGTCTCGATCTGCTCTAACGTCCCCACCCTTTCATCTCACCATCCCCCTCTACCACCTGACCTTCTACACTTCCTCCCTGAACATTTCTTCTCCAGTATCCACCCACTCGGCCTCCCCACTGGACTTCCAGTTCACTCACCGTCCACTCCGTCAGGAGGTCCTCCCCACGTCCATCTCTTCGGTCTGTTATCCAGATGCTCCTCTCCTCTTCCTCGTCTATCTGCTGCCCCGGCTCTCCGGCGTACCAAGGCCTCCAGACGCTCCTGCTCGTTACGTTCGGAGACAGGGAAAAAAAGGCATTCTCTTACAGAACCATCGCTACGGCGACGAACACCGGGGGATGCACACGGAGAAGGCTGCGCCATGGTTACCGCATGCGGCGGCCTCGCCCCTGCGTCCCTTTTAGCACTGCACAGTCGTCTGTCATTCAGTGATACACACACCAGCAGAGCTGCTGCTTCTGTCCTCCATCTGCTGATTCTCTCTCTCTCTCCTCCACCTCACAGTTCAATACACCCCTCCCTCCCTCTCTGTCTCTCTCTCTCATTCACTCCATACCTTGATCTACCGCTCCCTCTCTAATGACTGAGAGTCTCAAGGAGCTTCTTGATACAAAGGCAGAAAAAGAATAAAACACACAGCCACACACACCTGCACACACAGCCACACACACCTGCACACACAGCCAAACATACCTACACACACTAACAGACAGAGAGGGCGGCGTGGACACTCAACTTCATTTTTTTTCTCCTTTTTCAGTCTTTCGTCCCTTAAATAAATCTCTTCAGAAATGTTTTGAGCGAACAAAACAGGACTAATGAAAAAAGAAAAACGATTGATAACAATAATAATAAAACCATTTAATAAAACGGATTAAGTAGACTTGAAGGTGGTATGAAGGATTTTTGTTACTTAAGTCTACCATCACCTTTTGAGGTTTTCTTCGAGTGCAACGGTTTGATGCTTGTTAAGTCCATTGGCTGCTATGAAATTACCACAAAGAATGTGTGTGTGTGTGTGTGTGTGTGTGTAAGGTTGTGTAAGTTTGTGGCCCCGAAACAGATTGGCGACCCGTTCGGGTGTACCCGCCGTGTCGCATAAAATCCATAAGGATAGGCTCATGCACCCGCTACCCCATTAGGAATCAATGGTTCAAAAGACGTGAATAAAAAAGAGGGATGAATTAATCAAATCTGTGTTAATTGTGTCAAAAATAAAATAAATTAAAAATAAATAGTAACTTGGGAAAACAGTTACTGGATTTGTCAGAAACCGAATATTAATGTCAGTAAGTATTTGTGGAGAGAGACAAGGAGGACTCTGACACCATTGCAGAAACATTTTAGAAAGGTTGAGTGAGATAAAAAGAGTCACACTGACGGTCAGGGCGCTTGTATGTAGATTTAGAACACGGCAGTCCTCGTGTTAAAAACCACCACAGTGACGTCACACAGTGACAGTGATTACTCTATTGATCACTCAGAGAATCGTTAATATTTGTGGGTCTAAATGACTCGAGAGCAACAAAAGATCAAATACAATCAGTGGATGGTTTCAAATTTACTGTGAACAAAACTGATAAAACAAATTTAACAAGCTAGCTCTGTAGACGTATTTTAAATGTTTTAATCTCTAGATAAGAAATTAAAAGGTGATTAATTAACTAAATAATTACAAAAACATTTGTAAATACAATAGAATGTCAAACTTATATCAAGCTTACTTTTCCATTGACACGTTTTTTTGTTTTATGTTCTTGTTCGTAGAAGAAAACAAACCAAAAGAAAGATGGATTGTTTTGGGTTTTTTTTATCATATTTTAAAGTAAAATATAAGATTTATGATGATGAACTAAAAATGAGCTTCCTGAGGTTTTATTCTCTGCTGCAGTTGAAATTATTCCCTGAAGCTTGTTCTAAATCCTCAGAGAGATTCTTAGAAAGATCAATGTTTAATACTTTTTAAATCTAAACGGCATAAACATAACAGTAACAATCATTTCTGTATTATTAACCATGTTTTTATGTTTAAATGCCTTTCCACCTTCACTGCATCAATACAGCATCACTATTGTCTTTTTTTGGATCACATTTCAGTTTTATCCTCTAAGAAAAGATAAAAATCTTAGCTTTTTAGATGAAAAATCACATCTGACTTCATTTAAAAAAACTAAAAAAAAAGAAATCTAAAATACAAATTAAACTTTTTTTATTTTTGTCATTTTTACCCAAATAGACCAACCGTCACTTTTCTGTTATATTTCACTTTACCTCCACCAAGGAGGTTTTGGGAGTGTGTGTGCATGCGTGCGTGCGTGCGTGCGTGTGCGCGTACATTAAGATGTATGTCCTGGGTGTCCTGGCGAGTCACCAAACAAACAAGATTTATGTTGTTGGCATGTTTGAAGTTGATAAAATATTATATCGACTTGTTCAATTTGATTTAATACCACTGAAATCAGCAACAATCATCCTGATCTCTGATGATGTTTGAACTTGCTTCTGGATAATTAGTCATATGGGATGTTGATTATTGATGTGACATCATCAATCCAAACACCAAGTGAACCATTTGGATCCCATTCTGGATTTTCCTTTTATATTTAAATGCAAATAAAAAACCATGAGCTTCTGATCTGTGTCTGAATATTTAAAAGACAAACACGTCTTTAAGATCAACTGAAATTTTTCTATTTACTAACATTCCAGTTAATTAAAAATGTTCCATTTTTAGAACCCCCTTGCATTTAGATAAACCAGCTACCATCATGCTTTTTATTTCAGTCCCTGTTAGAACAGTTTTCAAATTGATTTTTTTTTTAATATACTTTATTAATCCCTCACTGGGAAATTTATGTGCTGCATTTCACCACAGCAGGCTGCCACCTATGATGGCGCCAATGGTGGGAGACACGGGGGGTTAGGTGTCTTCTCCAAGATCCCTAGAAATGCACTCAGTGGGATGCAAACCTGCGAACTTCCGGTTGACTTTAGGTTCGTGGGCAAACGCTCTAACCACTGAGCCACCGTCTCCCCTCAAATGAGGACAGTCATTTAAAAGGTGACTATAGGAAGTAAAGTACCAGGTGCAATTAGAGATACAAATTAAACTCTGAGTTCAGGTACTGGTTTGGTATAATGTCTTGCTGAATGCAGGTGGAACACGTCAGATAATAAATTTTTTCTGCACTAAGATCAAACTCACATAATCAGCAAAAATCTTATTTTCAGCATCGAACGAGTTTTGGGAAAAAGACCCAAGATACACAAACATATAAACATAAAGTCACTGTGTGTCATGACCCCCTCACCTGCTTCCAGAGGGAGCCTTGTGCCTTTCTCCCTCTCCTGGATTCCATCCTTATCCTGAACACCTGGGTGATTAGCCTGGTACAGTACCAATCAGCTGTGCATTGTCAGCCTGCTGCCTACGTAAAGGCAATCAGACTTTCTTGTTGGGTCATTACCGTCCCTTCCAGCCAGGTCTCCCTGATTGCCTGACCGTGATCATACAATGTTTGAACTCCTGTTAATCCTTTACCTTACAGCCTTACCAGACTTGTGTTTAATAAACTCTATTTTGATGTCCTGCAATTGGGTCCTCCTCCTTCCATATCTCCAAACCCTGACACTGTGATGGAGTCCAACCCTGCTACAAAGTAGATTAAAAAGATGATAAGAAATATTCTGTTAGTTCATCATCAGTGGAGTATTGTTTTGGTATGAGTCATCCAACCCTCTATCTATATTTTAACCATCCTTTATAGTGCAAGCATCAACATGTCCAGGTTTTGTTTAGTCTTCTGAACCGTAGCCCATCCATAACGGGGTCTTGGAGCGTGTCGGAACCTGTTCTGGCTGATTTAAAGCAAGAGGTGGGGTATAACCCAAACAGGTCATCAATCTGTCATGGGGCCACACACACACACACTCATTCTTAGGGGCAATTTCTCAGGGGCCAACCAACCTAACATGCATGTTTTTGGAGAGTGGTAGGAAACCGGAGAAAACACACACATACATGTGGAAAACATGCAAACTCCACACAGAAAGGCTAGCGTTTCAAGCCTCACATGTACAGGTGTTCCTTCAAATTTTAGACTAAACAAATAATGTGCACTCCTGTGTAGCATAATGTAGTGACACATTTCTTTGTTTCTATATTCAGTCAGTCACCTTCTTAACGGGAGGTACCGGAGCCCATCCCCGCTGGTTCGAGGTGAGGGGCAGGGTACACCCCGAACAGGTCGCCAGTCTGTCGCGGTGTTTCTATATTCATTAACATCTATTATTCTTACTGATTGTGTTTTAATCCAATGTTATGTCCAGTATTATTTTCTTCCTGATAGAAATCAGCTGTGGTAAATAATGATTCATATATAGCTGACGTGCTGCTTTGGTACAGTGCGTGTATAAAAGGAGGAAAATGGCTCTTCTCAGCACTGTGGATGGATGGGGTGAGGGGGTTGCTGAAGCTGCATGCAGAGTCACGCACAAACTGCAGAAGGAGGGAGGGTTGAAGGAGGACGGGGGGTAATGTCAGAACTGTTGAGGGGGGAGGATTTAAAGAAAGATGGAGTCAGAAGGAAAGTAAGGTGGGGGAGCACAGACGAGGGTGGGACCTGATACGAAGATAGATCAAAGATGAAGAGAGGAGGTTATCAGACTGCAGCAGAGACATCCTGATGCAGGACGCTGAGAAAGCCTAATTGTTTGTCCTTTTTGGTTTTATTATTATTATTATTAAAAAGTCGTTCTATTTGTTTTAAAGGAACACGTTAGCCTGCTGATCTACCACAATTAGAACATAAATGAGGCAAAATGGATTATAAATGTCATGATCCCCCCACCTGCCACCAGAGGGAGCCCTGGACATTCCCTCATCACCCTGATTTAGACACCTGAGGGTGATTACTCTGATGCTACACATCTGTCGACCCTTCTGCCTATTTAAGGACAATCAACCTGGACCTCCAGGCGGGGTCCCACCATCTCTTCCAGTCAGGTCTCCCTGGTTGCCTGACCATGAAACACATTCTAACAATAACCTCTTGCCATGCCACTTAAACTTTGTTTTTCTTTCTCAGCATTACTGGACTGCCATTCTCAAATAAACCCTTTTTTTATCCTGCAATTGGGTCGTCCTCCTTCCACCTGCACACCACTTCATGACAATAAGCGTCTCATTTGCGTCTGAGGTCCTCTTCCAGGATATTAAACAGCCCTCTGATAAAAGGAAAGTCTGAGTGATGACCGAATATCACCAGAACATGCTGAATTATTATAATCAATTCTAATCAAATCCTGGTTAAATTGCAGCAAATTCTACACCTTTTTTTAATGCTCTTGACAAGTGAGTGCAACATCTGGAAGGAAAATACTTGCTATCTGAATGTATCTGAATGAATGATCTGCTGGCAACAAGTCACCAGTCTGTCGCGGGGCCACACACACTCATTCCTAGGGGCGATCATGTAGTGGCCAATCAACCTAACATGCATTTTTTTGGAGGTTGGGAGGAAACCGGAGAACCCAGAGAAACCCCACACATACACAGGGTGAACATGCAAACTCCACACAGAAAGGCCAGTGTTCCAACCCTCGTCCCCACCCGGGACTCAAGCCCATGACCTTCTTACTGTGAGGCCATCTTGCTACCCAATCCGCCACCATGCCTCTCCATTAAACCCTGTGACCTATTTTATTGATCCGGTATAATTACATGATGGAGAAACCAAGATATTTTCAAGCTAATGATTGATTTTTTTATTTAATCCATCCATGTAGAAAAAGAGAACAAAATAAATTTCCACTTGGTGGGATCTGATTAGTGTTGAATGACTTGGGGCCGTCTGATATGGTGAATCATGTCCCAGTACTACCAGCATCAACTATCTGTTCCAGTAAACAGAAGAAAACACACTAAAGATGATGTCATGAGCTCCACCAATCATTACATCATTAGGACATACAGATCAAACACAGGAAGAAAGAAAAAAAAGCCATTTCCAAATCAATATGAAGCTCATCACCCTCTCTGTTCTTGTGATCAAAGGATATTAAACCCCTGAGGATCATGTACTCACTTATTAACCCTTTATGTGCTGCTACAAAGTTCAATAAGCTCCTGTTCTTTATGATCTGGGTCAAAGTGAGAAGGTTACCGTAAAACAGCCAATAACTCATGGTGCTCAGTAATAAATGTTCCTCAGCCCGGTCATCCCTTCTCATGACTCATTCAGAGTAGAACCATGTGTAAATCCTTATTTCTAAAAATAAAAGTGTAAACACAGAAATGTGCAATTATAGTCCTATTTGTTACATTTTATAAATAATTTTATCCGACTGATTTACATGTAAATTTCTGGCACTGTTTTCAGATCTCTTCATAAAAACTGTGTCACACAGAGCGTCAAAAATAACCATTAATTCTAAGTTTTGAATGAATTCATTACAAAAACCTGTAAATGAGAGATTGTGGCTTCTATAAACCAATTTAAATCTCTTATGAGATGCTAAACAGAATATACACCCACTCTCAGTTGGTCTTCTCAAATGAAAAGAGGTTATGAATGCCTCCCCGGAACCAAATCTAGCTGATGCTGCGTTATCATATTGATAGTTTGTCCTTTTGGAGCAGCTCTAGAGGTCAGACATCAGCTGCTTATGGAGGGACTTCTGTACAGTCACTGGTAATTAATATTATCCTCTTTTCTCCATGTTTCATGATATGGATGCAGTGCAGACTTTTTGGAGATAAATTGTGACCAAACAGGAGCAGATTAATGATGTGTTTAAGCCAGAAGCGGACTGGACCAGAGGGCGTGGACCACAGTAGTGCTTCATCTGCATCAATAAGCACCTTAATAACTATTTCATTGTTGAAAACTATCTTACTATTCCAAATTAATACAGGAAAAAAAGGCCTGAGCGTCACAGATGAAGAACTACTCAATAAACGTCAATAATCAATTCTGTGTTGGAAAGTCTATTGTTCAAACAGCCTCATTAAAATCATCCTTGAAGACCTCGTAAAGAGCAGTTAATAGAAGAATTAAATATTATACTCTGCAAAAACTTGGATTATTTGTAGATAAAATCCATCTTTTTCTTCAGAAACACTAAAAGTCCAGCCTGTCTTTCAGTTTTATGGATAAATTTTCTACACGTGGACCCCTGTCCTGTCCCATGTTCCTGAGATTATTTTACTTTTTTCAATGACTTTGAAACATTTGTTTAAAAAATGATCAATTTAGTCGTCTTCCTCTTATCCTGGGCCGGGTCGCGGGACAACAGCCTTAGACGGGAAGCCTGGGCTTCTCTCACCCCAGCTGCCTCCTCCAGCTCACCCGGAAGGATCCCAAGTCGTTCCCCAGCCAGCTGTGAGACATAGTCTCTCCAGCGGGTCCAGGGTCTGCCTCTTGGTCTCCTCCCGGTGGGACGTGCCCAAAACACCTCACCAGCGAGGCAACCGCGAGGCATTCTGACAAGATGCCCGAACCACCACATCAGACCTCTCTCAACCCGAAGGAACAACAGCTCGACACCGAGTTCCTTCCAGATGGCAGAGCTCTTCACCCGATCTCTGAGTGAGAGCCCAGCCACCCTGCGGAGGAAGCTCATTTCAGCCGCTTGTATCCCCAATCTCGTTCTTTCAGTCACCACCCACAGTTGGTGACCATAGGTGAGGATTGGAACATAGATTGATTTGTAAATCTAGAGCTTCGTTTCTTTACCTCGCACTTTCTTTACCACAAAAAATTATCTTGAAAGCAAATTAGGCGCCAGATCTATTTGTTTTTCTGCTTTGGTTGTTGTTTGCTGATAAAAAATGGGTTTTAGGCCAGCAGAACAATATTTATGTTAATTTAGCCCGTCACTGACGCTGTGTTTGCTAGCATAGCTACTCTGCTCTGTCACTGTCCAATCAGCAGGTATGAAAACAACAAAACTTGTAGACCCTGAGAAATCAGCTCAAATTCTGATTGGTTGATGCAAAGTTTCATCACAGTTCACTTTGTGTAGAGAAACCAAGCAGGATGGACCCCGAAAGCCTTTACAGAAACTCTACTGTTTTAGGGTACCTAGCAACAAATGCAGGCTGTGTTATGATTGGTCAAGTCCTTTAACTTGAAAGACACATTTGGATGCAGGCTAGTTTTCGGAAAACTTTTAAAGTGAACAGAAAGACTATTTATTAATGGCTGAAATCAAATTAACAGCAATTTGTGATCCACTCTTTAAATATAAATATAAGTAACATGGAATGGATTTTTTTATCTGCAACATTCAGGTGTAAATTTTTACAAATCAATTCAAATTTTATTTCTAAAGCACTTTTCCAACACAAAGTCACACAAAGTGCTGAACAGAACAAATAAAAACTTTAACAACATTGAAATCCAGATCATTAAAAAAAAAAAAAACAGTAAGTCAAAAGCGTCCATAAAAAAATCACCCATTAAAAAAACAAAACAAAAAACACTGCACATATGCATCGACATTCACACAGCCCCCCCCACCACACCCCTCATACGCCATACATCCCCAAACCCCATTTAACCTGAAACCGCTTGCTACTGTTTCTTTAACTAAAATAAAAACAAACATCTGGCCTGATGCTGTGAGGAAAAAATAACTGGGGATCGATCCCCACCAGGAGTCGTCTTGCCCATGACAACAGCGGCCAAAACCCACAGGGGTCCACCCAGTTCCAAGAGACACAGGGACCCACAGAAGTCACCTGGCTAAAGTGAGGCACCCGCACCACCTAGGCCAGTCAGACCCCCATAAATAAGACCCCACAGACTGAGCAGGCAGAACTCGTGGGATGGAGGATCCCATGAGGAAACACTGGAATAAGACAATAGAATAAAAACTAAAACCAGTAAAACAGGTTTTACTTTCTTTTAATTGGTGGATGATTTTTTTTTTTTTTTTTTAAATGTAATCAGTTGCTTGCAGGCTGAAACTGATTGAGCATTCCTGATTTTAAGCTCATTACAGTCTGGTTCAGATAGTAACAGAGGTTGTAGAGTAAAACTGTGGTGTGATCCTAACAGACATGTGCACAAGAACATGTGAAACCGGAGGCAAGAAAAATATTTTTAGTATCTGAAGCTCTTGTTTATTGGTCCTTCCAATCTGAGTCATGCTAACAACTCATGTCTGTGTGAAATGTTTTTAAGATCGGACATTGGTTTGTGTTTTAAAATCAATTTGATTCCATATAAAAGAGCAAAAATGTGTTTAGTTCTTATTTGGATTGTTTTTGGCTCTGATGGAGGCCTGAACACTCATCCTCCAGTCAACCACAACCATCATCATGTCTGTACATACAGTATGTGTGATTAACATAAAAAAAGACCCTAAAAACCGTTCAAAATGAACTTTATTCCTATATTTTAGTTCATGTCAAAGTCTTAAATACCCGTCCATGAAGCTGTGAATTATTAAACAGACATTTATTTCTAATAATAAAATCCTATCACGTGTGAAGCCACCAGATGTCTTCAGGCTGATCATCTCGGACTAAAAAATACCCAGACTGACCTTTTTAGTGTACTGTTTTTTACTGCAGGGAAATGTGGGTTTCTAATCTTGTTTGACTTGTTTGTTCGCCATAAATGTAGTAAAAAATGTTTAAAAAGACATTTTATTAGACTTTATAAGAAACTAGAGATAATTTATGTAATTTTTAAGTACTTAACATAAGCTTCCATTCCATTGTTTTGTTTATCTGGGGCCAGGTCGCGGGGACAACAGCCTCAGATGAGAAGACAAGGCTTCTCTTAGGTTAGGTGCGTCCTTCAGCTTACCCGGAAGGATCCCGAGTCGTTCCCTAGCCAGCTCTGAGACATAGTCACTCTGGCAGGACTGTGGCCTGCCTTTGGGTCCCCTCCCAGTGGGACATGCCTGAAACTACTCCCCAGCAAGGCACTCGGGAGGTATCCTAACCAGATGACCAAACCACCCAATCTGGCTTCTCTCCACCCTGAGAAGCAACGGCTCTACCCCGAGCTCCTCCCGGATAGCACAGCTCCTCCCTCTCTCTCTAAGTGAGAGGCCAGCCACTCTGTGGTGGAAGCTCATTTCAGCCGCTTGTATCTTTCGGTCACCACCCACAGCTGGTGACCATAGGTGATGGGAGGAAACGCATATAAGCTTTAAATTTTATTTCATACTAAAATGTGTTACTTTTGCTGAAATTATTTCCTAATAAAGTGAGAATGATCTCAATCCTGAACCCAAAAATTGTTTTAAGTTATGTGAAAAAATACCCTAATCATCAAATTTATCATGATGAGATCTTTCACAGAACTGACTAGAGGGTAGATTGTAACTTAAATCATGCTTGATTCAAAACATTTCTTATATAATTCTCCAGATGAGAATCATCAAATCCATTAATTTATATTGTTTGCACAAGTGTCATGTTGCCTTCCCCTGCCTTCCCCTGCCCCCTGGCTGGGTCTTCCCTCTTCACCCTGATTAGGGACATCTGAGGGTGACTGGTCTGATAACACATAACTTGTGGATCCTGCAGTCTATTTAAAAGCAATCTCCCAGAATTCTTCGTCGGGTTGTGGTCATCATCACCATCCCTTCCAGCCAGGTCTTCCTGGCTCCCTGACCATAAGTTAAATTTTTTAACTCTGTTGCATCATTTGAACTTTTTGATCCTGAGTTAATCCCGTGCTGCTTGCCTTAAAGCTTTACTGGACTTTTTGCTTTACGAGACTTTTGGTTAATAAATCCTGTTCTGTTGTCCTGCATTTTTGTCCTGGAGGACATTTGGGTCTTCCTCCTCCTTCCACATCCTGACAACAAGAGCTTCTGCATAATTATAAGCGACTTCGTCAAACTGACTAAAAACACAGAAAGCTAGTTCTAGAGCCACATAATTATTCAGAGAGAGGATATCTGGTGGGATACAGTGCTCCTAATCACATCTTATCTTTAACCTCATTGGATAGATAGATGAAGGAAATCAAGATGTAACCTCGAGGAAGAGTGATGGAGTTAAATGAAGGACATTAAAGCTTTAAAGTTAATTAATAAAAACCAATCACCACGGTGACCTCTAACTGAACTCTGTCTCACTGATCTTATTTCTTACATCAAATGGAGGGTTTCAGGTTAAATAACTGTTTTCAAAGGTTTTCAGAATACCTTCAAAATTTGTAGGAACATTATTCCCACATTTAAAAAATACCTGTAGAGATTTTTTTTTTTTTTTTATGATATTTGATCTTTTTTATGCATGTTTGAGAAATTTACAAGCTTTTCCATCAGGATTCAGATACTATTTGAAAGCCCGGTTGTTTTTGACCATGCATTTTATTCTCCACCACACCCACACTGTAACATAAGTGGGGAGCGTTTTAGAGCACGCACTCTGTTCAACTTGGCTCCTCTCGTCAATAGGAAGTGTCATTTTAATGTAAATGCGCCAAAATAAGTCAATAAAAGGACCTATGCTAGCATTAGTTGCTCAAAGTGATCTACATTGTATATGCGACCTCAAATTTAATTTACCTAACAGTGGGAAAACGGCACTGGCAGCTAAGATTTCTGAAGATTCCCAGTTTCCATTCATCAAGATCTGTTCACTGGACAAAATGATTGGATTCTCGGAGATCGCAAAGTGCCAAGCCATCAAAAAGATTTTTGAAGCATGGGTAGCATGTCATGCATGCTACCCAAAGGGGGGGACGAAGCAGGGAGCGAGAGGAGGGGGGAAATAAATAAAATGAATTTTTACTGAACCTTTATAATTATCTACAACTTTTGTACTGTTATTAATTTATATATTACTCTATATTACAATTAATCATTCTCATCATTTCCACCTCATTAAACAAAATTGCTCACTATCCATGGATTTTTAATTTCCATACTTTGAATCGATACTATGAATAAAACTAAGAAGTAGGCAGAGAAGTTAAAACAGATTCAGATTAAGTTTCAGATTCAGACTGTCAAAAACACAGAACAAAACACAGAAAGAAATGTGATAGAGAGAGAAAAATGGATCTAAAAGTGTGTGAACTGGTGTGTAGAGTGTCCACTGTGACTCTTAATCAATAGATCCATAGTTCACCATCTCATAACAAATAGGATGGAGTCTTAACCTAGCATTTGTTTCATTTCATCTTCTGAACAACTTATTCCTACTGGGATCATGGGGAGTGCTGGAGCCTATCCTGGCTAATTTCAGGCGAAAGGCAGGATACACACCAAACAGGTTGCAAGGCCACAGTCATTCATAGAGGCAATTTTGTAACACATGTTTTTAGAGACTAGGAGGAAACTGCAGTAGCTGGAGAAAACCCACACATCCACAGGGAGAACATACAAACTCCACACAGAACGGCAAGTGTTTCAAGCCTCGTCCACAATCTGGGACTTGAACCCCATCCGCCTTGCTGTGAGGCAAATGTGCTCACCACTGCACCACCATGCAGCCCAGTATTTGTTTGAATAAATTATTTTCTATTTCTTGCACTTTGAGATGTTTTTTTTTAATCTGAAGCTCATTCTAAATGAAATATTTAAATATTTCTGATTGTCCACTATTTCAAACCATGTTTGGTCTAATTAACCAGCTCTTCACAATTTTCCCCCAGGTATATTTTTGTTCACATAGTAAAAGTAAAAATAGCATTGCTACAGACCTTTCTAACAACCTTGGACATCTATTGCTGACAACTGTGTCCTCTACAGGAGAACAGAGGAACCAGAGCACTGCTATGAGCAGGGATGCATCTATTTTATTTTTTATTTTTTGAATGCTCAAATAACTTACAGCAAAAACATTCATTCGGTTAAAGATGAATTTAAAAAATTGTTTTATTAGTTTTTGGAACTATTTTAAAAAGTAGTTTTCATATGTTCCATTGATAGGTTTGACTCTATCAGTGATTTTATGGTCATCTTTTACGTACGTTGGATCTTTTTAAAAGCTGGTTTGTAACAATTTCCTTGCACCTGAAGTGAGTTTGATCTCAAAAAATGTTTAAATACTTCATGTCTAAAAACCAAATACTTTAGAACAGGTGTGATAACAGAGCACTTACTTACTATCTGATATGTCGCCAAGACAACAAACATATCATTCATTTAGTTTGCTGAAGTCAGAGTTTAAATCATCATCATGTTTGTTTTCCAAACAGTAAATAATATAGTCACCTTTTAAATTACATTTAAAATCTAGTCTCATATAAAAACTGTCATGATTCCCCCTCCCCTGCCAGCAGAGGGAGACCTGGACCATCCCTTATTATGGACATCTGAGGGTGATTGGTCTGATCATACACACCTGTGGATCCTGCTGCCTATTTAAAGGCAATCACCTAGAATTCTCCGTTGGGGCGTCCTCCTTCCTGACTATAAGTTTAATCTTTGAACTTTTTGATCCTGATGTGATCCTGTGCCCTTTGCCTCACAGCTTTACTGGACTTTTGGTTCAATAAATCCTGTTTTGTTGTCCTGCAGTTGGGTCCTCCTTCCACATCCACACATCCCGACAAAAACTGTGTCACGACCTACTAAAAGCAAATAAGCAGCATGATTGCGGCTGGGGTTTTTTCCAAACAAGTTGGGGTTAAAAAATGCAATGTTTCTAATTAACTGGAATGTTGATTTGAAGATTTCGGTTTCACTTCAAGACACATTTATCTTCTGAATATGCAGACATGCAGATGTGACAAGACGCTTTTTTTAACACAGTCATTGAAAACCAACTACGATTCTAAACGTCACTTTTTTAACAGCGATTTCAGTGAAAGAGCAGCGTTTCCATGTTAATAAAAATTGTTGATGGTCCAACTCTAGGTTCATTTTTTTACTCCTTTGACTTGCCATGCTGGTGCCCAAAAGTGACACAACACGTTTGATTAGCAGGACATATTTTGACCAGTCATGAGCACCTCTGACTTTAAGACAGTCTGTAATCATAAAGAGAAATGTGCTGAGATCTTAACTAGACCTGTGTTCCTCATGTCCTCCTGATTTCTTCTCTTTTTACTTTTTTTAACATGCATGCATTTCATTAGTATGCTGTGATCTCTGACCTTCTCAGCTTCTTGCTGATGCCGTCTTTTCTCCTCGGCTGCGGCCCTGCGCTGCTTTTCTTTTCTCTTCTGCTCCTCCATCTTTCTCCCTCGTTCCTCAGCACAGCGCTCCAGCTGCTGCTGCACACGTCGCTCCTTCTCCTGCAGCACCTGCGTCAGTCCTGCACAACACACAAAAATCATTCTCTCATATCTCTGCAGTGCGACCGTTTGAAACTCATCCAATCTGAAAGTTTTTACTCTATAGCTGCATTTTACTTTCAGAGCCAGAAAAAAAAGAGGTATTTTATTGATCCTGGACTGAGGAAAGGAAATGCTACTGCAGTGTTAGAGAGAAAAAAAAACCTAGCAAGTGCAAAAATACTAGAAATATTTATAGTGTTATTATTTTGTTTGTGTTTATCTTCTTCTTTCGGCATTTCCCTTCAGGGGTCGCCACAGCAAGTCAGTTTCTTCCATCTAACCCTATCTGCTGTATCCTCTTCGGTCACGCCAACTATCTTCATGTCTTCCTTCACTGTATCCATGAACCTCCTCTTTGGTCTTCCTCTAGGCCTCTTTCCTGGTGGTTCCAAACCCAGCATCCTTCTTCCTATGTACTCTCTCTCTCCTCTGCACATGTCCAAACCATCTTAGTCTGGTCTCTTTGACTTTATCTCCTAAACCTCTAACATGTGTTGTTCCTCTAATCCTGTTCATCCTGATCACTCCCAGAGAGATCCTCAGCATCTTCATCTCTGCTACCTCCATCTCTGCTTCCAGTCTTTTTCTCAGTGCCGCTGTCTCTAGACCAATCAGTATGGCCGCTCTCACCACAGTTTTGTACACTTTCCCTCCCTGCACACGCTTCTTCACCTCTTTTCCACACTCTTCATCACTCTGTACTGTTGATCCTAAGTACTTAAAATCTTCCACCTTCTTTATCTCTTCTCCCTGTAACCTCACTTTTCCATTTAGATCCCTCTCATTCACACACATGTACTCTGTCTTACTCTGACTAATCTTCATTCCTCTTCTTTCTAGTGCAAACCTCCACCTCTCCAGCTTTTCCTCCACCTCTTCCCTCCTCTCACTACAGATCACAAGGTCATCTGCAAACATCATTGTCCATGGACTATCATTTTTATCATACTGTACTTTATTAATTCCTCATTGGAAAATTTCTGCGCTGCATTACACCGCAGCAGGCAGCCAATGAGGGCGCCAATGGTAAGAGAAACAGGGGTTGGGAGTCTGATCCATGGACACTTAGGAATGAGCTCAGCAGGAACCCACCTGGCAACTCTTCGGTTCAAAGATGGCAATTTTACCACTGAGCTACACATTCCCAGTGTGACCAGTGACATTGATGACATTGTTTTACTGGTCACAATGTAGTTTATTGATCCAGCCAGTATAAATAACATTTTAAACTGCAAAATAAAAAAGTTTAAAAAGTTATTTCACACAACTACGCTTCACTAAAACACTTTTTTTTGTCTCTCCATCTAAATCAGTACTAAAACAAAGCTGGTCGAATGAAACGACTTATCAAACATAATATCAACCTTCCACCCTCTCTGTGCCCCTATTCACCGCCACGATGAGCGTGTGTTTGTGTGCCAGAGACAGATGAACAGGACGCACCCTACAGTGCTCCTCCAGACGGAGAGCCAAAGCTACCTTATGTTTCCTGCTATTTTATTATTGATGTCATATAAACCCTGTAACACATCATGTTTACTTAGAAGCTGCATCTGTGTGCCTGTCCTGGAACTCATGAGAGGTGAAATCAGAACATGGATGAATGTTCCTTTTAAACACAACCAAAAAATCTGCCGTCGCTGGTTGATTGCAATAAGCAGAATACGTGCTTATTGACACGTGTTCTGAATAATAAAAAAAAACAACTGCAAACTCTTTGGAACATTGAAATCTTTGAACCTTATTTGAATCTTGAAGTTCAGAGCGTTGAGGTTTTTAAAAAAAGACTGAAGACATTTTTATTTCTAAAGGCTTTTAAACAAAGTTTTTAGTGTTTTTTTTTTGTGTTGTGGTTTTATGTAATTTTGCTGTTTGTTGTTCCTTTTGGTCATTGTAGCACTTTGAGATCTCCACTGGAGATAGAAAGTGCGTTATAAATAAAATTTTTATTATTATTAAAATCTCAACCAATCATTTGTGCATGGTGAACAAAAACCCTTGGCCCAAAGCCTGTCAATCTGCCCAAACTTCCTGGTTTCTGTGACAACCAAGTATTTCTATTGGCTGTTCATAAAAACACAGAAAATGCCAGAAAAGACCAACGTGAAGTGTTCACTTGCAGTGTTCACAATGCCTCTGCTGTGTTTCCCTCGTCTGCCACCTGAAGAAGCCCTAGATTAGGGGTGGGTAAACTTTGTGATTCGCGGGCCAGATTGGGTTCTAACATTTGACCAAGGGGCCGGAGCAGGAGCAGAGGGATGGCATGCTTAGGTAAACAAGCGCGCTTTGTATGGAAAGCCATTGGGGACGTTACACGCATGTAATCTAGCACGCTAAAGTTAAAATCAAGCGCCCTAACGCTTAGAAAACGCTCATCTAGCGCGCTAGGTTTAAAATGTAGGTTGGAAATCTCCTGACAATCTATTTTGACAATGTGCACATCACAGAAACACACAGACTTTAATGGGAGCAGGGTTGTTGTTTTTGGAACAAAGCCAATATATCTAGAGTACGCCATCTAGTGAGGAAACATCAGAATTGCAGGGGAAATAAAACATTAACATGGTTTATTTATGTAATTTTTTTCGGGACGGATTAAAACGTTTAACGGGCCGCAGTTTGCCTGTGCCTGCCCTAGACCATCTTTCCTTGCAGACTCCCACCTGATCCAGAACACCTGTACCTCGTTTACCTGCTGCCTATTTAAAGGCAGCCTCTCCAGAATTCTTTGTTGGGTCTGCGCTCATTACTGTCATGTCTGCCTCCCGACCAAGACACTATTCTTTTGAACCTTGAGAGAGATATCGTTGGGAAAAAACTGATCATAAACTGCCTTTTTGGACTCTTGCTCCTTTTTGCAGCGCTGCTGGTCTTCCTTTGTTGAATCACTTATTGTTTGTTTTTCTGCATTTGGGTCCTCCTCCTTCTGCAATCCTCATCATAACAGCCTCTAACCAAAGGGGTTTTTATTTAAATTCTACAGTAGATGTTTAGTTGTTTTAACTCTTGATCTCTCTGGGAGTGACAAGGATGGATAGGATCAGAAGAATAGCACATGTTAGAGGTTTTAAAGTCAGAGAGGCCAGACTGAGATGGTTTGGACATGTGCAGGGGAGAGAGAGAGAGTACATCAGAAGAAGGATGCCGGATTTGGAACCACCAGGAAAGAGGACTAGAGGAAGACCAAAGAGGAGGTTCATGGATACAGTGAAGGAAGACATGAAGATAGTTAGTGTGACCAAAGAGGATGCAGCAGATAGGGTTAGATGGAGGAAACTGACTTGCTGTAACAACCCCTAAAGGGACATGCTGAAAAAAGTCTTTAATGTACTGTATGTTGTGGACCCCAGAAAGAAGCCTCTTACATTAAATCTATTTTTATTACATGAAAACTAGGTTTACTGAAGAGGAATCCATCCCATAATGGTCATTCCGCACTCACTTTCCTCACACTGCTATAGAGTGGATTATAAAAGCAGAGAACGACTAAAAAGCCATCATATTTGGATGTTTACCTGTAGGGCTGGTTGGTGACCTGGCAGGTGAAGGGTGTCTGTCGTTGAGAGGTGGTGCAGACGGTGGCACCAAAGCTGGATTTTACAGACAAATATAACTAATTAGTCACATCGCAAAAAAAAACCCCAAATATGATTTCAAATCTAAAGCTGCAGTTACTCTTACTCTACGGTTTAACAACGTGGCTGCAAAGCAAGCAATCGCCATTATTGCTTAGTGATGCAAATCTGTGTGATAGTGTTTGGCTTTTGGGGTCGAAAGTCATCTTAATACCCCTGAGGATAACCTCCATCTTTCTTCTTGACATGACAACTCCCAGATGGCATTCACACATGCACATTAACACAAATGGAACATAGCTTTCTAAATATGACAGCAGTAACTGTCTTCTAAGATTAATCATTGCATCATTTCTGTTTTTTATGATTTCACATTAAAATATCACCACAAAAGCAGAAAAAGCACCATGTAATCTAGTTGACATGATAGTAGGAAATTGCAATTAATCTTTAAAGCAGTGTTCAATCAATTCAATTGCATAGGTGTCATTATATATGAACATTTAGATTTTTTAATGGAAAAGAAAATCACATTAAAAATCCAACATGACATTTCATTTCATTCTATTTGTCTGAAACCAGACCAGAGGTTTACTTCAATCAGCCTTAAAAATACCCCAAAAAAGAACTGTGTGTTCCTAAAAAATTATCTTTAAGAGAATAAATGTAATAACATCCTCACCTGTCATGTTTCTGCAGATAGAAACCAGAGAGAGACAGAAGCTAAAGATGCTGGAGCTCCAGTGACTCAGGAGAATCTGACGCAGATCGTTGTTAGAAGGACAGAGACAGAGAGGGGCAGCGGGAGGAGGAGGCGGAGCGGAGCCCGAGGGGAGGAGGGGAGATCTGTCTATATTTATCTTTATCTGGATTTTTCAGCAGCTTGCATAAAAATGGCAGCAAAAATTTCAAATGTTTACCAACTATTATTCAGAAAAATAAGACGGTGAAAAAAACAACCTCAAAATATCTTAATGTGCTATCATTTCACATTTTATTTGATTATTAAAAAAATAAAACATTCTTCACAGTAGGTTAATTTCCATATTAACGCGTCCAATCTTTGTGGTTTATGTTGCCAAGCAACCAAGGTGGGATGTACACGTGTTTCTTCTTTAGAGAAAAAAAAAGCGAAAGAAACACGTGTATGTCACAAAAAAAGAAAAAAAAAACAAAAAACCCATTGTTTCATATTTGAATCTACAAAATAACACCGAACTCTTTTTTCTGGTCATGTTAAATGTTTCCAGCCATCGTAAATTTATTTATCACATAGCTGCTGCTTCTGTTGCCGCCAAACCCAGCGGTGTGATTACGTCATAGTAATAGACATGATGTGGGTCAGTGCCGTTTACCCTCCTCACACACGGCTAAGAATAACTCCAATATCATTTCCTGTCATTTATGGATTTTATTTGGGTGTTATATAAATATTGAGTTTAGCAACCAGGAAATATGTGTTGTTTTAAAATGAATAAAATCTTGAGGTGATTATCATTTAAAAATAAAAAATCAACCAACTCGAACATCAAATGACTGACCCATGATGGTGTTCTGCATCATGGTTTTTTTTTTTTTTCAGAAAAACAGACATTGGATGCAGAGACTCCAACATTTTCTCAAACATATTTCAACCTTTTTTCTACTTCCTTTGTAACCTCGTTCTTCCATTTGGGTTTCTTTTATTTAGGTTAGCTCTTTTACTGCAGCTAACCTTCATTCCTTGCTTATCCAGGGAAAAGCCCCCCTCCAAACATATAAGTCTAATGGTCTTGGGCCTATTTATTTATCTGACCTCCCTGTTGGGCACTCACAGACCTCATGTCACCCCTTGTAGTAGTTGTCAGTGTGATGACGAGAACTTGTGGCGAGGCTTTGTTTCGTTGTTGTCCTTGCATGCGGAACAGCCTTACATAGGAACTCAGGGCTTTTAAGAAGAGGTGGAACACCTACCGTTTGATTTTCCTTTTGACTATTTCTTAGAGGATTTTACTTTGACTCACCGTAAAATAAATGAATAGTAAAAAATATTTTTTCTACTTAGTTTTAGTTATTTTTCCATTGTTTTATTCACTTGATTCTCTTCTTTGTTTAATCCATTCCGTCATCTTCCGCTTGTTCCGGGGTCGGGTCGCGGGGGCAATAGCCTCAAACGGGCAGCCCAGACCTCTCTCACCCCGGCTGCATCCTCCAGCTCACCCGGAAGGATCTCAAGTCGTTCCCTGGCCAGCTGTGAGACATAGTCTCTCCAGCGGGTCCGGGGTCTGCCCCTTGGTCTCCTCCCGGTGGGACGTGCCCAAAACACCTCGGCCGCGAGGCACATCCTGACCAGATGCCCGAACCACCCCATCTGGCTCCTCTCGACCTGGAGGAGGAGCGGCTCAACACCGAGCTCCTCCCGGATGGCAGAGCTCCTCACCCGATCTCTGAGTGAGAGCCCAGTCACCCTGCGAAGGAAGCTCATTTCGGCCGCTTGTACCCGCGATCTCATTCTTTTGGTCACCACCCACAGCTGGTGACCATAGGTGAGGGTTGGAACGTAGATCGACTTGTAAATCGAGAGCTTTGCTTTTCGGCTCAGCTCTCTCTTTACCACGACGGACCGATGCAGCGTCCTAGTTATTGCTGATGCCGCACCGATCCGCCTGTCGATCTCCCGCTCCATCCTTCCCCCACTCGTGAACAAGACCCCGAGATACTTAAACTCCTCCACTCGGGGCAGGACCCTCTCCCTGACCTGCAGGGGGCATTCCACCCTTTTCCGGGTGAAGTCCATGGTCTCAGATTTGGAGGCGCTAATTCCTATCCCGGCCGCTTCACACTTTAATCAATTTTGTTTAATCAATTCAATTTAAAACATTTTGTTACATTTTAAAAGATATTCTTTTATGTGTTAAGCTTCAGTATTTCCTCTATAATCTAAAATAATTTTAATGTACATTTGAATTCTTAAAACTGAAAAAAAAGTTATAACCCTGGTTATTTTATATAACAGCCAAAAAAATATCAGACAGTATTATAACTGTACTGCGAAAACATTTTGTCCACAATTCGACACAAAGTGCTTTCTTGAGAAAATGACCGTCCAGCCTGAACCTGCAGCTCAACGCTGCCACCATCAGACAATCACAGGAAATGTGTTAGATACCCCAAAAACCACGATGCTAAGTTACTAGAGTTAAGATCTTTATTGGAAACCCAGCCTTTAAACATCATAGGACATTTTATCAATTCAGATTTACAGAACAACAGGCTTGTGTGGGGTAGAGCAGTGGTGCCCAAACCAGGGTGCTGGGCCCTTTCTGGGAATCTGATGAGTTCCCAGAAGAGCAAAATAAAAGACCTGTGCGTATTGATTTGATATATATATATGTATATTTCTGTACGTGTTATTCTGCTGTGAGGTTTTACTGGTAAAGAAGTTTGGGAGCCGCTGGTCTGAGTTAACAGGACAACCAACCAGTCGAGTTTTACTGCATTTAAGTAGCGAAGAATTTAAAAAAGAAAAATCAGACAGAGAGGAAGAAGGGATGCCAGGGAGGGGTACAATGTTTGATGTCTTCTTTTGGAGAATCACTGCTCATCCAAAAACAAGTAAACACTCATTAAGTGAAAAAATGAGAAAAACTACACAGGGAGATAAAGACCAACTGGTTTAAACTTTTATTGGCGAATCCAGAGATTCTGTTTGTTTTTTAAATTCCACATAGTGTGAAATGAATATAAATACACTTTAAAAGATGATTATGTGATTCACTCAGTCGGCCGTGCTTAAACACTGCTTCATGGACAATAAAGACGAAAAAAAACTAAATAAGATGGCTAATGTTGGAAGCATAACGGTAAATATCTGAGAAAATCCCAAATATTATCCCATTTTCAGCCAAACTAGGACTCCCCCGATCCAACAGAGGGCTCCGCCCACCGGCAGCCTGCCGTTGTCATGACAACTGACATTTCTAAAGCAGCATCACATATTTAAAAAAAAAAACATGAAAGTACAGGTGGAGCTTTTATTTTTTTCCTCCGAACACACCTACAGGTGGAAACAAACTGAATGTTGAATAAACTGTGTTGAACTGATGTTAACTGAATTTAATAAAAAATAACAGGCGGTAGACCGGCTCAAAACATTCTAATTGGAGCATTTCTAGTAAAATCCCACCTTCACCCTCCAGACGCAGGTTTTTAGATCTGTACAGAAAGACAAAAAAAAAAAACAGATTGGATTAATCAACAGGATCAGAACAGTTTGTATTCCTAAAACTAACGTTCATGCCTAAAACTTCAAATCTATTTGTTCTAAAAGCTCATTTAAAAAATGGATGTCCTTCGTACATTAAAATAAGTTATTAATTCTTTTACTCACTATTCTGGAATTTATTCATGTTTATTCGAGATTTACCAACTTGATTCTGAATTTACTGAATTCAGAACTGAGTTCTGAGGTGAGGTTACAGAGAGTAGAGATAAAGAAGTTGGAAGATTTAAAGTACTTTCAGATCAACAGTCCAGAGCAATGGAGAATGTGGAAAAGAGGTGAAGAAGCGTGTGCAGGCAGGATGGAACGGGTGGAGAAAAGTATCAGGTGTGATGTGTGACAGAAGAGTTTCAGCTAAAACGAAAAGAAAAGTGTACAAAACCGTGGAGAGACCGACCATGCTGTTTGGTCTAGAAACAGTAGCACTGAAGAAAAGACAGGAAACAGAGATGGAAGTAGCAGAGATGAAGATGCTGAGGATCTCTCTGGGAGTCACCAGGATGGACAGGAGCACAGGAACAGCACATATTAGAGTTTTGGAGATAAAGTCAGAGAGACCAGACTGAGATGGTTTGGACATGTGCAGAGAAGAGAAAGAGAGAGAGAGAGTACATCGGAAGAAGGATGCTGGATTTGGAACCACCAAGAAAGAGGCCTAGAGGAAGACCAAAGAGGAGGTTCATGGATACAGTGAAGATAGTTGGTGTGACCAAAGAGGATGCAGCAGATAGGGTTAGATGGAAGAAACTGACATGCTGTGGCCCCTCCTGGAGGGAAATGCCGAAAGAAGAAGAAGTACTGAATTCTGAATTTATTGTGTAAATTCGACCAATCTTACTACAGATTTGGCCAAACTGTTTTTTTATTTTTAAAGTACTGTTTTCAATCCTGATGAGGAAATATTTTTGCTGCATTGCACCGCAGCAGGCAGCCGGGACAGCACCAATGTGGGAGTAACTGGAGGTTAGGAGTCTTCTTTAGGAACCATTAGGCATGGGCACAGTGAGAATCCAACTGGCTTCTCTCGGTCCAGAGACGGACATTCGACCACTGAGCTAACACCACCCTCCTTTTCAGATTTTACCTATTTTTTAAGGATTGTACAAACTTTATTCTGGATTTTGACTATAATCATTTTTATTTTTTTTATTTTTAGCAGCTATTCCATTCCGTCGTCATCCGCTTTCTAGGGCTGGGTTGTTTGGGAGACTCAGATGGAAAGCCCAGGCTTTCCACCCCAGCTGCAACCTCCAGCTCACCTGGAAGTATCACGAAGCGTTCCCAAGCCAGCTATGAGACATAGTCTCTCCAGCGGGTCCGGGGTCTACTGCACGTCTCCTTTCGGTGGGACGTGCACCAGACACCTCAACAGAGAAGTGCCTGGGAGGCATCTTGACCAGATGCCCGAACCCCTATGAGAATCTGTTTTTAGCAGCTGTTTTGTATATTTGACCAACTTTATTCTAGCGTATACCAACCGAATTCTGGCTTTGACCCAATTTACACTAAGTTTGACCGACTTTATCGAGAACAATGTTAACTTTGAGGGTTTAATCAACTTTGCTCTGGATTTGACTAACTTCATTTTTGCTATAAAATTTTAACGTGTATCATTGAGTTCCAGAAAGGTTTGAAAGTTTTCTGATTCAACCATCTTTAGTCCCAGACGACCACAAAAGTCCGTCCAAGAAGACAATATGAGAGTTGTTTTTTGTTACCATTTCAATTAAGTTTGATAGTTTTTATTTGGAAACAAAAACTATATCAAAGGCAACATTTTTACACTTTTTTATAACAACAAGTAAATAAATATAACATTTAATCTTTAAAAAGTTGAATAAAAATAATCAATTTACAGATATCACTTTTAAAAGGAATTCTATTATTTAAAAAAAAAAAGAAGAAATTTGACGGAAATGGCAAATTCACATTAAAAAAAACAACACTCATTTTTTTTTCTAATGATCAGATTCTCATGTTTACTTACATCATCAATGTCCTCATCATCGTCAGCAATGTCATCAAACAGGATTTCATCATCATCTCCAGGACCGAAAGTGTCTGTCTCATTGATTTTAGCTGCAGGAAGACGTAAAAAACACATCTGCTAAAAACAACCATCTGGAGAACTTTTAAAGAGTTTTTTTTTCAGACAGACAGGAGAAGATAGACAGTAGGATGTGTTCCTCACCGTGCTCCGGCAGCTCTCCATAAGCTTTCAAACTGCGGGCCTCGTCTGCGTTGTACTTCAGGATGACGTCAGCTTTGTTATCCTGCAACACGAGGTTCATTTGAAATTTTAGAAACGATCAGAATGAAAACATTTTTCTGAAGACTGGTTTAGGGAGGTTTGTAGACGGATTCCTCTTATTTTCCTTCAATCTAACCTTGTCTCCTGCATCCTCCACCTTCACTACATCTTTAAACCTCTTTTATAACCTCCTTCATAAACCTACGTCCCATTGGCAAACAGGACATTAATTATGAGTAGCTTATTTAATTAAACCGTTAAAAAACGGTGTAAATAACCGTTATTTAACAAATTTTTGGAAATCCAAATCCACATTATTTCTAAAGCTCTTTTCACAGAGATGGATAGATTAGATCAGCGTTGTCAAAAATATTGATATTTTGATAAGTATCGATAGTATCTCAATGATACCAAAATAAATTCCCTAATGTATCAACACCAGTTAAATATTTATTTGTTACTACTTGTTTAATATTTACCCCAATAATAAAAATAATAAATCCTAAAGAGGCATAGATTTTTCTATTTACATTTAATTCAGAATAACTCGTCTCAAGCTAGCTATACTTGAAAAGCTCGGGCAGCCGGAGTGGATTTCTTTTTATCTGACTGGATCGTTTCAGACCACAGAAATCTGATCAAACTGAGAGGTCAGACTATTCAGCTGTGTTTAGTAACAGAGTTGTTACTGAAGAGTAACTTAAAAAGAGTAAAATAAAAACACACCTCATCAAGCAAAGAAGGTTTAAGCATACAGGAAATAGGAATCTGTAGTCAAATCATTTTTAGTGACATGTGTCTGGTCACAGACCAAGTGAGAGAATCTAACCCACCTGGTAATCTCTTAACCCGACCAGGATGATGTCTGACGTGTTAATCCAGACCTGCAAGGAAAACAAACCAAAAAACATCACGCAGGGTCACACAGACTCACAATGCACTTTCTGACCCTCACACAGATTACACACAGTGACTGAAAGACTTGTTGGGAAAGTGCTGATGTGGAATTCATGTGTGTGCAGAAAAGGTGAGAGAGAACATTTGTACCTTTTTCCGGAGTTTTCCTCTTATGTGACAAAGCCGTTTGGTTCCATCGAAGCACATGGCCTCCAGGCGTCCGTTTCCCAGCATTTTAATCACCTGAGCGTACTCTGAGGAAAGACAGATTTAAGGATCAATGACTGACTGGTATTTTATAAAAAATTAAACATATTTGAATAACAAGATAAAAACAAAAGGATACCTCGACCCTCACACATTTAAACGCTCATCTTTCTGTAAATTTCAGGTGATAATTTGTAAGAAATTTTAAGAATGAAGACCAAAAAGGGTTTGCTGAACGTCATTAACTAGCAGAAGGAACAAAAAGAAAGAAAACTAAAGCCCAAGATGATAAATATGCTGAGGTGTGATTTATTTTATGTAGTAAATTATTAATGACACTCAAAGGACTTGTCAGCTGGCCAATAATACACTCCGACCATACATCAGATATCAAACATGTTGCTGATTGGTGGAGATAGATTTCAGTCTAAAAGCTTTCTGTTCGGAATCAAATTTATAAGAAAAAAACACCAACGGGTAACATCACTCCTCAACGATCTGCTCAGACATAGAGTCAGAAACAGACATATTTAATTATCTTGTTTGTTTTTCTAACAGCGTTATTTGAACATATCAGTAAGTTTTGTCACAATGCTGCATAACTTGGATGTTAAAATATCAACGTTCAGATATGTGTAAACGTGTGGTCACTAATATTTTTTAAATATCTAATATTACTAATATTTACTAACTAACTAATATTTTCTAAGTATTTACTAATAATTAGAATTTAAATCTATTTGTTTTCATATTTTAAGTAAATAAACTTTAACATGAGTGAGAAACACAATGTTAAGACTGAAAGAAATAGTCACAATAAATTGGGGTTTTTTTGTTTGGATGCAGTTATATTAAATTAAATTTTGAAAAGAAAACATTGTGAGGCGATGAGCTGAAAAATGATAAACGTTTTGTACTTTTTAGGGCAAATAAGAGATCAATTTATTTTATGATTTCACAGCTATTTATTAAAAAGTTTACATCTATTTTAATTATTTGGGCTCTAATAAAAATTGTTACCCTAAATGTCATTTTATTTAAATACAGATTCTATTTTTGCCTGTAATTTATGACAGATTTTTATTAGTGAATCATTTAATTTAAAATGATAAAATGTTTACTAAAAATTGAAAAATAAATATGATAAAAGTTGTTTAAAAAAAAAAAACTAGCAAATGTAGCAAGAACTAGTTACGTGTAATAAAAAAAAAGTAAAATTCAGAATAAAGTTAGTAAAATTAAAGAAAGATTTCTTTGTTTGTGTGAATGAACCGATTAAATCAGACTTCAGTGATTCATTCCCGAATCACAGAACTCCTGAGACATGTCTCCGAAGTTAATCCAGTCCAAATATTGTGAAATAATAGGAACACCTGCAGCATGTTGGGATTATGTAGTCACTAAAATCACAAACAGGGTTTAAGTGGTGGTGTATTCTACATCATTTACACCTCAAATAAATCAGTAAATTCACCATCTATTACCATTATCCAAGTTAACATGTCGATCTCGGCCTTTAGAAACAAAGACTAGTTGATGTTTGTAACACACCAGACTCTGTGTGTGTGTGTGTGTGTGTGTGATGGTAGAACTCACCTTGTCCGTCCTCTTTGAACACCAGCTCTCTCTTCTCAGATTCATTCTCGTTCTTTCCACGCCGCCTGTTTTTACCTCCTTTACCTGTAAGAAGAGTCAGCAGAATAGATTTAAATATCACAGCTTAATCATACATATCTTTGATGTGCAGCATCTGGAATATGAAAAAGTTGAGAGGAAGGAACAAAAGAAAAAACACGATGTTAAGATTTATAACAAAACAATAAAATCTAACCCCAGACATTTTGGGTTATTTTACTCTAAAATTTTGCCTGTCGTTGTATTTGAGTTTCTCCAAAAAAACGTTTCTACCTTTTTATAGTCGTTTATATAGAAGTTATTGTATGTATGTTTTTATTTTTTCAATTATGTAAATGGTTTGGAATGAAAAATGTTTACATTAATTTGTTTCATTTTATAAGATGGTGCTTATTGTTCGGAATGTTTTAATGAAATGGGTTGTAAATGTTATTGTTTGTCAGAGAAAAGTCTGAGAGGAGCCAGATGGGGTGGTTCGGGCATCTAGTCAGGATGCCCCCTGAGCGCCTTCAGGCGAGGTGTTTTGGGCACGTTCCACTGGGAGGACACCAAGGAGTAGACCCTGGACCCGCTGGAGAGACTATGTCTCACAGCTGGTCGGGGAACGACTTGGGATCTTTTCGGGTGAGCTGGAGGATGCAGCCGGGGTGAGAGAAGCTTGAGCGTCCCGTTTGACCCGGCCTCGGAACAAGCGGAAAATGACGGAACGAGAGAAAAGTCTATAAAGTGTATAGTGAAGGGGTTCACAGCCTTAAAACATCGAGAATAAGGCCAAGTTAATCCCTTATTCGTCCAGGTGGGATTTCGTAGAAAAGGTTCTGGACTGTGTATTTGACAATCAAAACGTTACGACTTCCAACCATTTTTTAAAAGTTAATACAGCACATTTGTGACACTTTGAAACCCTTTTCTACGACTTAGAATAAAGAAATTAAGTCTGGATTTAATCCTGGACTCATGTCCTTTTCTGGTTATTAAACATCTATTGACTTCTTTAGATATTTAGCTGTAGAGTAGAATAAGCTAATATTTAAACAATGGTCTTAGATACATTGGATGTTCATCCCGGGGGAGGGATCTCTCTTTTGTGTGGATCCCCACAAGGTTTCTCATATTTTTCCCCCACTGATGGGTTTTTTAGGAGTTTTTCCTCACCGTGAAGGAGAGTCTAAGGGCAGGAATGTACTAATATTGTCTAGCAAACATTGGTTAGTTATTTTTCTTACTGTGTATTTGTGTTTATACATTCCTCTTTTTTTATTTTTTCCTTCTGAATCGGCAATGTGAAGCCAATTGAAACTATATAAATATAATAGAATTTAAATAAACATCCAATTCTACTGTGTTTAAGTCTTTGATCAAGACTAATTTTATTAGAAATTAATACAGTATATATTTAATTAAAAATGAATGTAAAAAAGTAACTTTGAAAATCCTCCAGAATTAAACTAAATTACCCACAGAAATTAACAAATTCAGCTTTAATACCTTTACTAAACAGTTTTTCTGAGAATTCTAAACAATAATTGTTAAAATAAACATAAACTTTATTAACAAACAACAGCAAAAAGATCAAAAGCCATCAAAGACTTATTTTCATAAACACATCTTTATTTAGAATCATAAACATCATGTTTACTTCTAAATGTCTTTGATCAATAAAAACAGTTAAATTATTGAAGAATGTTTAAAATTCTATGAAACACTGAAGCAGTTCAAACGTGTCGAAACTAAAAGCGATGCTTCATGATCTTTAACTTATTAAAAACATATTACTTCTTAAAATCAAAAGAAAAGAAACATCCAGACGTGTTTTATTAGAATGAATTAAAGATAAAACACTCGTCAGCTAGTCAGGCGTGGTTTAACCAGTTAGCAACAGCTAGTTAGCTAGATCAGGCTAGCAGCGGAGATGATTATTAATTAATTAGTTTATAATATAATAACAGATCTACAGGGTTACAAATTTGTTTTTATCTAATAGTTTAAATAAATAAACAGAGATCTTTTAGGAGAACAAACGGTTATCTGCTGGTTGCTAACCTAGTTAGCTGCTAACCTGGTTAGCTGCTGCTGTCACGTTTTCATCACGACGTATTCAGTCAGCGAAGGATTTAACAATAAAAACATCAGCTCACACGTTTATTTTGTTCTTACCTTTATTTTTTGGCATATTCTTTCACTCCTTGGTCAGATTTACTGGTTGATTAGAAACGTTTAACGGGTTTAAAATGTTTCCTAAACCCGAGAAGAAGAAACGCTAACAGGAAGCTAGCTACTCGCCTACTGCTGTGCGCATGCGCGCGCTGCCGAGGGTAAACTTTATTGAGACTCTTTATTGTTACAAAAACAAAGTATTTTAAGCAGGTTAGAATGAAAAAAAATTAATTGACTTTCAGTCGATTTTCTTTTGGACATTAGAAGCAACACGATTACAACATAAAACACATCACTACAATATATATGTGTAATTTTTAAATTACACGTATAATTACAGGCGAATATATCTATCTATATATCTATATATATATATATATATATATATATATATATATATATATATTTACTTGAAGTTTAATAAGAACATGTTTAATCCCTTTTTTTCTGTATAGAGAGTGCATTGATCTTACTCCTCTGGTATCCCTGACACTATATATTTTATGTTTCATGAAACATGTAAAAATGTGGGTTTTATACTCGGCAACAACAGCATAAAAAACACCGTATATATTTTCAATTTTTAAATTACACGTATAATTACAGGCGGATCGGTGCGGCATCAGCAATAACTAGGACGCTGCATCGGTCCGTCGTGGTAAAGAGAGAGCTGAGCCGAAAAGCAAAGCTCTCGATTTACAAGTCAATCCACGTTCCAACCCTCACCTATGGTCACCTGCTGTGGGTGGTGACCGAAAGAATGAGATCGCGGGCACAAGCGGCCGATATGAGCTTCCTCCGCTGGGTGGCTGGGCTCTCACTCAGAGATTGGGTGAGGAGCTCTGCCATCCGGGAGGAGCTCAGTGTCGAGCCGCTCCTCCTCCAGGTAGAGAGGAGCCAGATGGGGTGGTTTGGGCATCTGGTCAGGATTCCCCCCGAGCGCCTCGCAGGCGCGGTGTTTCGGGCAGATCTCACTGGGAGGAGACCAAGGGGCAGACCCTGGACCCGCTGGAGAGACTATGTGTCACAGCTGGCCGGGGAAAGACTTGGGATCCTTCCGGGTGAGCTGGAGGATGCAGCCGGGGTGAGAGAGGCCTGGGCTGCCCGTTTGAGGCTGTTGACCCTGCGACCCGGCCCTGGAACAAGCGGAAGATGACGGAACGGAACGTATAAATTTATGACATACATGCATATGGCATCTAGCTAGGCATAAATAAAAGTGTGTTTAGAAACTTTATTAGTATTTTATAGTTTGATAAAACATTTGAAAAACCATGGTGCGAGGAGTTTTTGAACTAACAAAACTTGTGAAATGTGAACTGCCAGGTGTTCACAAATATGAAATCCCTAATATCATGCCTCGAAGTTGGGTTGCCATCGTTGCAAGTAAGTAAATGGTAAATGGACTCGACTTATACAGCCCTTTTCCACATGTACAGTCACTCAAAGCTCTTTACAGTGTAGCTCACATTTACCCATTTACACACACATTCATACCTGATGGGGATGCTGCCATGCAAGGTGCAAAACACCATCAGTAGCAATTGGGTTTTTGGTGTCTTGCTCAAGGACATCTCAGCATAAACTCCTTGGGACATCAAACCGGCAACCCTCTGGTTACAGGGCGGTCACCCTACTTACTGAGCCATCCTTCCCCAGTTTACTTCCAAAACAGTGCCCTGACTCAACAAGCAATAACAAAACTCATGGGTTTATCGCTTCATTATTCACTCTTCATGAAATTATTTATGTAAAGGAGGTTAAGTTAATTTGAATTTTTTTCCCCTATTCCTATTACTCTTTAAAATTCTCCTTCCATCTTCTCACCGCACTACTAGCGTGCTATCTGTCAAAACACTTCCATCCTCATCTTGATCATTTCATCCTTCTCGCTGTCTAACCCAGAACGTAGGTCATGATCAGATCCTTGTTTGGCCCTACCACTTCTGTTTTGGATCTCACACTGCATCCTGACGTAGTCATACCAACTCTCTTTAGTCCGCCTAGTGTCCCACTTCTTCTTACATCGGACTATAAATGGTTAAAGAAGGAGAGAAGAGAGCTAACCCAGTTTTCCCAGAAGAGTCCTAAACATTTGTTTTCTGAGCATCACCTGGTCAATCTTTGAAGGTCAGAATAGGGTGACTTTCAAAAGAGTGGGGTGTACAAGTTCAGAGGTAGACTAAACCTCATGTACGTGGTGTGATCTGTAAGCAGTGATGTATAATGATGATGTTTAGAATCAGGGATGGTTCCGCCGCCCCCGCCTCCTATTTTGGTCCAAAAAATAAAAAAATAAAAAGAAGAAAGAAAAGGGGACTAGTCAAGCTATTCCCTTGCCCGGCCAGTGAATGGGCCACCAAAATACAGGAAAATGACTCTCATTTTTCAAAATTGTTCCAAAATTGTTCAAAATACCCCGAGCCTCTACACTGCGTTCCAAATTATTATGCAAATGATGTTTTTGTTTGATTTTCCAAAATACTTGATGCAAATGACGATCAGCATCATTTTCAAGTCATTAGCTGTCAAATTGTATTTCAAATATTATTGAACAAACCTCCTAATGAAAACAGTATTCAAAAAATAAATGAAAAACTTAAAATGCACTGTTCCAAATTATTATGCATAACATAGTTTCAAGACTTTTTCTAGTTTATAAAGAACTGAAAATAGTAATTTGTTGAATTTACAGCAATATGAGGTCATATTCACTGAAATAAAAAGCCATTTCAATCCAAAACATCTTAACAGGTCAAGTTACATGTTAACATAGGACTCCTTGTTTGATAGCAGCTTCACAATTCTTGCATCCATAGAACTTGTGAGTTTATGGAGAGTTTCTGCTTGAATGTCTTTGCAGGATGTCAGAACAGCCTCCCAAAGTTGCTGTTTGGATGTGAACTGCCTCCCACCTGCATAGATCTTTTGCTTGATGATGCTCCAGAGATTCTCAATAGGGTTGAGGTCAGGGGAGGATGGGGGCCACACCATGAGTTTCTCCCCTTTTACGCCCATAGCAGCCAATGAAGCAGATGTGTTCCTTGCAGCATGAGATGGTGCATTGTCGTGCATGAAGATGATTTTGTTTCGGGAAGCACGATTCTTCTTTTTGTACCACGGAAGGAAGTGGTCAGTCAGAAACTCAACATACTTTGCAGAAGTCATTTTCACACCGTCAGGGACCCTAAAGGGGCCAAGCAGATCTTTCCCTAGGATTCCGGCCCAAAACATGACTCCGCCACCTCCTTGCTGACGTCGCAGCCTTGTTGGGACATGGTGGCCATACACCAACCATCCACTACTCCATCCATCTGGACCATCCAGACTTGCACGGCACTCATCAGTGAACAAGACTGTTTGAAAATCGGTCTTCATGTATTTCTGGGCCCACTGCAGCCGTTTCTGCTTGTGAGCATTGTTTAGGGGTGGTCGAATAGAAGGTTTATGCATAACTGCAAGCCTCTGGAGGATCCTACACCTTGATGTTCGTGGGACTCCAGGGACATCAGCAGCTTCAAATACCTGTTTGCTGCTTTGTAATGACACTTTAGCAGCTGCTCTCTTTATCCGATGTATTTGTCTAGCAGAAACCTTCCTCATTTTGCCTTTATCTGCACGAACCCGTGTGTGCTCTGAATCAGCCACAAATCTCTTAATGGTACGATGATCACACTTAAGTTTTCGTGAAATATCTAAAGTTCTCATACCTTGTCCAAGGCATTCAACTATTTCACGCTTTTCAGCAGCAGAGAGATCCTTTTTCTTTCCCATATTGCTTGAAAATGGTGGTCTGCTTAATAATGTGGAACATCCTTCTTAAGCAGTTTTTCCCTTAATTGGGCTCACCTGACCAAGTAATTATCACAGGTGTATGTGATTGATTTCAGTGATCCACAGAGCCCTGAGACACAATACCATCCATGAGTTTAACTGAAAAACACTAAATTTAATCTTTATGACACTTGAATACAATTTGCATAATAATTTGGAACGCAGTGTATACTGGCTTTGTCATTGACCTTACATGTACCCTCCCCTTTAGAAAATTCTGGGTCCACTCCTGAGAATGAGTGGTGGTAAAGGTGATGATGAGGATGAACTCACTGGAGAAGGCAAAAATGAAAGTGGAAACTAAAAAACAGAGTTGTATGAGTTTTAAGAAAGAATTGAGACAGTTCTGGATGGTCAGGATGTTCCTCCGGATGACTGGACATCCACAGCTAGTATGAGACAGATACGAGAGGATTTGATGTGTCATCAAGAATGAAAGTACAGACTTGAGGAATGAGGGAGTGCAGGGGTTTATAAAAAGAAAACACACCTTCTCAGCTGATTATTGTTTTTATTGTTTAATTAGAAAGTCCAACTCTTGGTATAAAAACAGAGAGCTGGCGTAGCAGCAGGGCTGTTCACGTCTCTGACAGGATCTCTTGAAAGAAGAAGAGGAGGAGAGATAGTTTCCTTATAATTACAGAAATAAAAATCATCCCGTAGCACATCTTTGTCCCAGAAATAAACACTTAATATATTCCATTTATATAGAAAACAGAAAGAAAATCTCAAATTTTCCCTTTAAATTGTGACATTCAGATGACCGCAGAAGAAGAAGTTTTTATTAACCGACAAAACACATTCAATTCTCAACGTTTACAGGAAGAAAAAAAAGAAAATTTCAGCCTTGGATTAAAATCTTTTTACTCTATTAAAACACAAGTTTAAAAAAATTCCATAAAAATAATTTAAAAACTAAAACACAAAAGTAATACTAATCAGAATTTTTTTTTTAACTAAAATTTATATCCAATTTTTTTCACGTTTCATAAAATAATTTAATTTCTTTTCATTCAACATTTAAATATCAAATTATTCTAATTTAATAAATTAAATGTAAAGATTAACATGTGACATTTTTAAGTCATTTATCTAAAGTTTTTTATTCTCAAGTTTTAAGAAACAACTTGAACATTTTTGGTAAAATCATGTCTGAAATTTTCTTTCTTTTTTTTTATTTCCAAGGTTGAAATTAATCTCTGTGCATTGCTCACTGATACAGTTTTTTTTTTTACTTTGTGGCAGAGGCACACACAGGTACGTGTTCCTGTCATTTGTCACATCCACTGAACCAGAAAGGTCCTGAATACTGAGTGTGTGGCACCTCTGACGACTCGTGTAACTCAGCATGGCGTTGCAGCCACATCCGAGGTCGTCACCTCAGGAACACTTAATTAGATCTACATCTACTTTTTCACTGGCTACCAGATCCTTGGCCTTGAAGTTGTAACAACCAGATCTTCTAAAACAAAGCAACAGTTTCTGCTGTTCTTGCATATAAGTTTTTATCCATTCCGTTGGCCTTGATTGAGCCAAATGTGCAAAAAGATTGCAATGTTGTGCTACGTTTTTTTATGACCCCAAAATCTCTCGTTTAAATTTGTTCTTAGCCAAAAAGGTAAACAGGAAGGTGGTAAACTAAATTTAGTAGGGTACATTTTTTTAAATTTGGTGAACTAATTCTTTGTTTTATTGCTGTAAGAACATCAATCATGGTGACTCTGAGCAAATTTTCTTTGCAAATGTGCAGCATAAAAAACAAACGTAATAATTTTTGCTAAATATTTGAACATTTTTTTTTTGCCTTCATGAGACACGACTTGCAAATGAGCTCAGACTGAAAAAAAAAACCCACCCCCACAAACACAGGACAGAAAGGATTTTATCCTCATAAATTGTAAAGTTAAGACTGAAAAGAAAAAAAAATTATGGACATTTTTAACAGATTCATTGTGTTTCAGTTGTTTTCAGACTCAAACCATTTTTCTTTAAATCCACAGCTGGTTTATTGAAAGCGGATCAGTTTCAAACTCGCCTTTATGTGCTTCTGATGTTTAGAAAAATGCATCACCCTGATTGGTGGAATCCTGAGTTGGTAATGCTCTGCTGCTGCTGATTGGTCGGCTTTTAGGTTTTTCTGGGTTCAGACGTTAATAAGTAGAAGTAGGAAGATTTTCTATTGGCTCCTGTTTTATTCTCATTCTGTCTGATTAAAGTTTGAAAAAAAAAGTCTTTAAAATCAGTGGTCATTTAATTAAAAAAAAAGTATGTATTTTTTGCGGTTTTACAAGCAACAATTTGATTATTATTTTCAAGATAATATTATTATTTTTAAGATAATAGTTTTAACTAAATAATTTGACTTTTTTGTCAAATCACCAGCCAGTGTTTTAAAAATAAAATGATAAAAACAAACAAAACAATAGTTTTTTTTTTTACTGTTTATTTTGGCATTTATACATTTTCTATACTTATAAATTTTCTTCAACTATAAATGACCACGTTTTTATTAAATTTGATGTAATAAAATTAAAAAAAAAACCCTGCTGCTTTCAAGTGTTTTTTAAAGATTTACGAAAGATTAGAAGATAAACAAACAAAAACAGAAAATATTGCTTCGTAAGGAAAAAAGATTAAAACAGAATTGAAGAATTGCAGAAAAATTTATTTTTAAACTGAAGCAATCTTTTTTTTTTTTTTTTTTATGATTGAGCCTGATTTATAATCTAAAAGTCTGTTTGTTTGTTAGCCAAATGCAAGTCCTCTAAATATTGTTTTCTGTGAATGCGTTGCGTATCAAATATGCATCATGGACATTAAATGTTTATTTTTGTGCACTTATGTGTTTATTATTAACAGCTAAATGTCTCAATATTGTTTTTCTTCCATAAAAAAAAAATTATACGTTGTGGCAAAATAATGGTGACTATTAATCAGCAGCTAATTGGCAGATCTTAAAAAATAAACAAATATGGACAGTCTTTTTCTTGCTTTCTTTTTGAAAACATTTTGAATCACTATTCATTGTTTTTTTTTGGTTTGTTTTTGACCTTTTTTTTAAAATTTGTGCTCAACTAGAAAGTGGCGAGGTACTGAATATCGATATCTAGTTATGACACTTATCTGGGACTGGATGTGACTTAGTAAGATCATATCTGAAATTTTTTTTCTAGCACAAAGAAGCCACCAAAATATCAATGTTGGGGTCGTTTCTTTCTAACGGAGGTTTAAAACTTAAAACATGATTGACTTTTATTGTCTTGGTCGAGTTAAGTTTAATCAAATACAGAAGAAACCTCGGATCTAGATTCTATTGCTTAAAAAAATAAAATTGAAATCTTTTCTTCACTCATTAGATAAAAAAATAACATAAAATTTCTCTATGTGGAGATAAAATCAGACATTCTGGAGGAAAATATAAGGATGTTGTTGTTAATGTGGCCATTAGGGGGCAATAGAGTGCAGCTGAACAGAAATAACAAATTTCTTTGTTGGTTTTCCCTTTTTTCCATCTGAATGTTCACGTGGTGAATGGTTGGATGAACAGACCGTTTTAGGTCAACACAGAGATTCATTCTTTGATCAATAATAAAATATTGGAAATTAACTAACATCTGAAAGGAAACCAGGCTGCAGAGACTCTCTTAAAGCGATATACCTGCTCTCTTTCTGCAGAGGCTACATGAGGTTTAAAGGATCTATACGTTATGATAAAGAGCCGATCTGTAAATGCCAACTTGTTCCTATGATTCTTAGTCTGGAGGTTAATAAATACAGTACTTTCGGCCTCCGGCTCAAATAGCCAGCGCTGATTGTCCAAAGCAAAGAGTTGACAGGTTTTCCTCCTGTTAGAGCGGTCAAAGCAGAGACCCTACGGTAAGCCAGCAGGTCCAATCAAAGAGCCGGTTAAGGTGCAGGACAAGGCAAAGGAAGGGGGGGTTACTGAGAGGTGGTCTCCTGTTGTCCTCCTATACGGCTCTGGGTTCATCAGTAGTCTGCCCCACCGGATCAGAAAGAGGAGAGTAAGAGGTGTCCGGTGGGGTTCAGGTAAGAGGTCAGAGTTGCGGAGAGGTGATGGAAGAGGTCACAGAGCTGTGGAGGTGATCTTCTTCATCCCCCTCCGCTGGGCAAGGTTGGAGCTGCCCACCGACTCCAGGACTGGAGGGACATTCCTGTTCAGGGCAGAGTAGGTGGCCGCCATCGCCCCCTGGAGGAGGAGATGGTCATTCAGACTAAAACATTGAAACTTCCATTGCATGCAAAGACACATTTTCAAAATGATCAACCTTCTAGAAGTCATGTTTCAGCCTTGTTTTTGTCACTTAAGTGGTTTTTAGAATGATTCAACAGTTTTTGAAACCCACCCTCCTAGGTAACGACGTGTGCATGCTACGCCAATGATGCAAGAAGCTACGTTAACGATGCGTTTTATGCGACAGGAAAGATTTCACCAACTATATCCTCCTCTATGAGTTGGTCGAAGGATGGCAGGTTCACTCAGAGCTTTTGTCAAATTTGAGAGGCAGAGCCTATGTCTTTTCAGGGCGGGTGGGGGTGAATAAGCAATAGTCATGCTTTCACACTTTTTTATTTGTGATAAAGTCATGTATGAAATGGAGCCTTTGAGATTTCAGATTCAATGCGGGAACGCAAAAACTGACTATCTTCTCATGTCTTACTCAAAAAATGCAGTTTTCACGACACCTGAAGTTTTTTGGTATCGATACTAAAGTTATGAGGATATTTTACTTGGTTTTACTACACAGTGTAATTCACTGTGGAAATTTGACTTGATAATCTAACTTTTAAAACAAACTAGGGTAACAAAAAAAAAAAGGGTCTGAGTGTGATGGGCATTTGTGCAGAGCTATGAAAGTTCTGTAACATGTTCGGGCCAGAGATTTATTTATTAGTTAGCTGATTAACTGGGTTCATTTTGAACTCACACATAAGACACTGGTAATAGGATTAAATGTGATCAATCTGTGACACATTTCTTTATTTTCTACAAGACTTTGCAATTTACCGATCATTGGATTATGAAGAAAAATGTCCTATTATACAAGTACAACTCTGCTAAAAACCAACAGTGTACTCAATTGTTTATATATTAAACTAATTTAAACTTTAATAATCAACAAATTGGTACAAATAAAACCCAAAAAGAAATTAAAAAGTGTGGTAGTTCAAGTAGAATTGCTCCAAATGAAGGAAGCACCCTTATTGTTTACTTAGAAAAGTTATTTTTTTAAAACCTTTTATGACGTTTCCAATGTGTTTTATATGTGATTAATGTGTGTGTGTGTGTGTGTGTGTACGTCAGCTGGAGATGTTTTTTGGAAGTACCTTGACCAGATGGGGTGCATCATGTCTGTTCAGGGTGTATTTGGGCAGCTGGTCTCTGTGCGTAACCCAGGGGTGTCTGAGGACCTGACCGGCTGTCAGCCGCTGGTGGGGGTCCACATGGAGCATCTTAGACACCAGATCCTAGAGTGAAAGGTCACAGTTCAATTAAAGTCTCTTTTTAGTGGGTCAAAGTGTGTGCAGAGGGGTCGATGACAGAAGTGAGGGGATTTGAGTCACACCTTTGCTTCAGTAGAAACAGAGTTCCAGTATCCTCCACTGAGCGAAAATTTACCGCTGCCGATCCGAGCGAGGATCTCCTCTGGTGTGTCCTCTGGTCCGTTAGCAAATGGAGTGAAACTGAGACGTGAAGAGAAAACACAATGCGTAACTTAAAAAAAAAGTTATATAATAATCTAGATATTTATCCAAAGCCTCAAAGTTTAAAATTTTCACGACGTTTAAAAAGCTGCTCTGTGGGGTCTTGTGGGCATGTGTTTGGGGTGTATACACTTTAATTTGGGAGATTTGAGAGATTGTTCTGGATGTCAGTAAGCAGTTAAACATACCCTGTTAACATGGTGTAGAGCAGAACTCCAAGACTCCAGATGTCACACGCTGCATCGTATCCCTGCTTCTTTAACACCTGCAACATATCCACACAACCAAAAGGTTTTAGGGCCTGTTTTATGCAAAATGCTTTTCTACCCTCCTCATCTACCCTAAAGAACAAGCTCATCATGTCTGGATGGGATTGACTGATCATGTACACGTAAAACAAACTGGACTCTAAAACAAACCAAACACATTTGAATAGAGTTTTAGATTGTAAAATGACAAGAAATGACATTTTACATATTATAATGTGACTACCGTGGTGATAAACTTTAAGAAGTGGGGCAGTTTGGATGTAAAGGAGGATAACGCAGTGGAAAAGGAATTTAAAAACTCAATATTTGTAAATGGAAAAAATTGATTCAAACAAACTAAGACTTCAAAGGAAACTTTTTCAAAGGATGTTTTCAAGCAATGGTCTCCAAAATAACCAGTGTATACGAATCACTGCTTTCATGTTCCTAGTTTTAGAAGTCTGGTTGGGGCGGGATGGTGAGATTTGTCACAGGTTATATCTGTAAAGCTTAGGTTAAAGAGAGCAAGAGATTTTTAGGAATGCCAGGTTTGCATGGCAAGGAACGGAAGCTCAACAAAAAGTTTTATTCAGCTTTAGATCTATGCAAGTCTTTAAAATGAGGCCCTAGATCAGGCATGCGCAAACTACGGCCCGCGTCCCACATACGGCCTGTTAAACGGTTTAATCCAGCACACCTAACTTGAAAAAAATTAAACAAACGTTGTTAATGTTTTATTTTTCTTGCAATTTTGATATTTCCACACTAGATGGCGCACTTTATTTATTGACTTTGTTGAGAAAACAACAACACTGCTCCCATTCAAATGTGTGTGTCTCCATGATGCGCACGCTGTCAAAATAAACAGTGCGTGTAGATATGGAAAACCATTGGGCCCAATAAACATACGTAAACAAGTGTGTTAGATGTTAAAACAAGCAAAATGTTACATCAAGCACTCAGATTTCAAACCTAGCGCCACTAAATGCATGTTTTGAAGTACTATCGCACTAGATTTCAGACCTAACATGTTAGATTTGAAATTTAACCCCTTGATGTAACATTTAGCGCTTGTTTAAAATCTAGCGCGCCATTCTATCGGTCTAATCTAGAGGTTACCAAAGCATGCCATCCATCTGCTCCTGGTCCGGCCGCTTTGTCAAATGTTAGAACTCAATGTGGCCCACGAACTAAAAAGTCTGCCTACCGCTGCCCTAAATCATTACCTCCATACAGTAAACTTTTTATAAAATCATAGAAAAACAGATGTCATCTTTAGGACTTGGTGTCACAAACTATGCAAAGAACAAAGGTAAAATCATACCTCAGGGGCGACAAAGTTGGCTGTGTAGCATGGCGTCATGAGCAGGCCGTTCTCTGCTCTCAGCTGTTTGGCAAAACCAAAGTCGCAGATTCGGATCGACTCTGCGTTCCCACTCTCATCCACATACAGGATGTTACTAGGTTTCAGGTCTCTGTGGACCACCTGAAAACACACAGAGGGTCAAGATGAAGAGCTGCAGAGAAGTCTGGTTTAATATGTATGCAGATGATGCTCAGGGTTTACATGCAGGGCTGCTTATTTTACTGTAAAATACCATAGGTCATTCTAACACTTTATTATGTATCAATTTTGATTGTTTAAGCTGCAAATTAGGAAAAAAAAATCTCATTTGGAGATAATTAATAATGTTTGATACTTTCTGATCATCTGGGATCATGCACCCGCGATGAACTCACCCCTTGTACATGCAGGTACTCCAGGGTCTTGGTGATGGTATAAAGAACGGCGCTGGCTTCTCGCTCGGAGAAAAACTTCTGTCGGAGGATTTTGTCCAGCAGCTCGCCTCCTTTCATCAGCTCCGTCACCAGGAACACCGAGCGGGTGTCATCAAAGACCTGCCACAGACCCACGCGTACACTGTGAAATTTAACCTCTGACTCATCGTTCACACAGTAAATATGAAGTAAAACATTATCTTAGAATATTTACCACCATCAAGTCTGAGTCATCTCTAAGAGCAGCGTGGAGGAACTGAACCAAACGGACTTTCAATTATCGCTCAAGTGGGAGGGTGCTGATATGCGTTATGCTGCCTGGTGGGATTTTTACCTCCAATCAGTGGTGAGTCAGATCATCTTAGAGGCCAATTTGCATGTCTTTGCTTAGTTTATTAGAAAAGAAGTCTAAATCATGCGGGAACCATCTGAGAATTTTAATTTCATCAAGCAAATTATTACTGTAATAAAGTTTAACCACAGTTTTAAAGTCACATTCATTCATTTGTTCTATTTATTCATTGATTAGTTTCTTGTCTCTAGTTGTACCTGAAATTTTTAATTTTTTTAGTTTGTCCTTCCAGTTTTCAGAGAGAGGTTTGGCCCAGTGGGATTCAAACCTAGTTCTCCAGGTCAATAGACGGTAATTCTACCACTAGGCCAACGCCCCCTGGGACCAAGAATTAAGTTTTTATCTGAGCAATTTATTTGATTTTTTATTTTCTTCCATTTGGTTTACTGTGTTGATTGTGAGTTTCTGTCTGATTAACTATGTGTGACTATCATCGTAACTTCAGTTACAAGAAATCCTTCTCTGTAAACAATCAAAATGACTATAAAAATATTTTACTCTAAAGCAGGTGTGTCCAACCTTTTTTGTCCCAAGATCTACAATTTAGGGTACCAAACATCCTGAGACCTATCAGTCCAGTGTTAACATCGCAAAACCTCTACGATGGGCTGCAGTTAAACTACCCTCACAACAGTTTTGCTGTCGTCACAAAAACATTAGACATCACATCACAAACATGTTCTCTCTCAAACACGCAGACACATTCCTCAGGCACGAAGTATTTTGAGAGTGGGAGGGGCCACAGCAGTAGCAGGCGTTGTTCATTGAGAACAGGCTTAACAATGTGCTTTCACGCCACAGACTCTAAAACTTCTCCTATAGTACCAGAAAAAGCAGCTAGACGGTCCGTTTTTTGAGAAAAAAAGAGACTTATGAAAGTCTGAATACTCGCTAAAAAATAGCATCAAAGTTGCTGAGTTGGAACCTGTCATTTCATTTTATTAATTTTTCTCCCACACACCTGGCAGTCGAATTCAATGGTTTAAATCTTATTTATCTGATAGATACCAGTTTGTTCATGTAAATGATCAGTCCTCTACTTCTACCAAAGTTAGTTTTGGTGTTCCTCAGGGCTCAGTTCTTGGACCTATTCTGTTCATGCTCTACATGCTGCCTCTGGGAAACATAATCAGAAAACACAGTATTAATTTTCACTGTTACGCAGATGATACACAATTGTACTTATCAGTCAAACCTGACCAGAGTGACCATATAGAAAAACTTAATACCTGTATCAGGGACATGAAGACTTGGATGACAATCAATTATCTCCTTTTAAACTCAGATAAGACTGAAGTTATTGTAGTAGGTCCTAAAAATCTGAGAGTCAGTTTTTACTGACCAAGCAGTCTTCTTCGACGAAGTAACTGTGGCCTCTGACCTCACCGTTAGAAACCTAGGAGTTTTATTTGATCCAGATTTATCATTTAAAGCTCACATAGCACAGGCTTGTAAAACTGCATTCTTTCACCTTCGCAACATTTCTAGAATCCGAAATATCTTATGTAAAAGTGATGCTGAAAAACTCATCCATGCATTTGTTACATCGAGATTGGATTATTGTAACGCTTTGCTCGTAGCATGCCCTAAGTCTTCCCTAAGAAGTCTTCAGCTGGTTCAAAATGCAGCAGCACGACTATTAGCAGGAACTCATAGAAGAGATCATATTACTCCCGTGCTAGCGTCTCTCCATTGGCTTCCTATTGAGTTTAGGATCAAGTTTAAAATCATCTTACTAACCTACAAGGCCCTAAACGGCATGGCTCCATCTTACATTAGTGAACTTATAGTACCTTATCAACCAATCAGAACACTCCGCTCACAAAATGCAGGGCTGTTGGTGGTTCCTAGGATTTCAAAAAGTACAGTTGGAGGTAGAGCCTTTAGCTACCAAGCTCCAGTTTTATGGAATAAGCTCCCAGCTCAAGTGAGAGAGGCAGACAGTGTTCCTACATTTAAAGGGAGGCATAAAGCATTCCTGTTTGAACAAGCTTATCAACAGGCCAGATAGAAACAGATTCAATTAGCTGATATAATTACTAGTTGGCTGCTAGATAGTAAAAGCTGGGGAAAGTATGGTACATTGGGGTTCTGTCCTCTAATTCTATCCACTATTCTCTGCCAGACTGTCTTGGCTCTTTCCCCGTACCCCCTACTCTAACCTTCTACCTTAAACCCCTGGCTTTCTATCTCATTCATTGTTCTAAATTGTCTGTTTATTTAGAATTACACTGCTAGTTGGTACAATACAATTCACATGTTGTCCACCTCTCTCCCTCCTCTCTGGGAGAGAGCCCCATCCAGGACTCTGCGTTCCTGTCCTGGGCATGGCCACACCGAGGAGACCTCCACGCTTCTTCATCCCCGCTCCATCAGGACGAAATCCATCTACTCATCTCCGCCGTGGGCATCGCTGGGCTGAGGAGTCTCCCGTGTATCCATCAGCATGAAGAACATCTACTCATCCCCGTTCTGGACATCTCCGGGCTGAGGAGTCCCCCAGTGTTTCCATCAGGATGAAGAACATCTACTCATCCCCGTACTGGACATCTCCGGGGCTGAGGAGTCCCCCAGTGTTTCCATCAGGATGAAGAACATCTACTCATCCCCGTACTGGACATCACCGGGCTGAGGAGTCCCCCGTGTTTCCATCAGCATGAAGAACATCTACTCATCCCCGTTCTGGACATCTCCGGGCTGAGGAGTCCCCCAGTGTTTCCATCAGGATGAAGAACATCTACTCATCCCCGTACTGGACATCTCCGGGCTGAAGAGCCCCCCGTGTTTCCATCAGGATGAAGAACATCTATTGACTTCTTTAGATACTTAGCTGTAGATTAGAATAAGCTAATATTTAAAAAATAATCTTTGACACATTGTTTGCTCGTCCCGGGGGAGGGATCTCTCTTTCACGTGGATCCCCATGAGGTTTCTTATTTTTTCCCCACTGATGGGTTTTTTAGGAGTTTTTTCTCACCGAGAAGGAGAGTCTAAGTGCATTAATGTGCTAGTCTTGTTTAGTTAGCATTTGTTAGTTATTTTTCTTGTTGTGTATTTGTGTTAATACATTCCTCTTTTTCTTGTGAAGCCCATTGAGACGGACTTTCTGTGATTTTGGGCTATACAAATAAAATTGAATTGAATTGAATTGGGGTCAGTCCACAACTGACTGGTTGGGTACCACAGGCTTAGAGTAATCAAAGGTGAAATTCAAGCCACATCTTCATGTACGTACACCACACGCCAGATTCTACTCTGGGTTCTTACACTTTGTTATAGTTTTGTATGTCCATGTAACAAAAAAACTGTGATGTTAATCCGAGCAACATCTGGCATCCTACAGAAGAGACTAACAACTAGAACAAGAATAAGTGGACGTTGAATTAAACGTCTCTCCCTGCTGAACTGTGTAACACAAACTTTAGTAAGAATGATCGCTGAGGTTTAGTAACTACCTTGAAGCAATCATATCTGTAAGGTTTTTCAAATTTGTGACCTTGAACTTTGTTTGCATGACCCTAAAAAACCCCAATCAGTTCATCCATAGTTGATACCGACTAACCAAGGACAGTTTAATTGAAATCTTTTCAATGGTTTGAGACAGATCCCGTTCACAACAAACTGTGCAAGTGCACAATGTTTGTTTAGACATTTCTACTAAGTTTTTAATCTGGACTCTTTCTTTCTCAGAGCGTGTTGGTTTTGACTCACATCTTTCAGAGTGATAATATTAGGATGCTGGCCGTATCTCAGCAGGATCTCCACCTCCTCCGTCGGGTCTCGCTTTGCTTTGTTGATGATCTAAAACGGCACAAATCATGTTCATGACTTACAAAAATGTCTTTCATTTGACGTTGAAATGATAAATACAAAAAAAGGGAAATGGATCAAATAAATTAGTTGTTTTGTGTCTCGTTAAAAGACTTGATTTATAACTTTTCTACATAATTCAGGCAAAAACATAAAAACACCTCTTGAAACCTACTTTTTTAAATTTTATATAATTTTACTGACTCTTATTGTTATTCAACTAGTAAAATTTGATTGATCCTAGTCTGGTATTTTTGGTCATATACCTGTTGATAGAGTCATTAAACGAGCTGGCTTCATAAAAAAATTACATAAACAAAAATGGTCATTTTAATTTAATATATACAACATTGAAACTTTGGTTGTCATGGTAACAGCAGAGTTGTGAGTCAGTCTACCGAGGACAAACCACCTCCACCAGCACATCCAATTAAAGTCCCCACGGTATCTCCCACAGCGATGTGGGGGCAGATTAATCACCCGCTGATTCATTTAACGGGTTTTACAGAAATAAAAATAATCTTCTAGTTTTACACCAATAATGAGGATGAAGAACGAGGCAAACTTTTACATAAATGACAACTGATTGTTAGTGTCACCGGGGTGCCTCAGGTACATCTAGGCTGGTTACACCTAGAACAGGTCACCAGTCAGTTGCGGGAGATCTGTTTATACGATCTGGGGAAATCTATAAAAAATAAGCAATTGACACAATAAACAAATAAGGGGGAGCCGATGGCTCAGCGGTCGAATGTTCCCCCTTGGAATGGGAGTTCTCCAGGTTTGAATCCCACTGAGCTCATGTATAATGTTCCTGAGGAAGACACCTAGCCCCCATTTCTCCCACCATTGGCACCTTAGTGGCAGCCTGCTACGGTGCAATGCAGCACACAAATTTTCCCGTTGAGTGATAAATTAAGTTAAAAAAAAAAAAAACCCAAACAAACAAAAAAGCAAAACAAAAGTGAGACAATTAACCAACGAAAGAGTTTTACAGTGTAATTTATGTGTTTTTTTTTTTTTCTTCCATCTTTTGTTTTCTTTGGTCAGGTAGTCCCAGGGGCGGCTTGGGCCTAGTGGGAATCAAACCAGGTTCTCCCGTTTGAAAGGGGGAAATTCTACCACTAGGCCACCGCCTCCTGGGATTAGTGTAATTTATGTTTGATCAGCTGTTCATTACAAAGTGCAGACCCTGAGTTGAAAGATGAAGAACTTTAATCCACTTGATTAATACCAAAGCTTGTTCCACATCACTGGTAGGATCTGTTTTCATTTAGAATTGGACGTCATTTCTGTCCTTCATCAAGTAAGCAATAATGGGCACCGCTGGCATTGTTGGTACCACCTTGGAATGTTTAGCTAAAATGGTCTTTAGGACGTTAAAGCTACTCCCTCTGTAACCTGACTGCAGATGAGCAAATTATGTCTGTACTGTACCTTTAAGTATTCCATGGCTGAATTGAAGGATTTTTTTTAAAAAAGAAAAGCAGGAAATATTTTTTTGTTTTACCTTTACTGCATACTCCATGCCTGTTCCTTTATGGATGCAGCGTTTGCAGATGGAATAGGAACCCACACCGATGTCCTCTTTGATTTCATATGTATCTGAGAACTGAGAGGTGCTCCGGTGGAGTTGCTGTAAATAGAGACACGTTACTCCTAAATGATGTAGAAATAGGGTGGAGATTGGGTGGAGACGGTGGCCGCGTGGTTAGCGCGTTCGCCCGCGGACCGGAAGGTCGCGGGTTTGCGTCCCACGGAGAGCACGTCTAGGGTCCTTGGAGAAGACACCTAGCCCCCACTTCTCCCACCATTGGCGCCGTTGAAGGGCAGCCTGCTGCGGTGTAAGGAGTGCAGCAAACAAATTTCCCCGGTGAGGGATGAATAGAGTAATTCAAAAAAAATAAATCAGAATCAGAATCAGAATGCTTTTATTGCCATGTCAGTGAAAAACATCAGAGACTAGGAACTTGTTCTGGTACTGGTGTGCAAACATATAAAATAAAAATAATAAAAATAAAATAAATAAAAATAATAATAATTTTTACAAAACTAAGAGTGCTCAGAAGAAAAAGAAAAGTAGTGCAATGTCATAGAAAATAATAGAAAATAATAAAGATAGTGAAGTGACAAGAGGGAGGTGACTAAGAGAAGTGGGGATCCAGGTTATAAAGAGTTCATAAGTCCAACGGCAGAAGGGAAGAAGCTGTTTTTGTGGCGGGACGTTCTGGTCCGAATGGACCGGAGCCTCCTGCCCGAGGGGAGTCGCTCAAAAAGTCCATGTCCAGGGTGGGAAGGGTCAGCTACTATCCGACCTGCACGCCCCCGAGTCCTGGAGACGTACAGGTCTTCGAGAGATGGAAGGCTGCAGCCGATCACCTTCTCTGCGGAGCGCACAATGCGCTGCAGTCTGTGTTTGTTCCTGACTGTGGCTCCAGCGTACCACACGGTGATGGAGGAGGTGAGGACAGACTCGATGATGGCTGTGTAAAACTGCACCAACATCTGGGCGGGCAGCTTGGCTTTCTTCAACTGCCGCAGAAAGTACATCCTCTGCTGGGCCTTTTTGATCAGGGAGCTGATGGATGGCTCCCACTTTAGGTCCTGTGTGATGGTAGTGCCGAGGAAGCGGAAAGAGTCTACAGTGGTGATGGAGAAGTCTGTCAGTGCAAGGGGGGTAATGGGAGCTGTGACTTTCCTAAAGTCCACGATCATCTCCACTGTCTTCTGAGCGTTGAGCTCCAGGCTGTTGTTGCTGCACCAGGACACCAGCCGGTCTACCTCCATCCTGTAGGCCGACTCATCGCCATCAGAGATGAGCCCAATGAGAGTGGTGTCATCTGCAAACTTGATCAGTTTGACAGAGTCATGGCTGGAAGTGCAGGAGTTGGTGTACAGGGAGAAGAGCAGGGGAGAGAGGACACAGCCCTGTGGAGATCCTGTGTTGATAGTCCGAGAGGTGGAGACATTCTTCCCCAGCCGCACGCACTGCCTCCGGTCTGTTAGGAAGTCAGTAATCCACCTGCAAGTGGAGTCAGGCACGTTGAGCTGAGAGAGCTTGTCCTGAAGCAGGGTAGGGAGGATGGTGTTGAATGCAGAGCTGAAGTCCACAAACAGGATCCTGGCATAGGTTCCCGGGGAGTCCAGGTGCTGCAGGGTGAAGTGGAGGGCCAGGTTGATAGCGTCGTCTACAGACCTGTTGGCTCTGTAGGCAAACTGCAGAGGGTTCAGAGAGGGAGAGGTGAAGTGCTTGAGATGAGGGAGGACCAGGCGTTCGAATGACTTCATGACTACAGACGTAAGCGCCACAGGCCTGTAGTCATTAAGTCCAGTGATACGGGGCTTCTTGGGAACAGGAACGATGGTGGACCGCTTGAAGCAGGCTGGAACGTGGCATGTCTTCAGCGAGGTGTTGAAAATGTCTGTGAAAACTGGAGACAGTTCCTCAGCACAGTGTTTCAGGGTGGCCGGGGAGACACCATCTGGGCCCGAAGCTTTCCGAGGGTTTTGCTTGCGGAAGAGCTTGAGCACATCCTGTTTTGTCACCAAGAAAGCAGTGGAGGGGGAGGGCTGGTCAGCTGGAGTGACCTCTGTTGTTAATTGGGTGGGGGATGGGAGTGGCTTCAAAGTGTCTGAAGGTTGTTGATCAGTGAGGGGGGAGGAGAGTGAGACATCAAACCTGGCATAGAAGGTGTTGAGTTTCTCTGCCAGTTGTAAGTCATCAGCAGCATGTGGGGCTTTCGGCTTATAGTTTGTAATTTGCCGAAGTGATCTCCAGACAGAGGCGGTGTCATTGACAGAGAATTGCTCCTTCAGACGTTTATTGTACCTGGATCTCGCCTGCTGTACCTCTCTCGAGAACCGGTACTTAGCGCCTTTGTAGCTCTCTCTGTCATTGGCTCTGTGAGCTGCTTCCTTTTCCCTCCTGATCTGTCTTAGTCTGGGTGTGAACCAGGGTTTGTCGTTGTTAAATCTTACCCTGGTTTTTGATGGAATGATGCTGTCCTCACAGAAACGTATGTATGACGTCACTGTGTCTGTGTAGTCATCCAGACTATCTGTGGCAGCTCTAAACACACCCCAGTCTGTTGTGTCCAGACACATACGAAGCTCGTCCACAGCTTCGCTGGTCCACTTCTTGGAAGTCCTCACTGCAGGTTTAGAAAGCTTCAACTTCTGTCTGTATGCCGGGATGAGGTGAACCATGTCGTGATCAGAGAAGCCCAGAGCAGCTCGAGAAACAGCCTTGTAGGCTTTACTGGCTGTAGTGTAGCAGTAATCCAATGTGTTCTTTTCCCTGGTTGGGCAGTTTACAAACTGTCTGTACTTTGGGAGTTCCTGGCTCAAATTTCCCTTGTTAAAATCCCCAAGGATAATAACTAGAGAGTCCGGGAAGTTTTGCTCCACACACAGAAGTTGGTCCGCGAGCGCGCGTTGGGCCTCGTGCACGTTTGCGCATGGCGGAATGTAAACAGCAGCCAGAATGAATGAAGCAAACTCCCGTGGAGAATAAAATGGTCTACAGTTTATAAAGAAGTATTCCAGAACCGGAGAGCAAAGCTGGGAGATCACAGACACATCCGAACACCAGGAGTGGTTGATGTAGAAACAGAGCCCTCCACCTTTTGTTTTTCCACCGGAGAAATCCCTCTGTCTGTCAGCGCGGAAGAGCTGAAATCCCTCCAGCTGAAGCGCGCAGTCCGGGATCTGCTCGTTGAGCCATGTCTCCGTGAAGCATAGAACACAAGAGGAAGAGAAGTCCCTGTTTCGTCGCATTAGCAGCGCTAGCTCGTCCATCTTGTTGGTAAGTGAGCGGACATTGGAGAGAAAAAGGCTCGGCAAAGGCGTACGCGAGCCACGTCTGCGGAGACGAAGGAGGACTCCCGCACGCTTTCCTCTCTTCCGGCCTTTCACTTTTTTAGCCAATATTTGGACTAAATCTGCCGCAACCGCTAAATAAATAAATAAATAAAAAAAATAGAGACTAGAAGATGATTTCAACACAGAAAGAATCATTTCAATTTTACAATCAGGGATGCAAAATAAAATCAGAGTTTTATATAATATTTGTGAATATTGTGGCTTTAAGACAGATTACCATTTCAGCCTTTGGTAATGAAAAAAAAATTATAGTGAAAAACCTTATTTGTGATCATAAATACGGTCATACCAACAGTTTTCCACTCTCACAAGAAATCAGTAATCAGCAAAATATTGCCGATTGACGCCAATAAATTTTATAATACCAAGACAAGCAATGAACCACTTTGTGTGAGGGGAGATCAGATTACAGCAGCCAGGTTAGCTTGTTATATTTTCAGCTGGAATCTTTTCTCCGCTTCACTAATCACTTTAATTAGGAGGAATGGTACATAACTAAATTAATCAACTGTAAATGAGAGAAAAAATACTCCCACTTCAGCCCACTCTCATGTGCTTAATTTGATTTCTTACGCAAATGATTTAGTGATTACGGTTGATATTGTTTTGTGGAATACACATCATTAATAAAAATAAAAAGCTTAGTTTCTAATCTAACGATAACAAAAATATAGTTATTTATGAACTTTAACGATGATTGCTTTAAAATTTCTGAGTTTGTTCTACCTGCACCATCGTGATCGGCAACGGTTGTGTTTCCTCCTCTGTTATGGCAACAAAACTAAATCCTCTGAAGAGCTGATGGGCGTTGGCACTCGGTGGGACCCCCGGTGAGTCTGAGAAGACACAAACTCCATGAGATGAGATGTAAAGGGAAATGTAGTTCAGCTCTCAGCGGAAGTGTGCAAACGGGCGGGGTACCTCTGGGTGTTTTAGCCGTGAACTCTGGATCAAAATAGAACGTGTCGTCAGGTCGTCCTGCAGCCGGTTTAAAAGGAGGATGGATCTCTCTGCGGTAAAGTTTCTGAGGAAAAAAAAAACAATAGAAAAATAACTCAATCAGATGCAGGAAAAGAAATGACAGCAGTTGTTTTACAAACTTTTTTATCTTGAAATGAATCACATTAAAAACTCACATTCCAGTCGATTGTGTTGAAGAATGAATGTCTCTTGATCTCCTCCACTCCGTCTGGTCCAGCTCCTAAAAAAAAAAATCCAACGGAGGCTTAAAAATGGCTCACGATCAGTTTTGGTGTACACCAGGGCTAGTGTCTAGGACCCATTTTCTTTTATTGATATGTTCATATTTTTTTTACGATTCAACTTTAGCTTACGGAGGTTTGACTAATTAAAACAATGTAAACAAAAGTAGAGAAATGAACTAACTTGATTAATTTAATTTGAAAAAATTTAAACAAATCTAAGCAAAGCTAAATTACAATAAGATCTTTATTATCCTAAAAGCAGCGTAAGTCGCAAGAACCGTTCCTAAATGGCTTTAAAGTTTTGGAATTTAGAATATAAAATAACATTTTTAGGAGGCAAAGTTTTGTTTTCAAACAAAATACTTCTTAAAATTTAACCCCCTGATGTCTGATTTTTAGTCTAGACGTTTAATTTATTGTATACCACAAAACATTTTACTATTTTTTATTTATTTAAAAGGTTATTTTTAGACGTTTTTGGAAACTATTTCAATAGTATTGATAACACATTAAGTTTGCTATGGTTGTTTGTATGTATTGTTGTAAATAAATCAGAATATACTTTAATCATCCCGCACATGGGAAATTTGTGTGTCACAGCAACAACTTCCTATCTGCTAAGTGAGTCGTTGTAGAGCCCGATCACGTACGGGAAGAAAGAACATTAAATGAGGACATTCAGGTGTTTTTTTTTTTTTAAATATCCACCTATGTTCATACGGTAACTACGCAGTCCGATAAAAATATAAGAGAAAAATAAGAGAAGCTTAAACACATGCATGCTTCAAATTTATGTTCATAAATAAAATATGAAGTGATATTTTATTTTTAACAAGAATAGGCTGCCTGAATTACTACCGTATTTTCACGACCATAAGGCACCTTATGTGTGTGTTAAATACAGAGCACATAAAACTGGGACTGCGCCTTTTAATACGGTGCGCATTTTGGTCGTGAAGATACGATACTTTAGATGTAGAGGGACTTTAATCCTGGATCGGTTGACATTATAAATATTATTGATCAGATGGAAAACATATTTATTTTTAATGCAAAATTGAATTTATGTGTCTAAATGTTTTTACTTTTACACCCCATATTGTGTTTTTATGTATGATTTAAGAAATATATTCATCTTTGCATAAAATCTGCAGGTATGGGGTTGTTTTGCCGCCTCAGGTACATTTTCATTGTTGTGTTTTACCGAGTCTGTTTGCCGGGTTTCGTTTGAACAGATTCCTGAGGAGACTCTGAGCTTCTGAACTGAGGAACTGTGGCATCCCCAGCTTGGCTCTGCGCACATAAAGAGACAAAAATAGGAGAAAAAAATTATTAAAAGACTCAAGCATGAAAAACGAGAGTGATAAACATACTGAATGTCTGTATTGTTTGTCTGAACCGCAGCATGTGAAAGACTAGACAATATGTCTGAGTTAGAGGAAGCAAAGTCAGCAGTGTTATGCGCATGCTCAGCATTTTCCTGCCGAGGCTGAAAGCGAGACGTAGGAACCTGGAGGCGCTAACATTTCATCTCAGATCTCTTAATTCTTTCTAAAATGATCAAAATTCTTCTGATCCATCTTTTAACATCTCTAAACTGAGTCTAAACCCTCTTCTCCATCTTCTCTGAGTCTTCCCTGATTCCCTCCCACCTCTCAGTCTTGTTCTGTGGGCTGTAAAAGACGCCATGATGAATGTGCATGCAGTATAAAGTTTCTCACTTGAGGATCATGGTCATGGTCTCTTTCCGGTCTTTGCCCTGAAACGGCAGCGTTCCCGTCAGCATCTCGAACTGTGAGACAGAAAAATGGATCAGCGTCAGAGCATCGTGTTCCTCTAATGACTTTACCCAGAAAGAGACAATTTGTTCTAAAAGAAAGGACGAAACTAATCCTGGAAAATCTAAAGATCTTAGAAAATGATGTGCGCATTTGTCTCTCTCTAAAATGAACCTCGCTGGTTTCAGATTTTTCAAGTAAAATTTTATTACATTCTGTGTGTTAATTAGCTGAACTAACAAAAAAACACTGAGCGGGTGCGACTACTATTGCACGATTGGAAAACACACCTCCTTCTTAATTTAGTAAAAAAGAATTCCATGATTAATTAAAACAGACTCAATTAGAAAAATAATTATTTTGATATATTTAATGCTACATTGAATGTTTTTTTTAAATGCTTAAAAATTTTAATAAACAGCTATTGATTCTTTGGCCCCACTTTTAAAACATTTACCGGGGATTGCTTTTGTTTTTTCTACTTATTTTTATTTTGCTGTTTTTATTTTTTCCATACGATTTTAATAAATTGCTAAATATTGAAAAATCTTCAATAAAAGTATTGTTCAAAAAGAAAAAAACACCACCTTTTCTTTTTGCAAAGTGAATAAAACTATTTTTTCAATTAGTTCCATGCATTTGACGATTTAATTTTATTTAATCTTTAACATTTAAATTGTCCAGGACTTTTGGATAACTCAATCAGACGGAGGTGAAATATTACTACACTTTGATTTTATCCCGGACTTAATTTGATCCAAATCTATTAAACTTGACGTTGATATGGGTAAAAATAAAATAATCAGATTATTACTGAAACAAGTAAAAGAGATTATCAGCTGTGGTTGGAGGGAAGAGTCGAGGAATTAACCAGCAGGGGGCTGCATCTCACCATGAGAACTCCGTAGGACCACCAGTCGGCACTGTGGGTGTGCCCTCGTCTGTTCACCACCTCTGGAGCCATGTACTCCACCGTCCCACAGAATGAATAGGCCTTGTTCTCATGGTCTATGGACTCCTTACTGAGGCCGAAGTCTGATGAGAAAAGAAAGATGGTTGGAGGAGAAGAACCAGTGTGACAAACTGATCAATCAGCATTACACACCGGTTAGCTTGATGTGGCCCTCCTCGTCCAGCAGGATGCTGAAACAACAGAAGATATTTTATACAATGTGACTTGATTTGATGTTTTTAACAAAGTAGTTGTGGCGCCGCACAAAGCTGTTGAGTCACTGTTCTCCATCAGACAGGAAGAGAGGATAAAGTAATTAAGAGAGTAAGAGTATTAGGAAGGAAGGAAGGAACGAAGTGAGGAAATTTGTAATCCAACCAGTCACTGTCGATACGTCTATTTATCCGTCCGTCCATCAGATCCTAGGTAGTTTGGATTAAATGGACCTCCTCATCGACCCGTTTTGGTCTAAAGCTGTTCTACTATTTCTACCAAAAAGTCTCCTTCTGAATAATAATGCATATGGAAGAAAATCATTCGCATGAAAGGAAGCAACAAAAAAAATTCTCCCTGCAGTAGATTATTTATCAAATAGCCTCCAGCAGCCATTTTTTTGCTCCAGCATTACCGAGCTCCGTTTTTCCTCTCTGATGTTCCGACCTACATATCAGCGAGCACCTGCTGTGTCGTTAACACAGGAAGCGCCATGTTGAACTCAGAGAGGCTTATTTTACTAACAAGTCGAGAGAATAGTTGTTAGGAGGAGTTACTTGTGGGGAGTCATGGTGTCTAGGTCTGTGGTGCTGGAACAACAGAACACTACTAAAAGTCCAGCAGGAAGTAGAACCATTCGTTAGCCACCGAACCCCTCTTTTAGAGAATAAACTTCCAGGAGAACAGGCCAACACAGTCTTTCTAGCTATGGTAAGGTTTCTAATCTCTCAGTAAGTGGGGAACAAGGAATTGGATATTGTACATTGCATCCAGCGTGCCAAATAGGAAGTAGCTGCCCAAAGACCTCTCATCACCAGTGACTGGTGATGTCACGGTATCACATGACTTTGTTACTTTAGTTTCATCGGCCATTAAGATGCACCAACTAAAAAATATATAGCTTTCGTTCACTCCAACAAATGGACATTTGATAGATTTGTTTGACAGATTTTACTTAGCCAATGACAATTGGGAATGACAAACTCGGATGACTGCACAGTTTCAGCCACAGCACCGACCGTACAGGCAGACAATACCAGCTATTTTAACTTCATTTATTTGAAGCTGAACGCTCCAAGTGATGTCCCATTCACTAGGTCCATACCCTCGACCATCTATGGATCCAACTCTATCTAAACATGTACGTACTTCTCAGGCTTTAGGTCTCTGTAAATAATGCCGAGGCCATGAAGGTGATCGAGAGCCAGAGCGAGCTCAGCCAGGTAAAACTTCACGTCCTCCTCTGTGAACATCACCTGTAACATAATGATCAAATAAAAACGATTTGAGAAGCACTAAAAAGAATAAACACAGTCAGTAAAAACATCTGAATGTTTTTAGATCCAGCTCACCCGGAAGGATCCTGAGTCACTACCCGGCCAGCTGTGAGACATAATCTCTCCAGCAGGTCCAGGGTTTGCCTCTTGGTTTACTCCCGGTGGGACGTTCCTGAAACACCTCACCAGCGAGACGCTTGGAGGGAATCCTGACCAGATACCCTAACCACCCCATCTGGCTGGGGTGGTTCCAGAATGACTTAATTATGTTTATTTGTTGTCATAACGCTCATAGAACCTGCAGCTGGTTTAGAACTTACCAACATACCGTATTATTTCAAAATAAAGAAATTTTGCGCATCTTAAGTTTTTTTTTTTTGTCAAGAGGACGTTTTGAAATAATGCTTCAAAAACACAGTCTGTGTGGAGTTTTCAAAAATTGCTCAATTTTTCATTCTAAAAGTAACAAAAATGACTTCAAATAAAGTTTGTTTTGACCTTCTGTTGTTATGGTTTCAATATGGTATTTAGTACGCTTAGGTTATTTAACCGAAACATCTTTCATAACTCATTCATATTATAAGAATATATTAAGATCATATGTGTAATTATGTGTAACGGAGCATGTAAAAACACTCTGAGTAATACCAGTATATACATAGTATTAGTTTATTTATGTAAATATATCTATTTTATATTTTATAAGTAGCTTGTATCTAATAGCTGATGCTTCTTTTGACAGAAAACTTCTGATTCCTGCGTCTTAGATGTTCTTGTTTCTCTCCCCGGTTGGTTTTTTAATCTACTTAAAAGGGTAAACTGATCTTATATCTCAGCTGGTACCTCCTTAGAGAGACGAGTGAAGAGATCTCCGCCCCTGAGAAAATCCAGGATCAGGTAGAGCTTTCCTTCTGTCTGAAACGCTGCCGGAGAGAAACAGAACCAGGGTGAGAAACAAAATCGTTGCTCCCGCAGAGAGAGGAAGCTGTGATTGGACGTGGTTTTTACCATAGTGGAGCTTGACGATGAAGGGATGGTTGACCTCCACTAGGATGTCTCTTTCCATCTTTGTTCTGACTCGATCCCGCACTGCAGGCAGAACAAAAGGATTGAAAACACATAAATAAATCAGTAAATCAGAAAAAGGGAGAAAAAAACTCAGCTTTATTTACAGAAACAGGCACTATGACGGGCAAACGTGACTTAATGTGACGGTTTAAACGAACTTCTCTGTAAATGTAAACATTGTAAAGTACATCAAAATGACTGAAAAAACTGTAGTTTGTTCCCGCTTCGTCAACAAGGAACGACCCAACATCCACCTAGGAGTGATTCAATAGCAACACGAAGAGAAATTTAAACCAGAAAGAAAAACTCACTGAAGAAATATATCAAAAACTGATAAATAACCTGAGAAACAACCAAACAAATGAATTCTACTCAACCATGTTGTGCTTCACTCTCATAATAAACGCTTGCACGGCTGGATCTCAAAACCGATAAATAACCTGAGAAACAACCAAACAAATGAATCCTACTGAACCAGGTTGTGCTTTACTCTCATAATAAACGCTTGCACGGCTGGATCTCAAAATTAATTTAGGGATTTATTCACCTTCATTTCTCACAAGCACCTCTTAAATGTTCAGCATCTTCTAACGTGAGGGTGTGAAATTCACCTCTGAGACTGAAAGAGTGAGACTACTTCAGATTTTAGAGACATCACAACTATTTTTAACCAACAAAATATTAAGAAGTACTGACATAAGTCTGGTGGTTAAGACCGGTAATACCACACAACATTTGTATGTTTATCAAAAAAAAGAAACAAACTAACTTTTGGAACATCATTTATAAACATGTAGAATAATATAAATAAATATATTTACAAATACAGATATTTATTTGTTCATACAAATAAATGTTGTATATTTTTTAAATATATATACAGTAAATATTTACAGTATCTCTTTTTTGGAACTGCTTATTTCTAACAGGGTCGCATCGCAGGTGGTGCCGAAATCTATCCCGGCCGGTTTTCAGGTGAGAGGCAGGGTACACCCTGAGTAGGTTGCCAGTCTGTTGCGGGGCAACACAAAGCCTCCACACACACTCTTTCCTAGGGGCAATTTCTTGGCAGCCAATCAGCCTAACATATATGTTTTTGGAGGGTGTGAGGGAACCTGAGTACCTGGAAGAAACCCATACATACACAAGGAGAACATGCAAACGTCACACAGAAAGGCTAGTGTTTCAAGCCTCATCTCCACCCGGAACTCGAACCCTCGACCTTCTTGCTGCTCTTAATATATTGTACTTTATATTTTTATTTGGGTTTAATACTACAAGCTAAATTGAAGATTTTAATATACCATATTTTTCAGAGTACAAGTCGCAGTTTTTTTTAAAAAATAGTTTAGCCAGTGCGATTTATGTATATATGTATGTATATATACATATATATACATACATATATATCTTTAAATATTATTATGCTTTTTGGGGGGCTGGTGCAACTTATAATCCGAAACATACTATAAATGAATTTTACTGCTGACACGTTTCTGTTTTAGTTAAATATGCCGTTTTTTTAATTAATTTAATAAAGATGTTTGAAGAAGGTGTTTTCAGGCTGAAAGGAGGTGGTTTTAATCATCAGTTTAACAGTAATTTGACTCTGACAGTGTTTGTTTAATGTGTTTACTCGTTCTGTTTGGATACGAGGATGTGGCACCTGAAAAAAAAACAACAGAACAAAATGTTCTCTCTTCCTTCTCCTTGTTTCTTTCTTTAGTTCAGCTAGTGTTCATTACTTACTAGAGACAAAACGAGATAGTTATACAAGAACCAAGAAACAAAACAAAAGCCTTATAACATGAACAACCTGGCTGCTTCACCAGGTTCAGGGATCAACCACATTTTTTAGGAACACGATAGAATTATTTGATAAACAATTAGCAGCTATTAATATTCTATCCTAAAATGGGTTTAGTTAACGATAACAGATTATCCGTTCACCATTTAATATAATATAGTTGCAGTGTGTGTGTTTACTCTGTGTCATGCACGCACCCAAGGGGTGGGGCTAACTAGGTAAGCGGAATTTCAACTTTTGTTTCATCTTCTGAATAGCTTTTCCCTGACGGAGTCTTGGAGTGCCAGAGCCTATCCTGGCTGATTTCAGGCGAAAAGCAGGGTACAGAACAGGTCACCAGTCTGGGGCCACATTCTCTCAACGATACACACACACTCTCACTCGTAGGGGCAATTTTATATGGGAGGAAACTGGAGTATCTGGAGAAAACCCACACATACACGAGGAGAACATGCAAACTCCACACAGAAAAATCAGTGATTTACGCCCCGAGCCCACTCTGGGACTCCAACCCTGACCTTCTCGGTGTGAGGCCACTATGCTACCCATTACACCACCGTGCAGCACCGTGGATTTCAACATATCAAAAGCAAAAGTGAAAATGAATACATGTGTTTACAAGTATTTTGGGGGGGGTGAAGGGTAAAATATTGTATTTTTGAGCTAACAAAAGGGTACGAGGTCTGATCTATACACGTGGTTATAACAGTGGTACAAACCCTCACAAGGCACCAGTGGGCTAATTGATCAGTTCACTTTAGATCAGAATATTCCTCAGAATAAATGTTTTCTGTCAGAACAGCAGATGAACGGGTCGATAGGCTCCATATGCTGCCACCTCTGACCTTTGACCAATCTGCTGACCCAACAGCTGCTGTTGCTGATATCTGATCTCTGGACTGAACCTCCAATGGATGGAGATTTTGTCCTTCAGGAGGATTAATGTGGCCCTCTTTTTGGGACTAATCTAATCAAACTAAGTGTCGTGTTCTTTCAGGACTCATCAGTCTTGTTCAGGTCACGGCTTACAATGTTTTTTTTTTGGGAGGTTGAGTCAAAGCGAACAGAAAATAACATCGGTTTTAATTAAGTATAAAATGATGATGTTTACCTTTTAATGTGGCTTTCTTTAGAACTTTCATGGCGTACAGCTGACCGGCATCTGGTCCAGAGACCTTCCTTACCAAAAACACCTGCACACACACACATGGTTACACACACTCACATGGGCAGACACACACATGCATGTACGCACAATAAAAATGAGGTCAACAGCTGATGCTTCCCCTAACATACGATGATACAGAATCAGTGTTATGCTGGACACACACACACACACACACACATTGTTCATCCATAGAGAAGGTGATGCTGAAAGATCTGTCATCGCCATGGTGACGGCCTTTCTAACACCAGCATGGGTGAAACATAGCTGGAATTCACATGTCACAGAGATCTAAACCATACACAGACACAGACAGACACACACACACACACAAATACACACCTTTCCAAACGATCCCTGTCCCAGGACTTTGCGCAGCTCGAACTGCCTCGGGTCAGCCTTCTCCGAGCCCTCCTTCACATGGTGGGTGATACTGATCTCTTTGATCGGAACGTCGTCCTGGAAACAAACAAAAAAACAGTTCCTGTTACACCTCAAATAGTTTATTTGAATGTTTTTTATTGTATTTAAAACATCTCAAAATGATTATGTTAATGATCATTTTAAAGAAAATATATTTCTAAAAACAGAATAACAGAACTTGTTTTGTTGTGGATTCAAACTGAGAAAAAAATATATCTTTATTGTTTAAAAAATATTGGAAAAATCAAATATTAGTTTAGATAAAAATCTTCAAAGTTTAATTCACACGAAAAACAAAGTAGATAAAAAATCAGGGAAAAAAAGAAGTGATCATAAATTGAAATCTTAACTTTGATGAATGAGTTTTCAAACCTCGTATCAAGTTGTATTAGACACAAAATAATATAAATGTTATCCCCCTCATTCTGACACATCTTCTTTCAGCGTTTCCCTTCAAGGGTCGCCACAGCAAGTCAGTTTCTTCCATCTAACCCTATCTGCTGCATCTTCTTCGGTCACACCAACTATCTTCATGTTTTCCTTCACTGCGTCCATGAACCTCCTCTTTGGTCTTCCTCTAGGCCTCTTTCCTGGTGGTTCCAAATCCAGCATCCTTCTTCCTATGTACTCTCTCTCTCTCCTCTGCACATGTCCAAACCATCTCAGTCTGGCCTCTCTGACTTTAAAACCTCTAACATGTGCTGTTCCTCTGATCCTGTCCATCCTGGTCACTCCCAGAGAGATCCTCAGCATCTTCATCTCTGCTACCTCCATCTCTGCTTCCTGTCTTTTCCTCAGTGCTACTGTCTCTAGACCAAACAGCATGACGGGTCTCACCACGGTTTTGTACACTTTCACTTTCATTTTAGCTGAAACTCTTCAGTCACACATCACACCTGATACTTTTCTCCACCCGTTCCAGCCTGCCTGAACACGCTTCTTCACCTCTTTTCCACACTCTCCATTGCTCTGGACTGTTGATCCTAAGTACTTAAAATCTTCCACCTTCTTTATGCCACGACCAGAATGACAGAAGTGACATTCTGACACATCTGTCTAGTTGATTTAACACAGAAAGCAGACGTATCACGAATTTAAGTTACTTAAGAATAAAAATTAACATTAGACTGGAAAATTGTCAGTTTATCTTTGATTTAGTGGTTTTATTCTTCAAAATACAAATCAAAATTAATTTAAAGCTAGAATTCGTCCAATAGTACAATTAAAAGCTGAAACATAACTTAATATTTCAACTTAAACTGGAATTTTAAATTTCTTAAACATTAGAAGTGTCACAGTTTTCTGTTTGATACTTAGATTAATGTTCCAAAACCAACTTCTTTTCAAACAAAACACTCACACCTTTGTTTCCAACTAATAAAAACAATCACTGATGAATAAAAAACAACTTCATAAAAACGTGCTAGGACACGTCATTTTCTGAGCTGGATCTGCACGATGTGTAACGAGAACAAACAACAGTGTGTCATCTTTCAACATGTGAGCATCTGACACAAGAAATGAGTTTGAACAAAAAGTAAAAGCAATAAATCAAGAAAACAAGACTTAAGACCCAAGTGAAGGAGTTTAAGTATCTCGGGGTCTTGTTCACGAGTGGGGGAAGGATGGAGCGGGAGATCAGCAGGCGGATCGGTGCGGCGTCAGCAATAACTAGGACGCTGCATCGGTCTGTCACGGTAAAGAAAAAGCTGAGCCAAAAAGCAAAGCTCTCAATTTACAAGTTGATCTACGTTCCCACCCTCATCTTTGGTCACCAGCTGTGGGTGGGGACTGAAAGAATGAGATTGCGGATACAAGCGGACAAAATGAAGTTCCTCCGCACGGTGGCTGGGCTCTCACTCAGAGATAGGGTGAGGAGCTCTGCCATCCGGGAGGACCTCGGTGTTGAGCGAAGCCAGATGAGGTGGTTCGGGCATCTGGTTAGGATGCCCCCCGAGCGCCTCGCTGGTGAGGTGTTTCGGGCACGTCCCCTTAGAAGAGACAAAAAGGAAGACCCCGGTCCTGCTGCAGAGACTATGTCTTGCAGCTGACCGGGGAACGACTTGGGGTCCTTCCGGGTGAGCTGGAGGATGCAGCTAGACCGAGAGAAGCGTGGTCATCCCATCTGAGGCTGTAGCCTCCGCAGCCTGGCCCCGGATAAAGGGAAGACAACTGAGCGGAACGGAACTCTCGATACAACCAGGCTTAACCTGAGAAGTTAGATATTTCTCATGAAACATCTGAATAAATTTAGAAAAAGTCAGAAAAAAACTTGTTGAAAAATGTTTTTCTGACAGGCTGGTGACCTATCAAGGATGTATCCTGGCATATTACCGTCTCTACTGCTAATCAAGTGTTCAGTTTAGAAAATAAATGGATGAATAATTTCTTTAAATCAAATTTAGAATTTTTAATTTTTCTTTTGCTTGTTTTTTTTTCAAACAAACTTAAGATTTTTTTTTTTGTTGTTGCTGTTCATATTTTATTCTCTCTCTTCTCTGAGCTTTCTTAAGTCGGTAAAAGTCAGCCAAGAGTTGAACTTTATTTTCTGCACCAGTTTAAAAATATTTTCTGCCCATGTAAAGCACTTCTGAACATGTTTTAGAAGTCAGAGTGATGCATGGATACGTGCTAGACAATACAAAATCAGATAGCTGTCCAATAACATTTAAATAAACAAAGTCGGGCAATTTGCACGGTTAAAACTGTGCATTAGATTATACAAGAAAAAAGTTCTACGCAAAATGGTAAAAATATATACAGTCAAATAAATCATAATACTGTTTCTTAAACAACAGTCCTGCAAACTGGACTGGTCAGAGCAGGCCTCGGCCCTGCATTAGAAAGGACATAGCAGGCTGTTTTTCTTAAGAAGGCTTAAAACTTAATGTGTGTGGTGACATGTTGAACATCTTTTATCAGTCTGTCGTGGTAACTGCAGTTTTCTTTGCGGTCGTCTGCTGGGAGGCAACTTGACCACAAGGGACAACAATAGACTGGACAGACTGATAAGGAAGTGTGCATCTGTGGTGGGGAGAAATGTGGACTCTGTGCAAGCTGTTTTGGAGGGGAGGATGAGGGCTCTAATGCAGGGCATCCTGAATAATCCCCGTCACCCTGTTCATGAGTGGGGGAAAGATAGAGCGGGAGATCGACAGGCGGATCGGTGCGGCGTCAGCAATAACTAGGACGCTGCATCGGTCTGTCGTGGTAAGGAGAGAGCTGAGCCGAAAAACAAAGCTCTTGATTTACAAGTCGATCTACGTTCCAACCCTCACCTATGGTCACCAGCTGTGGGTGGTGACCGAAAGAATGAGATTGCGGGTACAAGCGGCTGAAATGAGCTTCCTCCGCAGGTTGGCTGGGCTCTCATTCAGAGACCGGGTGAGGAGCTCTGCCATTCGGGAGGAGCTCGCTGTCGAGCCGCTCCTCCTCCAGGTTGAGAGGAGCCAGATGGGTTGGTTCGGGCATCTGGTCAGGATGCCCCCCAAGCGCCTCGCGGGAGATGTGTTTCGGGCACATCCCATCGGGAGGAGACCAAGGGGCAGACCCCGGACCCGCTGGAGAGACTATGGCTGGCCGGGGAACGACTTGGGATCCTTCCGGGTGAGCTGGAGGATGCAGGCGGGGAGAGAGAGGCCTGGGCTGCCCGTTTGAGGCTGTTGCCCCCGCAACCCGACCCCGGTACAAGCGGAAGATGACGGAACGGAACCCTGTTCATGATGTCATCACGACCAAGAAGACAACACGAAGTAAGAGGTTCCTCTCAATGCGCTGCAGGATTGAGCGCTTTAGGAGGTCGTTCATCCCTCAGGCAATTTAATAGATCAGATGTTTCTGGAAGGAACTGAGTTCTTTTTTTATTTTGTATGTACGTAATTTCTGTTGCTGCTGGACACCAGAATTTCTCCTGTGGGGGATTAATAAAGTTTTTATCTATCTATCAGCATAAAGAGGTTGTGTTTTTCGTGTCTTTTCATCATTAAAAACCGATATAGAGATTTAATTGATTAGAAATAGCCATTCTAAACCCTAACAATGTGTTTTCTGAGTATTTGTAAACTGGAACAAGCTTCAGCATCATAACACAGGGTGTGGTCTAAGTACAACCACTCAAGTCCTCTCTCCTCCCAAAGGACTCCAATCTTCTCTCCATCACTCAAACGCTCCACGTTGACTTCAACATTGATGCTTTCTATTTAAATGCATGCTGGGAAATGGAACGTGGTCTACCAGTGAAGAGTTGGTGGATTTTTTCTATCTAGTCCAGGGTTTTGGTGAGTCATCCAACAGGTTGAACAGGCTTCCAAAGCGTTCGTCATCCACACAGCAGGAAACACACACAGTTGTCATGGAGTCACCACCCCCATCGCTATACCTGCTCCATACTGGTTAACGTTACCAGGGAGTCACAGAAGGGTACATCATGTTTACTTCACTGTCTTGTTTGTTTGCTTCAAAATGTTTCAATAAACAACAACAAATTTAAATGTTTACAAACATAGGTTTTAAAACGTAGGGCGCAAATACCCGGTAGAGGGTACAATCTGACCTGTTTCAGGGAATAAGTAGAGACAACAAAAAAAATACAGGTTAATGAGATTAAATATTTTCTAATGTATCTATTTGACTTTTTTCGAGAAAAATACACTATTTTTAGATATTTTAAAAAAATGTATTCATGTAATCAAAATTCTAAATATAAATGAAACAAAATTTCCCAAAAAGCATATTCTAAGAAGATATAATTTGGTTTTTCTGGGGAGGTTCCGATTTTTGTATTCTTGACCCTTGAACTAAACTGACTCAAACACCCCTGAACTAAATAAAAACAAACTCTAACTTGTCCTCCATCAGCTTCATTCCCATCATCTCTCTCTTCCTACCTGTAGTTCCCAACTGGGTGACCTGCTTGCTGCTGGATGTCCCAGTGCATTGTGGGTCCTGTAGTCCCGACGTCGGCCGAGGCTCCGTGGTGCTAACATGCTCCTGAAACATCGACTGTGAGGCAAAAAGGATGGAGCCAGATCCTGCTTCTGCTTGTTCTCTTGCTCTCTCTCTTCCTGAGAAACAGATTCACCTCCCTCCCTGCCTCGTTCCCTCCTTCTCTTCCTCGTTCCCTCCTGCTTTCTCACTTTTCTGTCTTTATTTGAACAGTTCTCACCTCTCCTCCCTGTCTCCTTGTTCTTCTCTCACTCTCTCACTTACAGAACAAGGTTACTCACCATGTGAGTGTCTCTTTAAGCACTCTATTAGGCTGACTTATTATAGGTCAGTGGAAGAAGGAGATTCTGTTTTAAGATCTTTTTCTGTCACACTCTGTCTCAGGTAGGTGGTCCTCTGGTGATGACGAGCTTTCTTGAAGGTGTGTTTATGTGCATCAGAATCAGGTGTAGGACACGGAGATGAATATTTAAGATGTAAATACATGTCCTTGGATGTACTGGTGACCTGTCCAGAGTGTACCTTGCCTCTGCTTCCTTTTCCAAAACATAAATGGATGTAGAAAAGTCAAAAATGAACTTTTTACAAGTTTCTACCATGTTTATATTTAAACGTTATTTCCTGAAGTGGTTTTCTATTTCATTCCCAGATGTTTGACAAATTTATGGATTTATAAATTTGTTTAAATTATTTGTTGAAAATGCTGGGCTTTTCATAAAGACTCGCATCAGAATTAAAAAAAAAAAATTACCCATCATTTGTTGTAAAGATCATCTAAGTCTTTTTTTTCTTTCAAAAAATCCTAGATTTTAGCAAAATTTGAAGACAAGAAACTAAAAAGTTCTTTTGTCTTCATAATTAATGGCTTTCATTAAAACCCATTGATTCTTTAAAAACAATTCTTATCATTCTGGATCAGTTTTGCTTTAAAACGCAAAAATTGTGTCTAGATAATCTTTTGTGTTTTTGAAAACATGCCAAAATTATTTTAAAATTTACCATTTAACACATTCGTTTAAAGAAATTTGTAAACTTTGTGTTTTGATACTTTTTAGATGCTTGTTAAATATTATAAATTGGTCACATTTATTCCGTTTTTTTTTATAAATATACAAAATGATATGATAACAAAAGTAAAATTGTTTAAAACTAAAATACTCAGAGTACTTTAAGTTTCTTTTTCAAAAGTGACGATGGTGGAGTAAACGAGTGCAGACAAAAAAAGATCGACACGTGGTAAATTAAAAAATTGTCAGATCTTTTCTCATTTAATGTGTTTACGTCAACAAATAAAGATTTTTTTTAACTTCTAAACTTAACTATTTGTTATATACTGTTTATAAATGAATTACTCTTGTAGAGTAGAATAATCTAATTAACAGTCTTAGATACATTGGATGCTTGTCCTGGGGAGGGATCTCTCTTTTGTGTGGATCCCCATGAGGTTTTTTTTTTTTTCTTCCCACTGCTGGGATTTTTGGAGTTTTTCCTCATCATGAAGGAGGGTCTAAACCAGGGGTAAGCAAACTTTTTGGTTCGCGGGTCACATTGAGTTCTAACATTTGACAAGCAGGCCAGAACAGGATCAGATGGATGGCATGCTTTGGTCACCGCTAGATTAGACCGATAGAATGACGCGCTAGATTTTAAACAAGTATGCTAAATGTTACATCAACAGCATTGAGCGCTTGATGTAACATTTTGCTTGTTTTAACATCTAACATGCTTGTTTTACGTGCGTGTTTTGGGCCCGATGGTTTTCCATATCTCTGCACACTGTTTATTTTGACAGCGTTCGCATCACGGAGACACACACATTATAATGGAAGCAGTGTTGTTGTTTTCTCACCAAAGTCAATAAATCTAGAGTGTGCCATCTAGTTAGGAAACATCAGAATTGCAGGAAAATTAAAACATTGACAAGGTTTAATTATTTCCAGTTCAGCAGGCCTGATTAAAATACTTAAACAGGCCACAGTTTGCCAATGCTAGGTCTAAGGGTGGGAATTTGCTGAAATTGTTGAGCTTGCTTTTGTTAGTTAGCTTTTAACTGGTGCATTTTTGTTTATATATCATTATTATTTTTTTTTTCTGTTTTTTTTTTTTCAATCTACAATATGAAGCCAGTTGAGACGATTGTTTTGTTATTTTTTTAGGCTAAACAAATCAAATTGAATTAGTTGTTTCTATGGTTACATCGCCCCAATCTCCACAGATTTCAAACAATGAACCCAAGCTAAAGTCTAATAATGATGATATAGTGAGAGACACAAGCAGCAGCATAAGAAAAAGGTGATTATCGCTGCATCTCATTAAGTGTCGAGCGTCACATCGGTGTATGCGGATTACCACCAGTCCACTGTGGAGTGACTACCAACGTGACGCAGAGCAGCTGATGGAAGCAGAGTTAGCATACAGAAATGTTGATGAGTTTAGGAAGGTTGACAATTCTAAGTCATGTGTGTTTGTGTGTGAGTCAGAACACAGATGGAGGATCAGAGCTGGAGAGGCAGGATGCTCATGTAGCACCTCTTAATCACAAGATAAAATCTGAAAACCCAGCACCTGAGCCTAACACAAACATCAAATAAATCAGGGACTCCCACAAACAGACTTTCAAACCCCACTGTTGTTTCAGACAATACACAGTAAATAATCACAACTTTCAAACAGACGGACTGAGTCAAACCCTGACAGAGACAGGAATCTAATTTAAGTTTGATTTTACACAGAATTAGTTCCATCACGACCAAGAATAATTTGTGATAATCCCCATGTCTGTGATTGCTATTTTATTTTTGTAAAAATTCTCTAGATCTTTTCAGGTCGTTTTATTGCTGAATGAATCCCCCTGATTGGCTCATTGAGTATTTGACTTTGACACCCCTTTTTTAGAAGATGTGATTTGGATGAGGGGGTTCTGGTTCTGCCGTTCCCACCCACACCCAGATGAAGTGGATCACAATGATGCAGCACAACTCTGACAGTTGTTATGGAAATGTCAAGCCAAGTTTTTTAGTCCAACACAGACTTTTTTTGGATAGTTCTGGAAGGGTGTTTGTGGTGATGTTGGATATAAAAGTTGTGCAATAGTGACTGGAGATAAAAATAGTGCCTTTACCCAAAATCACGTTGCACACATGGTATCAAATACATTTTTTTACATATTCATCCCTCACCAGGAAATTTGTGTGCTGCACTCCTACGCCGTAGCAGGCTGCCACGACAGCGCCAATAACGGGAGAAACAAGGCGGGGTAGGTGTCTTCTCCAAGGACCCCAGACATGAACTCAGTGGGAATCGAACTCACAAACTTCTGGTTAATTTCCAGTCTGCGCACGAACGCTCTATCCACTGAGCCACCGCCTCCTCCTAAATTTGTTTATTTATTTTTATTTAATATTTGTTTATTTTAAATTCCCATAAATATTAAATATTCACATATTTTAAAATATGTGGAATGAAGTTGGTAAAATTCCAGCAAACAAGCGTATCGTATTATTCCCAATAAACGTGCATGCGGGGCGGCACTGATAGAATGTGTGTTTATAAATAATCTATTTGCAAAAAAAATCTGCAGGGCAAAAACATTTGGCTCAATGCGCTACCGGTACCAGCACAAGCTGAACATGCGCGGTAGCGCTATTTAAAAAACCAACAGCGTGTCAGACTTGAGCTACAGTTACATATAGACAAATTATTTTTGTCTGACTAAGCTTTGCTGTTTTCAAGTTTCAGAAAAAATAGGTGCATTTTTATTAGAAAGTGTGCTTCTATTAGGAATAATACGGTAAGTCAATGACGGGGTGTTGAACAAACGTCTCCGCCCGTCCTGTAGGAATAACGAACACTTAGATCGATGTGATGACTAGATTGATGCAGTTTTATGTGTATGGTTTTTAAATTTGATGACTTCAATTTTTGTGACCTTGACCGTGGTCACATTACACTTCAAACTTTATCAGTTCATCTTCAGTTGGTATTGAGTACATGTAGGCAATTTAATTTACTTCTTTACAGTTTCAAAAAAATTGTGACCGCGATCTTTGTGCCCTTGAATTTTTGGTCACATGAGCCTGAAGATCAAATCAATTCATTTATAATTGGTACTGACTAAGAGTGAGTGGTCTCACTAAATTCCTATGAGTGATTGGGGGAAAACCATTTTCACAAGACTTTTTGACCTCGTCTTCCACATTCAGTGGGCGGAGACATTTTTATGTTCAGAGATTTAGTCCCATACGCAGTGGGGTGATTCCCAAATCTCAACGGATCAGGAATAAAACTTCTTCCTAGCAGAGTTATTTTTAAACACAGCAGTTTCATTAGACTTGCTTTTCAAATCTGGTCCTCTAGTGATGACGAACTTTCACGAGCGAACACTAACCTGTTCCCTTCAAAACCGTGCACATCACCAGCTTTTTTAATTACTAGTTAATGTGACACTGAGGAGGGTCAGTTCAAATTTTCTGCTGACTAACTTCTTTCCCTGTGATTTTAAACGTCTGCAGGGAGTTTGTTAACTTGATTTAATTGAGACGAATGTGTCAAAAATTTATATAACTTCATCAGACTTCATGAAAAACTGTTAAATATTCCCCGTTTGGGCTTTAAAAAGAAAACTTTGCATATTTGAAGTTGGACTTGAGGGTTTCTCCCTCATGATTTGGAAACATATTCCTGACTAAACGAGCAGGAGCTCATTAGCAGCTTACAGGAGTCCACATCTGTCCACCATCAGGTCTGATTAAGAGGCCTTGGAGTAGATGGGTTTAATGTTGTGGACAGAACAGCAGCGTTCCCCTACGGACACATTACACTCATCAGATTAAATTAACATGAACTCTGCACACATTCAAACCTCTGGTCAATCAACACGAGCCGGTGTGTGTGTGTGTGTGTGTGTGTGTCTGTGTGTGTGTCTGTGTGTGTGTGCGCGTGTTTCCAGCAGCCGGCTTGTTAACTAAAGTGAGTTAGAGTTATTCAGAAGATTCAATGAACTGGCATGTTAACATCAAACTATTTGAAACATGTTGAAGCTCCATCTGTTAGCAGGTCGAGTCTGACGAGACAGATTGGAGAGAAATAACTACGGTAACGAGGTAAAAATGGCAGAGGGGTTCTTAAAGCAACAGGCACACTTTTATAAACATGATTTATTCAAAAGGCCCTACAATAAAACAGACATCATCAGGAGCACTTATGGCAGTTAATCATCATCAGTAAAAATCATAAACAGCCATCTTTCAAACCGCTTAACCTGGGGTTGCGGGTGCAAATCCTTGTAAGTGACTGGCGAGAGGCAGCATCCGTCCTGAACAGGTTGCTGTAGGTTGCAGGATCAAATTTAGACAAACAACCACACTCCTTCTTACGGGTTAATTTCCCAGCAGCCAATCAACCTGACACACACATTTTTTGTGGGGTTGGTGAACACCTCGGCACAAAAGGAGAGCATGCAAACTCCGCACAGAAAGGCTGGCGTTACAAACTTTGCTTAGTCAAGGCTTGAAACCTGACCTCATTGTGATACCACAGTCCTACCCAACTGAACCCCCATGCAGCCTAAAAATTAGGGGTGCCCAATCTTTTTTTGTCCCAAGAGCTACTTTGAAGTATCAAACCTCCAGAGATCTACCAGTCCAGTGTCAAAATCGCAAACCTCCAGAGATTGTTTCCATCTACAGTAAAACTACAATCACAAGATGTTTTGTTGTTGTTACACAACCATTTGACATCACATCACAAACACAGACACATCCCTCTCTCTTAAACACAAACAACACGGGGAGCGGCCGCAGCAACAGGCGCGGCTCATTGAGAACAGGCTTAACAACGCGTTTTCAGATCACAGACTCCAAAAACTTCCTATAACACTAGAAAAAGCCGCTAGACTGTCGCTTTTTTGAAAAAAATGAGTTTCTAGAGGGCCTGAATATTCGCTAAAAATAGCGTTAAAGTTGCTAAATTTACACTGACTTCCTGCATTTTATCCCCCTACACACTTAGCGGTCGACTTGGGATGAGTCCACAGGCTACCAGTAGACTGTGATCAACTGGTTTGGGGTCTCTTGCTTGAAATCATAAACAGTGAAAAAAACAGGAAGTCACAAAGTTGACGTAATAAGCATCGCAGGCCAAAATGAGCCGGTTAACTGAAATAGATCTGGATACGTGCTTCATGTTGTGTAGCTGAGGATTCAGATTATTCTGATTTCTGAGTGTGGAATAAAAGTCTGTGCGTCTGACTTTAGGACACGTCATTGCATGAGAGGGATCAGGCTGGACGTAACCTGACTCCACAGTAGCCCCTGTGGATAATCCTTTCCACATTCCCGTTGGACTGAATAAAACATTTCCTGTGTCCACCACTTTGCTTTGACCTCCAAGTAAATCCCAGATTACATTAAGTGCCACTTTCTCTTCAGGACCAATGTGAATTTTTAAATAAATGAGATGGGTCTGGGTTTTAAAATAACTTCACATCAGCAGCTAAATTTGTGGATAAAAAAGACCTGCTACTAAGCAGAGGAAAGAGGACACCCGAAAATTTAATCAGCAGGAAATTAAAAAATATAAAGACAGTATGGAAGGTCTTTTACCGCTGACTGATGAGCTTGTACAATACCTCCTCTTTTAACCACAAGTTTATCATAATAAAAACACCACTCACACAATAAGAACTACTCACAGTCACACTGGGGTATGCTGGTCCACAGCAGCCTACATCTGGCCTTACATTTCTGCTGCTTACACACTCAGATCTAAAAGTCCTGGCGGTCCAGCGGTCCCTATCAGGATGCATCAGAAGTCTTCTCAGAGCCTTCAGTCTGCTCCTCAGAGCCCTGATGAGGACAGTGAGAGCACACGCCTTGGCCTCAGGCACGGAGCGTGCCATGTCAAAGAGAAGGGAACCCTCAAAGATGCTGCTGTGGAGGAGTCGGCCAGCGAGGGGTAAATGAGTGAGTCAGTGTGAGGGGATACCCAGAGGAGGAGGGGGGTAATTCCAAACTGGGATGGGAAGCGAATAGGACCCCTCTCCTCCATTTCTCTCTCTTTCTCTCTTCCCACCCACACACAGCTGTAACCTTCCAACCCGTGTTTCCACCAGGTGTCCTGGAGATCCCCATTCACATAACTCTCCGACCAATGACGAGGCTCCACGAGGAAAAGAGCTCCGCTCTGGTGTTTCAGGAAAAACCCACAGCTAGCTTACACTGATATGACAAACTCTTTTTTATTTCATGCTTTTTTAAAAAAGAAAATATTTACTCAAAAACAAGATTTTTTATCCACTTCTTCACGGTTTTGGAACCGTCTCGTTTTTCAGCAAAAAACAATGCAGAGCCAAGACTTGTTTAAATCTCTCCTGAATGCATTTCAAACCCAAACAGCTTCTCTGAAATCTGAAATGTTTCTCATCGTTCAATCAAAACATAATAAAAACATAACCAGACACGTTACCGGCACAACGAGGACACATTTAGTTTCTATTATTTGATCCACTAGTAAAACATCCACATTGAAATGACCACCCAGCCTCCCCCAGACCAGTAGCAGGCTCTTAATGAAACTGACAACAGTTACTCAGTACCAACTACAAATGATCTGGTTATGTTTCCATGGTCATGCAGTAAAAAAAAAAAAAAAGTCAGAACCAATTATAGATGAACTTACGGTGCCATTTCTATCTGTCTCTAATAGCAAGTGAACTACAGTCTTTTGAATTCTACTTTTTGAAAATTTGAATTCCCGCTTTTTGGGCACATAAAAGAAAGGAGAGCAGTACATGAATGGAGGGACAGATAGGAGAATGTGTGCACACTGCAAAAACACTTTCTGATTATTTTAGAACAAAATACACAGCAAAAAACAACCATTCATTAGAATAGTATCTAAATACTGAACAAAAACTTGGGGCAAACTTTTTGATTGGTGGGCCACATTGAGCTCTAACATTTGACAAACGGACCAGAACAGGAGCAGAAGGACGGCGTTCTTTGTTTGGTATCCTCACTTCATTGGCGCTTGCACTTAAAAATTGTGCATCTAGTGTGCTAGGTTTAAAATGTAGGTTTGAAATCTAACGCTGTTTTACGTGCGTGTATTGGCCCTGATGGCTTTCTGTATCTACGCACACTGTTTATTTTGACAGCGTGCGCATCGCAAAGACACACACATTTTAATGGGAGAAATGTTGTTGTTTTATTAACAAATCCAATATATCCAGAGTGCGCCATCTAGAGAGGAAACATCAGAATTGCAGGGAAATGAAACATTAACAAGGTTTATTTATTTAATTTTTCAAGTCCCAGCGGCCCTGATTAAACCATTGTAACGGGCCGCATGTGGCCTGCGGGCCGTAGTTTGCCCATGCCGGGTTAAGGAGATGCTTGCAAAACTACTTAAATTAGCTTCATTCTTCTTTATTTAACTAATGTAGATCAAATAATGGCGCACGGCCTGGTGCACGCACACATCCAATATCCTGTAAAGTAATAAATACAACTGAAATCCACTTCAGTAGACACAATGAGGAGAAGCTTCCCTGTCCAAATCCTCCACCTGTCACAACGCTCCGCTCTCTGAACACAATGTACACAATGCCACGGAGCAGTGTGTGTGTGTGTGACATTTCTTCTATTACCTCCACCTGTTGTCACCTTCTCTCAGTCGGAACTGGTTTCCACCACGCACCAGTGAGGAAAGAAGAGAGCCAAGAGTACCAGGGCCATGAAGCACCTATCTTTCCATCTATCTCGATGGCAACACAATATTTTTCTCCTTTTATGACCTTCTAAACACATGATAGCTTTTATGTAAAAGAAGGTTTTTATCTATCAATTCATCTAAAGAGTTGAGATGTCGCAACTTTTTGAGTAAAATGACACAAAAGTGCTTTTAAAAAACAACAAAAAAGTAGAGAGAGAGGACTTTACTGGAACAATAGGCAGCAAGGGCAGACAAAAAAAAAAGTCCAGCTCTGCAAGCAAATCCTTTAATAACTCTACTAATAAAAATAGATGCAATTGAGTCTTGAGTAATAATAACAACCGCTCTGTTGTTGTGTGTCCTCACACCTCTTGCTCGTGTGTGTTTTAGCCCAAACATTCTCCAAAAATCCAGCTGATATTTGGGTTTTTTTTTTCTCTGCCGTTTGACACATGATTCGTTTGGCAAAAATACCTCAAATTCCCAACGTTTGTGTGTGTGTGTGTTTCTCCATGGCAGCAACTTTCAGGGTTTGAGCTAGCGGGATGCCATTCCAGACAATCTGCACCCTTTAAGCCGGTTACGCAATCAAATTAACGGCCCGGATGCTCGCCACACAAACAGACACACACACGCATGGGATTTATCAGGTTAGAGGCGTACAGTGTGTTTCAGCTGGCAATGACTAAAGCTCATATAACACACACACACACACACACACACACACACACACACACACACACACACACACACACACACACACACACACACACACACACACATATACACACTCTAATCTAGGTGTTGTAAAACTTGTTGTTTCAGCGGTGACATAAAACTTTAATAAAGTCGGCTGTGATACATCAAACAATGTCCCCACACAGGTTATTAAAGAGGTTATAGAGAGGTTATTAAATTTCAGTCTGGATCTGCCTGAGAAAGAAAAGAGCTCCACCTAGAGAAAGTCAATGGGAATCCACACATGCTGCATTCCAAATGATTATGCAGATGAGATTTTTCTGGAGAGGTTTCTGCACAACTGTAAGTATCTGGAGGATTCTACACACTTACTGTTTGCTGCTTTGTGATGTCATTTTAGCAGCTGCTTTCTTAATCTGGCATAGTTGTCTTGCAGAATATTTCCTCATCATGTTTTTATTTGCAGGGCTCTGAATCAGACACAAATCTCTTTAAATGCTAACAATTCTGTGAAATATTGATTGTTTATATCCACCTACGGTATTTTCTGATTTTCAAAAGCAGAGACCATTTTCTCATCACTGGAATCTGGAAATTTTTATCTGCTTAATAATTTAGATCTGACATCAAGTTTGTTTTTTGTTTTTTTTTTAATTGGGCTCAACTGACAAAATGATTAACACAAAATTCTCATTTCAGGAATCAAAAGTAAATACTGTATGATCTTGATGACACTTAACTTTCATTAGGAATTTGGAACATATTGTTTTTATTTAAAAAAGGCAGCGTTCACACTATCAAACTATTGTAGATTACTGAACCATTTTGTAGGAGTCGTGTTTGAGTAGGCATTCAAACACACTTGATTATATGTAGAATAAAAGAATAGAAATATACTTTATTCATCCCGCAACGGGGAAATTTGTTGGGCTGCATTACACCACAGCGGGCTGCCGTGACAGCACCAATGGCGGGAGAAACTTGGTGTCTTCCCCCAAGGACACCTAGAAATGAACTCAGTAGGATTCGATCTCGCGAACTTCTGGTCGCGAGTTTGCGACCAGAAAGAAGAACTCAGTCTTCTTAAGGTCGCGTTTACCTGCAACCACCGTCCACATGGACTCTCTGTTGTACCTTTGGACGGCACCAATGGCGGGAGAAACTACGTGTCTTCCCCGAAGGACACCTAGACATGAACTCAGTGGAATTCGATCTCGCGAACTTCTGGTCCAAGGGCGAACGTTCTACCACTGATCTATCGCCTCCCCTCAAAGTATGTGTATACATACTTAAATATATACACATACGATACTGGAATCATACATGTTTTTCTATAGGATTAATAAAAATATTTACCTATGTGCGTGTGTGTATGTGTGTTCCAAATTATTTTGCAAATGGCATTAAAGCGTCATCAAGATACAGACATTTTTTTCCTTCGGTACTCTAAGGAGAACAAAATGAATGCGAGAAGCATTTCTTGTAATTATATATTTTTTTAAACTACTTTTTCTAATCCACCGGTGGGTGGATTGACCCCATCATAGTGTCCTGTTTTTCTATATGTTCCATCTGCATCTGGTTTGACACCTGTAACAATATTATTGCTAAGGTGAGTTTGATCTGAGTGCTTATTCAAACACTTCATGTTTACGATCTAACTACCTTTGATCAGCTGTCATGAAAGACACCTAGATGTAATAATACGTCCCCCCCTCTGTAGGAGACAGTGAGCAGCTCGTTCAGACAGAGACTGCTGCACCCAGCGTGTAAAAAGGAGCTACAGACAGTCTTTTGTACAGTGAGTCGTGAGATTATTGAATCTGGTTGTCTAAAAGAGAGAAGGACTTGTAATAATTTATCTTTTTAATTTCCCTTGGGTGATAAAGTCACTCTTGTCTCTGTCATTTCAAACCAATCTACATTTTTCTTCCAAGGATTTGAATTATGATTTCATCATAATTTTTGTTTCTCAGTCCCTCCAGGAATTCACAGGCAGTTTTATGATGGTTTTGATCTAAAATGCCTGATTCGTGAACTTTTTTAAAAAGTGACGTAAAAGTTGTGATTTTTAATCTGTAAAACCTAATTTGTTTACAATTAAATAAACTGTTTTGCCGATTTTGAGTTTGGCAAAACAGAGATGTTAATAGATATTGTTAGAGGTGTTAATTGAAAGAATAAAAGCCAAAAAAAATTTACGAGCAACTCCTTGTTACACTTTTTGCTTAAATGTGAACACTTTTTATCATCTAAATTGTTGAACTCTGAACATGTGGTTCAGTTGAACATTCCCACAGATGTATTTGTGTTCATTTTATTCCACACCTTTCTCATTTGTCTTTTTTTTTCTGTTTGAGCTCTCCATTGCTGAAAACCAGATTCAATGCGAGTATTTTCTTCCAACTACTTCCTCTATGGGATTTAATGGCGGTTGCATGGACAATTGTTGTATATGAAAAATATATATTCATCAAATTTGTTAAGTGACAAATGGCTCATTGGCAGAGCGAATGCCTGCGAACCTGAAGTTAATCAAAGTTTGCTGGTTCAATTCCCACTGAGTTTACATCTAGGGTCCTTGGAGAAGACACCTAACCCCCGTTTCTCCCACCATTGGTGCCAACGTGACAGTCTGCTGCGGTGCAATAGTGCAGCACACAAATTTTTCCGGTGAGGGATGAATAGAGTATGTAAAAATTAAAAAAAGAAAGAAACATATTGGATAAAAAAAGTATTTCCTGGTTATAAATGGGACATGCTTTGGTAACTTCAGGTACGGGGTTAAACCTGCCTTCTATTGGGGAGGTTTTGAGATTTTTCACGGTCCTGTTACGGTGGAATATGACCATAAATCAATAAAAAGCTAATCTATTATTACAATCACCAGGTAGTAACAGAAAAAATGGGATTGAATTTTTAAAAAAATGGATGAATTGGACCAAAAACAGGCATTGAACAGGACCAGGTTCATTCACATATATGGTTCTCTACATGTTTGACACAGTTACAACTGCACCCGTCAAATCCCATACCAAAGTACTCTAACACTATCAAAGAGTAAGACAGAAGAAGAACGCTACAATCCTGTTAAGATTTACACCTCCATCTTTAATTAGAGGTTAGAGATTTTATCAGAAGAGATGTAAGCTGTGAAATAATGTTTCATTTGAGACAAAAAGACAAAGAAAGGCAGAAGATGTAGGAGGATAAGTGATGAAAGAGAAGCGGATATGATCCGTAGCATAAGACGAACTTTAGAGAGCCAGAGAGCATTAAGAATAGATGAGGAGGAGCGAAGAGAGGGACATCATCATTTATTTAGGAGCTGGAGAGATAAAATCCTAAATCACAGCCACACACACACACACACACAGAAATACACTCATACAGTCTCTGCTTTTCATTCCTCTGTTAACTGATCTACCAAAAAGGAGACAGCAGTTCCCAGACAGAGCAGATTTGGGAGATGATCAGCAACATCTCCTGTTTGTTCCAGCCTCTCTATCTAAAAAAATCAGAAAGTTCCATGCTTTTTATCTGATTACTAAACTCCAATTTAAACCCAAAAAACCTACAGAAGTCTAATTCAATATAGTAATTTGTTAAAACATTTAAAGTCAAACTACATCTTAAAAGAGCAGGAGAAGCTTTACAAGTTTAACCAATCAGATTAAGAACTGAACAAAACAGAGCTTCTATTTTTTAGAGTTAGCTTAATATTAAAAAAAAAAACAAATTGATCATCTCTAGTGGGCATGTCAGTAACGTATACAGTATTTTATTTTATTTTTTTAACGTACTGTATTCATTCCTCAAATGGGAAAATTTCTGTGCTGCATTGCACCGCAACAGGTAGCCATGACGGCCCCAATGATGTGAGAAAAAAGGAGTTAGGTGTCGCCCTCGAGAACACGTAGGCATGGACCAAGTGGGAATCAAACCACTAGACATTCTAACACTGAGCCAACACCTGCTCCTTTCCTTTGAATATCATTATACATCTAAAGCAATTGCTACCAAACAATTTTATTTTGCGGACTTATCGTCTTCTTCTACTTTCGGGATTTCCCTTCAGGGGTCGCCACAGTAAGTCAGTTTCTTCCATCTAACCCTATCTGCTGCATCCTCTTTGGTCACACCAACTATCTTCATGTCTTCCTTCACTGTATCCATGAACCTCCTCTTTGGTTTTCCTCTAGTCCTCTTTCCTGGTGGTTCCAAACCCAGCATCTTTCTGCCGATGTACTCTCTCTCTCTCCTCTGTACATGTTCAAACCATCTCAGTCTGGCCTCTCTGACTTTATCTCCAAAACCTCTAACATGTGCTGTTCCTCTGATCCTGTCCATCCTGGTCACTCCCAGAGAGATCCTCAGCATCTTCATCTCTGCTACCTCCATCTATGTTTCCTGTCTTTTCTTCAGTGGCACTGTCTCTAGACCACGGTTTCACCACGGTTTTCTACACTTTCCCTTTCATTTTAGCTGAAACTCTTCTGTAACACATCACACCTGATACTTTTCTCCACCCGTCCCAGCCTGCTTCAACATGCTTCTTCACCTCTTTTCCACACTCCATATGCCTATTGAGAGTTCTACAGAAAATTTGCAACCCTTTCTTCCTTCCTGAAGCATTCAGAAAGTTTTATCAAACCCGGACATGATTGATCTCTGTGATAAGCCTGAGAAAGAGGTTGTGGTTTAAAGCTGGAGGTCTAAATGGGTGTGGGACTCAAACAAGACAGTGTGAGGTCAAGTGAGATAATTAAAGAACCAGTAATAAAGTGAGTTTTATCTTGTAATAGTTTATAAGATTACTGGTAAACAATAAGTGGATCAAATCACAGACATGGGGACTATTAGATTACTGTTAGCTATTTTCAAGAACTCTGAACACTGACAATAAATAGTTACAAACTGTACAAATCTTTATAATCTTTATATTAATATAAATTTAAAAAAAAGGGTGTTCAACATATTTACTAAAATAGAATTCGCAAAACTTAAAAGGAACATCCTTTACATCAAAGAACGATGACATCACAGGGACCTTCTATCCCTGGAACAAGTTCTGTTGTGGCTGCGTAGTTTACCGACAGGAACTCAGCTTCACTTTTAAGGGACTTTCTTCCAGAGTAAAATGATAGATTCTTAGAAAGTGTTTTTAATTTAGAAAATGAACAAGAACGATCTAAACCGCACCAATCGGGTGAATCCCAATCCTTCTACAGGAAGCATCATCCTCCTGAAGGATCTAACAACTCTCCAGGAGGAAAACAAAAACCTAAAGGCTGTCAACCAACAACTTAAAAGAGAACTGCAGCATTTTCGTCAGCAAAAAGATCGAAACCTCCAGGCTCAGTTAGACGAGATCCGAATACTGGACTCTGGTAAAACTCCAGCAGAATGCACCGGTATCATGCAGGAGTTAAAAAACCTTCGCCTAGAGAAGAACAAACTCCTAACTGTAATCCAGCAACTGCGTGTCGAACTGGAGCGCAGTCGGGTACAAAAAGTGAGAGAACTTCAGCTCAAGATGGACAGACTGACAGCTTTCAGCGAGCAGCAGGCCACCACCATCAGAAACCTCAAAGAAAACATCAAGAATAATAAAGCAGACTTCCAAGAAAAGAATCAGGAACTGAGCAAGAAGATAAAAGAAGCTGAATACATGCGCCAGCGTCTGGTGCAAGTCTTTAGTGCTAGGTTGGACTTCCAAGAGCAAGAGACGAACAGGAAGCTGAGAGAAGCCGAGAACGAGCAAAGGCTTCTGATCCAGAACTACGAGGCCAGGCTGACCAAAGAACTGACGACAGAAAGACGAGAAAACGAGAAGCTGAAGGAAGAAAACAAAGACCTAAAGTCTGACATGGCTATTATAGAAATGGAAAACCACTTTCTAGTCAGGAATATGGAAGATCACCTAAATACTGCAAAGGAGTGTCTGCAGAAAACTGGTACAATCAGACGGAACGGACAAGATCTACAGCAGGTTTTGGAGGAGAGCTACAAATTCAAGGCTAACTTGGCCACACAGAAGAAACTGTGGGAGATGGAGTTTAAAACCATAAAAGAGCAAGGAAAAGAAAACATAACAACCGAAGATTAAGAAGATCAAAAACTAAAAACCTCAAGCTAGTTTGGACATTTATGGAAATCACAAAAATTATTATTATCGGTTGCAAATAGAAAATTAAAAGTTGAAGCAAGGGGGGAAGCAGGAAGTCTCCTCAAACCCCTTATCTCAGCCAGGCAACTGAGGAGCTTCAGAAGCAGCAACATGAACATCTCCTCTCATAAGAACCAAAAACTTTTCATGAAAAGAACTAAAGTTCCTCAAAATGAACAAACTTTGGCTGAATCCACAAAATAAATAGAAAACTACAAATAAAAAGGGGCGACATTAAAGCAGCGAACGTATGAAACTGCTGCTGATTTTCTTTATAAGGATTAAAATAAATAAAACAATAGATTCTTTGCTTATTTGAGAATATTATATTTGTTTTATTTTCTCAAGTGTTTAGTGCTAATGAAAAATGGTTGGTTTTATAAACCCACAACTAAACAAGTGCACGGTGTTGCTTTGCTGTACTGAAAATGAACTGAGCCATGACCTCAAAATTGAGGTGTGCACCGAACCATAACTTTTTCGTTCATTACGTTGAGAGTAGTGAAAAAGAGTGTGCGCGGATTAACACACATATATGTGTACGTGCATCCAAGGGGCTAACAGGTGTAAAAGTGGGACAATGCGAGTTTGCATTTTTGCATGAATGTCTGTGCGTAGGTGACTGTGTTTGTATATGTGCACGTCTGTGCATGCATGTATGCACGTAATCAGTGTGATTGCAATTGATGCTGTGTTAACATGGTGTCCCCGTCTCTTATGTTCCTTTGGGGAGTGAGCTTTTTTTTCCACATACCTAGAGAATACCTAGCTACTGACATACTTCCCAACCAAGTCCAGACTGTCTGCCATCTAGATCAGGGGTGGGCGAACTTTTTGGTTCACGGGCCACATTGAGTTCTAACATTAGACAAGGGGGTCGGAACAGGAGCAGATGGATGGCATGCTTTGGTAACCCCTAGATTAGACTGATGGAAAGGTGCACTAGATTTTAAACAAGCGCACCACGTATCAAGAGTGCTAAATTTCATATCTAGCTAGGTTTGAAATGTAGTGCGATAGCGCTTAAAAACACGCATTTAGCAGCACTAGGTTTGAAATCTAGGCGCTTGATGTAACATTTTGCTTGTTTTAACATCTAACACGCTTGTTTACGTGCGTGTGTTGGGCCCGATGGCTTTCTATATTTCTGTACACACTGTTTATTTTGACAGAGTGCATCACGGAGACACACATATTCAAAAGGGAGCTAAACTTTTTTCAAGTTTAGCGGAGCTGTGGCAGGCATGTGACCTGCGACCATTGTTTGCCTACGCCTGATCTAACCCCTTATCCTGACCAGTGGACTTCATCTCATCAAAACCCCGACACACTCCCATTCTCATTTACTACATCATAAAAACATGTACTTGTAGAGTTAAATTAGCTAAGTTGCAAGAACGTGGTACATATTGTCTGTACATTCTGAAAGAAGATCCCTCCTTCTACCAGGTCTCCAGGAGGTTTCTTTGTTTTTCCATCAACTGTTAATTTAGTTAAAAGTTTTTTTGTCATACAGAAAAAATGCTTCAAAGTCAGGAATAAGAACAGGGATGCTCTCATCCATATTGAGTCTGCGCGAAGACAGCGAAGCTGGAGTGACCGCCCCAGGAGCAGGCATGGGCAAGTGGTGTGGAGATCCTGGAGTGGCCAGTAGGGGTGTGCGATACCGCAAGTTTTGGTATCGATCCGATACCAAGTAAACACCAGACCAATATCGCCGATACCGATATCGATATTTAATTTTTTTAAATGACTATTTTTGCATCAAGGGTTTGGGTCATATATATAATATGACCAAGTATATGTATATACAGGTTGGTAGGTAGATCCATAGAAGTGCCCAGTTGCACACAAACAAATGTTAACTAATGTTAAAGATGATTATGTTGTACTTTCATAATTAAAATTGGAGCGTCTCTGTTAATGAGCGCTGCCTCTGGGGAACAGAAAGGGTCAGGGTTTTCTCCTCCGTTTCTGAAGTTTTTCTGTGGGGTGATTCTTTAATTTGTAGTGTTACTATATTTAACAGCCATTCTGTAAATGGTGCAGGTTGCCTCTAAGTACAGCCACACGGTTACTCTCTTTTTTCCTTCCATCTCTCTCTACTTTTACCGACTTGCGTTTTTTTTTTTTTGTTTCCTGGCCCCGAGTCGCTGAGTCATGTGACAAGTCAAAGCGAAAGAGAGGAACGGGCGGGGCCTCGCTTTAGCATACAGGCGCGACACACGGTATTTACGCATATTTTGCAGACAGATAAGTTAGGTTAACTTTTAAAAAAAAAAAAAAAAAAAAGAAAAAAAACGGAAGCAAAGTGCGAGGGATAAAACTTCAACCAAAGTATCGATATTGTGGTTCGAGTATCGATCGATATTGATACTAGCGTTGGTATCGATATTATCGATATTAGGATCAATCCGCCCACCCCTAGTGGCCAGTGCCATAAGCTCCCCCTCTCAGTGTTACTGACAGAGTCCGACAGAACTATCTTATAAATAGAAGGTTACTATACAGTTAGCATGGATAGAGTATAATCCTTTCTTTTGTACAAACTTGATTGTGAGGTTCCCCAAGCATCAACCTAAGGCCCCATACTTTTTCATTTTTATATGTTGCCACGCACAATGTCAACAAGAAAAACAATCTTGGTTTTCACCAGTACGCTGATGATACACCGCTTTACGCTGCACTACCTTCCAATGACCAAAAGTTAATTCATTTTTTAAGTGTATTCCGTTCCGTCATCTTCCGCTCATCCGGGGTCGGGTCGCGGGGGCAGCAGCCTCAAACGGGAAGCCCATGCCTCTCTCACCCCTGCTGGATCCTCCAGCTCACCCGGAAGGATCCCGAATCATTCCCTGACCAGCTGTGAGACATATTCTCTCCAGCAGGTCCGTGGTCTGTCTTTTGGTCTCCTCCCGGTAAAACGGGCCCAAAACACCTCGCCCGGGAGGCGCTTGGCGGCATCCTGACCAGATGCCCGAACCACCCCATCTGGCTCCTCTCAGCCTGGAGGAGGAGCGGCTCGACACAGAGCTCCTCCCGGAGGGCAGAGCTCCTCACCCGATCTCTGAGTGAGAGCCCAGCCACCCTATGGAGGAAGCTCATTTCGGCCGCTTGTATCCCCGATCTCATTCTTTCAGTCACCACCCACAGCTGGTAATCATAGGAACGTAGATCGACTTGTAAATCGAGAGCTTTGCTTTTCGGCTCTCTCTTTACCACGACGGACCGATGCAGCGTAGTTTTTATGTGTATTTAAGATTATATTTTTCTTCTTACAGCTCAACTTGGAGAACTTGTAAAAGGTTCTTTCAAAAAGTAAAAATCTTTCCAAATACCAAAGTATTTGCAATATTTATATATTTGCAGCTAATAAAAGAGAAATAAAATGATAAGGATAAGACCATCATCTCCAATAATCAAGACTGAGCTATTTTATAATACATTGGACAACTCTCTATAAAGTATTAGTACATAATATTGATTTATGTTGTATAAAATTCTCTAGTTATCTTTTTCTTGAATAAAAAAAGAAGAGGTTAAACTTTGGAGTCATGGGATGAACCCATTGGGAAAGAGAAAGGATGTGGACCAAAACTTCATTCCCATGCCAACTATGTTACCATGGTAATCTGTTTAAATCAAGCACATACCTCACTGGGATGTTTTGGACAGAAGCCGTACTGTCCATCCCTCTCTCCTTCTATTTTCCTCTCATTGTCTCCATCGCTCTCCCACCATCCATTCCTCATTAGAGGAGCCATCCATCGCTAATCAGCAGGTGTGCACGCACAAAAATGCAACATGTTTGAGTGTGAGGGAAAACTAATGACCTATCAGTCACCGCTGTTACCCAGCGTATAACCGTCAGAGGAATCTCATCATTTCTCCTCAGAGTCCACAGCCAGCAAGCTGCAACAACCTGATAAATGTCCATCAGTGCTCTGTTATAGACAGAGGGAGACCACAGGAGATACTGAGGCATAACTTGCAGAAATCAATGACAGATTCCAGCACTGATAAATAAAACCTGGTGTAAGCTCATGAATCAGCATGTTTAAAACGTTCCTCCTGGTATACAGTGACATGGACAGAAACAATTCACGCAGCGTGACTTTGTAAAGAGTAAGAAATGAATCAGCAGGACAAAAAGTCTTCCAGACAGCTGTGGAAACATCACATGTGAAGTTCGTTCAGTCAGAAAGAAAAGCAGCTAAATTAATCAATTCCTGCTGTAAAAAAAAAAAAAATCGATAAACTTAAGAATTTTTGACTGGAACATGTTCTACTACCCTTTGGCTTTAATTGTCTGAAAAATGAGTCCTAAATTTAAGTGATAAGGACATCTTGGATTAACGTTGAACAAGACGGTGAGTCTTTGACCATCCATCTGCACCACTGGTTATTTATCCTATTTTCCACACTACGTTTTTTACTTGTATAAAATTCTATTTACCTTAAATTGTGGAAACAAAACATGGTAAATTATTAAGTATTAGCAAATGTACTAAACATATAAAATTTATACAAATCTACACTTAAATATTTGAAATCAAATTTTATTAATAAAGCACTTTTCAAACATAAAGTTGCAAAAAGTGCTGAAAAAAACAAATAAAAATCCATACAAGTTTATTGTGTAAATCATAGAACAAAACGAAACTTATTTGATCTAATAATGTAAACAAAAGAGTAAATAAGATGAAAGAGGTCTGTTTCTGCTTTCTTCCTCCACGTCAGAGCAGAGCTGCAAGTACTTTGCAGTAAGATCAAATGGTAGTTTTTAATAAATAAGTAGATATGAATATACACAGGGTTGTTTTTCTCTAAAATTTGTTTTTATACTCTGGAAACTTAAAATTTTACAATCAAATCCATGTCAGCAAGAAGCGCAGAGTACCATCAAAAACGTGTTTTATAAATAAATATTTTGTTGATAAAATATTCTTGTCAATAAACATCTTTGTTTTGTGTTTACTTAAAGTATAACGTTTAGATTAATAGTTTTTATAGTAACACTATCTTTTTAGTTTAAAATTAACAGCTTTTCTTGGGGGGAGGAAAGAGGGGCTCCACATCGTCTTTAACAGCAAATGATGTGCATGACAGTGGTGGAACATAACGAAGTAAATGTACTTCGTTACTGTACTTGAGTAAAAAAATTGTGTAACTGTACTTTACTTAAGTAAAATTTGAAACCTGTACTTTTTACTTTTACTTCACTACATTTTAGAGTAAATCTCTGTACTTTTACTCAGATACTTTTTAAGTGTGTTTTGCATTTCTTGTTAAATTTTCGGTCAGGAATTTGAAAAACATGCAGGTTTTTTTAGCGCATCTTGAAGCCGCATCGCAAAAAATCAACCTGTAGAGGGAGCAGTTGATCGCCTGTGGTCTCCAAGATGGAGAAGAAGTAGTGAATCGAGGACCAACCAGAATCGAGAGTAAACATTTTCTGCAGTCATTCACCGCCGAAAAAGTAACATCAAATAAAGCGCAAATTGAAAAAGAGTCAGAAGATTGTTGTTCGTTGTGTTTACTTTTAAATAATGAGTTGCGCCACCATTTCCCAGAGTATTTATCTGTGATCTTACAACACAAAAACTAACATCTGAATTATGGTCGAATACTTTTAATTTTTACTTAAAAAGTTAAATTTGAACCAATTACTTTTGTACTTTTACTTAAGTAGATTTTTTTATTGGTACTTTTACTTACCTATTTTTTTAGGCTAATTATCTGTACTTTTACTTAAATATAAATGTGAGTACTTCATCCACTGCTGGCGCTTGATAACGTGGTTCTTCTTTTTTTACTGATAAACTGTTCATACCGCCGGCTCCAGTAGAGGGACTGCATAACAAATACAGAATAAAAGAACTATAAAACTAACTGGAAACATATTTAACTTGTGATTATTGTGAGCAGGTTGTCATTTTTTGGGTGGCAGATTAGCGCGATTTTGTACAACGATTGATTTTGCTTACATTTTTGCAACAAAAAAACAGCAAAATCTAAATTAAACCATGAGTGATATATATACCACCAGGACCGCTTTGACCTATTCTTTGGAATTTTCCTCTTTTGTTGACATTTAAGCTGCTCTCCAGCTGTTCTACCATTTGATTGAAACATTCACATAGATTCAGTAAAAAACCTTGAATGCAAACATTTACTCTAAAGCTGCCTCATCGGCCTTTTTAAGAGCTTTACAAGACAAACAAATTACATAAAGAACCAATTTGTCCTCCATCGAGTGCACTCTGTTTGGGATGTTTCAAAATAAAACCCAGTTTGCGTAAATCAAAGCCTCTTTAGTCAAATGTTAGCTTTTTTATCAGATAAATAAAAAGTGTTAAACTACAAAGTGACATTTTTTCTTTGTGGTTCTGTTCAGACGTATTTTGGAATCTCACCAAAAAAAAAAAAAAAGATTTAGGCTCGGCAGGAAAAAAAGTCACTGAAAGGTCCGAATTCATCACATCAGAGGCTAAAAATAGCTCTTTTGTTTATAATTGGGCAGAACGGCAACACAGCAGGAGTGAATGTTGAAAGGTTAACAAAGTAAAACAAGCCATTTAAGAGTGAGAATAGTGTTAAAATGACATTAATATTGATCTATTCATTGGTTTCTGGACTTTTAGATCACTTTCAGTATGAACCACAAGTTCTTTTCTGCACTAAAACAGCTTTAATTTATGACATTTTTAACATTTTTCTTTAAAAATTCTATTTTTCCACAATAAACTCACCACTTTAACCTTGCGTGATTACATTTTCATTTAAAAAATGCCCAATTTGAGCAGCTTATTTAGAATTTCAGCCTCAGTATAATCTGGTAAGAGGATGAAAGTGTGTGTGGCTTAGTTACTACAAGCTGCTGAAAAGCTGGACTCCCCATCGGGCTGAACTATGGGGAAAAAAAAAACGGTTGTATTTTATTTGGAGAGCATCTGCTTTACGTCATAGAAAACTGACTTCACTGTGATCCCGAGAAAAAACGTTTTACTCAAAACAAATGAACAAAAATTGTGACGTTAAAAAACCAAATGTTATATTACGTTTATTTGATTGTAGAAAAGCTGAAAACTACTCCACTTTAATCCCTGAATTCAACACATGGACATAAACACTGACGTGACTCACAAACAGACCAACAATCTAACAGACAAATATCTACCAGAGTCAGTGTGTGTGAGTGTGTGTGATTTACCTGGAAGTGTCTGTTCCTAACGTAAAACAACAGCGTCTTCATTGTGCTCCGCTCTAGTCACCGCACCACTCACAGTGATTAACAAACCAACGTGTTGCTGTACTCAGCGCTGACACACACACACACACACACACACACACACACACACACACACACAAAGGAAGGCCGTCCAGCTGTTCATCATAATGATTAAAGCATGTCCTGTCATTGTTTCCCTGGCAACAACATCTGCACAGGAAGGCACACATCTGCCCTGGATGCACCTCTCTAACACACACACATACACACAGAAAGGTCATGTCATAGCATGAACAGGAAGTAACTGACCTCATGATAAACTTTACAAGACGATTCCCATCCTTTGAGTAGAATTTAAAATAAAGTTTAAAATCCAACCACAAAACTACATTTCACTTAAAAAATAAAAAAACATTCTTCAGTAAAATATTTTGTACCATTTTGTTTTGATTTTACTCAGTCGACGCCTCCTTTTGTTGGTGCCCACATTTTATTTGTTTGCAACTTTGTTTGATACGTCATTTCCAGTTTGGTTTTCCTCTATTTAGAAAACAAGCTTGGTGTGGAAAAACCCATCACAGTAAAACAAAAATTGTTTTCGCATGTTATTGATAACTTAAGAAACGAAGATTTTGAATGGCCGCAACAGACTGGCGACCTGTTCGGGGTGTACCCTGCCCCTTGCCTCAAATAAGCTGAGATTGGCTCCGTCATCCCCGGCAACCCAGAAGGGACAAACGGTTAAAAAGGTGACTGACTGACGGGTTTTGAAAGGCCGCTAACAGGTTATTAAAAGCCAAAAACTGGTTAAAGTACGGAGGACCAAACAGTGTTTCCTCTCTGAGAAGGAGGCTCTAAGAACAGACACCAGACCAGAAATGGGCAAACTACGCCCCATGGGCCACATGCGGCCCGTTAAATATGTCAATCCGGCCCACTGAATATTAAAAAAAAATAAAACTTGCTTATGTTTTATTTCCCCTGCAATTCTGATGTTTCCTCACTAGATGGCGCACTCCACATATATGTTGACTTTGTTGAGAAAACAACACTGCTCCCATTAACATGTGTGTGTCTCTGTGATGCGCATGCTGTGAAAATAAACAGTGTGCACAGATATGGAAAGCCATCGGGCCAATAGTAAACAAGCATGTTAGATGTCAAAACAAGCAAAATGTTATATCAAGCGCTTAGATTTCAAACCTAGCGCAGCTAAATACACGTTTTTAAGCGCTATTGCACTAGATTTCAGGCCTAGCGCCGCTAGATTTTAAATTTAACGATCTAGATGTAACATTTAGCGCTTGTTTAAAATCTAGCGTGCCATTCTATTGGTCTAATCTAGCGGTTACCAAAGCATGCCATCCATCTACTCCTGTTCCGGCCCGCTTGTCAAATGTTGAGACGCAATGTGACCCACGTGTCAAAAAGTTTCCCCACCCCTGCACCAGGCAGTGTTTTCTCCCTGAGAAGGAGAATGAACTTCTACTGTTTGTATGTTTCTGTCGGGTTAACTGTGTGTCAACCTCTTTGACGTGACTTTTTTTCATAAATAAAATTGCTTGAATGCTGTTTTGTTAAAGTTTGAACACAACGTCCTGATTTCCCACGGGTCTCCAAACACAGCATTCTTTTAATAAAATCTGAAAGAGTTTATGTAATTCAAACATAATAAGGATGAAATACCTGCGGGTATGAGTACATGAGAGAAAGAATAAAATAAAGAACAAGAGGAACAAAATGTCAGAATTTTGTTCGGAGAAGAGAAGGAGTGCCGATCCGGCAGGAAAGGGGGAAATCCAGGAAGCATCTGACATGAAATTTCACATGAGGAGGAAGATGAAGAGCAGGAAGAGGAGGAGGAATGGTCGATTCTGAGCCTGGGTGAAATTCCAGTGTGGGTCAGTCGGATATTCACCAACATCTTCCCTTCCTTCCGCTGACAGATGAAAATTACAACGAGCAACAAATTTCTCAGTTTTATGTAACTAAAGAAAATGTTGACATGAACAGACGAAAAAAATTAAAAGATCAAAGAAGGTTCATTCTCATCACGAGAAGGAAAACGCCCCAGTTTTTTGTAAAGAACACAGAGATTTCCTCATGTCGATACTTAGAAATGATGGGATAAAAAATAATATTACAAAAACTTTTACAAATAAATTATTTCTGTGGTTAGAAAACTGTAAAACCAAGTGGTGTCAGTCAATTAGAAAAATTAATCAAATTAATTACAGAATTTTGTAATTAATTAATCAAATTAATCGCATCTTAATGTCATATCTGCTAAAGGTCTCCTGATAAAGAATTTGAATTCTATGATATTAAAAAATGTACTTTAAGACTGATCAGTTGAATCCACTAAGAAGAGAAGATTTTAAATCCAATTTATTATTGGTGAACTGAGCCTCATGAGGCCAGGTGCAAATTCAGCTAGCTTGGTTTGGCGGAGTGAGCTCCCAGTAGCCACACTCGCTACAGAAGAACTTGCCTGAACATGTTTTATGTTTAGATGGTATGTCAGGCTGGAGTTGCTCCGGTGGTAGGAGAACTCCTTTTTGAAAAAAATACAAATTACTACGTTTTTATTTATTGTTTCGTCTCTATTATTTTTAGTATAAAACTTGCCTTTCAGTGGCGAATCCAGGATTTTATAAAGGGGCGGGTGGGTGCGGGGTGGGGAGGGCGTGAGCCCCTCAGAACATTTTGAAAAATAAGTAATTTCTCTGCATTTTGGCGCATATTTTGCTCAAAGTTTATAATAATTAAAGTAGTAAGAACACTTTTTTTTTTGTGGACCAAAAGGAGTAGGGATGGGGTTGGGGACGTACGCCCCATGGCGCCCCTGCGACTGTCTTATTTGCCAGTGCAGGTAATGTAGGATGGCCAAGAAGACTATGGGTCCTTCAATGGGCCAAAATACAAATACGCAAGCAATGATCACCCTCGTTATGACGTCATAATAAATTGCGTTAATTTTTTTTACGCGTTAAAATGCGGCGTAGTTAATTAATCGAATTAACGCATTAAAATGACAGCACTAGTAAAAACAAGAAAAACAGTGTGCCGCAAAAAATAAATAAACTGACAAATAAGACAAAAAAATAAATAAAAAACCAAACAGGTATCTAATAACTTTTTAATAAAAACTCAAGTTGAAATAAATATTAAACTTGTTATGAAAAAAATCAATGTCTTTCATTTTGATCAGTGATTAAATGTTTTTTTTTTTTAGGATATTAGACTTTTTTTGTGAGTTTTAGGAAACTAAATTCAAATATCAATCTAACTTCTCATGTTATCTTTTTACCTTTTATGTGTATTTTAGTCTGAAATGGTCTAAACTTTAAATGGCGCTGCTATTATTTTAAAGTTTAAAGCATATTTTTAGAATATTGATGAAAGGAAATGCAATCAGGAAAAATATTTTGGGGGATAACAATTACCTTCATGTGCCAGTAATCAACAGACATAAAAAACAATGTTGATTTTAAACTTAATGTTTAATCAGGCTGTCATCACATGTTGTACTTTTAGTCCAATTTAATCCTAAAAGACTCGATATGAGAGAAAAATTGATCTCTAATGTCGTTTTTTTAAATTAGTGAACTTCAATCTATGGTATGTAAAAATACCAAAAACAAAAAGCATATTAAAGTGCTTTCAATCTGTAATACTTTAATATGAATTATTTTAACAGCTTTTAAACCCTATTTAAAGCTGAACTTAATTATCATATTTTCGGACTATAAGTCACACCCGAGTATAAGTCGCACCAGGCAAAAAATGAGAAGAACTGAAAAGACCTGAGCAAAACACTAATAAGAAATTAGACATTGGGACGTTTATGTGCAAATTTGACCTCAGCGAGTGGTGTTTTTATAATTCCCATCAAACATGAAGTTTACCAAACACAGCTTAAGTGTTTTGAATCGGTTTTTTTTCTTCTTCTCCTTCCATCATTTCCATTCAGGGGTCTCCACAGTAAGTCAGTTTCTTCCATCTAACCCTATCTGCTGTATCCTCTTTGGTCACACCAACTATCTTCATGTCTTCCTTCACTGTATCTATGAACCTCCTCTTTGGTCTTCTTCTAGTCCTCTTTCCTGGTGGTTCCAAATCCAGCATCCTTCTTCCTATGTACTCTCTCTCTCTCCTCTGCACATGTCCGAACCATTCAAACATGTCTGGTTTTGTCTCTGCTAAAAAGCTATTTGAAAATAATTTCAAATGTTTTAAGAACATTAATTGAATTGAACTGAATTGAAAATTCTCACATTTTCCTCCAGGAATAAATAAAGTATTTTTTAATCACTCAGTTTAAAGAGTACAGCTGGTTTTATTGGTCGGATCATTCACAAAAAGTCTGCATATTAAAGCCACAAACGATGAGTTTATTAGATTCAGACCAATAAACAAAACAATTATGAGGCCAATTTGTCCATTTAACGACTGCTTCCACTCATTTTAGATCAGATTGCATAGTTTAGTTTAATTAATAATATCTCTAAAAGTTTTTATTGATTTAAATTTGTTTTTAAATTCATAAACAGCTGAAGAGATGAGTTTGTGTGGCCTGTTTGTCACCCAGCTGCTTGTGTGTGTGTGTGTGTGTGTGTGTGTGTGTGTGTGTGTGTGTGTGTGTGTGATCCCTTTGTGATTGGTCGGTTCCTGGAGAGAGCGTTCAGGAAAAGCGGCGCCGGGTTTCACAGATTACATCATCACCTCCCTGACCTCACAATGGCAATACCCACAATGCTTTGTTCACAACACGGACACAGTAAAACTGAGGATTACAATAAAAGCAAACACTCAGAGCCTTTGAAAAGAAAATATATATAAATGTATACTTTGATCGTTTTATTTGATGGTTTTCAGTCAAACAGACTCACACACACACACACACACACACACACACATTCAGACTCTCTCTCCTATCATCAATCAATATTCTCTCCATTTCTGCTCCCATCAATACCCTCTCTGGTCGGAGTGGGTGGGGCAGAGGTTTCCATTTTCAATCTTTAGCCACACATACTTCTCATCTCCCACAGAGGAGAATACACACAAGCAAAACCGCCAGGAACCGAACAATAAAATAAGTAAACGTTACACACAGAGGTACAAACACACAGCCTGTAGCAGGGGTCAAAGGTCCAGACCACCTAATTGGTTGTGTCAGAGGAACGTCTCCTCTATCCGATCCGTTTCTCACACACCTGAGCGAGCTGAATCAGGGAGCACCATGTGTTTGTGTGTGTGGGTGTTTAAAACGCCGCCAGAGAAAGCCGGTCCAGATGGTCAGAGAAGATTAAACACCATCTGCCAGCGTGATCTTTGTACACGTCTGACACACGTGCACACAAACCGGTCGGAGAAATTACTGCTGCAATAAGGAAACTCATCACACATCGTTCAGGAGGCAACAGGCTCTTTTTTGAGGGAATAATGAGCTTTTTATTAATTATTAAAGAGGAAATGAGGCCAATGTGTCACTTTTTTTTTTTTTTTTACTCACTCTATTCATCCCTCAAAATGGAAATTTGTGTGCTGCACTCCTACACCGCAGCAGGCTGCCACGATGGCACCATTGGTAGGAGAAACAGGGGGTTAGGTGTCTTCTCAAAGAACCCTAAACGTGAACTCAGTAGGATGCAAACCTGCGAACGTCCGATTGACTTCCGGTCCACGGGCCAACGCTCTAACCACTGAGCCAACGTCTCCCCTATTACCCTATTCTCTCTCGATCCCCGATCCCCAAGTTCCAGATGTTATTGGTGGATGTCAAACTCACATCTGGACCTTACCTGATACCATCTGTGCTTTTCTCTGGCCTACAGACCGTAAAGGTGTGCTCAAGCTAGGCCTGGTTTCAGTAAATTGAGCATGAGTATGATTGCCACCACTCTCACATGGGGTTTCACCATTAGTGCTGGTCCATTCTTATGCCTGTATTGTGAGACGGCTTCAGAATTTGTAATTGTTTTGCTCCACGGTGGTACGCTGCCATCTCACAGACTTTAGCTAGAAACACCCATTGGTTTGTGGCAAGAAAAAGAATTTTGGAATGTTGCAAAACTGTGATGTCACACATCCTGTTCGTGCTCACACTACACGTGAACCACGGCCGAGTGCTCTGACACACCTCTTCCAAGCAGACCAAGCACGACCACACCCGGGCACAGTTGGAACACATAATAGTAAAAAATAAAATTCCACCAGTTCAAACTGTCCAGTGTGAGAACAACCATAATTTTATGTTCTCCACTTCCTATCTGGATGAATCCCATCTGCTATGACCTGCAAATGTTAACTTTGTTATGTTATGTGTACATTATCTAATCCAGGCATGGGCAAACTACGGCCCGCGGGGCTCATGCGGCACGTTAAGCATTAAATAAATAAACCTTGTTAGTATTATTTCCCCTGCAATTCTGATGTTTTCTCACTAGATGGCGCACTCGATATATATATATTGACTTTGTTGAGAAGACAACAACACCGCTCCCATTAAAATGTGTGTCTCCGTGATGTCCATGTTGTCAAAATAAACAGTGTGCACAGATATGGAAAGCCATTGGGCCCAATACACGCACGTAAACAAGCGTGTTAGATGTTAAAACAAGCAAAATGTTACATCAAACGCTTAGATTTCAAACCTAGCGCCGCTAAATGCATGTTTTTAAGCACTATTACACTAGATTTCATACGTAGCTTCCGAAATTTAACGCTCTTGATGTAACATTTAGCGCTTGTTTAAAATCTAGCATCATTCTATCGGTCTAATCTAGTGGTTACCAAACATGCCATCCATCTGATCCTGTTCCAACCCATTTGTCAAACGTTAGGACGCAATGTGGCCCGCAAACCAATAAGTTTGCCCACCCCTGATCTAATCTGTCCGTCCGAGTCCGAGGTACAATTCAACCAGTCCATGCTGGGATTGGTGCTGGAATTGGGTCTCAATGATTAATAAAAATTTTATTGCAATATGTATTTTTTTCTCTATCAAATTTGTTCCAGTTCAGTTCATTCTGTTCTGAACTTTGATCTAAAATATGATCTCAGTGTTTGTGTGCCTGCTGTTTGAGTTTCAAACATACACTGAGCCCACCCCTCCCCCGCAGCATGAAGCTGCATTCCAAAATAAACACTTTGAGGAAACTATTCACTGATTTTAAACTTGATTCAGTAGTTTTTGTTTGATGTTTTGAAGCCACCAACATAGAGGACCACATCCTGCTCTTAAGCAGGGCTACACTCTACGCTCATGGCTGACACATCCATGCTTAAACATTACCGGCTTTCACCCAAACAGGAGCATAACCTCCAGGTCAGAGGTCAATGTCATGCTAGAACACTATGAAAAGAGACTTTCCACAGGTGTGTGTGTTTAGTCTTTGTTTCTCAGTGACGACAGCAGCAGGTCTTTTTAGGCGGACTGGTGTAAAATATGAGTTTCATCTTTGAAACATTTAACATTGAATGGATTCAGATCAGGACCAAAAGACCTAAACAAGTAATTATTATTTTTATATTATATTATTATTAACCCAAAATGCTTGAACAAATTTAGACCAGACTAAAAAAAAAGGGGGAACTGAATCTTGACCGGGTATCAGTCTGTCACAGAGCAGACACACACTAACTTCCAGGAGAAATTTATCAGAAACAAATCCATCTGAAATGTATTATTTTAAAGAGTACGCTGCATCGGTCCGTCGTGGTAAAAAAAGAGCTGAGTCAAAAAGCAAAGCTCTCGATTTACAAGACGATCTACGTTCCCACCCTCACCTATGGTCACCAGCTGTGGGTGATGACCAAAAAGAACAAGATCACAGATACAAGCGGCTGAAACGAGCTTCCTCTGCAGGGTGGCTGGGCTCTCACTTATAGATCGAGGGAGGAGCTCTGCCATTTGGGAGGAGCTTGGAGTAGAGCCGTTGCTCCTCCAGGTTGAGAGAAACCAGGTGGTGTGGTTCAGGCATCTGGTTAGGATGCCTCCCAAACTCACTGGTGAGATGTTATGGGCACAACCCATTGGGAGGAGAACAAAGGGCAGACCCCAGACCAGCTATAATGACTTTAACAGCAGAACAGGGAACGCTTCAGGATCCTCCCAGGTGAGCTGGAGGATGAAACCGGGGAGCTCTCACTTGATGGAAGGACGTTCCAAGGTCAAATTCTCTCAGACCATGAACGCTCTTTGTACATCTTATGAAGGCAGGTCTTTAATGTCGTACTGACATAGACATGATGATGTGTTCAACCCACTAACAGGAAGTGATAAAAGAACTTATCCACTGCTGAGGAACTCCTGAATTCTAATATTACTTTTAAAACTTCCAAAAGAAGAACTCCCCCTCCCAGAACCTTCTGGGAGATAACGTCTCTCAGCTGCTGTGGAAATGCACCTAACGTTAGATGAAAAAAAAAAGGTCCTCTCTGGGGTTATGAGGGCGTTGGTTACAGCCCCAAAAAGATATAAAAATATGTTCCTAAAATTCTAATTTGCTTCATCTTTAACTGACAAGCACCTGAATTCAATCTGTAAAGATGCTGAGCTGGTCTGAAACTGCTGGTTTTCTCTTTCCTTCTGGTTTTTCTCAGTTTGTTCAGCTTAACTTCCACCAGATGTTCATCTCATCCTGTTCCTTTCTAAACACTGAAATCAGAAACTTTACAGACAAAGTCAAACCTCTTCGTAACCTCACTATCTGGATTATTTTTAAGTTCTTATGACATCATCAGTTCCCACATCAAACTGGTAAAGTTCATCTATAAAATCTTTTACTCATTTTTTTGTTGAATTTGTTGAACTAACTTTGACTATTTTTAAGCTCAAGTAAACTAAGTGGGTAAAAAAAAATTACTTAGATAATTAAAGTTTTTCATTCATTCATCTTCTGAACCGTCCATCCCTAACGGGGTGAAGGTGGATGCTGGAGCCTATCCCGGCTGATTTAAGGTGAGAGGTAGAGTACTCCCTGAACAGGTCACCAGTCTGTCGCGGGACCACACACACACTTATTCCTATCGGCAATTTTATAGTGGCCTAATATGCATGTTTTAGGAGGGTGGGAGGAAACCAGAGTAAAACCCACACAAATACAGGGAGAACATGCAAACTCCAAACAGAAAGACCAGTGTTTCAAGCTTCGTCCCACTTGGTATTTAAACCCCGACTTAGCTGTGAGGCTGCTGTTCTGCCCCATGACCTCTTTATAAATATAGTTTACTGTCACAGAAACAGACACTAAATCATCAAAAACCAGATCATTATTCAACTGGAAAATTATGTTTGTAAATAAATTTTTCAAAAAGTTTGCAACTAATTAAAAAAATCTGATCTAGTAAAACTAATTCTAAAACTTCTACTAATTAAAACTCTGTTTATTTAGACTGAAAATTTTGTAGAATCAAAAAGTTTGAAGTAAGAAGAATAAACATGTAACGTGATGCACATTTTGTTTATTTGTTTGTCTGACAAACAGCAGCCGATGTGTCTTACTGATGAGTGACATCATCATAGTGAGACAACAAACACACACACCCAGCTGCAGAGCAGCAGATGTTGGTAGCTCTCTCAGATGACGCGTATGTTCCAAATTTTTCTGGAAAAAGGTTTTCTAATCACTGAGAGCTCCATACGGGGTGTTTGAGTGTGAGTGCTGCTGACTCTACAATAAAAAGAAAAGGAAGATGTGTGTGTGTGTAAAAGATGTGTGTGTGGTTGCTTGTGTGTGTGTGTTTTGAGTGAAGCAACCACAGGATTGCAGATTTGATGATCATGTCTGAATTATTTTTACCTCCGTGAAGCTGGCCCCTCTTTAAAAAAAAAAGTATAAACAAAAATAATGTCAATCGTTTTTTCTGTTTTGTGCTGTAAAAGTTTTCATTTGTGCTATTTTACTTTTTTTATTTTAAGAAATACGATTTGGACAGTGACGTCATCTAGTCATTTATTTCCGGGCAATTAAATTCTAAGAAAGTGTTTATCTTTAAAATCAAAGAAATCTGTGAAAAACATTGCATTTTAGTTTCAAATGTTTGATTTGTAATTTAATGTTAGTGGTCTACCTCACACGTATGAGGGTACCCTGGTCCAATGCATATTTAAAATTAGCACAGCTAAAGATGTAGCTGAGGCGGCTCGGTGGCCTTACAGCAAGAAGGTCAGGGCTTGAGTCCTGAAGTGGGGGCGAGGCTTGAAATACTGGCGTTTCTGTGTGGAGTTTGCATGTTTTTTTTTTTACATGGTTTTCTCTGGTTTCCTCCCACCCTCCAAAAACATAATGTTAGGTTGATTGGTCACTATGAGATTGTTTGTCTGACAAATAGCAGCCGGTGTGTCTTACTGATGAGTGACATCATCATAGTGAGACAACAAACACACACACCCAGCTGCAGAGCAGCAGATGTTGGTAGCTCCCTCAGACCGGAAAATTATTCCAAATTTTTCTGGAAAACGTTTTCTAATCACTGAGAGCTCCATAGGGGGTGTTTGAGTGTGTGTGCTGCTGACTCTACAATAAAAAGTAAAGGAAGACGTGTGTTTTTCAAAGCGTGCATGTGTGTGATCTACCACATGATAGTAGATTTGATGATCATGTGTGGGAATATTTCTGCATCAACCAGCGAGAATCAGGTTTTAGTTTTTTTTTTTTGGAGGATTTTTGAGTGAAAATAAACTTTGTTTTTTTTTATTTAACACTAAAACATCAGTGAAAAATTCTCTAAAATAATTCAAATAAATATTTAGAAATGAAAATAAAAGCTGAATCTTTTTAATAACAAACATGACAAAACAGACCGACATGCTAATTGTGGAGGTGTGCAGGATATATATGAACCACTCCATATTGAGTCAGTAGAGCTGTGTGTAATTAATAATCTTCACAGGTTTATAAACAAAATAAAAGAGATAAATATATTCCTGATGTAAAAAATGTTTGTAGATTTCACAGTGGAACGATCTAAACCATAACTGTAGAAATCTGGAAACAGCAGAATAAAATTATAAATTCATTTTAGCAACTAACGATATTTTCGATAATCAATTAATCTGTTAATTATTGGAACAATCAATCGATTAATTGGATAAAATGGCAACTTGATAAATATTAGTTTTTGGCTTTTTTTAAATTTATTTTTATGTAATTGTGCAAAACAAAACTCATAACCACTTAAAGAACATGTTGGATTTATTCCAGTAAGTGCAAATGTTAATCTTTCTGTGAAATAATATTTCTAGAAAATATTAAATCTACTTACTGTATACAGTAAAAGTAAATCATAAACACTCATAAAATGTGCTTTAGTAGTACTGGTTAATAAAACATAGAATGTAAACTGTTGGATAACATTTGAAAACAAGAAACCTTTAACACTTCTGGATTCGCAAATTTAACCTTGTTTAAAGGTATAGAACCAAACAAAAATGGCCCCAGATTAACTTGCGCTAAAAAAAACTGTGTATTTTTCAAATTGAAAGACGAAAATGTAACGAAAAATGTAAAACACACTTTTAAAAAGTAGCGAAGTAAAAGTACAGATATTTGCTCTAAAAATGTAAAGAAATAAAAGTAAAAGTACCGGTCTTAAATATCTATAACATCTGTAAGTATAACATCTATTCTTATAGATGTTAGTATAAATCTATAAGTTTATAAGTGGTATATTTTTTTGGTAAAAATATACAAAAAACATTCAAGTTGTGTAGTTTTAGTGCATAAAAACAAACAAAAACTAAACAAAAACCCACACCATCTCTAATGTAAAAATAGTAACTTTAATAAATAAAATAACCTGGTTCATCTTTACCATAATTATAACAAACACATCAGTGGTAAACTAATACCCAACAAACAACATTCATTTGTTGTGGGAAAAAAATGTGCATTGCAGTTTAGAGGAGGGGGTCTTGAAGACAAAAAGGCAGCCGCTGTGTTTTTTCTTTAAACAGACAAAAATATGAAAGTCCGACGCCTTTTTTTAAACATTTTCGTCTCGTCAACAGAAAACTTGCAAACGTCTCGTCACATTTTCGTCACCAAAAAGCCGCATTTATTATGTTATCTATACATCGTCATCATGAAAAAAGTTACGTCAACAAAATCCTTTTGTTGTCGTTATCGTTGACGAAAACAACACTGATTTAAACTGAAAATGACCATTTTTGTAGAATCAAAATCAAGAAGTTTGAAGTAAGAAGAACAAACGTGTAACGTGATGTATATTTTGTTTATTAGTGTGATGAGTGACATCATCATAGTGAGACAACAAACACACACACTCAGCTGCAGAGAAGCAGATGTTGGTAGCTCTCTCAGACGCCACGCCGATGTTCCAAATTATTCTGGAAAAACGTTTTCTAATCACTGAGAGCTCCATAAGGGGTGTTTGAGTGTGAGTGCTGCTGACTCCATAGTAAAAATAAAATGAAGATATTGTATGTGTGTTTCTGAGTGTGTGTGTGTGTGATCAACCCTATGATTGTAGATTTGATGATCATTTGTAGGACTATTTCTGCATCAACCAGTGAAAATCAAGTTTTTTGGGGTTTTTTTGAGGATTTTTTAGTTAAAATAAACTTCACTGTTTTGTTATTAAAACACTAAAACATCAGTAAAAAATTCTCTAAAATAATTCAAACAATATTTTGAAATGAAAATAAAAGCAGAATTTGAGGTCAAATATAAGCACGATTACTTCTGGAGGCTTTTTTTAAAAAAAATATTAGATTTGATCAGAATTTAAACCAAAGTGTGTTGACTTGTATTTTAAACTAGAAATAACGACTAAACTGTGAATAAAAACATAAATTCTGTTTAGGTTTTAAAATCTCTGAAGTCTGTGGAATGTTACCAACAAACATGACAAAACAGACCGACATGCTGAACGTGGAGGTGTGCAGGATATATATGAACCACTCTAGATTCATTAGAGCTGTATATAATTAGTAATGTACACAACTTTACGACCGAAATAAAAGAGAAAATTATATTCACGACGTCCGTAAAAATTGTCTGTAGGATTCACAGTGAGACGATCTAAACCATAACTGTAGAAATCTGGAAACAGCAAAATACAAAAAAAATTTAAATTCTGAAGTGGAAACTAACAAAGAAATGTCTCAATATTTTAAACAACTGTTTTTACAAGTTTTTCTTTAATAAAACTTCAAAAACATTTTGTAAATCTTTCTTTCACTGTTTCTTCAACTCACAATTTTCCCATCAAATAAAACTTGAGTGATGATTTCATTCATTTTAACATTAATTTATGAAAAAATAAACATATTGTAAAAAGCCAGTCAAACTGACGAAAAAAAAAACCAAACCATTAAATCTAAGAAAGTGTTTATCTTTAAAATCAAAGAAATCTGTGATAAACAATGCATTTTAGTTTCAAATGTTTGATTTGTAATTTAATAGGAGTGGTCTACCTCACATGTATGAGGGTTCCCGGTTTCAACTCACATTTAAGATTAGTACAGTTTAAAATGCAGCTGGGGTGGCTTAGTGGCTTCACAGCAAGAAGGTCAGGGTTCCACTCCCACAGTGGCGGCGCGGCCTTTTCGGGTGGAGTTTGTATGTTCTCCCCATGAATGTGTGGGTTTTCTCCCACCCTCCAAAAACATAATGTTAGGTTGATTGGTCACTGTGAGATTGTGTGTCTTACTGATGAGTGACATCATCATAGTGAGACAACAAACACACACACCCAGCTGCAGAGCAGCAGATGTTGGTAGCTCCCTCAGAAGACGAGTATGTTCCAAATTATTCTGGAAAACATTTTCTAATCACTGAGAGCTCCATAGGGGGTGTTTGAGTGTGTGTGCTGCTGACTCCAGAGTAGAAAGAAAATGAAGACGTGTGTTTCTAAGCGCCCATGTGTGTGATCAACCACATGATTGTAGATTTGATGATCATGTAGGGCAATTTTTCTGCATCAACCAGCGAGAATCAGGTTTTTGAGTTAAAATAAACTTTACTGTTTTGTTATTTAACACTAAAAACTCACTAAAAAAAAAACTCTTAAAAAGACCTCTAAAATAATTCAAACTACATTTTGATAAGAAAATAAAAGCAGAATTTGAGGTCAAATATGAGCATGATTACTTCTGGAAGCTTTTTAAAAACTATTATTAAATTTGGTCAGAATTTAAACTGAAGTGTGTTCATTTGCATTTTAAACTAAAAATAACAACTAAACTGTGAATAAAAACATAAATTCTGTTTAGGTTTTAAAATCTCTGAAGTCTGTGGAACGTTACTAACAAACATGACAAAACAGACCAACATGCTGTACGTGGAGGTGTGCAGGATATATATGAACCAGTCTGTATTGATTCAGTAGAACTGTATATAATCAATAATCTTCACAGGTTTATAAACAAAATAAAAGACAACATTATATTCCCATGGTCTGTAAAAAATGTCTGTAGATTTTACAGTGAGACGATCTAAACCACAACTGTAGAAATCTGGAAACAACAGAAAAAAATATAAATAAATTTTCATTCTTGAGTAAAAACTAACATAGAAATCTATCGATATGTTTTTCTTTAATAAAACTTCAAGAACTTTTTATAAATCTTTTTTCACTGTTTCTTAAACAGAAAATTTTCCCATCAAATAAAATTTAAGTGATGATTTCATTCATTTTAACATTAATTTATGAAAAAATAAAATATATTGTAAAAATAAGTCAGATTGACAAAAAAAAGTTACCATACCAATAAAATCTAAGAAAGTTTTTATCTTTAAAATCAAAGAAATCTGTGAAAAACAATGCATTTTAGTTTCAAATGTTTGATTTGTAATTTAATGGGAGTGGTCTACCTCACACGTATGAGGGTACCCTGGTCCAATGCATATTTAAAATTAGTACAGTTAAAGATGCAGCTGAGGCGGCTCGGTGGCCTCACAGCAAGAAGGTCAGGATTTGAGACCCGAGGTGTGGGCGCGACGCCTTTCTAAGTAGAGTTTGTATGTTCTCCCCATGAATGTGTGGGTTTCCTCACACCCTCCAAAAACATAATGTTAGGTTGATTGGTCACTATGAGATTGTGTGTCTGACAAACAGCAGCCGGTGTGTCTTACTGATGAGTGACATCATCATAGTGAGACAACAAACACACACACCCAGCTGCAGAGCAGCAGATGTTGGTAGCTCTCTCATATGGCGAATCTGGATGTTCCAAATTTTTCTGGAAAACGTTTTCTAATCACTGAGAGCTCCATACATTGTGTTAAAGTGTGAATGCTGCTGACTCCACAGTAAAAAGAAAATGAAGATGTGTGTGTGTGTGTGTGTGTGTGTGTGTGTGTGTGTGTGTGTGTGTGTGTGTGTGTGAGCGTGCGTGTGTGTGTTTTGAATGAAGCAACCACATGATTGTAGATTTGATGATTATGTGTGGAAATACTTCTGCATCAACCAGCGAGAATCAGGTTTCTTTTTTTTCTTTTTTTCTTTTTTTTGAAAATTTTTAGTTAAAATAAAATATTTGATTAATCTGTTGATTATTGGAACAATTAATTATTTATTTGGATAAAATGGCAACTTAATAAACATTACTTTTTTGGCATATTATTGAATGTAATTGTGTAAAACACAACTCATAACTACTTAAAGAACACGATGGGTTTATTTTAGTAACTAAAAATGTTATTCTTTCTGTGAAATAAAGAGGTAGAATATTAATATTTATACAGCAAATATAAAATAATAAATCTACTTACTGTATACAGTAAAAGTAAATCATAAACACCCATAAAATGTGCTTTAGTAGTACTGGCTGAGAAAACATCAAATGTAAACTGTTGACCATCCAGGATCACATTTAAAAACAAGAAATCTTTAACACTTTTAGATATGTAAATTCAGAGGTATGGAACCAAACAAAAATGGCCCCAGATTAACATGAATAAAACATGAGTAAAAATATACAATATTTCAAAATACAACAATATTTTGAAATGAAAATTACAGCAGAATTTGAGGTCAAATACAGACGGAATGCAGCCGCTGTGTTTTTTTTCTTTTCACAGACAAAAATTTGAATGCCCGACGCCTTTTTTGAAACATTTTCATCTCATTCGAAACATTTTAAACTTGCAAACGTATCGTCACATTTTTGTCACCAAAAGCCGCATTTACCGTATTTTCCGCACTATAAGGCGCACCTTCAATAAATGACATTTTTTAAAACTTTTTCCATATACAGCGGGGAGAATAAGTATTTGACACATCAGCATTTTTATCAGTAAGGGGATTTTTAAGTGGGCTATTGACTCAAAATTTCCACCAGATGTAGCCATCAAGCCAAATATTGAATTCATACAAAGAAATCTGAACATTTAAGTATACAAGTTTAGTCATAATAAATAAAGTGAAATGACACAGGGAATAAGTATTGAACACATGAAGATAACAAGGTGCAAAATGGCATAGAAAGCCAGGAGATCACCTGAAATCTGTCAGTATTGAGAGAGAAACCCTGCCCCCTATCAGTACTAATTGATATCAGCTGCTTTAGTCCTAATTGTTGGCCTATAAAGACTTCTCATTACCCAGGAAAGACTTCATGATGGGTAAAAGCAAAGAACTCTCTCATAATCTTATCGTTGAAAAGCATTTTGATGGGAATGGTTATAGGCGCATTTCCAGAATGCTGAATGTTCCTGTGAGCACTGTGGGGGCCATTATCCGGAAATGGAAAGAGCATCAGTTCACCATAAACCGGCCACGATCAGGTGCTCCACGTAAGATCCCTGTCCGAGGAGTCCAAAGAATAATCAGGAGAGTTCTCCAAGAGCCAAGAACCACTCGGGCAGAACTTCAGGAAGACCTTGCATCAGCAGGTACTGTTGTTTCAAAGAAAACTATAAGCAGTGCATTGAACCGCCATGGCATCCATGCACGCTCACCACGCAAGACTCCACTGCTGAACAAAAAGCATGTTGAGGCTCGGTTAAAGTTTGCCAAACAGCATGTGGAGAAGCCTGTGGATTATTGGGAGACTATAGTATGGTCAGATGAAAGCAAAATTGAACTTTTTGGCAGTCATTCTACACACCATGTTTGGAGAAGAAATGGCACTGCCCACCACCCCAAGAACACCATGCCAACAGTTAAGTTTGGGGGAGGAAGCATAATGGTTTGGGGCTGCTTTTCAGCAAGGGGTACTGGCAGACTTCATATTATTGAAGGCAGGATGAATGGAGAAATGTACCGGGACATTCTGAATAAAAATCTGCTGCCATCAACCAGAAAGCTGAAATTGAAAAGAGGGTGGACATTTCAGCAAGACAATGATCCCAAACACAAGGCCAAGGAAACAATCAAGTGGTTTCAAAGAAAGAAAATCAAGTTGCTTGAATGATCACCTGACCTAAATCCCATAGAAAATCGATGGAGAGAACTGAAGAGCAAAGTTCATAAGAGAGGCCCAAGGAACCTTCAAGATTTAAAGACCGTTTGTGTAGAAGAATGGGCCAGAATCACTCCTGAGCAATGCAGACGACTGGTCTCTCCATACAAGAGGCGTCTAGAAGCTGTAATCACCAACAAAGGCTTTCCTACAAAGTATTAAATAAAGTGTGTTCAATACTTATTCCCTGTGTCATTTCACTTTATTTATTATGACTCAACTTGTTTACTTAAATGTTCAGATTTCTTTGTATGAATTCAATATTTGGCTTAATGGCAACATCTGGTGGAAATTTTGAGTCAATAGCCCACTTAGAAATCCCCAAACTGATAAAAATGCTGATGTGTCAAATACTTATTTTCCCCGCTGTATAAGGCGCACCGCATTATAAGGCGCTACAGTAAAGGCTGTTCAACTTTGTCCTCTAACGGCGGCCATCTCGCTTTGTTCCCGCGGAAATTCTGTTTAGTCTTGTTTACTTGGCGCAGCGCATCCTCTTGCTTCCTCCACTTCCTCACCATTGATTCATTGATGTTAAACTCTGTCGCTGCGGCCAGAGGTAAGATCTTAAGCCCGACCCAAAATTCGGGTCGGACCTAAAAATGTCAATCATTACGTCGGGTTGGGCTTCTCTCTCGCTGACTTTTTTTTTAATAAAAAATATGTTTATAAAATGTAAACTAAAACGAGGTGTGGGTACTAAACTAAGGAATACATGTTATAAAATTAATAATTTGGATAAAACAGAGAAGTAATGTTTAACTACTAAACAGGATCCGTAGAGCCAGCTCATCCTCTGTGCACGTGAACGTCTCCTCTTATTTTGGTAATCCTCCCCTGCGCACGTCTTTATTTTATTTATTTTGAACTGGTATCCCCGATATGAAGGAGTAAGAAGTTAAGGATAAACTAAAATGCTTTCATACAAACCCAAAAAGACTGGCACCTCGACGCTGAGCGGGCATTTAAACAGCTGGACTGGCAAAAGTGATGATCATCAATGATCTATTTTATCATTTGTTTCAAAGACCGTCCCTCCTCTTCGCGCTAAGCAGGCCATCACAGACAAGTGTGTTAGGGGTCCTGTAGTGTGATTTTTTTTTTTTTATTACTAAAAAAGCGTGTCCTTGAAAATGTTCCAATTTATAAATTTTTATAAATGATATATTTATAAAATAAACCGCGGGCTTGGGTCGGGTTGGATTTTTTTAAGTCCGATCTCACCTCTGGCTGCGGCTCTATTCCCGTGTTCCACTGCGTGACCGATCGCCTTGAGTTTAAACTCTGCGGTGTAACAGTGTTTCTTGGTAGAAACCATTTCCGGGTCTTTACACAAACACACAAATGGAAATGAGACGCCCTTTCATATATCCGGGCACGCATTGCGCACTACTTCTTCTATGGGGGAAATGGAGTGGGCGGCTGCTTACCGCAGTTGCGACACCTGCTGTAGCTCAATATTAATCCATTTATAAGAAGCTCCGGTTTAAAAGGCGCACCCTGGACTTTAGAGAAAATTTAAGGTTTTTAGGTGCGCCTTATAGTGCGGAAAATACGGTATTTCGTTATCGTTACATCATCGTCATGATAAAAAGTTTTGTCGAAAAAATCATTTTGTTGTCGTTATCGTTGACGAAAACAACACTCATTTAAACTGTAAATGACTATTTTTTTTAGAATCAAAATCAAAAAGATTAAATTAAGAAGAATAAACGTGTAACGTGATGTACATTTTGTTTATTAGTGTGTCTGACAAACAGCAGCCGGTGTGTCTTACTGATGAGTGACATCATCATAGTGAGACAACAAACACACACACCCAGCTGCAGAGCAGCAGATGTTGGTAGCTCTCTCAGACCGTGCCGATGTTCCAAATTATTCTGGAAAAACGTTTTCTAATCACTGAGAGCTCCATAGGGGGTGTTTGAGTGTGAGTGCTGCTGACTCCACAGTAAAAAGAAAATGAAGATATTGTATGTGTGTGATCAACCACATGATTGCAGATTTGATGATCATGTGTGGGAACATTTCTGCATCAACCAGCAAGAATCAGGTTTTTTGGGGGGGGTTTTGAGGATTTTTAAGTTAAAATTAACTTTACTGTTATTTAACACTAAAATATCAGTATAAAATTCTCAAAAAGAATTCATACAATATTTTGAAATGAAAATAAAAGCAGAATTTAGGGTCAAATATAATCACGATTACTTTTGGAGGCTTTTTTTAAAAAAGAGTATTATTAGATTTGGTCAAAATTTAAACCATTTTGCGTTGACTTATATTTTAAACTAGAAATAACGACTAAACTGTGAATAAAAACATAAATTCTGTTTAGCTTTTAAAATCTCTGAAGTCTGTGGAACGTTACTAACAAACATGACAAAACAGACCGACATGCTGAACGTGGAGGTGTGCAGGATATATATGAACCACTACGTATTGATTCAGTAGAGCTGTATATGATTAGTAATGTAAATAAGTTTATGACCAATATAAGAGAAAATTATTTTCCTAAAATCCGTAAAAACTGTCTGTAAATTTCACAGTGAGACGATCTAAACCATAACTGTAGAAATCTGGAAACAGCAGAATAAAAATATACATTAATTTTAGGGTTGCAACTAACAATGTTTTTGATAATCAATTAATCTGTTGATTATTGGAATTATTAATCAATTAATCGGATAAAATGGCAACTTAACAAATATTAGTTTTTCGGCATTTTTTGTGCAAAACACAACTCATAACCACTCAAACAAATTGTTGGGTTTATTTCAGTAAGTACAAATGTTAATCTTTCTGTGAAATAAAGATGTAGAACATTATCATTTAAACAGCAAATATTAAACAATAAATCTAGTAAATCATAAGCACCCATAAAATGTGCTTTAGTAGTACTGGTTAATAAAACATCAAATGTAAACTGTTGGATCACATTTGAAAACAAGAAATCTTTAACACTTTTAGATATGTAAATTCAGAGGTATGGAACCAAACAAAAATGGCCCCAGATTAACATGAATAAAAATATACAAAAAATATTCAAGTTGTGTAGTTTTAGTTAAAAAAGAAAAAAGAAGAAGAAAGAAACACCATCTCGACTGTAAAAATAGTAACTTTAATAAACAAAATAACCTGGGTTCGTCTTTACTACTTATAATATTCAAAGACAATCAGTGTTTACAGATCTACTAATCGATAAAGGGGTGCCCAATTAAAAACACTCATTGGTTGTGGGAAAAAATGTTGATTACAGTGTAGAGGAGGGAATCTTGTATCCTGGATTGAATTAAGCGATTATTTTTTAAAACTCCTCGCCTTCCACCATCAAGGGCTGCCTCATATCGGACACGATCATTTCCAAAATAAGGGTTCATGAGTTTTTTTCACAGAAAATAGTTCATGTTGGATTGTTTTTGTTTTTTGCAAACAATAAAGAGTATTTAGCGACTTGTGAAATTATTTTAGTAGAAATAACATCATGTAATGTTAACTAACGATCCTGTTTCCTGTCTCCCGCTTCGAGTCCAACATGTTTTCTTTTCAGATGTTCATGTAGCGACGTGAACTTCTGTTGTAAAACTTATCCGTTTTGCAAACTTTGCATATAAACTTCTTCACATTTAGCGGAAAATTACCGAAAACATTGGATGATTTTGTTCGCGTCTTTCTTTCCGCCAACTTGTTGAATCTGGCGGATCGCGTCAGGCGGGGTGAAATGAAGGCCAATGATTGGCTGCTTTCTTCTCCTCCTATTTTGGTAGCTCACATTGTCAATTTGCTCACTACTGCCACATTCAGGGACCAGGTTAAGTGCAGTTGACAGTAAAAACTTTTTAGACGACTAACCAATGATCAAATTAATTGACATCTATTTCAATAATCAATTTTAATTGATTAAATCGATCAGTGGTTTCAGTCCTAGTTCCAATGCACATTTAAAATTAGCACAGTTAAAGATGCAGCTGCGGTTGCCTCAGAGCAAGAAGGTCAGGGTTCCAGTCCTGGAGTGGGGGTGAGGTTTTAAATACTGGTCTCTCTGTGTGGAGTTTGCATGTTCTTTATTGTATGTGTGGGTTTTCTCTGGTTTCCTCCTACCTTCCAAAACATAATATTAGGTTGATTGGTCACTATGAGATTGTGTGTCTGACAAACAGTAGCCGGTGTGTCTTACTGATGAGTGACATCATCATAGTGAGACAGCAAACACACACACCCAGCTGCAGAGCAGCAGATATCGGTAGCTCCCTCAGAGAGGATGTCGGTGATCCAAATTTTTCTGGAAAAACGTTTTCTAATCACTGAGAGCTCCATAGGGGGTGTTTGAGTGTGAGTGCTGCTGACTCCACAATAAAAACAAAATAAAGACGTGTGTGTGTTTGTGAACGTGCATGTGTGTGTTTTGAATGAAGCAACCACATGATTGTAGATTTGATGATTATGTGTGGAAATACTTCTGCATCAACCAGCGAGAATCAGGTTTCTTTTTTTTTTTGAAAATTTTTCAGTTAAAAAAATTATTCGAATAATCTGTCGATTATTGGAACGATTAATCAATTATTTGGATAAAATGGCAACTTAATAAATATTAGTTTTTAGTAGGGGTTGGCGGATCGATCCTAATATTGATAATATCGATACCAACGGTAGTATTGATCGATACTCCAACTACAATATGAATACTTAGGTTGAAGTTTCACCCCTCGCACTTTGCTTCCGTTTTTTGTTTTTTGGTTTGTTTTTTTTTTTTTTGTCAAAAAGTTAACCTACCTGATCTGTCTGCCAAATATTCGTAAATGCTGTGTGTTGCACCTGTATGCTAAAGCGAGGCGCCCCGCCCCCTCCCTCCTCTCTTTCGCTTTGACTTGTCACATGACTCAGCGACTCGGGGCCAGGAAACAAAAAAATAAATAAATAAACGCAAGTCTGTAAAAGTAGAGAGAGATGGAAAAAAGAGAAGTACCGTGTGGCTGTACTTTGAGGCTACTTGCACCATGTGCAGAAAGGCTGTTAAATATAGTGGTAACACTAAAAATTAAAGAATCACCCCAAAGAAAAACTTCAGAAACGGAGGAGAAAACCGTGACCCCTTCTGTTTCCCTGAGGCAGCGCTCATTAACAGAGATGCTCCAATTTTAATTATGAAAGTACAACATAATCATTTTTAACATTAATTAACATTTGTTTGTAACTGGTAACTTCTATCGATCTCTCTACCAACCTGTGTTTATACATATACTTGGTCATACTACTGTACTATTTCTAGAAAATAATAAATCTACTTACTGTATACAGTAAAAGTAAATCATAAAAACCCAAAATGTGTGCTTTAGTAGTACTGTCTGAGAAAACATCAAATGTAAACTGTTGACCATCCAGGATCACATTTAAAAACAAGAAATCTTTAACACTTTTAGATGTAAATTTAACTTTGTTCAGAGGTATAGGACCAAACATAAATGGCCACATGTTAACATGAGTAAAAATATACAAAAAACATTCAAGTTGTGTAGTTTTGGTGGAAAAAAAACAAAACACTATCACTATTGTAAAAATAATAACTTTAATAAATAAAATAACCTGGTTCATCTTTATCATAACTATAACAAACACATCAGTGTTTACAGATCTAATGATCGTTAATGGGTGCCCAATTAACGACAATCGTTTGTTGTGGGAAAAAAATGTGCGTCACAGTTTAGAGGAGGGGGTCTTGAAGACAAAAAGGCAGCCGCTGTGTTTTTTCTTTAAACAGACAAAAATATGAAAGTCCGACACCTTTTTTGAAACATTTTCGTCTCGTCAACAGAAACTTACAAACGTCTCGTCACATTTTCGTCACCAAAAAGCTGCATTTATTTCGTTATCGTTACGTCATCGTCATAAAAAAAAGTTTCGTCAACAAAATCATTTTGTTGTTGTTATTGTTGACGAAAACAACACTGATTTAAACTGAAATTGACTATTTTTGTAGAAAGTTTGAAGTAAGAAGAATAAACATGTAACGTGATGTACATTTTGTTTATTTTTGTGTCTGACAAACAGCAGCCGATGTGTCTTACTGATGAGTGACATCATCATAGTGAGACAACAAACACACACACCCAGCTGCAGAGCAGCAGATGTTGGTAGCTCTCTCAGAGTGGACGCGAATGTTCCAAATTTTTCTGGAAAAGGTTTTCTAATCACTGAGAGCTCCAGGTGGGGTGTTTGAGTGTTAGTGCTGCTGACTCCATAGTGAAAAGAAAATGAAGATATTGTGTGTGTGTTTCTAAGTGTGTGTGTGTGTTCAGGTTTTTGGTTTGTTTTTGTTTTTTAGGATTTTTGAGTTAAAATAAACTTTACTATTTTTTTATTTAACACTAAAACATCAGTAAAAAATTCTCTAAAATAATTCCAACAATATTTTGAAATGAAAATAAAAGCAGAATTTGAGGTTTTTATTTTCCTTTTATTTTCCAGATTTTTTCTGGAGGCTTTTTTTAAAGATATAATATAAGATTTGGTCAGAATTTAAACCAAAGTGTGTTGACTTGTATTTTAAACTAAAAATAACGACTAAACTGTGAAAAAAAACATAAATTCTGTTTAGGTTTTAAAATCTCTGAAGTCTGTGGAACGTTACTAACAAACATGACAAAACAGACCAACATGCTGAACGTGGAGGTGTGCAGGATATATATGAACCAGTCCAGATTCATTAGAGCTGTAAATAATTAGTAATGTACACAACTTAAACGACCGAAATAAAAGAGAAAATTATATTTCCGACATTCGTAAAAAAATGTCTAGATTTCACAGTGAGACGATCTAAACCACAACTGTAGAAATCTGGAAACAGCAGAATTAAAAATACAAAATAATTTCAATTCTTAAATAAAAACTAAGAAAGAAATGTATCAATATTTTAAACCATTCTTTTTACATGTTTTTCTTAATAAAACTTCAGGAACTTTTTATAAATCTTTATTTCACTGTTTCTTAAACAGAAAAGTTTCCCATCAAATAAACTTGAGTGACGATTTCTTTCATTTTAACATTAATTTATGAAAAAATAAAACACATTGTAAAAATAAGTCAGATTGACAAAAAAAAAGTTACCATAGCAATAAAATCTAAGAAAGTGTTTATGTTTAATTCAAAGAAATCTGTGAAAAACAATGCTTTTAGTTTCAAATGTTTGATTTGTAATTTAATGGGAGTGGTCTACCTCACACGAATGAGGGTACCCTCGTCCAATGTACATTTAAAATTAGCACAGTTAAAGATGCAGTTGGGGCGGCTAGGTGGCGTCACAGCAAGAAGGTCAGGGTTCCGGTCCTGGAGTGTGGGTGAGGTCTTTTGAGTGGAGTTTGTATGTTCTCCCCATGAATGTGTGGGTTTTCTCCCACCCTCCAAAAACATAATGTTAGGTTGATTGGTCACTATGAGATTGTGTGTCTGACAAACAGCAGCCGGTGTGTCTTACTGATGAGTGACATCATCATAACGAGACAACAAACACACACACCCAGCTGCAGAGCAGCAGATGTTGGTAGCTCCCTCAGAGTGAGGATGATAATCCAAATTATTCTGGAAAACATTTTCTAATCACTGAGAGCTCCATAAGGGGTGTTTGAGTGTGTGTGCTGCTGACTCCACTGTAGAAAGCAAATGAAGACGTGTGTGTTTCTAAGCGCGCATGTGTGTGATCAACCACATGATAGTAGATTTGATGATCATGTGTGGGAATATTTCTGCATCAACCAGCGAGAATCAAGTTTTTTTTTTTAAAACATTGTGTAGTTAAAATAAACTTCACTGTTTTGTTATTAAAACACTAAAACATCAGTAAAAATTCTCTAAAATAATTCAAACAATATTTTGAAATGAAAATAAAAGCAGAATTTGAGGTCAAATATAAACACGAATATTTCTGGAGGCTTTTTTAAAAAATATTGTTAGACTTGATCAGAATTTTAAAGCAAAGTGTGTTGACTTGTATTTTAAACTAGAAATAACGACTAAACTGTGAATAAAAACATAAATTCTGATTAGGTTTTAAAATCTCTGAAGTCTGTGGAATGTTACTAACAAACATGACAAAACAGAGCGACATGCTGATCGTGGAGGTGTGCAGGATATATATGAACCAGTCTAGATTCATTAGAGCTGTAAATAATTAGTAATGTACACAACTTTACGACCGAAATAAAAGAGAAAATTATATTCACGACGTCTGTAAAAAATGTCTGTAGATTTCACAGTGAGACGATCTAAACCACAACTGTAGAAATCTGGAAACAGCAGAATAGAAACATATATTCACTTTAGGGCTGAAATTAACAGTTATTTTGTTAATCGATAATTCTGTAAATTATTGGAACGATTAATTGGATAAAATGGCATGTTTTCATCATGGTGTGTGACTTCCTCATGACTGGAGGTGTGTTGTGTAGATGGTGTGAACGTGCAGCAGTGTGGGGGGCGTGCCGCCGTGAGAGACAGATGCAGCCGCTGTGTTTTTTCTTTTCATAGACACAAAATGTAAAAGTCTGACGCTTATTTTGTTACATTTTCGTCTCGTCAACAGGAACTCGGAAATGTCTCATCACATTTTCGTCACCAAAAAGCCGCATTTATTTTGTTATCGTTACGTCATCATCATAAAAAAAGTTTTGTCAACAAAATCATTTTGTTGTCGTTATTGTTGACAAAAACAACACTGATTTAAACTGAAAATAACTATTTTTGTAGAATCAAAATCAAAAAGTTTGAAGTAAGAAGAATAAACGTGTAACGTGATGTACATTTTGTTTATTAGTGTGTCTGACAAACAGCAGCCGATGTGTCTTACTGATGAGTGACATCATCATAGTGAGACAACAAACACACACACCCAGCTGCAGAGCAGCAGATGTTGGTAGCTCCCTCAGAACCTCCCCGATGTTCCAAATTATTCTGGAAAAACGTTTTGTAATCACTGAGAGCTCCATAAGGGGTGTTTGAGTGTTAGTGCTGCTGACTCCACAGTAAAAAGAAAAGGAAGATACGTGTGTGTTTCTGAGTGGGTGTGTGTGTGTGTGTGATCAACCAAATGATTGTAGATTTGATGAGCATGTGTGGGAATTTTTCTGCATCAACCAGTGAAAATCAGGTTTTTTTTGGTTTTTTTTGAGGATTTTCGATTTAAAATTAACTTTACTGTTTTGTTATTTAACACTAAAACATCAGAAAAAAATCCTCTAAAATATTTCATACAATATTTTGAAATGAAAATAAAAGCAGAATTTGAGGTCAAATATAAGCACGATTACTTCTGGAGGCTTTTTTAAAAAAAATATTATTAGATTTGATCAGAATTTAAACCAAAGTGTGTTGACTTGTATTTTAAACTAAAAATAACGACTAAACTGTGAATAAAAACATAAATTCTGTTTAGGTTTTAAAATCTCTGAAGTTTGTGGAACGTTACTAACAAACATGACAAAACAGACCGACATAATTAATCATTTTTACAGGTATATGACCGAAATAAAAGAGAAAATTATATTCCTTACATTCATAAAAAATGTCTGTAGATTTCACAGTGAGACAATTGAAACGACAACTGTAGAAATCTGGAAACAACAGAATTAAAAATACAAGAATTGTATCGATATTTTAAACCATTCTTTTTACATGTTTTTCTTAATAAAACTTCAGCAAGTTTTTATAAATCTTTATTTCACTGTTTTTTAAACAGAAAATTTCCCATCAAAAAAAACTTGAGTGATGATTTCATTCATTTTAACATTAATTTATGAAAAAATAAAATATATTGTAAAAAAATGTCAGATTGACAAAAAAAAAGTTATCATAGCAATAAAATCTAAGAAAGTGTTTATCTTTAAAAATCAAAGAAATCTGTGAAAAACAATGCATTTTAGTTTCAAATGTTTGATTTGTAATTTAATGGGAGTGGTCTACCTCACGTATGAGGGTACCCTGGTCCAATGCACATTTAAAATTAGCACAGTTAAAGATACAGCTAAGGCGACTTGGTGGTCTTACAGCAAGAAGGTCAGGGTTTGAGTTCTGGAGTGGGGGTGATGCTTGAAAGAGTGACGTTTCTGTGTAGAGTTTGTATGTTCTCCCATGAATGTGTGGGTTTCCTCCCACCCTCCAAAAACATAATGTTAGGATGATTGGTCACTATGAGATTGTGTGTCTGACAAACAGCAGCCGGTGTGTCTTACTGATGAGTGACATCATCATAGTGAGACAACAAACACACACACCCAGCTGCAGAGCAGCAGATGTTGGTAGCTCCCTCAGAGAGAGAGCAGATGTTCCAAATTTTTCTGGAAAACGTTTTCTAATCACTGAGAGCTCCATAAGGGGTGTTTGAGTGTGAGTGCTGCTGACTCTACAGTAAAAAGAAAATGAACATAAGTGTGTGTTTGTTTGCATGTGTTTGCGACTGAAGCAACCACAGGATAGTAGATTTGATGATTATGTGTGGGAATATTTCTGCATCAACCAGTGAAAATCAGGTTTGTTTGTTTTTTTTTGGAAGGATTTTTGAGTTAAAATAAACTTTACTGTTTTGTTTTTAATTCACTAAAACATCAGTAAAAATGCTTATAAAATAATTCCAACAATATTTTGAAATTTAAATGAAAGCAGATTTGAGGTCAAATATTAGCATGGTTACTTCTGCAGGCTTTTTTTTCTAAACATTATGGTTTGGTCAGAATTTAAAGAAAAGTGTTGACTTGTATTTTAAACTAAAAATAACGACTAAACTGTGAATAAAAACATAAATTCTGTTTAGGTTTTAAAATCGCTGAAGTCTGTGGAACGTTACTAACAAACATGACAAAACAGACAAACATGCTGATCGTGGAGGTGTGCAGGATATATATGAACCAGTCTGTATTGATTCAGTAGAGCTGTGTGTAATTAATAATCTTTACATGGTTACGACCAAAATAAAAGAGAAAATTATATTCCCGACATTCGTAAAAAAATGTTGGTAGATTTCACAGTGGAACGATCTAAACCATAACTGTAGAAATCTGGAAACAGCAGAATAAAATTATAAATTCATTTTAGCAACTAATGATATTTTCGATAATCAATTAATCTGTTAATTATTGGAACAATCAATCGATTAATCGGATAAAATGGCAACTTGATAAATATTAGTTTTTTGGCTTTTTTTTTTATTTTTTATGTAATTGTGCAAAACAAAACTCATAACCACTTAAAGAACATGTTGGATTTATTCCAGTAAGTGCAAATGTTAATCTTTCTGTGAAATAATATTTCTAGAAAATATTAAATCTACTTACTGTATACAGTAAAAGTAAATCATAAACACTCATAAAATGTGCTTTAGTAGTACTGGTTAATAAAACATAGAATGTAAACTGTTGGATCACATTTGAAAACAAGAAACCTTTAACACTTCTGGATTCGCAAATTTAACCTTGTTTAGAGGTATAGAACCAAACAAAAATGGCCCCAGATTAACATGAATAAAAATATACAAAAAACATTCAAGTTGTGTAGTTTTAGTGCAAAAAAACCAAACAAAAACTAAACAAAAAACCACACCATATCTAATGTAAAAATAGTAACTTTAATAAATAAAATAACCTGGTTCATCTTTATCATAACTATAACAAACACATCAGTGGTAAACTAATATCCAACTAACAACACTCATTTGTTGTGGGAAAAAAAATGTGCATTTCAGTTTAGAGGAGGGGGTCTTGAAGACAAAAAGGCAGCCGCTGTGTTTTTTCTTTTCACAGACAAAAATATGAAAGTCCGACACCTTTTTTCAAACATTTTCATTTCATCAACAGAAACTTGCAAACGTCTCATCACATTTTCGTCACCAAAAAGCCGCATTTAATTCGTTATCGTTACGTCATGAAAAAAAGTTTTGTCAACAAAATTATTTTGTTGTCGTTATCGTTAACAAAAACAACACTGATTTAAACTGAAAATGACTATTTTTGTAGAATCAAAATCAAAAAGTTTGAAGTAAGAAGAATAAACGTGTAACATGATGTACATTTTGTTTATTTTTGTGTCTGACAAACAGCAGCCGATGTGTCTTACTGATGAGTGACATCATCATAGTGAGACAACAAACACACACACTCAGCTGCAGAGCAGCAGATGTTGGGAGCTCTCTCAGAAGCTGCTCAATGTTCCAAATTATTCTGGAAAAGGTTTTCTAATCACTGAGAGCTCCATAAGGGGTGTTTGAGAGTGTGTGCTGCTGACTCCACAGTAAAAAGAAAATGAAGATATTGTGTGTGTTTCTGAGTGTGTGTGTGTGTGTGTGTGTGTGTGATCAACCACACAATTGTAGATTTGATGAGCATGTGTGGGAATATTTCTGTCTCAACCAGTGAAAACCAGGTTTTTTGGGTTTTTTGAGGATTTTTGAGTTAAAATAAACTTTACTCTCTGAATTTTGTGTAACGTTACTAACAAACATGACAAAACAGACCGACATGCTGAACGTGGAGGTGTGCAGGATATATATGAACCACTCCGTATTGATTCAGTAGAGCTGTAAATAATTAGTAATGTACACAAGTTTACGACCGAAATAAAAGAGAAAATTATATTCACAACGTCCGTAAAAACTGTCTGTAGATTTCACAGTGAGACGATCTAAACTTTAACCGTAGGAATCTGGAAACAGCAGAAAAATAATATACATTATTTTAGGGCTGCAACTAAAGATGTTTCTGATAGTCAATGAATCTGTTGATTATTGGAACGATAAATCAATTAATCGGATAAAATGGCAACTTAACAAATATTAGTTTTTCGGCATTTTTATTAATGTAATTGTGCAAAACACAACTCATAACCACTTAAACAAAAGGTTGCGTTTATTCCAGTGAGTACAAATGTTAATCTTTCTGTGAAATAAAAACATAGAATATTACTATTTCTAAAAAACAATATATCTACATACTGTATACAGTAAAAGTAAATCATAAACACTCATAAAATGTGCTTTAGTAGTACTGGTTAATAAAACATAGAATGTAAACTGTTGACCATCCAGGATCACATTTAAAAACAAGAAATCTTAACACTTTTAGATGCAAATGTAACCTTGTTTAGACGTATAGAACCAAACAAAAATGGCCCCGGGTTAACATGAGTAAAAATATATAAAAAACATTCAGTTGTGTAGTTTTGGTGAAAAAAACACTATCACTATCGCAAAAATAGTAACTTTAATAAAGAAAATAACCTGGTTCATCTTTATCATAACTATAACAAACACATCAGTGTTTACAGATCTAATGATCGTTAATGGGTGCCCAATTAACAACACTCATTTGTTGTGGGAAAAAAATGTGCATCACAGTTTAGAGGAGACAGAATGCAGCCGCTGTGTTTTTTCTTTAAACAGACAAAAATATGAAAGTCCGACGCCTTTTTTCAAACATTTTCGTCTTGTCAACAGAAACTTGCAAACGTCTCGTCACATTTTCGTCACCAAAAAGCCGCATTTATTTCGTTATCGTTACGTCATCGTCATAAAAAAGTTTCGTCAACAAAATCATTTTGTTGTTGTTATCGTTGACGAAAACAACACTGATTTAAACTGAAAATGACTATTTTTGTAGAATCAAAATCAAAAAGTTTGAAGTAAGAAGAATAAACGTGTAACGTGATGTACATTTTATTTATTAGTGTGATGAGTGACATCATCATAGTGAGACAACAAACACACACACCCAGCTGCAGAGCAGCAGAAGTTGGTAGCTCCCTCAGAGAGAGAGCAGATGTTCCAAATTTTTCTGGAAAACGTTTTCTAATCACTGAGAGCTCCAGAGGGGGTGTTTGAGTGAGTGCTGCTGACTCTACAGTAAAAAGAAAAGGAAGATACGTGTGTTTCTGAGTGTGTGTGTGTGTGTGTGTGTGTGTGTGTGTGTGTGTGTGATATCAACCAAATGATTGTAGATTTGATGAGCATGTGTGGGACTTTTCCTGCATCAATCAGCAAGAATCAGGGTTTTTGTTAAAATAAACTTTACTGTTTTGTTATAAAACACTAAAACATCAGTAAAAAAAATCTCTAAAATAATTCCAACGATATTTTGAAATGAAAATAAAAGCAGAATTTGAGGTCAAATATAAGCACGATTACTTCTGGAAGTAGGTTTATTTATTATTCATTATTTATCATAAACACCCATAAAATGTGATTTAGTAGTACTGGTTAATAAAACATCAAATGTAAACTGTTGGATCACATTTGAAAACAAGAAACCTTTAACACTTTTAGATATGTAAATTCAGAGGTATAGGACCAAACAAAAAAGGCCCCAGGTTAACATGAGTAAAAATATACAAAAAATATTCAAGTTGTGTAGTTTTAGTTTTAAAAAAAAAAGAAGAAAGAAACACCATCTCGACTGTAAAAATAGTAACTTTAATAAATAAAATGACCACCTTTACCACTTACAATATTACAAACACAGATCTACTAATCGGTAAAGGGGTGCCCAACTAACAACACTCATTGGTTGTGGGAAAAAATGTTGATTACAGTGTAGAGGAGGGAATCTTGTATCCTGGATTGAATTTACGGATTATTTTTTAAAGCTCCTCGCCTTCTACCATCAAGGGCTGGCTCATATCGGACACGATCATTTCCAAAATAAAGGTCCATGAGTGAAGCGCTCCGCTGCGGAGTGCACTCGTTTTTTCACAGAAAATAGTTCATGTTGGATTGTTTTTGTTTTTTGCAAACAATAAAGAGTATTTAGCGACTTGTGAAATTATTTTAGTAGAAATAACATAATGTAATGTTAACTAACGATCCTGTTTCCTGTCTCCCGCTTCAAGTCCAACATGTTTTCTTTTCAGATGTTCATGTAGCGACGTGAACTTCTGTTGTAAAACTTATCCGTTTTGCAAACTTTGCATATAAAACAACTTCACATTTAGCGGAAAATTACCGAAAACATTGGATGACTTTGTTCGCGTCTTTCTTTCCGCCAACTTGTTGAATCTGGTGGATTGCGTGAGGCGGGGTGAAATGAAGGCCAATGATTGGCTGCTTTCTTTTTCTCCTCCTATTTTGGTAGCTCACATTGTCAATTTACTCACTACTGCCACATTCAGGGACCAGGTTAAGTTCAGTTGAAAGTAAAAACTTTTTAGACGACTAACCAATGATCAAATTAATTGACATCTATTTCAATAATCAATTTTAATTGATTAAATCGATCAGTGGTTTCAGTCCTAGTTCCAATGCACATTTAAAATTAGCACAGTTAAAGATGCAGCTGCGGTGGCCTCAAAGCAAGAAGGTCAGGGTTCCAGTCCTGGAGTGGGGGTGAGGTTTTAAATACTGGTCTCTCTGTGTGGAGTTTGCATGTTCATTACTGTATGTGTGGGTTTTCTCTGGTTTCCTCCTACCTTCCAAAACATAATGTTAGGTTGATTGGTCACTATGAGATTGTGTGTCGTTTTGTCATTTTGTTGTTGTTATCGTTGACGAAAACAACACTGATTTAAACTGTAAATGACTATTTTTGTAGAATCAAAATCAAAAAGTTTGAAGTAAAAAGAATAAACGTGTAACATTTTATTTATTAGTGTTTCTGACAAACAGCAGCCGGTGTGTCTTACTGATGAGTGACATCATCATAGTGGGACAACGAACACACACACCCAGCTGCAGAGCAGCAGATATCGGTAGCTCCCTCAGAGAGGATGTCGATGATCCAAATTTTTCTGGAAAAACGTTTTCTAATCACTGAGCGCTCCATAGGGGGTGTTTGAGTGTTAGGGCTGCTGACTCTACAGTAAAAAGCAAATAAAGACGTGTGTGTTTGTGAACGTGCATGTGTGTGTTTTGAATGAAGCAACCACATGATTGTAGAATTGATGAATATGTGTGGAAATACTTCTGCATCAACCAGCGAGAATCAGGTTTCTTTTTTTTTTTTTGAAAATTTTTCAGTTAAAAAATTATTCAATTAATTTTTCAATTATTGGAACGATTAATCAATTATTTGGATAAAATGGCAACTTAATAAATATTCGTTTTTAGTAGGGGTTGGCGGATCGATCCTAATATTGATAATATCGATACCAACGCTAGTATTGATCGATACTCCAACTACAATATGAATACTTAGGTTGAAGTTTCACCCCTCGCACTTTGCTTCCGTTTTTTGTTTTTTGTTTTTTTTTTTGTCAAAAAGTTAACCTAACTGATCTGTCTGCAAAATATTCGTAAATGCTGTGTGTCGCACCTGTATGCTAAAGCGAGGCGCCCCGCCCCCTCCCTCCTCTCTTTCGTTTTGACTTGTCACATGACTCAGGAAACAAAAAATAAATAAATAAACGCAAGTCGGTAAAAGTAGAGAGAGATGGAAAAAAGAGAAGTACCGTGTGGCTGTACTTTGAGGCTACCTGCACCATGTGCAGAAAGGCTGTTAAATATAGTGGTAACACTAAAAATTAAAGAATCACCCCAAAGAAAAACTTCAGAAACGTAGGAGAAAACCCTGACCCCGTCTGTTTCCCAGAGGCAGCGCTCATTAACAGAGATGCTCCAATTTTAATTATGAAAGTACAACATAATCATTTTTAACATTAATTAACATTTGTTTGTAACTGGTCACTTCTATCGATCTCTCTACCAACCTGTGTTTATACATATACTTGGTCATTCTACTGTACTATTTCTAGAAAATAATAAATCTACTTACTGTATACAGTAAAAGTAAATCATAAAAACCCAAAATGTGTGCTTTAGTAGTACTGTCTGAGAAAACATCAAATGTAAACTGTTGACCATCCAGGATCACATTTAAAAACAAGAAATCTTTAACACTTTTAGATGTAAATTTAACTTTGTTCAGAGGTATAGGACCAAACATAAATGGCCACATGTTAACATGAGTAAAAATATACAAAAAACATTCAAGTTGTGTAGTTTTGGTGAAAAAAAACAAAACACTATCACTATTGTAAAAATGATAACTTTAATAAATAAAATACCTGGTTCATCTTTATCATAACTATAACAAACACATCAGTGTTTACAGATCTAATGATCGTTAATGGGTGCCCAATTAACGACAATCATTTGTTGTGGGAAAAAATGTGCAATTCAGTTTAGAGGAGGGGGTCTTGTAGACAGAATGCAGCCGCTGTGTTTTTTTTTTCTTTGCACAAACAAAAATATGATAGTCCGACATCTTTTTTGAAACATTTTCGTCTCGTCGACAGAAACTTGCAAACGTCTCGTCACATTTTCGTCACCAAAAAGGAGCATTTATTTTGTTATCGTTACGTCATCATCATGAAAAAAAGTTTTGTCAACAAAATCATTTTGTTGTCGTTATTGTTGACGAAAACAACACTGATTTAAACTGTAAATGACTATTTTTGTAGACTCAAAAGTTTGAAGTAAAAAAGAATAAACGTGTAACGTGATGTACATTTTGTTTATTAGTGTGATGAGTGACATCATCATAGTGAGACAACAAACACACACACCCAGCTGCAGAGCAGCAGATGTTGGTAGCTCCCTCAGAGGTTGGCGATGTTCCAAATTATTCTGGAAAAACGTTTTGTAATCACTGAGAGCTCCAGGTGGGGTGTTTGAGTGTGAGTGCTGCTGACTCCAAAGTAAAAAGAAAATGAAGATATTGTGTGTGTGTGTGTGTGTGTGTGTGTGTGTGTGTGTGTGTGTGTGTGTGTGTGTGTGTGTGTGTGTGTGTAAGGTTTTTTGTTTTTTTTTTTTAGAATTTTTGAGTTAAAATAAACTTTACTGTTTTGTTAATTAAACACTAAAACATCAGTAAAAAATTTTCTAAAATAATTCAAACAATATTTTGAAATGAAAATAAAAGCAGAATTTGAGGTCAAATATAAGCACGATTACTTCTGGAGGCTTTTTTAAAAACTATAATATAAGATTTGGTCAGAATTTGAACCAAAGTGTGTTGACTTGTATTTTAAACTAAAAATAACGACTAAACTGTGAATAAAAACATAAATTCTGTTTAGGTTTTAAAATCTCTGAAGTCTGTGGAACGTTACTAACAAACATGACAAAACAGAGCGACATGCTGAACGTGGAGGTGTGCAGGATATGTATGAACCACTACGTATTGATTCATTAGAGCTGTATATAATTAATAATCTTTACAGGTTTGTGACCAAAATAAAAGAAAAAAAAAGAAAAAATGTCCTTAGATTTCACAGTGGGACAATCTAAACCACAACTGTAGAAATCTGGAAACAACAGAAAAAAAAATACAAAAAAATTTAAATTCTTAAGTAAAAACTAACAAAGAAATGTCTCAATATTTTAAACCATAGTTTTTACATATTTTTTTAAATAAAACTTCAGGAACTTTTTGTAAATCTTTTTTTCACTGTTTCTCAAACAGAAACTTTTCCCATCAAATAAAACTTGAGTGATGATTTCATTCATTTTAACATTAATTTATGAAAAAATAAAACATGTTGTAAAAAATCAGTCAAACTGACAAAAAGGTTACCATAGCAATAAAATCTAAGAAAGTGTTTATCTTTAATATCAAAGAAATCTGTGAAAAACAATGCATTTTAGTTTCAAATGTTTGATTTGTAATTTAATGGGAGTGGTCTACTTCTCACGAATGATGGCTCTTTGTTACAATACATATTTAAAATTAGCAGAGCTAGAGATGCAGCTGAGGCAGCTCGGTGGCCTCACAGCAAGAAGGTCAGGATTTGAGACCCGGAGTGGGGGCGACGCCTTTCTAAGTGGAGTTTGCATGTTCTCCCCATGAATGTGTGGGTTTCCTCCCACCCTCCAAAAACATAATGTTAGGTTGATTGGTCACTATGAGATTGTGTGTCTTACTGATGAGTGACATCATCATAGTGAGACAACAAACACACACACCCAGCTGCAGAGCAGCAGATGTTGGTAGCTCCCTCAGATCTTGGCGGATGATCCAATGTTTTCTGGAAAACATTTTCTAATCACTGAGAGCTCCATAAGGGGTGTTTGAGTGTGTGTGCTGCTGACTCTACAGTAAAAAGAAAATGAAGATACGTGTGTTTCTAAGCGTGCATGTGTGTGATCAACCACATGATTGTAGATTTGATGATCATGTGTGGGAATATTTCTGCATCAACCAGCGGGAATCAGGTTTTTTGAGTTAAAATAAACTTTACTGATTTGTTATTTAACACTAAACACTCACTAAAAAACCTCTAAAATAATTCAAACTACATTTTGATAAGAAAATAAAAGCAGAATTTGAGGTCAAATATGAGCATGATTAATTCTGGAAGCTTTTTAAAAACTATTATTAAATTTGGTCAGAATTTAAAGGAAAGTGTGTTGACTTGTATTTTAAACTAAAAATAACGACTAAACTGTGAATAAAAACATAAATTCTGTTTAGGTTTTAAAATTTCTGAAGTGTGTGGAACGTTACTAACAAACATGACAAAACAGACCAACATGCTGAACGTGGAGGTGTGCAGGATATATATGAACCACTCCGTATTGATTCAGTAGAGCTGTGTGTAATTAATAACCCTTACAGGTTTATGACCAAAATAAAAGACAACATTATATTCCCATGGTCTGTAAAAAATGTTTGTAGATTTCACAGTGAGACGATCTAAACCACAACTGTAGAAATCTGGAAACAACAGAAAAAAATATAAATAAATTTTCATTTTTGAGTAAAAACTAACAAAGAAATTTATCAATATGTTTTTATTTAATAAAACTTCAAGAACTTTCTGTAAATCTTTATTTCACTGTTTCTTAAACAGAAAAGTTTTCCATCAAATAAACTTGAGTGATGATTTCATTCATTTTGACAAAAAAAAGTTATCATAGCAATAAAATCTAAGAAAGTGTTTATTTTTAAAATCAAACAAATCTGTGAAAACCAATGCATTTTAGTTTTGAATGTTTGATTTGTAATTTAATGGGAGTGGTCTACCTCACATGTATGAGGGTACCCTGGTCCAATGTACATTTAAAATTAGCACAGTTAAAGATGCTGCTGAGGCTGCTCGTTGGCCTCACAACAAGAAGGTCAGGGTTCCAGTCCCAAATTAGGGACAACGCCTTTCTGAGTGTGTGTGTGTGTGTGTGTGTGTGTGTGTGTGTGTGTGTGTGTGTGTGTGTGTGTGAGATCAACCACATGATAGTAGATTTAATGATCATGTGTGGGAATATTTCTGCATAAACCAGTGAGAATCAGGTTTTTTTTTTGAGGATTTTTGAGTTAAAATAAACTTTATTGTTTTTTTATTTAACACTAAAACATCAGTAAAAAATTCTCTAAAATAATTCATACAATATTTTGATGAGAAAATAAAGACATAATTTGAGGTCAAATATAAGCACGATTACTTCTGGAGGCTTTTTAAAAATATATTATTACATTTGGTCGGAATTTAAACCAAAGTGTGTTGACTTGTATTTGTAAGTAGAAATAACGACTAATCTGTGAATAAAAACGTGTTCTGTTTAGGTTTTAAAACCTCTGAAGTCTGTGGAACGTTACTAAAAAAACATGACAAAACAGACAGACATGCTGAACGTGGAGGTGTGCAGGATATACAGTGCTGTGCAAAAGTTTTTGCCCCCTAACTGATTTTTCACCTTTTTGCAGCTTTGTCCCACTTAACCTTCTCAAATCATCAAACAAATTTAAACATTACACAATGATGACCCGGGTATTTAAAAAATGCAGTTGTCCTGTTGTGATTTTATTTGTTGAGAGAAAAATCCTCTCCAAACCTACATGATCCTCTGTGGAAAAAGTATTTGCCTCCTTGTTAAAAGGTGAGGTAATTGTGATTAATCCTACTACTGGGGAAAGCTGAGTTCAATTTCATGGCCACACCCAGGCCTGATTGCTGCCAGACATTCCCATTCAGGAGACCACTAGTATAAAACCTGTCTGACAAGGTGAGGTAGCCCATACTAATCACACATCATCATGCCACGTTCCAGTGAGCTTCAAGAGCAAACAAGAAAGGAAATTATAGAGATGTCTCAGTCTGGAAAAGGATACAAGCCATTGGTAAGTCTTAGAGCACTATCAGAGCCATCATCCATAAATGGAGAAGACATATAGCACAGTGGTGACCCTTCCCAGGAGTGGACGACCTACCAAAATTACTTCAAGAGCATGGCGCAGACTAGCTGCAGAAGTCAACAAGGATCCAAGAACCACATCTAAACAACTGCAAGACTCACTAGCTACAGTTAATGTCAATGTTCATGACTCCACCATCAGAAAGACACTAGGCAAAAATGGCATCCATGGAAGAGATCCAAGGCTAAAGACACTGTTGACCAAAAAGAACATCAAGGCCCGACTCACTTTTGCCAAGAATCATCTTGATCATCCCCAAAGCTTTTGGGAAAATGTCCTCTGGACTGATGAAACAAAAGTTGAACTTTTTGGGAGACCTGCATCCCGTTACATCTGGCGCAAAAAGAACACTGCATTTGATAAAAAGAACATTGTGCCAACAGTGAAACATGGTGGAGCAACGGTGATGATCTGGGCTTGCTTTGCTGCTTCAGGACCTGGTCGACGTGCTATTATTGATGGAACCATGAATTCTGTTCACTACCAAGAAATCCTGGCAAAGAATGTTCGGCCGTCAGTTCGAGACCTCAAGCTAAAGCCCACCTGGGTTCTGCAGTAAGGCAACGATCCAAAGCACACCAGCAAGTCCACTTCTGAATGGCTAAAAAAGAACAAAATGAGGGTTTTGGAGTGGTCTAGTCAAAGTCCCGACCTGAACCCTAATGAAATGCAATGGCATGACTTTAAAAGGCTGTATATGCCCGAAAACCACCCAATTTGGTTCATCTTAAACAATTTTGCACAAAAGAGTGGGCCAAAATCCCATCACAGCGATGTGAAAGACTCATCACCTCTTATCGCAAACGCTTGACTGCAGTTATTGCTGCAAAAGGTGGTTCAACCATCTATTAGGTTTAGGGGGGCAATTACTCATTCACATGGCCCTATGGGGGTTCAGATATTATTTTTTCCCTTAATAAATGACATTGGCACTGAAAACTGCATTTTGTGTTTACTTGTGTTTTATCTTTGTATAATATTCAGGTTTGCCTGATCTGAATTGGATGAGTATGACAAACGTTCAAGAAATGTCAGAAAATGGTCAGGGTGCAAAAACTTTTGCACAGCACTGTATATGAACCAGTCTGTTTTGATTCAGTAGAACTGTATATAATTAGTATATTCACAAGTTTATGAACAAAATAAAAGACAACATTATATTCCAGAGGTCTGTAAAAAATGTTTGTAGATTTCACAGTGAGACGATCTAAACCACAACTGTAGAAATCTGGAAACAACAAAAAAATATATAAATAAATTTTCATTCTTGAGTAAAAACTAACATAGAAATGTATCGATATGTTTTTCTTTAATAAAACTTCAAGAACTTTTTATAAATCTTGATTTCACTGTTTCTTAAACAGAAAATTTTCCCATCAAATAACCTTGAGTGATGATTTCATTCATTTTAACATTAATTTATGAAAAAAAAAAAAACACATTGTAAAAATAAGTCAGATTGACAAAAAAAGTTAAAGCAATAAAATCTAAGAAAGTGTTTATCTTTAAAAACAAAGAAATCTGTGAAAAACAATGCATTTTAGTTTCAAATGTTTGATTTGTAATTTAATGGGAGTGGTCTACCTCACACGTATGAGGGTACCCTGGTCCAATGCATATTTAAAATTAGCACAGCTAGAGATGCAGCTGAGGCGGCTCGTTGGCCTCACAGCAAGAAGGTCAGGGTTCCAGTCCCAGAGTAGCGGCGAGGCCTTTCTGAGTGGAGTTTGTATGTTCTCCCCATGAATGTGTGGGTTTCCTCCCACCCTCCAAAAACATAATGTTAGGTTGATTGGTTACTATGAGATTGTGTGTCTGACAAACAGCAGCCGGTGTGTCTTACTGATGAGTGACATCATCATAACGAGACAACAAACACACACACCCAGCTGCAGAGCAGCAGATGTTGGTAGCTCCCTCATACCACGGCGGATGATCCAAATTTTTCTGGAAAACGTTTTCTAATCACTGAGCGCTCCATAGGGGGTGTTTGAGTGCTGCTGACTCTACAGTAAAAAGAAAATGAAGATATTGTGTGTGTGTGTGTGTGTGTGTGTGTGAGATCAACCACATTATAGTATATTTGATGATCATGTGTGGGAATATTTCTGCATAAACCAGTGACACCAGGTTTTTTTTTTTAGGATTTTTGAGTTAAAATAAACTTTACCGTTTTGTTATTTAACACTAAAACATCAGTAAAAAATTCTCTAAAATAATTCATACAATATTTTGATGAGAAAATAAAGACATAATTTGAGGTCAAATATAAGCACGATTACTTCTGGAGGCTTTTTAAAAAAATATTATTACATTTGGTCGGAATTTAAACCAAAGTGTGTTGACTTGTATTTGTAAGTAGAAATAACGACTAATCTGTGAATAAAAACGTGTTCTGTTTAGGTTTTAAAACCTCTGAAGTCTGTGGAACGTTACTAAAAAAACATGACAAAACAGACAGACATGCTGAACGTGGAGGTGTGCAGGATATACAGTGCTGTGCAAAAGTTTTTGCCCCCTAACTGATTTTTCACCTTTTTGCAGCTTTGTCCCACTTAACCTTCTCAAATCATCAAACAAATTTAAACATTACACAATGATGACCCGGGTATTTAAAAAATGCAGTTGTCCTGTTGTGATTTTATTTGTTGAGAGAAAAATCCTCTCCAAACCTACATGATCCTCTGTGGAAAAAGTATTTGCCTCCTTGTTAAAAGGTGAGGTAATTGTGATTAATCCTACTACTGGGGAAAGCTGAGTTCAATTTCATGGCCACACCCAGGCCTGATTGCTGCCAGACATTCCCATTCAGGAGACCACTAGTATAAAACCTGTCTGACAAGGTGAGGTAGCCCATACTAATCACACATCATCATGCCACGTTCCAGTGAGCTTCAAGAGCAAACAAGAAAGGAAATTATAGAGATGTCTCAGTCTGGAAAAGGATACAAGCCATTGGTAAGTCTTAGAGCACTATCAGAGCCATCATCCATAAATGGAGAAAACATATAGCACAGTGGTGACCCTTCCCAGGAGTGGACGACCTACCAAAATTACTTCAAGAGCATGGCGCAGACTAGCTGCAGAAGTCAACAAGGATCCAAGAACCACATCTAAACAACTGCAAGACTCACTAGCTACAGTTAATGTCAATGTTCATGACTCCACCATCAGAAAGACACTAGGCAAAAATGGCATCCATGGAAGAGATCCAAGGCTAAAGACACTGTTGACCAAAAAGAACATCAAGGCCCGACTCACTTTTGCCAAGAATCATCTTGATCATCCCCAAAGCTTTTGGGAAAATGTCCTCTGGACTGACGAAACAAAAGTTGAACTTTTTGGGAGACCTGCATCCCGTTACATCTGGCGCAAAAAGAACACTGCATTTGATAAAAAGAACATTGTGCCAACAGTGAAACATGGTGGAGGAACGGTGATGATCTGGGCTTGCTTTGCTGCTTCAGGACCTGGTCGACGTGCTATTATTGATGGAACCATGAATTCTGTTCACTACCAAGAAATCCTGGCAAAGAATGTTCGGCCGTCAGTTCGAGACCTCAAGCTAAAGCACACCTGGGTTCTGCAGTAAGGCAACGATCCAAGGCACACCAGCAAGTCCACTTCTGAATGACTGAAAAAGAACAAAATGAGGGTTTTGGAGTGGTCTAGTCAAAGTCCCGACCTGAACCCTAATGAAATGCAATGGCATGACTTTAAAAGGCTGTATATGCCCGAAAACCACCCAATTTGGTTCATCTTAAACAATTTTGCACAAAAGAGTGGGCCAAAATCCCATCACAGCGATGTGAAAGACTCATCACCTCTTATCGCAAACGCTTGACTGCAGTTATTGCTGCAAAAGGCGGTTCAACCAGCTATTAGAATTACTTATTCACATGACCCTATGTAGATTCAGATATTGTTTTTTCCCTTGATAAATGACATTGGCCCTGGAAACTGCAATTTGTGTTTACTTGTGTTTTATCTTTGTATAATATTCAGGTTTGCCTGATCTAAATTGGATGAGTGTGACAAACATTCAAGAAATGTCAGAAAATGGTCAGGGAGCAAAAACTTTTGCACAGCACTGTATATGAACCAGTCTGTTTTGATTCAGTAAAACTGTATATAATTAGTATATTCACAAGTTTATGAACAAAATAAAAGACAACATTATATTCCCGAAGTCTGTAAAAAATGTTTGTAGATTTCACAGTGAGACGATCTAAACCACAACTGTAGAAATCTGGAAACAGCAGAAAAAAATATAAATAAATTTTCATTCTTGCGTAAAAACTAACATAGAAATGTATCGATGTGTTTTTCTTTAATAAAACTTTAAGAACTTTTTGTAAATCTTTATTTCACTGTTTCTTAAACAGAAAATTTTCCCATCAAATAACCTTGAGTGATGATTTCATTCATTTTAACATTAATTTATGAAAAAATAAAACACATTGTAAAAATAAGTCAGATTGACAATAAAAAGTTATCATAGCAATAAAATCTAAGAAAGTGTTTATCTTTAAAATCAAAGAAATCTGTGAAAAACAATGCATTTTAGTTTCAAATGTTTGATTTGTAATTTAATGGGAGTGGTCTACCTCACACGTATGAGGGTACCCTGGTCCAATGCACATTTAAAATTAGCACAGTTAAAGATGCAGCTGAGGCGGCTCGGTGGCCTCACAGCAAGAAGGTCAGGGTTCCAGTCCCAGAAAAGCGGCGAGGCCTTTCTGAGTGGAGTTTGCATGTTCTCCCCTGAAATGTGTGGGTTTCCTCACACCCTCCAAAAACATAATGTTAGATTGTGTGTCTGACAAACAGCAGCCGGTGTGTCTTACTGATGAGTGACATCATCATAACGAGACAACAAACACACACACCCAGCTGCAGAGCAGCAGATGTCGGTAGCTCCCTCAGATCAAAAGCGGATGTTCCAAATTATTCTGGAAAACGTTTTCTAATCACTGAGAGCTCCAAAGGGGTGTTTGAGTGTGTGTGCTGCTGACTCCACAGTAAAAAGAAAAAGAAGACGTGTGTTTTTCTAAGCGTGCATGTGTGTGATCAACCACACGATAGTAGATTTGATGAGAATGTGTGGGAATATTTCTGCATAAACCAGCGAGAATCAGGTTTTTTTTTTTTTTTTTTAGGATTTTTGAGTTAAAATAAACTTTACTGTTTTGTTAAATAAACACTAAAACATCAGTAAAAAATTATCCAAAATAATTCATACAATATTTGGAAATGAAAATAAAAGCTGAATTTGAGGTCAAATATAAACACGAATATTTACTTCTGGAGCCTTTTTAAAAAAATATTGTTAGACTTGATCAGAATTTTAAAGCAAAGTGTGTTGACTTGTATTTTAAACTACAACCGGATTCCGAAAAAGTTGGGACACTTTAGAAATTGTGAATAAAAACTGAATGCAATGATGTGGAGGTGCCAACTTCTAATATTTTATTCAGAATACAACATAAATCACAGGTCAATAGTTTAAACTGAGAAATTGTATGATATTAAGGAAAAATATACTCATTCAAAATTTCATGGTGTCAACAAATCCCAAAAAAGTTGGGACAAGAACCTATTAGAGGCTGGAAAAAGTCATTTGAGCATACAACAAACACCTGGAAGACCAATCAGCACTAATCAGGTCAATTGGCAATATGATGGGTATAAAAAGTGCTTCTCAGATTGGCAGTGTCTCTCAGAAGCCAAGATGGGTAGAGGATCACCAACTCCCACAATGTTGCGTAAAAAGATAGTGGAACAGTATCAGAGAGGTGTTACCCAGCGAAAAATTGCAAAGAGTTTGCAGTTGTCATCATCAACTGTGAATAATATCATCAGAAGATTCAGAGAATCTGGAAAAATCTCTGTGCGTAAAGGTCAAGGCCGGAGAACCATACTGAATGCCCGTGATCTCCGGGCCCTTAAACGACACTGCATCAAAAACAGGAGTGCTACTGTGAAGGAAATCACAGCATGGGCTCAGGAGTACTTCCAGAAACCATTGTCAGTGAACACAATCCACCGTGCCATCCGCCGTTGCCAGCTGAAACTCTATTCTGCAAAGAAGAAGCCATTTCTAACAAAGATCCACAAGCGAAGACGTTTTCACTGGGCCAGGAGTCATTTAAAATGGAGTGTGGCAAAATGGAAGACTGTTCTGTGGTCAGACGAATCACGTTTTGAGGTTCTTTTTGGAAATCTGGGGCGCCATGTCATCAGGACCAAAGAGGACAGTGACAACCCAAGTTGCTATCAACGCTGTGTTCAGAAGCCTGCATCTCTGATGGTATGGGGTTGCATGAATGCGTGTGGCATGGGCAGCTTGCACATCTGGAAAGGCACCATCAATGCAGAAAAATATATTCAGGTTCTAGAGCAACATATGCTCCCATCCAAACGTCGTCTCTTTCATGGAAGACCCTGCATTTTTCAACAAGATAATGCCAGACCACATTCTGCATCAATCACAACATCATGGCTGCGTGGGAGAAGGATTCGGGTACTGACCTGGCCAGCCAACAGTCCAGATCTTTCACCTATAGAAAACATTTGGCGCATCATTAAGAGGAAGGTCAGACAAAGAAGACCCAAGACGATTGAACACTTAGAGGCCTGTATTAGACAAGAATGGGAGAACATTCCTATGTCTACACTTGAGAAGCTGGTCTCCTCAATGCCCAGACGTCTGTTGAGTGTTCTAAGAAGAAGGGGGGGTGTCACACAGTGGTGAAAATGGCCTTGTCCCAACTTTTTTGGGATTTGTTGACACCATGAAATTTTGAATGAGTATATTTTTCCTTAATATCATACAATTTCTCAGTTTAAACTATTGACCTGTGATTTATGTTGTATTCTGAATAAAATATTACAAGTTGGCACCTCCACATCATTGCATTCAGTTTTTATTCACAATTTCTAAAGTGTCCCAACTTTTTCGGAATCCGGTTTGTAGAAATAACGACTAAACTGTAAATAAAAACATAAATTCTGTTTAGGTTTTAAAATCTCTTAAGTCTGTGGAACGTTACTAACAAACATGACAAAACAGACCAACATGCTGAACGTGGAGGTGTGCAGGATATATATGAACCACTCCGTATTGACTGATCAACCACACGATTGTAGATTTGATGATCATGTGTGGGAATATTTCTGCATCAACCAGTGAAAATCAGGTTTTTTTTTTGTTTTTTTTTGAGAATTTTTGAGTTAAAATTAACTTTACTGTTTTGTTAAATAAACACTAAAACATCAGTAAAAAATTCTCTAAAATAATTCCAACAATATTTTGAAATGAAAATAAAAGCAGAATTTGAGGTCAAATATAAACACGATTACTTCTGGAGGCTTTTTTAAAAAAAATATTATTAGATTTGGTCAGAATTTAAACCAAAGTGTGTTGACTTGTATTTTAAACTAGAAATAACGACTAAACTGTGAATAAAAACATAAATTTTGTTTATGTTTTAAAATCTCTGAAGTCTGTGGAACGTTACTAACAAACATGACAAAACAGACCAACATGCTGAACGTGGAGGTGTGCAGGATATATATGAACAAGTCCAGATTCATTAGAGCTGTATATAATTAGTAATGTACACAACGTTACGACCGAAATAAAAGAGAAAATTATATTCACGACGTCCGTGAAAAATGTCTGTAGGATTCACAGTGAGACGATCTAAACCACAACTGTAGAAATCTGGAAACAGCAGAATAGAAACATATATTCACTTTAGGGCTGAAATTAACAGTTATTTTGTTGATCGATTATTCTGTAAATTATTGGAACGATTAATCGAATAAAATGGCAATTTAATCAAAAATTAGGTTTCGGTATTTTTTTTTTTCATGTAATTGTGCAAAACATTGTTGTTTTTGGCAGCCATTGAAGTTTTTGATTTAGTCTTTGGAACAAAAATTAATCTACGTTTTAGTCACATTTTCGTCATCTGTTTATATTTTCATTTCAGTCAACAAAAACCCAAAAGAGTTTTTGTCTAGTTTTAGTCAGGAAAGACTTAGAAAGTTTTTAGTCTAGTTTTATTCTTTAAAAAAAAAAAAAAACTTACTTTAACAATCATGTCTTTATTACTGAGAATGATGCAGGTTATTTGTTTAAAACAACAAAACTCTGCCGAGCTTTAACTTGCGCAAAACATCAAACTTTGTAAAACAACGTAAAATAAATACAAATTCTTCCTTGAGTGAGGATCGTTGTAACTTATGCATATTTAAAAATGATACATCTTAATAAACCATGTAGACAAAGTAAACACTGCATTGTGTCTTTTAAGAAGTCGTTAGCGCAACCAAGCTAACTAAGGACGTTAGCAGCGCCGACAAGCTAGCATTAGCTTGAAGTTAGCATGCTGTTTGCGAAAATATGTGGAAAACTTTAAGTTTCTGACCATCAAGCCCCTTTGTTGCTGTTTTCATCATGGTGTGTGACTTTTTTGTGACTGCTGGTGTGTTGTGTAGACGGTGTGAACGTGCAGCATTGTGGGGGGCGTACCGACATGAGAGACAGATGAAGCCGCTGTGTTTTTTCTTTTCATAGACAAAAAATGTAAAAGTCTGATGCTTATTTTGTTACATTTTTGTCTCGTCAACAGAAATTTGGAAACGTCTGGTGAAAAAAACCAAAACGCTATCACTATCGCAAAAATAATAACTTTAATAAATAAAATAACCTGGTTCATCTTTATCATAACTATAACAAACACATCAGTGTTTACAGATATAATGATCGTTAATGGGTGCCCAATTAACGACAATCATTTGTTGTGGGAAAAAATGTGCATTGCAGTTTAGAGGAGGGGGTCTTGAAGACAAAAAGGCAGCCGCTGTGTTTTTTCTTTAAACAGACAAAAATATGAAAGTTCGACGCCTTTTATGAAACATTTTAGTCTCGTCGACAGAAACTTGCAAACGTCTCGTCACATTTTCGTCACCAAAAAGCCGCATTTATTTAGTTATCGTTACGTCATCGTCATGAAAAAAAGTTTTGTCAACAAAATCATTTTGTTGTTGTTATCGTTGACGAAAACAACACTGATTTAAACTGAAAATGACTATTTTTGTAGAATCAAAATCAAAAAGTTTGAAGTAAGAAGAATAAACGTGTAACGTGATGTACATTTTGTTTATTTTTGTGTCTGACAAACAGCAGCCGATGTGTCTTACTGATGAGTGACATCATCATAGTGAGACAACAAACACACACACCCAGCTGCAGAGCAGCAGATGTTGGTAGCTCCCTCAGACGCAGCGCCCATGTTCCAAATTATTCTGGAAAAACGTTTTCTAATCACTGAGAGCTCCATAAGGGGTGTTTGAGTGTGTGCTGCTGACTCCATAGTAAAAATAAAATGAAGATATTGTGTGTGTGTTTCTGAGTGTGTGTGTGTGTGATCAACCACAGGATAGTAGATTTGATGAGCATGTGTGGGAATTTTTCCACAAAAACCAGTGAAAATCAGGTTGGTTTTTTTTTAAAGGATTTTTGAGTTAAAATAAACTTTACTGTTTTGTTATTAAAACACGAAAACATCAGTAAAAAATGATCTAAAATAATTCAAACAATAGTTTGAAATGAAAATAAAAGCAGAATTTGAGGTCAAATATGAGCACAATTACTTCTGGAGGCTTTTTTAAAAAATATTATTATTAGATTTGGTCAGAATTTAAAGCAAAGTCTGTTGACTTGTATTTTTTTTCTTTTTATTACTCTATTCATCCCTCACTGGGGAAATTTGTGTGCTGCACTCCTTACACCGCAGCAGGCTGCCCTTCGACGGCGCCAATGGTGAGAGAAGCGGGGATTAGTGTCTTCTCCAAGGACCCTAGACGTGCTCTTTGTGGGCCGCGAACCCGGGACCTTCCGGTTCGCGCGTAAACGCGCTAACTACTGAGCTGCCCTCTCCACCCATTTTAGTGTTTTAAACTAGAAATAACGACTAAACTGTGAATAAAAACATAAATTCTGTTTAGGTTTTAAAATCTCTGAAGTCTGTGGAACGTTACTAACAAACATGACAAAACAGACCGACATGCTGAACGTGGAGGTGCGCAGGATATATATGAACCACTCCGTATTGATTCAGTAGAGCTGTGTGTAATTAATAATCTTTACAGGTTTATGACTAAAATAAAAGAGAAAAATATAAAAAAATGTCTAGATTTCACAGTGAGACGATCTAAACCACAACTGTAGAAATCTGGAAACATCAGAAATAAAAATACAAAATAATTTAAATTCTTTTTACATGTTTTTCTTCTTTTTCTCCCACCCTCCAACGACATGTATGCTAGGTTGATTGGCCGGTGCCAAATTGCCCCTGGGAATGAATGTGTGTGTGGATGGTTGTATGTGTGTGGCCCCGCGACTGGCGACCTGTTTGAGGGTACCCTGGTCCAATGTACATTTAAAATTAGCACAGCTAGAGATGCAGCTGAGGCGGCTCGGTGGCCTCACAGCAAGAAGGTCAGGGTTCCAGTCCCAAAATAGGGACAACGCCTTTCTGAGTGGAGTTTGTATGTTCTCCCCATGAATGTGTGGGTTTTCTCCCACCCTCCAAAAACATAATGTTAGGTTGATTGGTCACTATGAGATTGTGTGTCTGACAAACAGCAGCCGGTGTGTCTTACTGATGAGTGACATCATCATAGTGAGACAACAAACACACACACCCAGCTGCAGAGCAGCAGATGTTGGTAGCTCCCTCAGAGATTGGGGGATGATCCAATTTTTTCTGGAAAACATTTTCTAATCACTGAGAGCTCCATAGGGGGTCCCGTTTGAGTGTGAGTGCTGCTGACTCCACAATAAAAAGAAAATGAAGACGTGTGTTTTTCAAAGCGTGCATGTGTGTGATCAACCACAGAATAGTAGATTTGATGATCATTTGTGGGAATATTTCTGCATAAACCAGTAAGAATCGGTGGCGGGGGGGTTTGAGGATTTTTGAGTTAAAATTAACTTTACTGTTTTGTTATTAAAACACTAAAACATCAGTAAAAAAATTCTCTAAAATAGTTCATACAATATTTTGATAAGAAAATAAAAGCAGAATTTAAGGTCAAATATAAACACGATTACTTCTGGAGGCTTTTTTTAAAAAATATTATTACATTTGATCAGAATTTAAACCAAAGTGTGTTGACTTACAATTTAAACTTAAAATAACAACTAAACTGTGAATAAAAACATAAATTTTGTTTAGGTTTTAAAATCTCTGAAGTCTGTGGAACTTTACTAACAAACATGACAAAACAGACCGACATGCTGAATGTGGAGGTGTGCAGGATATATATGAACCAGTCCAGATTGATTCAATAGAGTTCTAGATTATTAATAATGTCCACACGTTTACGACTAAAATAAAAGACACAATGATGTTCTGTTAAAAAAAAAAAAAAAATGTCTTTAGATTTTATCGTATAACAATTTAAACAACACAACTGTAGAAATCTGAAACAGCAGAATAAAAATACAAATAAATTCATATTCTTAAGCGAAAACTAACATAGAAATGTATCAATATTTTAAACCATGCTTTTTACAGGTTTTTTTAATAAAACTAAAAAAACATTTTGTAAATCTTTGTTTTACTGTTTCTTCAACTCAGAATTTTCCCATCAAATAAAACTTGAGTGATGATTTCATTCATTTTAACATTAATTTATGAAAAAATTGTAAAAATAAGTCAGATTGACAAAAAAAGTTACCATAGCAATAAAATCTAAGAAAGTGTTTATCTTTAAAATCAAAGAAATCTGTGAAAAACAATGCATTTTAGTTTCAAATGTTTGATTTGTAATTTAATGGGAGTGGTCTACCTCACACGTATGAGGGTACCCTGGTCCAATGTACATTTAAAATTAGTACAGTTAAAGATGCAGCTGAGGCGGCTCGGTGGCCTCACAGCAAGAAGGTCAGGGTTCCAGTCCCAGAGTGGGGGCGACGCATTTCTGATTGGAGTTTGTATGTTCTCCCCATGAATGTGTGGGTTTTCTCCCACCCTCCAAAAACAAAATGTTAGGTTGATTGGTCACTATGAGATTGTGTGTCTTACTGATGAGTGACATCATCATAGTGAGACAACAAACACACACACCCAGCTGCAGAGCAGCAGATGTTGGTAGCTCCCTCAGACAATGGATGATGTTCCAAATTTTTCTGGAAAACATTTTCTAATCACTGAGAGCTCCATGGGGGGTGTTTGAGTGTGTGTGCTGCTGACTCTACAGTAAAAAGAAAATGAAGACGTGTGTGTTTCTAAGCGTGCATGTGTGTGTTCAAGCACAGGATAGTAGATTTGATGAGCATGTGTGGGAATTTTTCCGCAAAAACCAGTGAAAATCAGGTTGTTTTTTTTTTAAAGGATTTTTGAGTTAAAATAAACTTTACTGTTTTGTTATTAAAACACGAAAACATCAGTAAAAAATGATCTAAAATAATTCAAACAATAGTTTGAAAAGAAAATAAAGGCATAATTTGAGGTCAAATATAAGCACAATTACTTCTGGAGGATTTTTTTTAAAAATGTTATTACATTTGATCAGAATTTAAACCAAATTGTGTTGACTTACAATTTAAACTTAAAATAACAACTAAACTGTGAATAAAAACATAAATTCTGTTTAGGTTTTAAAATCTCTGAAGTCTGTGGAATGTTACTAACAAACATGACAAAACAGACCAACATGCTGAACGTGGAGGTGTGCAGGATATATATGAACCAGTCCAGATTGATTCAATAGAGTTCTAGATTATTAATAATGTCCACACGTTTACGACTAAAATAAAAGACAAAATGATGTTCTGTTAATAAAAAAATAATGTCTTTAGATTTTATCGTTAAACGATCTAAACCACAACTGTAGAAATCTGAAAACAGCAGAAATAAAAATACAAATAAATTTAAATTCTTAAGCAAAAACTAACACCGAAATGTATCGATATTTTAAACAATTCTTTTTACATGTTTTTCTTCATAAAACTACAAAAACTTTTTGTAAATCTTTATTTAACTGTTTCTTCAACTCAAAATTTTCCCATCAAATAAAACTTGAGTGATGATTTTTAACATTAATTTATAAAACAATAAAATATATTGTAAAAATAAGTCAGATTGACAAAAAAAGTTACCATAGCAATAAAATCTAAGAAAGTGTTTATCTTTAATACAAAGAAATCTGTGAAAAACAATGCATTTTAGTTTCAAATGTTTGATTTATAATTTAATGGGAGTGGTCTACCTCACATGTATGAGGGTACCCTGGTCCAATGCATATTTAAAATTAGCACAGCTAGAGATGCAGCTGAGGCGGCTCGGTGGCCTCACAGCAAGAAGGTCAGGGTTCCGGTCCCGGAGTGGGGGCGACGCCTTTCTGAGTGGAGTTTTTATGTTCTCCCCATGAATGTGTGGGTTTCCTCCCACCCTCCAAAAACATAATGTTAGGTTGATTGGTCACTATGAGATTGTGTGTCTGACAAACAGCAGCCGGTGTGTCTTACTGATGAGTGACATCATCATAACGAGACAACAAACACACACACCCAGCTGCAGAGCAGCAGATGTTGGTAGCTCTCTCATACCACGGTGGATGTTCCAAATTATTCTGGAAAAACGATTTCTAATCACTGAGAGCTCCATAAGGGGTGTTTGAGTGTGAGTGCTGCTGACTCTACAGTAAAAAGAAAATAAAAACGTGTGTTTCTAAGCGCGCATGTGTGTGTGATCAAGCACAGGATAGTAGATTTGATGATCATGTGTGGGAATATTTCTGCATAAACCAGAGAGAATCAGGGTTTTTTTGAGGATTTTTGAGTTAAAATTAACTTTACTGTTTTGTTTTTAATACACTAAAACATCATAAAAAAATCTTCTAAAATAATTCATACAATATTTTGATAAGAAAATAAAAGCAGAATTTGAGGTCAAATATAAACACGTTTACTTCTGGAGGCTTTTTTAAAAAATATTGTTACATTTGATCAGAATTTAAACCAAAGTGTGTTGACTTGTATTTTAAACTAAAAATAACGACTAAACTGTGAATAAAAACATAAATTCTGTTTAGGTTTTAAAATCTCTGAAGTCTGTGGAACGTTACTAACAAACATGACAAAACAGAGCGACATGCTGAACGTGGAGGTGTGCAGGATATATATGAACCACTCCGTATTGATTTAATAAAGTTCTAGATTATTAATAATGTCCACATGTTTACGACTGAAATAAGACAAAATGATGTTCTGTAAAAAAAATGTCTGTAGATTTTATCGTATAACTATTTAAACAACAACTGTTGAAATCTAGAAACTTCAGAATAAAAATACAAATAAATTTAAATTCTTAAGCGAAAACTAACATAGAAATGTATCGATATTTTTTACATGTTTTTCTTAATAAAACTTTGTAAATCTTTGTTTTACTGTTTCTTCAACTCAAAATTTTCCCATCAAATAAAACTTGAGTGATGATTTCATTCATTTTAACATTAATTTATAAAACAATAAAATATATTGTAAAAATATGTCAGATTGACAAAAAAAAGTTACCATAGCAATAAAATCTAAGAAAGTGTTTATCTTTAAAATCAAAGAAATCTGTGAAAAACAATGCATTTTAGTTTCAAATGTTTGATTTGTAATTTAATGGGAGTGGTCTACCTCACATGTATGAGGGTACCCTGGTCCAATGTACATTTAAAATTAGCACAGCTAGAGATGCAGCTGAGGCGGCTCGGTGGCCTCACAGCAAGAAGGTCAGGGTTCCAGTCCCAAAATGGGGACAACACCTTTCTAAGTGGAGTTTGTATGTTCTCTCATGAATGTGTGGGTTTTCTCCCACCCTCCAAAAACATAATGTTAGGTTGATTGGTCACTATGAGATTGTGTGTCTGACAAAAAGCAGCCGGTGTGTCTTACTGATGAGTGACATCATCATAGTGAGACAACAAACACACACACCCAGCTGCAGAGCAGCAGATGTTGGTAGCTCCCTCAGACGGAGGATGATAATCCAAATTATTCTGGAAAACATTTTCTAATCACTGAGAGCTCCATAAGGGGTGTTTGAGTGTGAGTGCTGCTGACTCTACAGTAAAAAGAAAATAAAAATGTGTGTGTTTCTAAGCGCGCATGTGTGAGATCAAACACATGATAGTAGATTTGATGATCATTTGTGGGAATATTTCTGCATCAACCAGCGGGAATCAGGTTTTTTTTATGAGGATTTTTGAGTTAAAATTAACTTTACTGTTTTGTTACTAAAACACTAAAACATCAGTAAAAAATTCTCAAAAATAATTCAAACAATAGTTTGAAATGAAAATAAAAGCAGAATTTGAGGTCAAATATAAGCACGATTACTTCTGGAGGCTTTTTTTAAAAAATATTATTACATTTGATCAGAATTTAAACCAAAGTGTGTTGACTTGTATTTTAAACTAAAAATAACAACTAAACTGTGAATAAAAACGTGTTCTGTTTAGGTTTTAAAATCTCTGAAGTCTGTGGAACGTTACTAACAAACATGACAAAACAGACCAACATGCTGAATGTGGAGGTGTGCAGGATATACAGTGGCGGTCAAAAGTTTACATACACTTGTAAAGAACATAATGTCATGGCTGTCTTGAGTTTCCAGTTATTTCAACAATTCTGATTTTTCTCTGATATAGTGATTGGAACAGATCCTTCTTTGTCACAAAAAATATTCATGAAGTTTGATTCTTTTATGACTTTATTATGGGTAAACTGAAAATGTGGCAAAATCAGCTGGGTCAAAAATATACATACAGCGATGCTAATATTTGGTTACATGTCCTTTGGCCATTTTTACTTCAATTAGGCGCTTTTGGTAGCCATCCACAAGCTTCTGGCAAGTTTCTGGTTGAATCTTTGACCACTCCTCTTGACAGAATTGGTGCAGTTCAGTTAAATTTGTTGGCTTTCTGACATGGACTTGTTTCTTCAGCGTTATCCACATGTTCTCGATGGGATTTAAGTCAGGACTTTGGGAAGGCCATTCTAAAACCTTAGTTCTAGCCTGATTTAGCCATTCCATTACCACTTTTGATGTGTGTTTGGGGTCATTGTCCTGTTGGAACACCCAACTGCGCCCAAGACCCAACCTTCGGGCTGGTGACTTCAGGTTTTCTTGAAGAATTTGAAGGTAATCCTCCTTCTTCATTGTCCCATTGACTCTCTGTAAAGGACCAGTTCCATTGGCAGCAAAACAGGCCCACCGTGCTTGATGGTAGGCATGGTGTTCTTGGGGTTAAAGCCCTCACCTTTTCTCCTCCAAACATATTGCTGGGCATTGTGGCCAAACAGCTCAATTTTTGTTTCATCTGACCACAGAACTTTCCTCCAGAAGGTCTTATCTTTGTCCATGTGATCAGCAGCAAACTTTAGTCGAGCCTTAAGGTGCCGCTTTTGGAGCAAGGGCTTCCTTCTTGCACGGCAACCTCTCAGTCCATGGCGATGCAAAACACGCTTGACTGTGGACACTGACACCTGTGTTCCAGCAGCTTCTAATTCTTGGCAGATCTGCTTTTTGGTGCTCCTGGGTTGACTCTTCACCCTCCTGACCAGTTTTCTCTCAGCAGCAGGTGACAGCTTGCGTTTTCTTCCTGATCGTGGCAGTGACAAAACAGTGCAATGCACTTTATACTTACAAACAATTGTTTGCACTGTTGCTCTTGGAACCTGCAGCTGCTTTGAAATGGCTCCAAGTGACTTTCCTGACTTGTTCAAGTCAATGATTCTCTTTTTCAAATCTGTGCTGAGCTCCTTTGACTTTCCCATTGTAGCGTGTGTGGGTGTTTTTATCCAATGAGCCCTTTTTAAATGGCCTCAGAGAAGTCACCAGCTGTAGTCACTCATAATCACTCACAAGAAGTTAAGAGGTCATGCTATGAAGCTCATGTCATTGACACAACTTTCTAAGTCTCCAAAATTGCTCATTCATGTTGCTGTATGTATATTTTTGACCCAGCTGATTTTGTCACATTTTCAGTTTACCCATAATAAAGTCATAAAAGAATCAAACTTCATGAATGTTTTTTGTGACAAAGAAGGATCTGTTCCAATCACTATCTCAGAGAAAAATCAGAGTTGTTGAAATAACTGGAAACTCAAGACAGCCATGACATTATGTTCTTTACAAGTGTATGTAAACTTTTGACCACCACTGTATATGAACCACTCCGTATTGATTCAGTAGAACTGTATATAATTAATAATCTTCACAGGTTTATGACCAAAATAAAAGACAGCATTATATTCCCAAGGTCTGTAAAAACTGTTTGTAGATTTCACAGTGAGACGATCTAAACCACAACTGTAGAAATCTGGAAACAGCAGAAAAAAATATATAAATAAATTTTCATTTTTGAGTAAAAACTAACAAAGTTTTTTCAAGAACTTTTTGTAAATCTTTGTTTTGCTGTTTCTTAAACTCAAACTTTTCCCATCAAATAAAACGTGAGTGATGATTTTTAACATTAATTTATGAAAAAATAAAATATATTGTAAAAAATCACTCAGATTGACCAAAAAAGTTACCATAGCAATAAAATCTAAGAAAGTGTTTATCTTTAATATCAAAGAAATCTGTGAAAAACAATGCATTTTAGTTTCAAATTCATAAGTCAGACTTGTAATTTAATGGGAGTGGTCTACGTCACACGTATGAGGGTTCCTGGTTTCAATGCACATTTAAAATTAGCACAGTTAAAGATGCAGCTGGGGCAGCTTGGTGGCTTTACAGCAAGAAGGTCAGGGTTTGAGTCCCGGAGTGGGGGCGAGGCTTGAAATACTGGTCTTTCTGAGTGGAGTTTGTATGTTCTCCCCATGAATGTGTGGGTTTTCTCCCACCCTCCAAAAACATAATGTTAGGTTGATTGGTCACTATGAGATTGTGTGTCTGACAAACAGCAGCCGGTGTGTCTTACTGATGAGTGACATCATCATAGTGAGACAACAAACACACACACCCAGCTGCAGAGCAGCAGATGTTGGTAGCTCCCTCAGAACCTCCTCGATGTTCCAAATTATTCTGGAAAAACGATTTGTAATCACTGAGAGCTCCATATTTCCTGGGTTTGCTCTGGTTTCCTCCCACCCTCCAAAAACATACGTGTTAGATTGATTGATCACTATGAAATTGTCCCTAGGAATGAGTGTGTGTGTGTGTGTGTGTGTGTGTGTGTGTGTGTGTGTGTGTGTGTGCGCGCGTGCTTGTGTGTTTGTTGATCTACGTTCTAATCCTCACCTTTGGAAGACCGAAAGAATGAGATCGCAGATACAAGCGGCCAAAATGTGCTTTCTCCACAGGGTGGCTGGAGTCTCACTCCGAGATGAGACTCTCACTGCCATCTGGAGGGAGCTTAGAGTAGAGCCGTTGCTCCTCCAGATCGAGAGAAGCCAAATGGGGTGGTTCGAGCATCTGGTTAGGATGCTCATGAACACCTCGCTGGTGAGGTGTTTCGGGCACGTCCTACTGGGAGGAGACCCAGACGTGAACCCCAGAACCGCTGGAGGGACTATGTCTCACAGCTGGCCGGGCAACAACTCAGGATCATCCCGGGTGAGCAGGAGGATGCACCGGGGGTGAGAGAAGCTGTGTTTCCTGTCAGAAGCTGTTGCCCCCTGCTACCCGGCCCCGGATAAGAGGAAGACTATGGAATGGAACAATAACTCTTTATGCCTATGCCCAAAGAATGTGGACGAGGCATTAGTCACTGGGGCTCCCTGGGCATCCGTCCATGTGTCTGTGCTTCCGTAACACTTTTGTGAGCCTTTATCTCCAAAACCACTGAGGGGCTTTTAAAAAAAAACTCTTCATGCTTGGCCAGTACCAACTATAGATGAACCTATCATGATTTAAACACTCAACATTGGATATCAAACTGAAATCCTAATTTTACATTGCAATTGATTTTTTTTTTTGGTTGTTTTTTTAACATCATGTGTCATGTGGTCCTAAATGTTTGCGTTTCAGGTGGGATTCAAACCATCAACTCTCTAACTTCTACACCACCGTGTGGTCCTTCAAAGAACTGGATGATGTTATAATAATGATAAAAAGATGAATGTTTCTCTGCTTTACTTTCTCTGTTTAGTCAGCTGAAAGCAAAGCTTTTGATGACGATGATGATGCTGTAGTGACAACACAACACTTCAGCATTTCACAGATTAGTATCACATGCTGCTTTCAGAATGCTGACACAGCAAATCAACAGAAATCAGTCTCAAGTGTTTGAGGAGTGCAGAAATCATAACGAGTTACCAGTAAAACGAAGATTTCCGACATAAAAACCTTTTAGTTTGACTGAAACTGGTCTCCGGTGATGAAGCCACAGTCAAAGTTTAGTCTGTATCAAACTGTGGCCATTCCACAGACAAGATTCTCAGCTACTTGACACGGAAAAGCTGCCTCATTAACCTGCATCACACCGATACACGCTGCTACACACACATTCACACCCAAACACGTCAATACGCAAAAAAAAAAACAAAAACACACTTGGACATATTGAAACAGTCACACAGACAGAGCAGATCCAGTGGAACAAAATAACTCACACATTAACCGCTTTCTAATGTATTCATCCTCACACACACACACACACTCAATCCTGCACACACACACAAAAAAACACCCCAGAGAAATATATGCACAAACATACTCAGGGACTTGTATCCAGATGTACACACACACTAGCAATGTGATGTTCATAATGACGTGTGTGTGTGAGACAGCATAAGTGTGACTGTGCATAGGATTGTATGGCTGTGTGTGTGTGTGTGTGTGTGTGTGTGTGTGTGTGTGTGTGTGTGTGTATGTGTGCAGCAGGCTCTAGAGAGTGAGTTAACGAGTGCTCAGCTCAGTGGATCTATAAGCCATCTCCCCTGCATTTAAAAATCAATGCGTGCATCTGCCCAGCCTGCCTCCACCGACACACACACACACACACACACAAACACACACACACACAGGGCAGGCAAGCAGAACTAGCCTGAAAAGGCTCAAAGTCAGACTGTTTTATTTAAGTGGCACCAGACTGCTGCTAGTGAATCTCTACTGCTTGCTGTGTGAGAAACAACCAGGAAACAACAAAGACTCCAAGTCAGACTTTAAACACACAAAAAAAATGACCTTTCAGTCGAACGTTTCCATTCTGTGGTGATAATTACATAATTCCTCCTCACCAAGCTCCATATTGAGTCCTGATGTGGGAGCTGATTGAGGACGCGTTGGTTTCCATATCAGTGAATAAAACATTGATAACAGATCGAGGCTTGATGTGCACAGTGATCACTGCTCTATCAGTTTAATCTCATTGGCTCTCATTATTCAAGTTGCATAAGTAGTTCAACTGGGTTGTATAGGAGGTGGAGGACCAAAACACTTGCCCCCCACCACCAGTATTTGGTGGTGGTGTCCATAAATCAAGACAGAGATGCCAAGAGTTTGGCTTCACAAAGCATAAAATTTGAGAAGGCGGGCCCAAAAGGAGGAGGAGCTTGATATCACAACCACCAATGGACAACAGCCGCCATAACAGTTGGCGTAAAACAAACCGTTCAAAACATGAAAAAGCAGCTGGAAAATTGTGCGTCTTACGTGTGTTACCACTTAACGTTATGTATCAGTACAAAGAGGAATTACCACCAGGAACACACTCCTGCACTGCTTGTTCATGCTTTGTCAAGCTGTCACATGACCAAAGTTCCCGGTTGAAAGCGTGTAGTTGAATTTCCATCCAGAGCTCAATAAAAGTCTATCTGAAGCTCAATCAAAGCTCGAGGACTTACCGTGCATGGAAGCAAGGAGTCATCATCCCCCATCGAGTCCTCCGTGTCATGATGTACATCCTGTAAAAACACGAACAGATCAAACTTTAAAACCTAAAAAAAAGAACTGAGGTGGTATCAACAGCAGCTTCATGTCTGACGGGATTAAATCATATAGTTAAACTACTTTGTAATCATTTGATTTAAACAAGCACATTTCAGGATTAAGATTTGATTTTTTTTTTTTTCAGTCATTTGTTGTGTTTACTTGAGAAAAGCATCACATTTGTTACAATTTAGCCATTATTTCTATGTTTCCACCCACAAAATTTTGAGGTGGTGAATAGTTATTAGTCAGTACTAATCATAGATGAACTGCATCTTACACATGACTGCTTCAATTAGTGAGACCTTAACTATTTATTCTTAATAAAGTTTGAGATTTAATAATAATAATAATGAACAACTCTATTCATCCCTCATCGGGGAAATTTGTGTGCTGCACTCCTTACACCGCAGCAGGCTGCCCTTCGACGGCACCAATGGTGGGAGAAGCGAGGGTTAGGTGTCTTCTCCAAGGATCCTAGACGGTGGTCTCAGCGGGAATCGAACTCGCGACCTTCCGGTCAGCGGGCGAGCGCTCTAGCGCTGATCCACCGTCTCCCCCTTAGGCAGACAAACTCATTTTCTTTGACCTATTTGTAATTTGTAAATGTTTTTGCCTTTTTTTTTTTTTTTTTAAATAAACACACGTTATATTGAGACAATTTTACTTATATTCATTTTTTTAAATTGACATGTAGAAGTACTAAAGATGACCATAATGAAGAAAAAAAACACTGAATCCCAGACATGAGGATTAAAGACACGGGATTTAATTAATCAAGAGAAGTCCAGTGGCTGGATTTTGAAGAAAGTTATTTTGAGGGAGTGTGACAAATTCACTCACATTGGATAAAAAAAAAAAATAATGGAAGACACAATTTCCCTGGGGTCCACTTTGTAAAACTAATACCATGCAAATGAGGTTTTGGAAACCATCTTTCAGAACAGCTTTTATGGAACAAGTTTTCTAACATTTCCATTTCTATACTTCAAACTGTTAACGAGGAGGACATGCCAATCTATTTCAGGTTTATCTTGATTGCTTAGCAGGCCGAGGATAGGAGAGAGATCTAGCGTGAGGCTACAAAGGCTTGGAAACAGTAACACATAAAGTCAGTCAGCCACTGCTCCCCCCATGACTCATACTACCTATCACATTTGCAGCAAGTGTGGTAGGAGCTGCAGCTCCCACATCGGCTTATTCAACCACAGCCAAAGCTGCACTAACAGATAAGTATCCAGGTGCAGACTTCATTGTCTCTAGAGACAGAAGGATGCAAACAAAACAACCTGGCTTAGTAACTTAACTTACCACACACACACAAAAAATCTTTATCTACCGTAATTTCACGGCCATAAGGCGCACCTAAAAGTCTCAAATTTTCTTCAAAATGAGCGGTGCACCTTTTTGTGCGGTGCGCCTTGTGTGTGAGAAAAAGCGGACCTAAAAGAAAACGCGGTGCTCGTGAGACAAAGCGGACCTAAAAGGAAACGCGGTGCTCGTGAGACAAAGCGGACCTAAAAGAAAACGCGGTGCCTGCGAGGCGGACCTGAAAGAAAACACATGAGACCGTTAAAGAGTGAAGTGTGAGCGGCGAGGGAGCGATGGATGACCGAAGGAGACCACAGTTTCACGAAGGGTGGAAGGCAGCGCCGGGCAAGTTACGCTACAGTTTGCCAATGGATTGTAGATGCTTGGAATTAACGTGTCTGCTGGTACTGTTATCTGAGCGTTCGCAAAAGCTGGTATCGTTTCTGAGGAGCCGCACAGTACAGACAGTGACTTTGACAGCGAGGAGCGAAGTGGACCTGCTCTGTTGGATTTTGAGCAGCTGTTCGATTCCGAAACAGAGGATGAGGACTTTGACGGATTTGAATAAAGACTATTACCGGTAATGTGCTTGTTTAGTATCGTTACTACTTAAATAAAGCACAACCAAACTCAGGTTTGCTCCCGATCTATTTTTTGATACGCACATTTGCATGCTTGCCTGTGTGTTGTTGTAAGGCGGTGTGTGACTGAGACTGCGCCTTTTCTTACGGTGCGCCTTATGTGTGTGTTAAATACAGCAACGGCGCACAAAACTGAGGCTGCAATTTTCGTACAGTGCGCCTAATGGCCGTGAAATTACGGTATATTTAAAATAAAGTATTCAACATTAAATTCTATTTATCAAGTCTTTATAAATAGGATTAGTTTATATATTAAATGTGGTCTTGGGACAATCCTTAACACAAATATCAAAAGTCTGGAAGAGTATTAAAGTTAAAAAGGAGAACATATAGAGTGGTATTTTGAAACTACGGAAGGAAACCTTATTTACCAACTTAACTGGTTCTACAAACTGTGGCACAATGCATTTACTATGCAAACAATGTTACTCTGTGGAGCAAAGCAGCTTTATCATCTACAGTACATCACATCATCAAAAGATTACAAGGTCAAAGAACTGTGCTGATGCTGGTCATTTTTTAGGCCGGACAATGACGTCGTATTTGTGTCTGAAATAACCGGAAGGACTTCATTTTTATAGAAACATCACTGAAGATTATACAATCCAACTCAAATCCATCATGAGCGATAAATCCATTTTGGAATATGGTTCAGATTTGTGGTGTCCGGTGATCGTCTGAACTGATCTAAAGTGAAAGGAAAGACGGCTGCACGTCATTGTGACTTTCAGTCTTATTTAATGTTGGTTATTTTAAATAAATTTTATATTCCTCAGACAGTCAGTATTGAGTATTTAGAAGTATAAAAAAACAGACAAATCTTCCTCTAGGCCAGTGCTTCTCAATTATTTCCTGTCACCTTAAGACCGGTCTGAGGAAATGTTGTCAGACACATATCGGTCCGTGGCGCAGAAAAGGTTTGAGACCCCTGCTCTACACTATAGAGTTAATACTCCCTGTGCACACTCTGACAATGAGAGCGCCAACTACTGTTGTGGATGTGCAATTACACGTTATTCTAGTACGGCAAAAAAAAAAACATGTTCCACAGGGTCACACGCGCCCCCCCGCCCTGGCATCGCACCGCGCGCCCCCCTATTTAAGAAGCACTGCTCTAGACCTAGTAGTCATGCAATGGCAAACTTTACAAAATGTGTCCCTATTGTCAATATTTTTTATCCAAATCCAAAATATCTGCAAAATAAAAAGTTTGTTCGGAATCTGAAACCTGTTCCTCATGGAGATCCACGACTGCATCACCTTTTTTTTTTTTTTTTTAAACTTTTTACAATTAAATATTTGGTAATGTTTACAGACAGACTTCACTGTAGACTCTGCTACAACCAAGCTGATTGGCCAGTCGTAAATGGCTTGACCAATCAGTTGGCCAATTGGAGTAAACAAGTTGAAGACAAAATATTAAAGGAAAATAAGAACTTTTGCAATTAGCTCAATGTTTTTCAATCAATGCTCCGTGAGAGATCGTCAGGTGTTTCGTGGGAAATTATTCTATTTCACTTCATACAGTGATCGCGATCTACCGCTAGCTCCCAAAGATTGATTTAGTTGAACTTATGCTGTTTGTGTTAAAAAAAATGGATTAAAACATATTTATATATGTTTATGTCATTTTATCTCAGCAGGGCTGTCCTGTTTGTTCACTGTAACCATAGCAACCCACTCTTTTCTGTTTTTTTTCTTATGGTAATGTGGGATTTCTTAATAAAATTTCACATTTCACACACAGACAAAGAGTTATGAATAAGTTTCTCTTACTTTCTGGGTAAATCTAAAAAAAAGGTTCAATAATTGTAACTAAACACGTTAACATGGCATGTAACATGCAAAACTTTCAAACCTGTCCAGCACAATGAAGTGCTCATTAACACTTAATTGCATGTGAGATCGCTTTTGATTGAGTAATTAAATAATTGAAATTCATTTAGAGAATCATTTTTAACATTTTTTTGTTGGTGGTCTACATCAAGATTTCTTTTTTTTAAATGGTAAAAGTATCTTGGAATGAAAAAGTTGAAAAACACAGAATTAAACAATCACAGATGTTAATATTGAAAAATTGATCAGATATTGGAATTTCATGCAGCTTTAATGAAGACCTGGTAGATTCTTGATATTCAGTTCAATTAGGTTTCCTTGTTAAAAAAAAAAGAAAATAGGACCAGTTCTATCCCTCTTTACACTTGTGAGGATGCTGATTAACTCTTAGTAAAAAAAAAAAAAAAAAAAAAAAAAAAACAGCATTTTTTATATTTTCATCAGTTTGACTACACTGATATGTTATTTACTCTCAGTCACAGCAAGTCAGTTTCTTCCATCTAACCCTATCTGCTGCATCCTCTTTGGTCACACCAACTATCTTCATGTCTTCCTTCACTGTATCCATGAACCTCCTCTTTGGTCTTCCTCTAGTCCTCTTTCCTGGTGGTTCCAAATCCAGCATCCTTCTTCTGATGTACTCTCTCTCTTTCCTCTGCACATGTCCAAACCATCTCAGTCTGACTTCTCTGACTTTATCTCCAAAACCTCTAACATGTGCTGTTCCTCTGATCCTGTCCATCCTGGTCACTCCCAGAGAGATCCTCAGCATCTTCATCTCTGCTACCTCCATCTCTGCTTCCTGTCTTTTCCTCAGTGGCACTGTCTCTAGACCAATCAGCATGGCCGCTCTCACCACGGTTTTGTACACTTTTCCTTTCATTTTAGCTGAAACTCTTCTGTCACACATCACACCCGACTTTCCTCCACCCGTTTCAGCCTGCCTGAACATGCTTCTTCACCTCTTTTCCACACTCTCCATTGCTCTGGACTGTTGATCCTAGATACTTAAAATCTTCCGCCTTTATCTCTTCTCCCTGTAACCTCACTTTTCCATTTGGATCCCTCTCATTCACACACATGTACTCTGTTTTACTCTGACTAATCTTCAAACCTCCACCTCTCCAGCTTTTCCTCCACCTCTTCCCTCCTCTCACTACAGATCACAATGTCATCTGCAAACATCATTGTCCATGGAGATTCCTGTCTAACCTCGTCTGTCAGCCTGTTCATCACCACAGCAAACAGCAAAGGACTCAGAGCAGATCCTTGGTGCAGTCCCACCCCCACACTGAACTCCTCTGTCTCACCTACAGTACACCTCACCACTGTCTTACAGTCCTCATCCATCCTTTCATTACTTGTAATGAAGCAATTAAACCAGACAAAAGAGAGAAAACGACAAATATGTTCCTGGGGGGGCAGTTTCAGTAGAATATTAAGCAGCTAGCCACTAAATTCAGACAGCTTCTACCTCATCTGTTCAGTCTGAATTATGTAACATAGATTAGCAGCCTGTCTGCCTCCCTGCTGGAACAGCAGCTGTGATTTAGACACCGATAGCACAGCGTGATAAAAACAATAACAGCAAAACATTTACTGTGATTATTTCAAAGCAAAGCTCTAGAATAAATCTGTCATCTGCTCTGTGGGAGCAGCATGACCATAGAGAGGTACGGAGAGGACACATAGAGAAGGATTAGGTTTAACACAAAAGTAACTCAAAACCAAGGATTCAAATATGCCTGTAAATATCTAATCAGCTCATTTATAGATGGCATTGAGTAACTATGGGCCATTACATCCAAAATCCTTTCAGTGGTTGGGGAGATATTCACAAGAATTTGTGACCTCAGCCTTCTGTCCTTCAGCTTCAGCCACATGTTCAAGAAAACCTAATCAGTTCATCTATAGCTGGTACTGAATAATTGTGGACGGTTTTGTCAAAATCCTTTCAATACACCACTGGTGGGAAAACACGGACTGATCAAATCTGTCACAATTAGAATTACAGAAATCAATCAGTCAGTCGCCTTCTTAGCCGTCTATACCTTCCAGGATGGCGGGGTGTGGCAGAGCACATCCCGACTGATTCGAGGCGAGGGGCAGAGTATACCCTGAACAGGTCACCAGTCTGTCACAGGGTCACACACTCATTCCTATGGGCAATTTTATAGTGGCCTAACATGCATGTTTTTGGAGGGTGGAAGGAAACCAGGAGTACCCGGAGAAAACCCCCACATACAAAGAGGAGAACATGCAAACTCCAGAAAGATTAGAGTTTCAAGCCTCGTCCCACCTGGGATTTGGACCCTGACCTTGTAGCCATGAGGCTGCTGTTCTAATCAATGCACCGCCCCATAACCTCTTTCTAGAAAATAGTTTGGCACAAAAACAGACACTAAATCATCAAAACCAGATCATTATTTAACTGGAAAATTATGTTCGTAAACAAATTCTTCAAAAACTTTGGAACTCAGTCAGTCATCTTCTTATCTGTCTCTCTCGGGGTTGCGGGGGGTGTCGGAGCCCATCCCGGCTAATTTAAGGCGAAGGGCAGGGTACACCCCGAACAGGTCGCCAGTCTGTTGCGGGGCCACACACACACAACCATCCACACACACTCATTCCTAGGGGCAATTTGGCACCGGCCAATCAACCTAGCATGCATGGTTTTTTTTTTGGAGAGTGGGAGGAAACCGGAGTACCCGGAGGAAACCCACGCAAACACGGGGAGAACATGCAAACTCCACACAGAAAGGACAGTGTTCTAAGCCTCGTCCCCAACCGGGACTCGAACCCACAACCTTCTTGCTGTGAGGCCACTGTGCTAACCACTGCGCCACTTTAACCAAATAAAAGTCTATTTATTTGGAATGTAAATGACTATTTTTGTAGAATCTAAAAGTTTTAAGTAAGAAGAATAAATGTGTAACGTGATGCACATTTTGTTCTTTGATGTATCTGACAAACAGCAGCCGGTGTGTCTTACTGATGAGTGACATCATCATAGTGAGACAGCAAACACACACACCCAGCTGCAGAGCAGCAGATGTTGGTAGCTCCCTCAGACCTCCACGATGTTCCAAATTTTTCTGGAAAACGTTTTCTAATCACTGGGAGCTCCATAGGAGGTGTTGGAGTGTGAGTGCTGCTGAATCCACAGTAAAAAGTAAATAAATATGTGTGCGTGCGTGCGTGCGTGCGAGCGTGCATGTGTGTAATCAACCACAGGATTGCAGATTTGATGAGCATGTGTGGGAATATTTCTGCATCAACCAACGAGAATTGTTTTTTTTTTTTGTTATTTTTGAGGATTTTTTAGTTAAAATAAACTTTACTGTTCTGTTATTAAACTGTTCTGTTATTGTTTAAACTTATTATTATTTTTATTTATTTATTATTATTTATTATTATTATTTTAAACTGTTCTGTTATTATTTAAACTTATTATTATTTTATTTATTTATTATTTATTTATTTTATTATTATTATTATTATTGTAAACTGTTCTGTTATTATTTCCCATGTGTGGGATCATTAAAGTATATTCTGATTCGGATTCTAAAACACTAAAATATCAGTAAAAATTCTCTAAAATAATTCAAACAATATTTTGAAAAGAAAATAAAAGCAGAATTTGAGGTCAAATATAAACACGATTACTTCTGGAGGCTTTTTTTTCAAAATATTATTAAGTTTGGTCAGAATTTAAAGCAAAGTGCGTTGACTTGTATTTTAAACTAGAAATAACGACTAAACTGTGAATAAAATCAAAAAGGAAACATACATGAGACTTTTTTGTAAGAGATTTACGTTGTTCACGGTCTTCTGGTTTAATTTTCTTCACAATTTATCACAGTTTGTAGGAAATTTTCCTCCTTGAGAAGGAGGCACTAAGAACAGGAATGTCAATAAATAGACGTATATGTATTTTATAATTCTAAAATCTTTCTATTTGAGATACATTTTAAAACTAGATCTACTACTTTTGGAGTTATAAATTGGTGGATTAGACCCATTTACAATTTGTGGTTTTCAATGAATAACTTTTGACTGTAAATTCCTAAACAACAGAACTCAATTTTAACCCTGAACAACTATTTTAAAATGTTAAGATAATTAACTACACTTAAAACAAATTGATGTCTAGGTAGCAATTTTCTGGATAGTTTTAGAGTTTGAAAGTTCAAGCTCTTAATCACGTTGTGTTCCACTGTTTACATTTTACAGTAGTTACAAAGGACCAGGTTAAAAGAAACGTGTATGAAATATCAAATTAATATTGTAGTATTCAATAAAGAATATGGTAATTAGATATTTTGTCGGGTAGCACAATGGGGCAGTTGATAGCACAGTGGCCTCACAGTAAGAAGGTCGTGGGTTCAAGTCCAGGGTGAGGACAAAGCTTGGAACACTGGCATTTCCATGTGGAGTTTGCATGTTCTCCCCATGCATGCCTGTTTTTTATCCGGGTACTCCATTTTCCTCCCACTTTCCAAAAACATGCAGGTTAGGTTGATTGGCCGGTGCCAAATTGCTCCTAGGAATGAGTGTGTGTATGGTTGTACGTGTGTGGCCCCATGACAGACTGGCGACCTGTTCAGGGTAGACCCTGCCCCTCACCTTAGCCGGGATGGCTCCCACAACGCTGAAGAGATAGACGGTTAAGAAGATGACTGACTGACTGAGATATTTTGTCAATATCGTGGAGGTCTTTGATATGAATGTAGTGATACCGGGTCACAGAGCTGAAAGGAAATTAAAGCTGTAGCTTTAAGAGAACCACGACTTCTTCTGTCTAGAAGCATCTTTCACTTTCAACCACAAACAAGAGGAAGTTTCAAAGTAAAACCTACACGTCCTTGTAGGTTGTTATGCCTAAGCCTAAATGTGTCAGACAAGCCGGATAGTGTGGTTAAGTTTAGTTTGAATCCAAAATTGACTTTATTTCCACTAAAACAGATACTGAAAAAGAACTTTTGATCCCTACATAAGTGATACATCAAAACACTCATTTTCAGAACATTTCAACTCTTCAACCAAGTTTAATTTTGCTCATATGAAGTGGTAATTAAAGATTAGATCATCTACATCAGGGATGCTCAATAAGTCAATTGCGGCCATCTATCCTAAGTCAGGTGTGTTGGGAAAAAAAAATATATAAAATGGAGTCATCTTCCACCCTTTTCCTCGCCTGGAAATGGGTGGAATGCCCCTTGCGGGTCAGGGACAGGGCCCTGCCCCAAGTGGAGGAGTTTCAGTATCTCAAGGTCTTATTCACAAGTGGGGGAAGGATGAAGTGGGAGATCGACAGGCGTATCGGTGCAGCATCAGCAATAACTAGGACGCTGCATCGGTCCGTTGTGGTAAAGAAAGAGCTGATCCGAAAAGCAAAGCTCTCGATTTACAAGTCGATCTACATTCCTGCCCTCGCCTATGGTTCCCAGCTGTGGGTGGTGACCGAAAGAATGAGATCACGGATACAAGCGGCCGAAATGAGCTTCCTCCGCAGCGTGGCTGGGCTCTCACTCAAGAGATCGGGTGAGGAGCTCTGCCATGCGGGAGGAGCTCGGTGTCGAGCCGTTCCTCCTCCAGGTCGAGAGGAGCCAGATGGGGTGGTTCAGGTATCTGGTCAGGATTCCCCCTGAGCGCCTCGCTGGTAAGGTGTTTCGGGCACGTCCCACCGGAAGGAGACCGATAGGCAGACCCCAGATCCGCTGGAGAGATTATGTCTCACAGCTGGCTGGGGAATGACTTGGGATCCTTCCGGGTGAGCTAAAGGATGCGACCGGGGTGAGAGAAGCCTGGGCTTCTTGTCTGAGGCTGTTGCCCCCGCGTCCCGGCACCGGATGAGCGGAAGACGACAGAACGGAAATGGAGTCAGTGTTTTCAACTCAGTGACTTTAACGCTATTTTTAGCAAATATTCAGCAAGTATTTGTTTTGGTTTTTATTTTTCAAAAAGCAACAACCTACCAAGTTTTCCTAGCGTTTTTGGATGTTTTTGAAGTTGGTGACATGAAAGCATGTTGTTAAGCCTGTTCTCAATGGACAGTGCCTCCTCGTCCTAAAGCACTGCATGCATGCGGAAAATGTCTCTGTGTGTTTGGCTTTAAAATTTCTTTTAAAAAAAAAGCTTATAAATACATTTAATCAACATTAGTTTTTAACATCGTGAATTTCCTCTTCCTCTCGATCCTGCCTACTGGAAGCATGCACGACACAGCGTAAATCTTGTGTAAGTATAATGGCTGTAAATAAAGAGTAAAAACCATCAAATAGCAAAGTTAGCACATATTCTTTATTATAATTATTATTTTGATAATTTAAAAAAAAAAAAAAAACACTCCCTGTTTTGGCCAAACTTAACCAGAGCTTTTAGTCACGTTGGAAAGTGGTGGAGAACAAAATCCAGGGCTAGGAACAACCTAACGCCCAAATGGCATTCAAATACTGAAAGGGAGAGTTTAGAAATCACTCAAACATTGATGAGTCAGAGAGAAAACAACTTTTGGTGTGTTTTTGGACAACATTCAAACATGGTAGAAACTTCCAAAAAGTTGATTTTTCTCAAACAAGAAAAAGTGTGATCCCCTGAGGTTTTATTTTCTATGAGAACAGCATTAACCTGCAGTTCTTTGAAACGTCCCTGCACCGACACCTGGTGCTAATAAGTATAATCACTGCCCTCCTGTTGACACCACTCTCATCTGATAACAATGTACAAGTATGCGTAGCTGGGTGGCGTGCCAGCAGAGTGCATGCTGGGTAAAGAGAAAGGACGATGCACTGCAAGCTATTTCCTTTCTTTTTTATTTGTTTTTGTCAACAGTAGGAGATTTTTAAAGAAAATCACATGCACTTCATACTGATTTTTATCTAACCCTCAAACACGGACACGTATAAAAAAACACAAAACAAAAGAATTACTGCAATTTCTTACCTTTTTTCACTGAAAAGGAACAATATTCAGTTAATTTTGTTAAGAAACTGAACCGTTTCACTGCTAAAGATGATATTTTTAATAAAAACTGGCTTGTTAAGGCCAAAATAAAATCATCTGCTCATTGTATCTCATTTATTTTAGACATATTAACAGAAAAATTCCTCTGAGACAGCAAAATATTTGTATTTAATTCAACAAAATGAAATAATTGCACTTTTTTGTGTCCTCTGATTGGAATTAAATAGTTCTCTTTGCTGCCGACTAGATTTGGACTCAAATAGCTTTCTTCTTAGTCTCAGATCAGATCTCCTCCTGTTGAGCATTTTGGCTCTTTCTCCAGATCTGGTTTGGCACTGGAAACAATGGCATTGCTCTTAAGGTGAGCTGGATCTCTCTGAATATTCCAGGGGTGGGCAAACTTTTTAGGCCACATTGAGTTCTAATATTTGACAAAGGGGCCAGAATAGGAGCAGATGGAGGCCATGCTTTCGTAACCGCTAGATTAGACCGATAGAATAGCACGCTAGATTTTAAACAAGCACGCTAAATGTTACATCAAGAGTGTTAAATTTCAAATCCAGCGCACTAAGTCTGAAATCTAGTGCAATAGTGCTTAAAAACGTGCATTTAGCTGCGCTAGGTTTGAAATCTAAGCGCTTGATGTAACATTTTGCTTCTTTTAACATCTAACACACTTGTTTATGTGCGTGTATTGGCCCTGATGGCTTTCCATATTTTTTTGTTTATTTTGTTTATTTTGAATTACTCTATTCATCCCACACCGGGGAAATTTGTTTGCTGCACTCCTTACACCGCAGCAGGCTGCCCTTCAACGGCGTATTGTTAATTTTGACAGCGTGAGCATCACCGAAACATACACATTTTAATGGGAGCAGTGTTGTTGTTTTCTCAACAAAGCCAATAAATCAAAAGTGCGCCATCTAGTGAGGAAAGATAAAATTTCAGGGGAAATAAAACATTAACATGGATTATTTTTCCACCCCCTGCTGGCCAGACTAAGACATTTAACAGACCGCATGTGGCCCGCAGGTCTTAGCTTGTCCATGCCTGGTATATTCATAGTTTTATGTTGAAGAACTAAACATCTCAGACCGGCTGTCATAAAATACTCTTCCATAGAGCAGTTACTTATTAATGTGTTCCAATTACAATCAATACACCAAACCAATCTATCATTTATGTAACCAAAATCTGAAGTCAGAGTTTAATTGATCAGGATTTTTGGTTCTCCATGATGTTATTGTTTTAATCTCCTTTTAAATTACATGTAAAACTGATTCTCATGTCAAACTGTTTCAACAGTGACCAAACTGCTGCTAAAAGCTAAAAAGGAGCATAATAACAAGACAAGGTTTTAAAAAATGAGATTGGAATTGAAAATTAAAATTAAGAACCGGTGAGACCTCAGCAGATCCCAGAAAAAAAAACCATCTTTGCTCGTGAAAGACTAACTGGAAACCTTAAATAAAACGTATAAACACAAGTAGATTTTCTAGAATGTTCTAGAACCTTCTAGAACATTCTCTTCCAAAATGTCGGCTTCGTGACGTCACACTAATAACCAAAAAGTGCAGATCAAAAGACTCATAAAAAGGTTCTAACATCAAGGATTCTACGAATATTAAGAAAATACACCTATACAAATATCAGATAAATACGTAGATTCATTTTTACGATCCGGATATCGGAAAATATAAAATATCAAAGAACTTACGTGAAAACTTGTTAGCTGGTACTTAAAAGTACTGATTTCAAGTCAAGTTTAAGTTGCGCACGTCTTTTCGCCCAAGTTGTTGTTTTAAACAGTTTAAAATCTATCGTAATTTCTCTAAATTATGATGAACCTCTTGCCTCGTGGTTGAGCTGCGTTCTAAAAAAACTGCGACACTGGTTACCGGAACCGGAAACAATCAATCAATTAGCTTGGTTTCGTCTTTTGAAACGCTTATCTATAAACTGTACTGTGACTTCAGGCGTCCTGAAAGGCGCTATTAAATCAAATTTATCATTACTATTATTTTTATGAAACGATTATCTAGGGATGGCTAGCTCAAGCGGCGTTGAACAAATTGACAAAAAAGTCTCGTGAGATTTACCAGCAGCATATGAAAACGCCTACAAATCACGTGAGACCAGAGGCCGCGCGATACCCAAGGTCACGTGCCGAGCCGTTCGCGGGAGAGTTGAATGGGTAGGGCGAGGGGGGAGGGGCAGACTGAAGCCAAACATGGCGGAAAAACGTCTATATTTTTTTTAAAAATGTCTAAAAAAGAACATTTTGTACGAGCTTCTCGTATTTCAGTTTTGTCCTAAAAATGAGACTGTTTTCGTTGTGAAGGCCACAAATTCCAGCTTAGATTTAGAATCAGAATGTTTTTATTACCATGTCAATGAAGAATATCAGAGACTTGGAACTTGTTTTGAAAAAATTAAATAAAAATAATAAAAAATAAAAGAAATAAAAATAATTTTAACAAAACTAAGAGTGCTCAGAAAGAAAAAAAAAGTAGTGCAATGTTATAGAAAATAATAGAAAACAATAAAAGAGATGTGGGGATCCAGGTTGTAAAGTGACTAAGAGATGTGGGGATCCAGGTTGTAAAGTGACTAAGAGATGTGGGGATCCAGGTTATAAAGTGATTAAGAGATGTGGGGATCCAGGTTATAAAGTGAATAAGAGATGTGGGGATCCAGGTTATAAAGTGATTAAGAGATGTGGGGATCCAGGTTATAAAGTGACTAAGAGATGTGGGGATCCAGGTTATAAAGTGAATAAGAGATGTGGGGATCCAGGTTATAAAGTGACTAAGAGATGTGGGGATCCAGGTTATAAAGTGACTAAGAGATGTGGGGATCCAGGTTATAAAGTGACTAAGAGATGTGGGGATCCAGGTTATAAAGTGACTAAGAGATGTGGGGATCCAGGTTATAAAGTGACTAAGAGATGTGAGGATCCAGGTTATAAAGTGACTAAGAGATGTGGGGATCCAGGTTATAAAGTGACTAAGAGATGTGGGGATCCAGGTTATAAAGTGACTAAGAGATGTGGGGATCCAGGTTATAAAGTGACTAAGAGATGTGGGGATCCAGGTTATAAAGTGACTAAGAGATGTGGGGATCCAGGTTATAAAGTGACTAAGAGATGTGGGGATCCAGGTTATAAAGTGACTAAGAGATGTGGGGATCCAGGTTACAAAGTGACTAAGAGATGTGGGGATCCAGGTTATAAAGTGACTAAGAGATGTGGGGATCCAGGTTATAAAGTGATTAAGAGATGTGGGGATCCAGGTTATAAAGTGACTTTATAAAGTGTTTTCTTTGATAATATCTCACATTTCTTGCGATGTCGGTGCAAAAGACTTCCAACGTTTTGATTTGCAGCTCAGCATACATTTGAGCAAAGGATGGACAGGATTAGAAATGAGTAGAGAGAGATGGAGGAAGCAGAGATGAAGATGCTGAGGATCTCTCTGGGAGTGACCAGGATGGACAGGATCAGGGGAACAGCACATGTTAGAGGTTTTGAAGATAAAGTCAGAGAGGCCAGACTGAGATGGTTCGGACATGTGCAGAGAAGAGAGACTGAGTACATCGGAAGAAGGATGCTGGATTTGGAACCACCAGGAAAGAGGACTAGAGGAAGGCCAAAGAGGAGGTTCATGGATACAGTGAAGGAAGTCATGAAGATAGTAGGTGTCACCGAAGAAGATGCAGCAGACAGGGTTAGATGGAAGAAACTGACTTGTTGTGGCGACCCCTGAAGGAAAATGCTAAAAGAAGAAGAATACATTTGAGCAAAGCATGCACATGTTACGTGCAATTCTGTGTGCATTTCATCTCCTATATTTCGGACCATCCTAGAACAACAAATATTAATGTCCTTAAGCTGAAATTTGGGAGAAAACATAACTGGTTTTTACTTCAAATGAGACTAGAATACATTCTATTGTTTGTCTGTGAAACTTGTGGTTACATTATTTATTACTTTTCCTCCTTTACGTCTGTACCTTGAACAGACCTGCTGTAAGTACGTGGTGAAAGATAATTCAGGGGAAACCCATGAAGAGGTTTGGTCTGAGCTCTCAGACTATTTATTACATACTTTCTAATATTAAAACCCAAACAAAAAGAGAAGTCTCAAAACTTTCAAATAATTATCCAGAACAAAGAGGAGTGAAAATGACTTATTAAAGTTATTTTGACCAAAGCAGTTCCTAATCTGGAGTGGTTTATTTTGATCTATTGCTTTTTTTTTTTTTTTTTTTCTTCAAAGGCTGCAGGATGTGATAAGGTTGCTGGTTCAAACAGAGTTAATTTATTTATTGTTAAACTGATTGTTTATTAGATATTATCTTATAAGTCTGTCTAAAAACTTTGTCAATGAATTGTAAAAAAAAATAGCATAAAAAAAAAAAACAGATCCCAGAAGCCCATGAGGACATACTTGTTACCGTGACGTCTGCAGCAGAACCACCCACAATGCTTTGTCATGATGTCGCAATCTAGTTTTTTTTCCAACTCTGGAAAGCACAAATCCTGTGTTTTATTTTCATTTAATTATTTTCACACTGAATTCCAGGAATTATCAGAGTTTTTTTTGTCCACATCACTCTTTGCTTAAAAAAAAGAATGTTAAATTAACTAAATTATGCCTGCATTCTGTTCAGATCCTTTAAAATCCACCATTCTCTAAAACATGGTTGTTAACCTGGTCAAATCTGTGTTTGTCAGATTCATTCTTCTTGTGTCCCTGTTAAAAACAGGTGAGCTGTACCGGGTGTGGCCTGCCTCTCACCTGCTATCTGACTGGGATTAGTTCTGGGCCTGTGCAAATCTGGAGTAAATTAAGTTGGTTTCATTGTTAATTAGGAGTAAACTGGTTTTATTTGACTCAACTTCTTTCAAGATTTTATCCAAATAACTGATTTAACAAAACACATCAACTGATTTCTTACAGTGTGACAATAAAACAAGAAAATAAGGCCAGTAATCCTCAAACTCATGTAAGTACATGTTTAATTGTAATTATGGTGCTTCCATTATGTTTCCCAGGGCGGTTGTTTCCCAAATTTCATTATTAAAATTTCAGAACTTGATCTTCACCTGATCTTCTGAATCACAATGAACACATTGTATTGTGCATGCCAATTGGCTTTACATGTAGAAAACGTGACTGTCACCTGCAGCAGGTAAAACTGCTTCCTGGCACACACTGTTCACAAAACCACCATTCTACCAAGCTGTAAATAAACCTGAAGCATGAGAGCTCGACAGATGGATTGGTGCAGCATCTGAAGTAATTCTGATGCTGCATCAGTCTGTCGTGGTGAAGAAACTGAGGCAAAAAGTAGAGCTCTCAAGTTACCAGTAGATCTACAGTAAGTTCCTACAACTGTGTATGGTGATTGAAAAAACAACATCCTGGATATAAGTGGTCAAAATGAGCTTTTTTTGCAGGATGGCTGGGCTCTCGCTCAGAAATACAGTGCGTTCCAAATTATTATGCAAATAAAATTCAGGCATCAACAACACTATTGCTTTAAATAATTGGGATTGTTTCGTATGTCAAGGGTTTTAGATTTCCAAAATCAGATTGTTTGATCAGTTTGTCGGTTGAGTCCTACTTTAGAAAAAACTCTTACAGTTGTTCTGTATTTTTAAGCAAATAAATATTTCCGGCAATCTGGGAAAGAAAAATAATCTCTGCTGCAGAAAATAGGTGGATGAAAACATTCCATTTTTCACAGAGACAAACATGTTTTGTGTGTAATCTAGAGCCCACACTATGCTGAGCAGATAAAGGCATCATGAAAAAGGATTCTACCAGACAAATATGTCAGATCAAGAAAGCAGCTGCTAAAATGACATTATGAAGCAGCGAACAGAAAGTACTACAAATATCAAAATGCAGGATCCTACAGAGACTATGCGTTCTGTAGAAACCATTCCGTTCCATCATCTTCCACTGATCCGGGGCCAGGTCGCGGGGGCAACAGCCTCAGAAAGGAAGCCCAGGCTTCTCTCACCCCGGCTGCATCCTCCAGCTCACCTGGAAGGATCCCACGTTGTTCCCAGGCCAGCTGTGAGACATGGTCTCTCCAGCGGGTCTGGGGTCTGCCTCTTGGTCTCCTCCCAGTGAGACGTGCCCGAAACACCTCACCAGCGAGGCGCTTGGGGGGGGCATCCTGACCAGATGCCCGAACCACCCCATCTGGCTCCTCTCGACCTGGAGGAGGAGCAGCCTGACACCGAGCTCCTCCCGGATGGCAGAGCTCTTCACCCGATCTCTTAGTGAGAGCCCAGCCACCTGAAATGAGGTGGCGGCCGAAATGAGCTTCCTCATTTCGGCCGCTTGTATCCACAATCTCATTCTTTTGGTCACCACCCACAGCTGGCAGAAACTGGTTAATGATCGAGACCTTTTCTATCACTTTCAAGTCGTTCATTTCCAAGCAAACATTTTAGAAAGCTTTACAGTTTTTTGTTCTTTTAGCAATATACACGGTACTGGTTCAAGAGTTTGCTCTGTAGAAACCTCTACAGAAAAACTTCATCTGAATAATAATTTGGAATTAAGTACGGCAAAGTTCTGCCATTCGGGAGGAGCTAGCAGTAGAGTGGTTTCTCCTCCGGATAGTGAGTTGGTTTGAGCATCTGTTTAGGATGCCTCCCGGACGCCTTGCTGGAAAGAAACCCAGAGGCAGACTCGAAACCTGCTGGGATAGTGTTATCTGCACATGGCCAGGAAGCTCATCGGAATCCTCCTAGATCAGCCTGGGCAAGAGAAGTGTGGGCTTCCCTGCTGAGGGAGTTGCCTCCACAACCCGGACTTGAAAGAGAGAGAGACACGCACGCACGCACGCACGCACGCACACACACACACACACACATGCACAACACCCTAATACAATCGAAGCTGTAACTGTTTTAACTCCACATTATTTGCAATGAAGGTTTGAACTTTGAAAGTATTTAAACCGGAGAGAAATGTCTAAAAATATTTATACCTGTTTGAGAAGTCGGGGGTTTTACAGCCTTAAAACATCTCTAATATCTGAAGAAATACGTAGTTTTTAGACTTCACCAATTGCTGGTTATTTTTAGAATGTTGTAATATCGGTTAGTGATTGTTAGCTCTTTCTAACCAGAGTTTTTACAGCAAAGCATGGAGGTGTAAGTGTGATGATATGAAGTTTGGATGAGGAAAATAAAATGATTTTCCGTGATATTATTTAAACACTAAATGGTCCGTGACTGAACAGGGTGTGCCATGCCTCTCACATGCTTTGAGACAGAAGAAGTTTTCACTAACGTCCCGAAAAGTTATGTATAAAATAGCCGTGATGTGATGCACCTTAAAAGACTATATTTTTGGTCGACTTGAGTTTGTATTTTAAGAAAAAGAAAGAGTTAAACAGTTGATTAAGCATGAGGCAGCAGGTAGAAATTGTTCCATAGTGCGGTGCACATGTTTCTTCTGACCTTTCTGCCAACCTAGATTAAAAATGCCACTGAAAACATGTCATGTTGTGAAAATAAAGAACCTGCAAATCAGGACAGGATTCATTCCTACAGATAAGATGTTAGATTTCACGCTGAAATGTTTTCTTTGATATATATTTAACAGACTTCCACGATCATGAAAGGTATCAAAATGATTTATATAACCTTTAACAACGTAGAAGCAATAAAAGCAATCTGATTGGACGACAGGGAACACAAAAAGCAGCTTTATGCTAAAATTCTAAGCTAACAAAAAGGAAGTTTTTCAGAAATCTTCACTTCTATTCAGTTTTATAGATACTTTCATTGTTGCGTGAGAAAAAGTGTTGTGCCGACACTTTTATCTGCACGTTTGGTTTAGGTACAACTTCTCTGCTTTCTGACCCAGATAAACACGTCTGAGAGTTTAAGGTAAAGTTGAAGCTCGCGTTTGTTGAGCAACAGAGCTGAAAGTGACGTGAAATGAGGCCAAGAGCACACACGCTCTGCAAACAGGTCTGAACATGTCAGGAGGAGCTGGGAATCTGTGTTTGAGTTGTTAGAGAAGCAGGTTTCACGGTTCAGACTGACACACACATTCCTACAGTCAGGCCTTGAGACACCTCATACAGGAAGTGGACACATACACACATGCAAGCTCTTCCTGAATCGTGTCTTCGTAGCTGCACCGCCTCCTGATCTTTATCGCTGACTTCGAAGAGGAACGAGAAAAATAAGCTTCACACAGGAGCTGGTTTTGTTTTAAGCTCAGGGCTCAGTTTTGATGCAAAAGCCCCTTTTTTTTTTTTTTTCCTTTTTATTCTATAGAACAATTGGTACGTTTGCAAGAAATGCAAGTCACAGAGTGAAAGTGATGAGTGGTGCAGCAGAAATAATGAAACCTGCATCAGCCTGTGACCTCCACAAGCCTACATGATTGTTCCAGGGACGATTATTGTCTGAGAAAACATTTATCCTCCACTGAATAAAAGACAAAGACAAATGTTATTTCACAGCCACACCAACCTGCAACATAAGCATCCAACTAAACCAGGAAGGGGCAAACCTTTTAAATTGTGGGCCACAGAAACTTCTACAAAGAGCTGGACCAGAATCAGATACATGGCGTGTTTATAAAGAAAGTATTGCGCTCTCTTGAGTTACTGAAAAATGGCAATCAGAGGAGGGACTGAGCATGAGTAGAGACAACAAAATACTACGTCCTACATACATTAGAATGAAGACATCATGGAGAGCAAAATAAATGGCCAAAAGCAATCGGAGTACTGGAAAAGAGAGCTTGAGCATTATTCAGAAATGTCTGAATAGAAAACCACTTCACGATTGTTTTTCATGTGGGAATCACGTTCAAACATGAGAAAAAAAAAAAAGACTATAAAATGTTTTTTAGTAAAAATGGAGAGTGAGAATTACCAATCTAGCTGAAAAGTTCAACCTGCCCCTTTTCTTTTCACGCACATGGTTTCAATCTAAGTTGTGAATTAGTTTCCTATCGCCTCGGTCTGACAGCTATTTCCACCCCGGACCGCACATAAACACCTTAGCTTTACCTGCTCTGACTTTTGGGGAGAAACGAGGAAACTGTGGGAACTTTAACATCTTTGTTTCATATTTAGCTTTTAAGAGTATCATTATTGACTTTAGTGTTGAAAAATTTATGAGCTTTGATGCAGAACAACATCAAAAGGGACACAAACACACATATTATCTACAACAGTAAGAAACGTCCAACTACCTTCAAAGTTTATTTAAAAAACAGAGCAGCAAAATTAAATCTCAACATTTATCTAATATTTTTATGTTAATTATCTGAATGAGCTTAAGTCTCATTATTAAAGCAGGGATAATAATTCTTATTTTATAAAGAAGAATGTTATTTTTACAACTTCCGAAATGTCTTATACACTATTCAGTTTCATTTCCATTTTTAACACTGTGAATTCCCCCTCCTCTCGCTCCCTGCTTATTACCAAGCCTCGAGCGTGTGCTAGGCGGAGTGTAAATTTCATTTGAGCCCATAAATACGAGTAGAGGGTGTGCACTGTTACTGCAAAACCATGCAGTAGTCTTATGTTAGAATGTAGGCGTGGCAGAGAACAAAATCTGTGCCCATGAATAACTGAGCATTCAGTTAGAATCAGAATACTATACGAGAATACATGAATAAGTTAGAAAATTACTTCGGGTATGTTTAATAATAATGTATACTTTATTCATTCCTCACCGGGGAAATTTGTGTGCTGCATTACACCGCAGCAGGCTGCCACAACGGCAACAATGGTGGGAGAAACGGGGGGTTAGATGTCTTCTCCAAGGGCCCTAGACGTGAACCCAGTGGGAATCGAACCTGCAAACTTCTGGTTAACTTCTGGTCTGCAGGCGAATGTTCTACCACTGAGCCACTGCCTCCCCGTGTCTGAGGGATTAACATTCAAACTTGATAGAAATCTTGGACGCCTTTAGGAACAATTTAAGTTCTGATTTTAAATCTTTTTACTCCTAATTGTGAGTCGTTTTGTGAGAAAAATCTTATTTTTAAAGATAATTTGCCATTTTTTTGTAGTCTTAAATCTAAATACTTTTATAATTCTAGATAAAAAGGTATTTTTTATTATACTTGTATTTTATTACGCGACATGTTCATAAGCTAAACATAAATAATTTTCCTTTAATTCAGTTCACAGCAAAAATTGAAGGAGTAAATCTGTTCCAAACGAAAGTCCTCTCCTTGAAAGTCAAGGAGAGAAATTGATTTTGTTTGATGAATAAAATTATTTTAAAAAGATCAGTAATGTTTTTGGTAAAAAATAACAATAACATATTACTTGTACCAAATATTTTCATATAATTTAAAAATATACAAAAACTGTGAGCTTTGGCTGCTTTAGAGGAAAACTATAACTTTCAAGATGTTTCTAATTCTTCATCTTGATCTAACTGGTTGCAGAGCTGCTGAACACGAGCGTTTCTACAGCAAATCACCATTAAGTGCAGACTGGTGGTGAGGCGGAGCTTGTGTAAGATTAATGACTGATAACTTGACATAACGACCCCAAAGCCCATAAAACTCAGCCCGCGAGATGATTGCACCATTTATTTACAACACGTTTTCTCAATCTTAGCCAATTTATTATCATTATTTACTTTTTCAATATAATTTAGTGTTGTTTAAATATCCGGATCATAACTCACAGGTGGTTACGTGACAGAAATAGGCCTGTTTTATTGCTCCCAGCAGACCCCCAGTTTTTCCACGGATTGCTTTTTGAGGATATTAATACAATAAAATATAACTATTATTATTTAAAAATATACAAAAAACTATTATTCTTTAAACGGGAAATATTTTTATTATGAGGTTTAACAATACAAAATATTAGTGATACAATTAGTATTTATTTATTATTTGCATATTTGAAAAAGTTAAATCTACTGGTTTGGTTATTTTATTAGCGTTTAGAAAGTATTCTAATTGTAAACGTTGTGATTATTTTGTGTGTTTTTCTTACTAATTTGAGCAGCAGAGATGTTCTCGTAGTGATGTGTTGCAACATTATTACATCACGCCGTTTCCTGTTCACACCACTTCCCCAGAGATGTTTCCAAGTGATCCCAGTTTCATCTTTCTATTATAATCTAATAATACACTAATTATTTCACACTTTTAAAAGACATTTTCTTATTAGATTTTAACCTCCTAAACTGGGGAAATTTGTAGAAAATTTTCTGTTATGACACAACGTCTGCTTTTAAATCAGTACATATAATGAACTTATTGGAGTTTAAAGGGGGGTTTTATGCTAAATCAACTCGCTCTGCTCATGCTCAGTCCCAACAAAAAGTGATATTATCAAATCGTACCATATTAAGAATATAAAAGAATATGCTTTCCTATCTTGATGCACTTTGCACTGTATCATTATTGACTCTTTGAATTGAAAGTACTTTATTTATTCCCGAAGGGAAATTTGAGTGCTGCACTGCAAACACCTCGATGCCCCCTCGCCCCTTTCCCTCGGTGTCCCAATCCAGTCACACTGTGTCCAACCTGGCAACCCAAAATCTGGAGTCCGGAATGGGTCCAAAAAGAACACTAAACTGGCCTTTGTATTTCACCGGGTCCGAGTGAGTGCCTCCATTTCCTCAAGCGAGCAACCGGATGTTTCCATGGAAACCGCAAAAATACAGGGCCTGAAGCACCTCCTCCAAACAGGCTCCTTCTCTGCACCTCCTCCAGATCGTCTCCTTCTCCTCAGCTCCCTCGGGACAGAACCAACTCCTCCAGCCAGCAGCTGGTCGCCCATGTCAAAATCCATGTCAACAGCAGAATGACTCCGAAACCAGTAAAACAAGCCAACGGGGAACTAGCCAGATGAGAAATAAAAACAGCTGTCCAAAACAAAACAATGAAGCCCAAAATGACGTCCAAAGTGTGTGCATAAGGGAATCTCCAGAACGGGACAAACATAGCCAGAAGAAGGGACAGAAACTCAGTGAAAGTTGGCGATTAAATGCTAATGTAACATGGAGCACTGCAGCATGCAGCCGTACAGGGTAGAGCCTTTTTATGTTTTGCAGTATCCAGCATGATTTACACTGTGTAGTGCACATACACTCTGAGGGCGTGACTAAACAGGGAGCGAGAGGAGGGGGAAATTCACAATGCCAAATACAGAAGTGAATCTAAATAACTACATTTACAAGCTTTTTCTGTGAATATTTTCAATCTGAGCTTTAAAAGAACAGTACCATGCTTATCTGTATTTGGTATGAACTACAAATTATTACCCCAGGAAAGACCAATCACCCCTCTTTAAAGCCACGCAGCAGCTGTCACTAATGATCAGCTGACATTTCCGACCTCTCAGCTCCATTTAAAATGTGGCTGATTTGTTGTTTTTTTTCTGCTAATATTTGCCAGCAGCCGCAGCGCGGGGTGTTTCTGTGGCCTGGAACTGTAATATTTGCATATGAATGTGGTTAGACCGAGCCGGGGTGGATTTAGTGGTGTTCATACACACATGTCAAAAAGAAGACTTTGTGGACGCTTCACGGGTACTTGCTGCTGTCAGTAGTGCTCTCATTCTTACTTTAAGTCCTGAAGTGCGTGCCGGCTCTTTAGTGGTGGCTTTAGCTGTTATTAGTGCTGCAGTCTCTCAGACATTTCTCTGGGGTTGGCACAGTTTTTGTTAAACACAACTTGAACTTAAGGGTTTACAACGTGTCCTTCTCGGTCGAGCTCATCTACGGTCTTACATTTAACTGTATTATTGTAATTTTATTTTTTTTTAATTAAACATAGTACTCTATATTTAATCCTAAACATTATAATTGATCTCATCTTGAAGACATTTAGGAGACTAAACCCTGCACATTCTGAGATCCGTTAAAGGTTTTCTTTGTGTATTTGCACATTTTTTAAAAAACTATTTTTCCATTCCTTGTTGCTGACATAACTTTGATAATCTTCTTACTCTGAATCAAACTTAATGAAGGCGCATAACTCAACGGATGAAGAAACAAGTGACCTTTAACCTCATCACGTCTGAACTCATTCCTTACATTCTGTCTGGATGAAGCCCATCTGCTCTATTCTACAAACATTTACCATATGTTATAATACATGATGTAACTCCTTAAATCTCAGTTTTAGATATGTTCAGTTTCACTGTCCTGGGAAAAGATTTCTTGTCCAACCAGGTCTGGAACAAAAAAAAATGTTCATCGCGTCCCCAAATGATCTAGTCACCTGATGTTACCTGATTGGTCATATACCGTGACCTCATCACTTTCTTCTAGACGGCAGACTGAAAACAAAACACATTCCTCTTGAACAATGATTTGTGTGTGATCTACACGAGCTCTAGTTGTGTGTGTTGACGTGTAATGAATTTGTCCAGCCCAGCAACTGAGATTCTTAAAAAGCGTGCTCTCCAATGGGTGTCGTGACTTTTAGAATTTCTGCTTCCAAAATGATCCACAACAATATCTATTAGATTTCTTTTTCCTCTTCGAGAAGGAGGCTCTAAGCACAGAGCTGTCCAGTCACTGTTTAGTTCAGTTGTTACCTGTGTTGATTGTATGTTTGGTCTAATTACTGATGTACAAAAGTTTTTGAGGTGACTTTGTTAGGATGCGTGGACAAAAGCACAAAAAAATGATATCAACTAACTTTTGTTAAATTAAAAGCAACTTAGAGAGAAACAAAATATTTAAGGGCATTCTTCTTCTCTTGTTCACGAGTGGGGTAAGGATGGAGCGGGAGATGGGCAGGCGGATCGGTGTGGCGTCAGCAATAACTAGGATGCTGCATCGGTCCGTCGTGGTAAAGAGAGAGCTGAGCCAAAAAGCAAAGCTCTTGATTTACAAGTCGATCTACGTTCCAACCCTCACCTATGGTCACCAGCTGTGGGTGGTGACCAAAAGAATGAGATCATGGATATAAGCGGCTGAAATGAGCTTCCTCTGCAGGGTGGCTGGGCTCTCACTCAGAGATCAGGTGAGGAGCTCTGCCATCCGGGAGGAGCTCGGTGTCGAGCCACTCCTCCTCCAGGTCGAGAGGAGCCAGATGGGGTGGTTTGAGTGCCTCGCTGGTGAGGTGTTTTGGGTACGTCCCACCGGGAGGAGACAAAGGGGCAGACCCTGGACCCGCTGGAGAGACTATGTCTCACAGTTAGCCGGGGAATGACTTGGGATCCTTCCGGGTGAGCTGGAGGATGCAGCTGGAGTGAGAGAAGCCTGAGCATCCCGTTTGAGGCTGTTGCCCCTGCGACCCGACCCCAGAACAAGCGGAAGATGACGGAACGGAAAAAATAAGATCTAAGACATTTAAATCATATCTAAGAGATGTTCCTAGACATTAAGAAGATCCATTTGTTACCGACTCATATCGGGTTTAATCTCACTGCAAAGAAGCCATTAAGTAAAGTAGAAATCAGAGCTTCGGTTAGATGTAATAATAACAGTCATTCCTCAAGATCGACTCGGAAAAAAAAAAGGAGAAAAGTGTTTAAAAAAATAAAACCGTGTCATTAAAAAAAAAAAATCTCAGGAAAGACTAAAAAGTGAAGAAAAAATCTTGACTTTTTGATAAAGTGTTATATTAATATTTTAATAAAAACGATATAATAAAACACTTTTACTCACTTTAAAAATAAATCAAAACTAATAGATTTAATTGTTAGTAAACATAGTTTTGATGTTTAAAAACTCATCTTTATGTTTTCTAACATATTTATTATTAATTAATATAATATTTTAAATCTTAATGTAAACACAAGACATTGTTTTATTTTTTATTTAAAGCTATTTCCAAACAGTTTTTTGTTATTTTTCTAAATCCTTTTAAAGCGTTATTGTTTCTCCAAACAAACTCAAACCCTCAGATGGAAGGACGAACCAGTGTGTGTGTGTGTGAGTGTGTGTGTCTCACCTCTCCCGCCGTGCCCCCCACTGGCATCTTCTGCCATGGATCTGCCAGCTGAGCCAGAGGCATCCTTTAACTGTTTTGATTCGTTTCTTCTTCCACTCCGTAACTCTCCTTCTTTTCGTCTCAGTCCGAACCAGACGCTTTAATTCCGGGTGTGCTGTGCCGCAGAGACCGCCTCTTCCTCCGGGTGGATTAGCAGCAAACACAAGGAGGAGGAGGAGGACGCCCTTTTCTCAGAAACTCATTCACTTTACTCATCTGACCAGATCGCTCTCTCTCTCTCTCTCTCTCTCTCTCTCTCTCTCTCTCTCTCTCTCTCTCTCTCTCTCTCTCTCTCTCTCTCTCTCTCTCTCTCTAGATCTCCCTCACTTCCGTTCTGTCCCAATATGGCGGCCGGTGTCGATTTACCTGCGGATACGTCACGCTGCGTCACATCGGGAGGCGGTGTCATGACGTACCGACATCTCTGTGGAAGCTAGTTTGAAACATCTGGAACGTTTTTATATAGAAAAATTCTTTTATTTACAAATTTATTTTAGTTATTACTATTAATAACATTGTTATCATGGTAATTAACATTCAGCCCCGCGCTGAGCTAACTGAGTTTCACTAAGGGGCTGTTCCACATCTGTTCCACCAAGCGGCTGTCTAACGAAGTGACTGTTCTAGTTCCACTCCACCCAACTCAGCACCACCTAGCAGCTGTTTGGAGCTACTGGACACATACATTTCCCCAGTTAAGGATTAATAAAGTGTCTATATTTTAAATTATTTTATATTAATCATAAAACATTTTACCCAAAATAAGTCATTTGAGGTTGTCGTTATAAAAATGTGGAACCTTCTCATTCATTATTTTTCACGTTAGTCATTATTTCACATGGGATTTCTTAACTGGACAAGTCTGACCAAAAGTATGGGTTTTTTTTTAATAGTGTTATTTATGTGATTTTTATCATTATTATTATGACTTTTGAACAAAAACAGAACAGCACTTTTTTTTTTTTCAAAAAGAATCTTAAGTCTAATTTCAAAAGCTGTATCCCATCAGATGTGTGGGGGGTCAGGCTGAACATTTTCAGACACATATTTTGTCACTTTTATGTTTAAAACGACCATTAAACCTAATTTACTTAAAAAAAAAAAAAAAAAACACCACACACAAGATATTATCTTAGAGTGTAAAGTATCGCGATAAATAAATGACCCGAGACGATAACTGAACTATGTTTAGATGTTTTATTTTCATGATTAAATATCTGACAAATTACAAGCTTAATGTCATCAAGTGAAAAATACTTGTATTATAGTGACATCTGCTGGTAAACTTTGGAAGTAACCCCGTCTCTTCCTTTCCATTGTTTTCCGTTTCTTCCATTGTCTGCCTCTTGGTCTCCTCCCAGTGGGACGTACCCAAAACACCTCACCAACGAAGTGATCAGGAGGCATACTAACCAGATCCCCGAACCACCCCATCCGACTTCTCTTGACCACTAGGAGCAACGGCTGATGACCAATCTTCTCACTCTATTTCTGAGTGAGATCCCAGCCACCCTGTGGGGGAAGCTTTTTTTCGTCCGCTTGTATCCTTGATTACATTCTTTCGGTCACCACCCACAGCTGGTGACCATAGGTGAGGGTTGGAACGTAGATCGACTTGTAAATCAAGAGCTTTGCTTTTTGGCTCAGCCCGTTCTTCACCACGACGGACCAATGCGGTGTCCTGATTATTGCAGACGCCGCACCGATCAGTCTGTCTATTTCCTGCTTCATCCTTCCCAAGACCTTGAGATGTAAACTCCTCCACTTGAGGCAAGACCCTATCTCTGTCCTGCAGGGGCATTCCACCCTTTCCGGGAGAGGACCATAGTGTTGGATTTGGAGGTGCTAATTCCCATCCCAGCCGCTTTACACTCTGCAGCAAATCGGTCCAGTGAGAGCTGAAGATCACGGTCTGACGAGGCCAATAGGACCACATGATCAAACGCCTTCGGCTACGCCTAGAAGTCCTGTTCAGAATCGGTGACAAAAGGCAGCCATGGCGGAGTTCAACGCTCACTGGAAATGGAATCGACATACTGCTGGGTATACGGACCAAGCTCTGGCACCGGTCATACAAAGACCGGACCAACTGTATCAAGGACTCCGAAACTCCGCACACCTCTGGTTTCATCGATTGGTTTTAATCTTTTTATTATGAGACAATGGGAGGGGAGATGGTGGCTCAGTGGTAGAGCGTTTGCTCACGGACCTGAAGTTCGCAGGTTTGAACTTCAGGTCCGAACCTGAGGAGTAATGGTACACTTTACACTGAAAATAAAATGAACTATTTACAATTGATTCACCCAAGCAGAAACATGTCCAGGGTCCTTGGAGAAGACACCTAACCTCCCATTTCTCCCACCATTGGTGCCGTCGTGGCAGCCTGCTGCGGTGTAGGAGTGCAGCACACAAATTTCCCCGGCGAGAGATGAGTAGTGTATGTAAAAAGAAACTTTCTGTACACATAAATTAAATTCAGATGCTATGAGAACTACCCCAAAGCAGTCAAATCCTATTTCTACTTTTCATCCCAGACTTTTTTGTTCCTTCTCTTTTGACATTCCTTCACTTTATGCTAAAAAAAAAAAATGACTTTAAAAATATCAGTCATTCAATCACGCTTTAGAAGTTTTTATTAGATGAACATTTTAAATAAACATTATTTTAAAATGTCTAAAAAAAATCTAAAATTTACAACATATAGTTAGCAGCTTAGAAAAAAATATCTTAAACGTTTTTTGCAACTTTTTTTTTTCTATTTTGTCAGCATTTCATGTTACGTAAACATCAGAAGTTCTGAAATAAATAAACAAACAAACAAACAGATGTTTTTTTTTGTAAATGTTGAATCAATAAATAATAAAGTAATAAACATTCAGGAATAATTTAAAATAAGAAATAAATAAGAACACTATCGGTTTTCTAGCTGAGAGATTTTAAAGTGGACCATGGGTGCGTCCCACGGACGTCCAGCGGCGGGTTGTTGGAGAAAATGTGGTTGCAGAGCTCGTTGAGGCTCGGCTCTTCATCCGAGGTGGCGAATTTTGCCGCATCTTCCACCTGCTTCTTGATATCTATATCCATGTCCTTAAAAAACAAAAGATTCCCATCAGTTCCTGCAGCGTCTAACCTTCATCTATGGAGCAAATTTTAACACCAGCCAAAAAAAAAGGTGGAGAAATATTCAAACTCTATCCCATATGTTACCATGGTTCCCACCTTAAACTCATCCATGGACGCCATGTTGTTTTCCAGCATGCGCTCCCTCAGGAGCGAGATAGGGTCCCTCTTATTCCTCACCTCCTGGATCTCCTCCCGGGTACGATAGCTAGAGACGTAGATGAGAATTAAACAGGTTCAAGTTAAATAGTTTCCAGGGAACTCACCTGACCCCAGGATCACTCATGCTGTGTCCATGGTAACGGTAGGTCTGCAGCTCCATCAGGATGGGCCCCTGGGAAACAAAACAGGACTTAATGGGGTCCAACAGGGGATCAAAGATTAACAAGATAAAAACTATTTGTATAGAAATTAGAATTTATAAGCAACCCCCCCAGACCGCTACCCACTCCAATTTTATGAGTTCAGAATTTTTAAGCTCATCATACTCCTGTTTGTAATTATTAATCAGAAATTGATTTTCTAACCTTTCCAGATCTGCAGTGCTCTGCTGCAAACTTTGTAGCCTCTCGAACACACAGGACGTCCATCCCATCAACCTGCAGCAGAAAAGAAAACATGTGGAACATCTGGAGCAGCCTGAGCCCTCGCGGTTCTCCCTGATGAGCCGTGTGTGCAGTTCTATACATGAGCATCAGGCAGCTGAATGAATGCTCACACCTGTGACTGCCAGGACACTGTCCTGTTATATTCTGGGTCTGTGGGGGGCGCTACAGCGTATTGCCGAATGACACGCAGCAGCTGGTACCCTAGACCTCTGAGTAGCCATCATGGACAAGGGTCGGCAACCTTTAAAACTCTAAACAATCCATTAAGAACGAGTTTTAAATCCACTGTTTAACCAATCTCAGCAGACATGTAGCTGGGATGCATTTGAGAACAGCCTGGACTTCTTGATAAACCCAAACATTTCAACTCTTGATTAGAAAATTTTTTGTATTGTGGTTTTTATCTTGTTAATATTTGCCCAGATTTCCATAAAAACTTTAAGTTTGTGGAAAAAAAAAAAGCTTTAGGTTAAAAAAAGTTCATTTGAAATTTTGAAAGTCAAAGAAATCAATAAGACTGCTCAAAATGATTTTTCTAAACCAGAAGGTGACGCTGAAAATCTGCAGGTTGCCGACCCGTGGCTGGACTCAAAGCTTTGTGTTACTCACTCTGAGCCCTGGAAGGAAGTCTCCTCTCTTGTAGTAGTTGATGCTAGCTGATGCTCTCTCCATAGACGTTCCCATCCCGTACTGGTTGTTCTCACAGACAAAGATGCACGGCAGCTTCCACAGGGCAGCCATGTTGAAAGTCTCAAAGATCTGACCCTGTCCGAGGCAACACAACACCAGTGGTTTATTTTCTCACATCTTAAACCCTCATGTCTGTAGTGGGTGTTGGAGTTTATCAAAAAAAATTTCCCCCAAAAAATGCGACTTAAACTTCAGTGTGACCTTTTTTTTTCTTCTTTATTATGCCTTTTTTGGCTGGTGCGGCTTATACTCTGGAGCTACTTATAAACTGAAAAAATGCGGTAGTTGCGGGTGTTGTAAGGAGAGAAGAAGATAAGAGTTCATCTACGTTTAGAAAGAAAGAAATTGTACTTAATTCATCCGTCAACAGGAAAATTTGGGGTGCTGCATTACACTGCAGCAGGCTGCCAGGACGATGCCAATGGTGGGAGAAATGGGAGGTTAGGTGTCTTCCCCAAGGACACTTAGACATGAGCTCAGTGGGATTTGATCTCCCGAACTCCCGGAAAACTTCCGGTCCAAAGGGCAAACGTTCTACCACTAAGCTATCGCCTCCCTTTATGGCAGTGGTTCTCAAATAGTGGGGCAAGGCTTCGTCGAGGGGGCACATTTGACTTCGGGGAACATGTTATTTTTCTATTTTTTTTTTTTTTTACTGTTCTCAAATAAAGTGCAATACCACTCCAGTACATTAAGGGGCAGTGGCGCTCTCATTGGCAGAATGTGCAGGGAGCATTCGCTAGGTCTTTGTTGTAAATTAATCCATATTTCCTTCTTTTTTATTCTCCTATACGTTAATAAGGATACCGTGTTATGCAGAGTTTTAACTAGAACTATTTTATAGACAAATTATACTATTTATAGCACTGGTTTATGGCGAGTAAAAAATTGGTAATTTGTAAAAACGGATCCAATTATTTTTGTGTAAAGACTGTTGCGTCAGTAAAAAACTAGCATACTTTTTTTTATGGAGTGAAAACATTTATCGTAGATTTATTTATACTACTTTTCTTAAAACAAGACGTTTTAATATCCATTAAAAAAATCGGAGGGTTGGGTTGATGCAAACAGAGGTTGTGTTTTGGTCTACAGCTCACCTGATTGGCTGCTCCATCTCCGTACAGTGCAACACACACCTGGTTATTTCCCTGGTACTTGCAAGCCAGAGCGATGCCCGCACCCAGAGGCACCTGCACACATCCATCTGGTTCATTACCACACATGTAAACATTCAAACATCTCTGTGGTTTACACTTTTACCTGTGCTCCCACAATGCCGTTCCCTCCGTAGAAATGTGGTGCGTACATGTGCATGGATCCGCCCTTCCCTTTGGCCACCCCCCCTTGACGACCTGCAGAGAAATAGTGAGTAACGGGACGAAATGAAGCAAGCTGATTGGATGTTTGTCAGATTCACCATCTCACCAGTGAGTTCAGCCAAGATTTCTTTCATGGACACGCCGCGAGTGTACGTGAACCCATGTGCACGGTAGGCTGTGATGATGTGATCAGTGAGGTTGATGGCTGCCTCAATGCCCGTGGCGCACGCTTCCTGTGGGAAAAAGACAATGTTTTTGCATCTAATGGTTGGAGGTGTATCACATCAGATGTTTGGGGGTCAAGCTGAACAGTGATAATACACACCTGTCCATCGTACAGGTGACAGAACCCTCTGATGATTTTCTGTTTGTAGAGTTGATCAGCTTTCAGCTCCATGCGCCTCACCGTCTGCATGGTGCGGTAATACTGCAGTCCCTGTTCCCTGGTCAGCTCTGCCTTCAGCGGGGGACCCTTCTCCAGATGGTGTAAGTCACATTTCTATTGGACAAACAAAATGTCACCCCCATTCTGGTACTACACAAAGCAAGATCAAAAGTTTTGGCACCCAATTTAAATGAGCATTCATGTGCATAAAGAAGCCAAACAAAGACATTCCGTTCAGCCGTCTCCTGCTTATCTGGGGCCAGGTCGCGGGGGCAACAGCCTCAGACGGGGAACCCAGGCTTCTCTCACCCCGGGTGCATCCTCCAGCTCACCCGGAGGATCCCGAGGTGTTCCTTGTCCAGCTGTGAAACGTAGTCTCTCCAGCAGGTCTGAGGTCTGCCTCTGGGTCTCCTACCAGTGCTACATGCCGGAAACACCTCACCAGCGAGGTGCTTTGGAGGCATCCTGACCAGATGCCCCAAACAACCCCATCTGGTTTCTCTCGACCCGGAGGAGCAACGGCTCTACTCTGAATTCCACCCAGGTGGCGGAGCTCCTCCTTGAGCCACCACCATACCATGTTGGAAGGGTTTATGTGCCCCAATGATCCTAGGAGCTATGTTGTTGCGTACCTAATGCCTAGGACCTGTTTGACCCTCACCTACGCAAACAGGTCCAAGGTGAGGGGCCAGATAAAGCGCAGCTCAACAACCCCTATGCACCAGGCAGGCTCGAGGGTGGGGCACGACATTGAGTGGGATTTTTATCCATGCGACTCGACCAGGCTCAACCCAAACAAGGGACATGGGCTGTCCTTCCAGTGGACTCACCACAAGCAGGAAGGGCCATGAGGTCAGGTGAAGGTAGAGATGGGCGGTAGCGACAACCCTAGCAGTCAGACCCTCGGCTGCATAAGCAAGTTCTAGGGACGTGGAATGTCACTCTGAAATAGCCAAAGTACAGATGAGATGTTCTTATAATTGGTTGGTGGGGGTTTAGGGGAGTAGGGTTTTTTTATTCACATTTTAAAAATAACTGAAAACAAAACTAGGAAAGCACTTGGAGAGCACAGACCTCCGCAAACGTCTGTGGGAAAGGAGTACCCCTTTTTTCTACCAGCCAATCAGTGCAGATTTACAAACTAACAGAACCAATAGGTACTGGATTCATTCCTAGATTTCCTTTGAGAGCATAGTTCTAATGTTTTAAGCTCCGCCTTTTAAAGGGCCAGCGTGTGACTAGACTTTAGACTTTAAACAGAACCTATAAAACGCTTCTGAACCCAAACGGTGATGTGGATCAACCCCAAAATGTAACCACTTTTTTATCTTCCCATTGTAGATAAATCCAGAAAACTTTGTGAACGTCCAGCCATAATTTGCACACTCTTGCGCTCCATGTCACATAATCTCCTTGGCAGAGGTAACAATGTTATCCTCAAAAGTTTGGACCAAATCAGCATGTGTGTAGTCAGCCAATGAAAATGGAGACAGCTCAACACATTTTTTACACAAGTCCTGGGGAACTTGTATCCAACGAGGTTTTTTTTATTTTGTTTTTGGTTATTTTGACAGTATAAATGTTGTTAGTTGAGCCTAACTTTTTTTTTTGGATACAAGTATGTCTTGGGGGAACCACCTGTCTCACCTTTGGTCATACCATCCTGCTTTGTAAGCTTGTGTACTCCGTTTCACATTTTGTTATGTTCGATCACCAATGAAAAAGCGGGACACAGCCGCGATATGCAGGACACAAGCCTAAAAAGCGGGATGGTTCAACCAAATGCAGGACAGGTCACCCTAAGTATCTCCCATTTGTAATTAAATGCCTTTTGTAGACGTTATATTTTTATTTGGCTTCTTTATGCACATCAATACTAAATAAACCAAATTTTACAGAACACCTAATCACAAAAAAGATGGAGATTTAATTTATTTACAGCGCAATTTAAATAAAATATGTCATCCTGTCCCTCTTGTGTCAGGAAGTGAAGACCAGTTAGAACTCAAACCCACCTTGATGTCAAAGGTTGCCTGAGGTGTAAAGTCTGTGAGGGAGCGGGCGACGATGACTCTGCCGCCCTGAAAACACAAAATACACACAATTAAGAGTGACCACAGCAGCATCCAAACACACACACTGTGTGATGAGAACAGGGTATTAAACAAATCAAATCTGGATCTGCTAATCCCGGCCAGGGGAACAGGACTTTGAACCACTTCAGAAAACAACGTGTTTAACTGATGAAAACATGTATTTGAAATGTTTCCATTCGTTTATAAATTTAGATTTCTCGATTGACCCAACAACCGGTGTTTGGAGGGTTAATGTTATTCAGAAGAGACAAACACATGTGTGTATTTTCTAAATTGAAGGGATAGCTTATTGAAAAACAGAAAAATAATTATGTTCCTTTAAAGTCAGTCATTTATATTTTTAACTAGTTTTTAATCAACAGAAGTTCCTCTCCGAAATCACTGGAACTGAAGGATCTCGCCAAGTTTGACATAATTTCTAGGACGGCATAGATCAGTGTCTTTAGACCAGAGTCAGAGGTTCGAACACCACAACCTCAAGCCGAAGAGCCTTTGGAGAAGACTCTTAAACCCCAATTCCACTTACGCTGTCATGGCTGCCTGCTGCGGAGCTTTGCAGCACAACAATTTTCCCATGAGTTTTTTTTTTTAATTATTATTACAATTGAATTATTAAAAGTTTCACAAAGACATTAAAAAAAATAAAGTTTGTTTCCAAATTAAAAAACATTACCTTAAATCAAATACTGTCTTTCTGCAGGAAAAAAATTCTACAGAGACCAACAAACAAAAAATAAATAAATTTGGTGAAAATGTTGATGAAAAAGACAGATTGAAATAAAGCAGAACAAAGAAGGAAATTTAAAGAAAAGATGAGCTTTAAGAAGTTCAAGTTTTATGTTGTAATCCCATTAAAGGGACAAATCAAATCATTAGGGTCAAATTTAATCCCATTAGGGACAAATCAAAAATGTACTTACAAAAATGTAATCTCAAGAATTTTCAAAAGATGGGAAAGTTTCTCAGAGAGAAATCTAAATAAATGGAAGTAAAACTTGAATGAAGCAGGGATGCAAGAGAAGCAGAAACTTTACGAGATAAAAAGTGTTAGCTAAGGAATAAATCTGCGTTCTGCAGCCAAGTTGGGTTCAGTTAGTGGTTTTAATGCATGTTCCAGACAGAAACCACGTCTGTTAGTGATGCTGCAGGAATCTTACTGATCCGTCCAGCTGCTCCGTCTGAACACTAGCTAACTGTGCAGAGGTCCTGCTACAGAGAGGTGGAGGTTTAGGTGGTTGTCTCTGGGTCTGAGCCGAGGCCGGCGCCACCGGGGCAGTTAAATTGACGTACTCTGACAGGTCAATCAGCAGCTGAGGAACACAGGAGCCAACCAATCAGAGGAGCTCCACAGGTAGGGAAACATCTAAAGGTGAGAATCTTACAAGGGGAACAAGGAGACACAGCAGGAACAAGGAGTCTAACACTGCTGAGGCTAATGTTAACTAGGGCCCGACCAATTTGTTGGTTGGTTAATTAAATCAGATTACAGTATATTGTACTCTCACAAGACAACGGTAATTGGTGCTAATGGATCTCATTAGGCAAATGCTAGCAACTACGAGGCTTGACTTTTCAATGCATACCGATATACAGTATAAGCAAAATGCGCTATAGGCTCCAGGTCAACGACATGAAACCCTGTGTGTAAGGGGAGATCAGATCACAGCAGCCAGCGTGGCTCACTATACTCTGCTAGATTCTTCACAATGCTAATCACTGTATTTTGGTTGATAGTAATAAATGGGAAATGAGAGGATCTTTTTTCCCCTTCAGTCCATTCTTATGTGTCTACCTTTAACTCACAAGCTATTGAATTAGTGTTGGTAAATGTGCTAAAAATGACTTGAAATCACAAAACTTTTTCATCATTTCTGTCCACAATTTAAGTCAATAAAGTTTTGTATGAGTAAGAAATGGCGTGTGAGAAAAAAAATTAGCCAACAGCGCGGGCCAATAGTGATGGAAAAGGAGCTTTTGGAGGGGGGTTTGTCTCAATTATTGTGTTTAAAACAAAATCAGTTTATAAAATTATGTTACGACAATAAAAACAATTGTTTACAATGTATATCATTTGAAATCTTATCAAAAACTCTTTGAATTATATTACAGTATATAAAAATTTTTTTTTGCCTGTAAATCAATCAACCCCTGCCCCCCAAATTAATTCAACAAATACAAAAATTAAGTTTAAACTACTATAAAACTAGATTGAAACTGATCATGTAAAATGAAAAGAATTAAATATTGTTAATATTTATATTCTTAAATTTGTATCGACATCAGTCTCAAAAACCAATCGGTCGGGCCGTAACGCTAACACCAAGACAGTGTTTTCATCTGCATGTTCGTCCTTTTTTTTGTGAAAAATAAGACTGAAAAGATGTGTAAAGTTACCTATTTGACTGTTTCAGTCAATAAAAGCAGAATTTTACACACCTGAAGATGTGTGGGAATGAAAACAAATGAGTTTTTGGAGCTGATCATATAAAAAAAAAAAAAAAAAAAAAAACTAATTTATGTTCATTTTCTGACTTTTTTAAAAAATAAGTTTGTTTTGAATTTAAATAATTTGTCTTGTGTATAGTAAAATAATAATAATATCTACTCAAACGCACAAAATGAATGTATAACACTTTCAAATTAAATAAAAATGAACTTTTTTAATTATTATTTAATTTCTGTACAAATCAGAATCAGAATCAGAATGCTTTTATTGCCATGTCAGTGAAAAACATCAGAGACTAGGAACTTGTTCTGGTACTGGTGTGCAAACATATAAAATAAAAATAATAAAAATAAAATAAATAAAAATAATAATAATTATTTTAATAATAATTAATTAAATAATAATAATTAATAATAATTATGAAAACAAATGTGAAACATCAATATTTTAATTTCTATTAATTATCAATAGAAATAAGAAAAATAAAACACATAAATATGTAAAACATGTAAACATAAAAAATTTACAAACCAAACTCATGCAAAAAATAAAAGTGTCAAATTACAACTAATTTCAGTACAAGAGAGGGAAGATGTTTGAGAGCAACAGAAGAACAGCTGCTTACCTCTGGCACCGTTTGGGCTCCCTACGGTTCACGAGAGGAGGTCAAGGAGAAAGGGGAAAAAGGTGAGAAGTAAACAGGGATTGTTGAAAGTTGAGATTGTGAAAAAATAAAGGAAAGAAAGCAGCAGGCAAATGAGGTGAAAGCCAGCGGTGGAAAAAAGTGATTTATACCAAGCAGGATGAAGATTAGAATGAATTATAACTGTACGCCCAATGAAGTACGTAGAAAGTTTGTAGTGTAATAGAATGAGCAATAAGGACGTTAAAATGTATTCTTATAAAATTAGTTTTTAGTACAACGATAACACAAAAAAAGTGAGAAATAAAACACCAATTGCGCTTAGAAAAATAAATAAAAATGTTGATGTTGTGCCACAAAGCATTGTGAGTTAACTTCATACAAAGTGTGCCGTTTTGTTAGTTTAGCCAGTGCGTGTCTGAAACATTTTTTTACCAGTTCACATCATTTTCCACAAACTACCAGTGGGTGAAATTTCATGTTATCATGATGGATGCCTGATCTTTTTAAATTGCTTCACATAATGAGACGTTTTTACTTTTAGACATTCTAGCCACCTTTTCAGTTCTGACAGGCGTTAATTAGCTGGGCCGCTAGCTAGTAAATCTCCGCGAGCTCTTCCATTAACACTAGTTCAGAGCATCTGTAACATGAACTTGTTCCTTCACTTCAGTTCTGGCATTGAAGAGTGTTTTTATTGAAGAGTGTTTTTATTCTATTTTATTATACTTTATTAATCCCTCACCAGAAAATTTACGAGCTGCATTTCACCGCAGCAGGGTGCCACCTGCAACAGCACCAAATGGTGGGAGAAACGAGGGGTTAGGTGTCTTCTCCAAGGACAATAGACGTGCACTCAGTGGGATGCGAACATGCAAACTTCAGGTTGACTTCCGTTTCGCGAGTGAATGCTCTAACCACTGAGCCACCATCTCCCCTCTCTTAAGTCTTTAAATCTCCTCACCATCTCTTGAGATTAGACTTTGCTTCTTTAATCAAACTCATTAAAAAACATTACATATGTCACAGAGAAACAGATTAATATTTGGCTGGAAACTCCAGTCATGCTGGGATTCTAACCTCCATCCAGTAGGTGGTGATCATTCTCACTCTCAGCCTGTTTTTACAGATTCCTTCTCTGGGTTTCTTAAACTTTTAAACTGCTTTACAAGGGCATAAAAAAGCTGTTATTTAACAGCAGAGTGACTAAACCTCATCAATAGAGTCAACAATTCCTGACCTAGTTGCTGGAGTAAAATTACATTGCGTGAAGGCACTGGTTGACCCCAGCCTGGCTGGACAAATATTTCATTTCTGAGCAAACATAGAGGCCCTATGTCAGGGGTGGGCAAACTTTTTGACTCGCAGGCCACATTGCATTTCAACATTTGACAAGCAGACCAGAACAGGAGCAGATGGATGGCATGCTTTGGTAAACGCTAGATTAGACCAATAGAATGGCGCGCTAGATGTTAGATGAAAGGCGTTAAATTTTAAATGTAGTGGGGCTAGGTCTGAAATCTAGTGCGATAATGCTTAAAATGTGTATTTAGCAGTGCTAGGTTTGAAATCTAAGCACTTGATGTAACATTTTGCTTGTTTTAACATCTAACACGCTTGCTTACGTGCGTGTTTTGGGCCCGATGGTTTTCCATATCTGTGCGCACTGTTTATTTTGACAGCGTGCGCATCAGGAAGACAAACACATTTTAATGGGAGCAGTGTTGTTGTATTCTCAACAAAGCCAATACATCTAGAGTGCGCCATCAAATGAGGAAACATCAGAATCGCAGGGAATATAAAACAACCAAGTTTTATATATTTAATTTTTTATGTTCGACGGGCCGGATTAAACCATTTAACGGGCCGCATGTAGCCCGCGGGCCGTAGTTTGCCCAGCCTAGCCTTATGTTATTATTCAAGATCTAAACAAAAAGGTACAATGTTGAAATATGATATAGAAAATACTCCACGAAAGCGAAATAACCCCTATTTAAAGATTATTGATTTAGTTACAAATAATTTAAACATTCTAAATATAAGAAATTGTGAAGTGTCTTCAGGAGACCACCAGAGGCAGTAAAAAGTTTGTTATAACACAATAACAACTTATTTATCCCGCTTTTAAAAACAGATGTGAACCAACAAGAGCTGTCTGTGTGTGAAGCCAACGTAAAAATCGGTGTATGTTCAGCTGTGTGGGAAGATGTGAAAGAGTGAAACATTTAAATCAAAATAACCGCCAAAAGAAGAACATTTAAACACCATCACAAGATTTTAGTTTAAAGTTAAAAACATAAATATCAACTGAGTCAAAAACAGGCGCGAAGCTGTAACATGTTCTATTACAAAATAAATAAATAAAAATAAAGAGTTAAAGTAGCAAATGAAGCTAATGTTAGTGACAAGGTCAGCCAAACAGCCAAGTGAAATGTTATCGGTTAACTAGCACCGCTAACCAGGTTTACTCACCACAGTCTGACCTGTGATCTTACACAGAGTGTTGGAGATAAAAGCTAGCATGGCTTTCATTCTGAAAAACAGAAACCCGACCCTAAAACAGACCAAACACTGAAGAAGAAACCCACTACTGTCCGTCCGACTTTTAACACCGGTGTGCAACAAGGACTCAACAAGAAAAGTTCCGGGCAGTGTTGTCAGGTGGGAGATGATGGAAAATAAATTATCGTATTTTACCAAAAATAATCCTACACCAGCGTCCCAGTCCAATCGCACAGTTCAAATACAATATTCAAATGTGGTAGAAACCTTTTAAAAAAATTCTATAAAATCCCTGCCTCTTTCATTTTTACTTACTCTATTCATCCCTCGCCGGGGAAATTTGTGTGCTGCACTCCTACACCGCAGCAGGCTGCCACGACATGCCAATGGTGGAAGAAACGGGGGTGTTAGGAGTCATTTCCAAGGACCTTAGACGTGCACTCAGTGGGATGCGAACTCACGAACTTCCAGTTAACTTCCGGTCTGCGGGCGAACGCTCTAAACCTCTGAGCCACTGTCTTCCCCAAGGATCACAATATAGGACCACAATCTCAGATTTTCAATGTCTACTCACTCTGGTAATAAAACTAGTGTGTTTATACAGTGGATCTTCATTGGCTGTGTTACATATCTTGAAGCAGCTTTTGAGATAGGCTAGTGCTCCTCACCAGCCAACTCAAATCTCTATAAAAAGTGGATTTGATTTTTGAAAACAAGTCGGTCACAGTCAATCACCTTCTTATCCGTCTATAGGATAAGAAGGTGTGCCGGAGCCCATCCCAGCTGATTCAAGGCGAGGGGCAGGGTATACCCCGAACAGGTCGCCAGTCTGTCGTGGGGCCACACACATACAACCATCCACACACACTCATTCCTAGGGGCAATTTGGCACCGGCCAAGTAACCTAGCATGCATGTCTTTGGAGGGTGGGAGGAAACCGGAGTACCCCAAGGAAACCCACACAGACACGGGGAGAACATGCAAACACCACACAGAAAGGACAGAGTTCCACCCACGTCCTCACCCGGGACTCGAACTTACGACCTTCTTGCTGAGAGGCCACCGTGCTGCCGTGAAAACAATTGACAACAAAACAAAAAACTTTTTGCGTACATTGTATGGTGGGAGGACACAGAATTCAGAGGACCAAAAAGAACTTTTAAAAGAATAGATAATTCTAAATGATTCATTTTAATCTTCATTTTTTATTATTATTTTTAGAGTTGTCCAAAGTTCTGGAGTACAGAAGAAGCACCTCAGGTTCTTTATAAAGCAAATTATAAACTTTTATTGACATGAAGATCGTTGACACAAGTGCTCATAAGCAGGCCTAATCTAATTCATTCTCATTGGCTGGTGTAGCTTTACTATACGTATATACAAATTCAACTGCAGGGTTGAGAAACAAACAAAAATTATTTAAAGCATTTAACCATAAACATGATTTAATCTCAACCTCTCTTGAAGATAAACTCAGACTTTATGTAGAAATATAATGTGCGTGTAGGCAGCGGTGTAATATATAAAATGTAACATACATTAGTGTAACACAATGGATACAAGTCCCAGATATGGAGAAGAAATAAAAACTTTGATCTGATTCGCATGAGCAAATATCGAAAAACCATAAGACAAAGCAAATTAAAGACAATAAGCGGAAAGAAAATCATGATCAAATGTACGTATGTTGTTTTTTTCTTTTTGGCAATCGTAGTGCAAAAATACACAAAATGTAAACTTGCAAAGAGTTTTAAAGTAATTCCAACATTCTACTCTGAATGCTGTAAAAGTGATGTTGGAAAAAAATATGTGGAGTATCATGTTTTTCTTCAGAAGCATCCGGTCGTTTAGTGTCTGAAAGTCTTTATTCAAAATCTTGTGTCATTCAGGGTTCCACCGTCTGATTGAAATGTCTTTTCCCGTCCAGGTACAACATTGATTCTGTAAAAAAAAAAAAAAAAAAAAAACACAAGTCAATCACTGACACACAAGCAACCCCAAAAAACTGAAAAGAAGGTGATATTACACAGTATATACTCAGAATAAAGTGGTTTAAACTGAACTCTAAAAACAGAAATCTCTAACTAAACCTTCATCAAACACAGACATGTCAAGTCTCCCGCATTGGGCAGGAGTTACCCGCAATTAGGACCTATCTCATGCTCACACGCCAGAAAACAAGGCTAGAAAACTCCCACATGATGAACACTCAAGGGCATGAACATGATTAAGTATAATGAGGCTAAGCACACGGCATCTCCTGCTGCTGCAGCTGTGTATCTGAAAGCCGCTAGTAGTGATCTGCATGGTCTATTGCCAGTATTGTTTTTGGTGAACATATGGAAGAAGTCGGACATTTAGGAACTTTGGTCATGTGACAGCTTATGTGCATGAGCTGCAAAACAAAGCGTAAACAAGCAGAATAGGGGTGTATTCCTGGTGGTAATTCCTCTTTATACTGATACATATGTAACGCTAGGTGGTAACACATGTAAGACACACAATTTTCCAGCTGCTTTCACATGTTTTGAATGGTTTATTTTACGCCAACTGTCATGATTGGCATAAAACACACTTTGCGTTGCCTATTGGCGGATGTGAAGTCACAACATGTCATAGCCCCACCTCCTTTTGGCCCCGCCTCGATATCTCCCTCTCTTCTTCTTCTTCCGGCATTTCCCTTCAGGGGTCGCCACAGCAAGTCAGTTTCTTCCATCTAACCCTATCTTCTGCATCCTCTTTGGTCACACTACCTATCTTCATGTCTTCCTTCACTGCGTCCATGAACCTCCTCTTTGGTCTTCCTCTAGTCCTCTTTCCTGGTGGTTCCAAACCCAGCATCCTTCTTCCTATGTACTCTGTCTCTGTCCTCTGCACATGTCCAAACCATCTCAATCTTGCCTCTCGAACTTTATCCCCAAAACCTCTAACATATGCTGTTCCACTGATTTACTCATTTCTGTGAAGCCAAAAACTTGGCATCTCTGCTAACAGGCAGCGTAAAAATATGTACATCATCATGGAAAAGTCTGGTTCCTGACCTCCATATGTTTTGGGAACAATGTTGGGGACGTCTCTGTCTGAAGCAAAGGTGAAGTGGAAGACGTTGGTGGTGTTGTGCTGCCGCGTCAGGGGGTCATACACCTCACTGTGAACTCTGACCTGGATGTATTTCCCCTGTGTGTAGCACACCTGAAACAAATAAAAAAATCCCAAGATGAACAAAGTAAATACAGATAATAAAAAACTTATCTAAATAGATTAGGTTGTTGTTGCCAAACCCTGGCCCGTTGACCAAATCTGGCCGGCAGTGTATAAATATTTAGCACACAAAGCTTTATCAATTGGCTATTAAAACTGCTGTTATTATCGCCTCTGATTATACATTTCTTTTTAAAAAGTACTGGTATGATTATTGGTGTTACTGAGATGGTGAAGATCCTCTAACCTGTGAGGATAGAAGCAGCAGGGATCCGATCTCCACTGGTTTCTGGAACACAATATCATCCACAGCCACCAGACTTGGCCGACATCCTCTAAAGAAAACGACATACGACATACATAAATGACATACTTTGTTAAACATCTAAGTTTTTCTTTCTGCCCGAGCTTCTCACCCGTATGAGCAGGCGTTGGCCCAGCCTAGCTCGTAAGCTTTCCTCATCAGGAAACCTCCAAATATCCTGTTGAAGATGTTCCTCTCCTGAGAAGAGCACATTAAGAAGAAAAATCAAAGATGACTGAATCAGGTAAGTGATGGGAATTATTAAAGCTTAACAATTAAACCCGTCGCTGGCTGCCACCCATCTCCTCCTTCACCTAACCCCTATGGCCCCTCCTACAGGTGGTGAGTCAACTGGAGGGGCGGCCCATATCTCCTGTTTGGGCTGAGCCCGGCCAGGCCCATGGGTAAATGCCCGGCACACAAGGCGCTCGCTCTTGTGCCCCACCCTGGGGCCTGGCTCCAAGGGGGGGCGCCGGTGACCTGCGTCCGGGCAAGGACTACTTGGCCATGCTTGATCTCTTCATAGGGTGTTTGAGCCGCGCGTTGTCTGGCCCCTCACCTAGGACCTGTTTGCCTTGGGTCACAGGTCCCAAGGCCTTGGGTCACAGGTCACAGGTCCCAAGGCTTTGGGTCACCCTACTCATGGTAGGGTGACCCAAAGCAAACAGCTATGTTGTCCAAGGCATTAAGCCCCGGACAACATAGCTCCTAGGATCATAGGATCCCCTCGACCACGATATGGTGGCGGCTCAAGGAGGAGAGACTATGTTTCACAGCTGGCTGGGGAACGACTCGGGATCCTTCCGGATGAGCTGAAGGATACAGCTGGGGTGAGAGAAGCCTGGGCTTCCCGTCTGAGGCTGTTGACCCCGCGACCCGGCCCCGGATAAACGGAAGACGACGGAACGGAACATTTAAACCACAGGTATATAATTTTGTGAATTCAGTCGTAATTGGTGGGCCACAAGTTTAAGACCCCAGATCTAAATGAAATAATATGATCAGAGGAGGCTCGGTCCTACCTGAGGGTGACAGATCTCCAATCCTTTCAGCTTGGCATCTTCCATCCACACAGAGTTTGGAGGTAAAACTCTGCTGCGGAAACTTACTGTGCTAAAAAAAAAAAAAAAAAGCGAGATGTTTATTCAGTTCTATTTATTTGTAGATTTTCTTATATTTCAAACTAATAATTGTACTTTGTATCTAGAGTGTTGAGGAACAGGCTGTGGACGATCTTCCTCTCCTCATCAGTGGGAGCAACCTTTAATAACGACGCCGTGCTCAGCTCCACACGCCGTAATTTATTGGCTAAAGATAGAAGACATTAAACCAAAGTTAGTCCATGAAAATCTATGTATTCTAATCCATCATACTTTCTCCTTCCTGGAAGAGCTTCTCTTCCTCTGGTCCGTCCGGCTTGAGTGGGTTCACAAATGCTGCCCTGAAACAGAAAGGGAAACCTTTTAGATGATTTTAGCACGTCGTTAATTATTTTCTTTATTTTAACTTGTTTTATTCTATGTATTTATCAAAAATGACAGAAAAATGCCTGGAAATTTCAGAGAAATATACAACCCAACATGTCTGGATTGTCCCTGGATCTTGTAATAAATAGATAATAAAGAAAAACTGGAAGTGAAAGCAGGAAAGGTGTGATCGAAAGGTATTGTTAAAATATATTTTTTCCGTTTATTTTTGCTTCTCTTTTTTTTAGATATAAAAATCTCAGTGTATTAACTCATTGGATATGTTTTCTGTTTTGTTCCGTCGTCTTCCGCTTATCTGGGGCCGGGTTGCGGGGGCAACAGCCTCAGACAGGAAGCCCAGGCTTCTCTCACCCCAGCTGTATCCTCTAGCTCACCCGGAAGGATCCCGAGTCGTTCCGCAGCCAGCTGTGAGACATAGTCCCTCCAGCGGGTCCGGGGTCTGCCTCTTGATCACCTCCCGGTGGGACGTGCCCAAAACACCTCGCCAGCGAAGAGTTCAGAAGGCATTCTGACCAGATGCCCAAACTGCTCCATCTGGCTTCTCTCGACCTGGAGGAGGAGCAGCTTGATACCGGACTCCTCACCCGATCTCTGAGTGAGAGCCCAGCCACCCACAGCTGGTGACCATAGGTGAGGGTAGGAACATAAATCGACTTGTAAATCGAGAGCTTTGCTTTTTGGCTCAGCTCTCTCTTTACCACGACGGACCGATGCAGCGTCCTAGTTATTGCTGATGCTGCACCGATTCGTCTATCGATCTCCCGGTCCATCCTTCCCCCACTCGTGAACGAGACCCAGAGACACTTAAACTCCTCCACTTGGGCCAGACCTGCAGGAGGCATTCCACCCTTTTCTGGGCGAGGACCATGGTCTCGGATTTGGAGGCGCTAATTCCCATCCCAGCCGTTTCAGACTCAGCAGCAAATCGATCCAGTGAGAGCTGGAGATCACGGTCCGATGAAGCCAACAGGATCAGATCATCTGCAAAGAGCAGAGATCTGATCCTGAGGTCACCAAACTGGATCCCTCCAACGCCTCGGCTGTTCCTAGATATTCTGTCCATATAGGTAATGAACAGAACAAAGGGCAGCCTTGGCGGAGTCCACTGTCGATTTCTCGGATTTGTCGGAGTGTCACTATTGAATCCATTTCTAGTGAGATATGTTTTTTGAATCCATTTAAAAGTTAGAAGCTCAATATGTTTCAGTATCTCCATCATTAACAATAAAGTAGCCTCTACCTTTTGTTTTCTGGGTCTCGCGCCACCATAACAAATGTAGCATCCAGAACGGGGGCGTAAGCTCCGTCCTGGTACTGCAAAAGAAACAAACCTCATCAGTAAAGTTTTAATTTTATTCAGTGCTGCAGAAACAAGTTAAATTTCATAATCTACCCAGATACCTGGGACATGTGCATCTTGGCTTCAATTGACGTTTTCCCCACCCACGTCACCCGGCCTGTGAACTTAATGTCACAGTCTGGGTAGATAATGTGCTGCCTCATGTCTGACCCACAAAGAAACAGAATATTTTTAAAAAACGACATCCTTGACCTTAAAAACACCATTAAAACTAGAGACGGGATCACTGACCTATTTTATCCACCAAAGCAGTGACGATGGACAGAGGAGACCTCTTCAGATCTGGGTTGAAGGTGTGAGAGTAAGCGATGAGAACTGAAAAGAAAATGTGGATTAATTTTTGACTTTATAATCTTTCTGGTCTAAACTGATACCTGCTAAACTGTCCAAGTCTTCCAGTATCCGTCCGAACCTGAGACGAGACATAAGACCAGTGAGAAGAATAACCGGTACACGTCTCCCTGTGTGTGTGTGTGTGTGTGTGTGTGTGTTGCTGGTGTTTCTACCTGACAGTGTTGTGGTAGGTCAGATACTTCTCTCTGAGTTGTGGCTCAGAGCCCAGAGGCAAGTGGACTTCCAGGTAACTGTCCTTCATCCTCTTAGCCGGGAGGTCACGCTGAGACTTTGCCAACATGGAGGACAAGGAGACTCGCTCTGCCATGGCCTGCTGGTGGTCCCTATGAATCATACCAAATAGAAAACATGGATAAATCAACAACAAGGCATGCCTACGTTCTGTAGGTAGAAGCATACATAAAGCAGACAATCAATAAAGTAAAAAATAATCACTTAAAGTTTTAAGAACAGCAGAAGTTATCACAACATTAACAACTGTGAGAAAGAGACAGTAGTTTCCTTTTTCAAATGAAGCTATCCGACCCGCCTGCCCAGACACTCCAAGAGAAAAGGCTAACGCTGGATTAATTCTTGCTGAATTTTTGTTTTGACCATGTTTCTAGTGAGAAATACACTATAGTTTCATAATATCTATTTGATCATGTGTCATACTAGTCCACAGTTTTTTTCTGTCTTTTTTTTTTTTTTTTTACTGTATCTCTTTCACGTGTCTTTCTCAAACAGCTTTCTCTGTGTGACCATGATGGAGATAGGTACCAGGGAGCGGATCCAGGCCATGGGGTGGGGAAGCACATGAACTTCCTTTTTGGTCCACAAAAAAAAAAAAAAAGAAGAAGAAAGAAAAGGGGACTAGTCAAGCTATCCCCTTGCAGGGGCAGTGAATGGGCCACCAAAATGCAGAAAAATTACTCTTATTTTTCAAAATGTTCTGGGGGTATTACCCCCAGCCTTTCCATAATGGCTTTGTCAATTACCCTACCCTGTCTCCCCCCTTTAGAAAATCCTGGATCCGCCCCTGGATACCAGGGCCTGGTGATAAACTGCACTGCTACCTAACATGACCATGTGCTTTCAAAAAAGTAAAAAGTCAGACAAACAGTCCAACATTGTTTAGGCATGAGGACTAGATTTATTTATTTTTTTAATATCCTTTATTAAACCTCTCCGGGAAATTTATGTGCTGCATCACACCGCAGCAGGCTGCCACCTATGACAGCGCTAATGGTGGTCGAAACGGGGGGTTTGGTGTCCTCTCCAAGGACCCTAGACGTGCACTCGATGGGATGCGAACCCGCAAACTTCCAGTTGACTTCCAGTCCACGGGCAAACGCTCTAACCACTGAGCCACTGTCTCCCCCCTAAGAAAGATTTGGAGCCTAAACAAATTTCGGCTCCAAATTGAGCCTAAACAAGGTGAAAGTAAAAAAACTGAATTTATTTCGGATTAAGTATAAACTTGTAAAACATGTTACATCACATTTTACATAACTCGGTTGCTTGCTTAGTTTCTGAGATACTTTTTCTTTGCTACTATTATTGACCACATGAGAGATCTAAAACATTTTACACAGATTATTGTTAAAACTACTGCAAAAAATGTTTCAGTTGATTTGAAAGTTTTTGTTTCATATTTAACATTTTCTTCGCTGCTTTGCTGACAACTCAAAGAATCAGTTTTAAATGTGTTTATTGTTCAAATTTATTCATGGTTTTGTTAATAAGTAAGTTTTTTATCTAAAATAATCCATTTGTAGACGTATAAAATGTTCAGTTAGATGTCTGTGGTAATGATAATCTTGATATAAATTATAATATTAATAATTAGACAGAGAAACTATTTTAATTCTCTTGATTTGATGTAATGTTAAAAAGATTGACCTATTTGTAAAAAGAACTCTTGATTATTTGTGTCAAAGGTTACAAGTTCAATATACGTAATTGGTCACTTTAAAATTCATCCAATAGGAATTTTTTTCTGCAGGTTAGAGACAGAGTTCTGCATCAAGTGGAGGACTTTAAGGGTATTGTTCACGTGTGAGAGAAGGATGGAGCGGGAGATCGACAAATGGATTGGTGCAGCGTCATCAATAACTAGGACGCTGCATCGGTCCATCATGGTAAAGAAAGAGCTGAGCCAAAAAGCAAAGCTCTTGATTTACAAGTTGATCTACGTTCCCACCCTATGGTCACCAGCTGTGGGTGGTGACCGAAAGAATGAGATCACGTATACAAGCGGCCGAAATGAGCTTCCATCGCAGGCCGGTTGGGCTCTCACTCGTAGATCGGGTGAGGAGTTCTGCCATCTGGGAGAAGCTCGGAGTAGAGCCGCTTCTCCTTCAGGTTGAGAAAAGCCAGATGGGGTGGTTTGCCGAGCGCCTCGCTGGTGAGGTGTTTCGGGCACGTCCCACTGGGAGGACACCAAGAGGCAGACCCAGGACCCGCTGGAGACACTATGTCTCACAGCTGGCAGGAACAACTCGGGATCCTTTCAGATGAGCTGGACGATGCAGCTGGGGTGAGAGAAGCCTGGGCTTCTTGTCTGAGACTGTTGTGACCGTGATCTGGCCTCGGATAAGCAAAAGACAACGGAAAGGAACTTTAAAATTCCAAAAGGACACCATTCCTGAACGGGATGAATATAGAAAGATTTAAAAAAAAAAAAAAAAAACAGCTTTGCCTATATTTATTAAATATCAAAACAATATTACAAACGGAGACAAAAAATAGCTATTTTGTATTTTGTCATTATCGTGCAACCATAGTTGAAGTGTAAACTGTCTTCAAACAATATTTAACATTTAAAGTTGATTAAAACAGTCTCTTTATTTTAAAACAGCAGTCTTATATGATGGAGTTATTGAAGAGTCTGACTACAAACCTCCAGTTTGTTGAAGCACCAACAATTTCTCTCAGTCGGTTACGCACTGCAACACAGATTCAAAATCAGTTGGCATGAAAAGGTTGAGTATACAGAGCAGAGAGAGGGACAGACAGAGGCTTGGCGGTGCTCAGTTAATCCCGTCTACAGGTTTAGTCCTTATTTAGAGAAGGGGTACTGGGTTTTTATCTCATAGCGTTAGAAGATAAACATAGTATGTTTTGGTCGCTCAGAAATAAAATTTTGTCAACAAATTAAGAATACAGTTATTCTGTTTCGTTTTGTCTTCTGAACCAAATCCTTAACGGGGCCGCGTGAGTGCCGGATCCTATCCCAGCTAATTTCAGGCGAGAGGCAGGATACACCCCAAACAAGTCGCCAGTTTTTTTTTTTTTTAAATCCTCCACACTATTCCTGTTCAGTCCCGCCTCCTGAACGTGTGCACAACACAGTGTAAATCTCATTTAAGGCTGCAAATACAGCATACCTAATGTGATACCTAAAAATACTTAAGAAAGTGGGCGTGGCAAAGAACAAAATCAATGGTCAAGAACAACTTGGCGCTGAGAATCCGAAAACTGGATGGGAGAACTTGCAAATTGTTTAGACACAAATGAATGAAACAAATAAAATACTTTATGTGTGTTTTTGATTTCCGAAAAGTTTATTTTGACAAAATACCCCCTCTTTAAATATTTATTTATAAACATGAGATAGACGCTTCCGCTGTAAACAAGCAAGAAACATTCCTGCTAACATAGAAGAAAAAGAAGAAGAAATCCCGTCCAGAGATGTCGTCGTGCTTCAGACTAACGTGTTAAAGAATGATAAATAAATAAATAGAGCATGCAAAAAGAATTAAGATGAAACTAAAATAGTTGGAAGTAAATTAATGGGAGTATTAGGTACTTGATTTTTTTATTTTACCAACACACCATTTGACACGTGTAAAAGTGGATTTCCTGCAGAAAAACAAACTAGATTAAAACATGCAGATTGTCCTCACATTGCGTTCACATTAAGATTAAAAAATATTTGATCAAAAAAATTTTAAAAGTCTGCATATCGTCAAAAGTAAAATAAACATTATTGAACTGATCCACACATCGTACAATTACTGCACTCTGGAACCAGGACAGGTAAAATATCTCAAACATCGTTAGGGCTGTTTGTCATTATTGTGTTGTCTCGGTAACGAGGTTTGGTCTATGCTGATATAATGAAGTCGTTCTAGAGCATGGGTGGGCAAAATTGAGTTGTAAAATTTGACAAAGGGGCCGGAACAGGAGCAGATGGATGGCATTCTTTGGTAACTTCACCTCATTGGGATCTGGACAAAACATGTGCTTTAATTTCTAATGAAAATGAAGAAAAGCACTAAAATAAAATGCAAGGATGAAACAGTTGCAGGAAACTGTCTGTGGGCACGTTATATTTGATCTTTTGTATGGAAAACCATTAAGAACACTACCTGCACGTAAACAAGCGTGGAATGTGTTACATGAAGTGCATTAAATTTCAAATAAAGCACACTAGCGCAAAAAAAATGTGCTTCTAGTGCGCTAGGTTTAAAATGTAGGTTTGAAACCTTGCACGCTTGTTTACGTGTGTGCATTGGCCTTGATGGCTTTCCATATATGCACGCACTGTTAATTTTGACAACGTGCGCATCACAAAGACATGGACATTTTAATGGAGCAGTGTTGTTGTTTTCTCATCAAAGCCAATAAATCTAGAGTGCGCCATCTAGTGAGAAAACAACAGAATTGCAAAGAAAATAGAACATTAACAAAGTTTATTTATTTAATTTTTTATGGTCGGCAGGCCGGATTAAAACGTTTAATGGGCCGCATGTGGCCCGCAGGCAGTAGTTCGCCGAATATAAAACAGTTTGAAACTTTTACATTCAAACTGATTCTGTAGAGTACACATCCTGCTTCTTGGTAAACCGGTACATATGTGTCTTTTTCTTTTTTTGTATAATTCATTAAAAGATTTTTTTTTTTTCAAAAAGCAGAAACTCATTCAAAGAGGTGTTTCATTCAGACTAATGACTACAACATAAAAAACAAAAAAAGAAAATACATTGTAATTGAAGTAAGCATGAGCTCGTCGTCGTCATCGTGAAGTTCACATATTTTTTGCAAATTTTCATGCATTTTTACATTTTGTTAATTTAATGCAGGTTTGTTTAAGCAGGTAAAAACCTAAAACCTACAGAACTGAACTTGATGACCCTGCTGCTGGAGGTACATTAGCATTATAAGAATGAAGTTTTTAGTCAGGGAAATCAAGAAAACTTTATGGTTCTCTAAACATCCCACATTTGGTGAAAGTGGCAAACGTGGTAAATATTGCAGAACAATGAGGGAGTTTTCAAAAAGAGGAACACGATGAGTAGTTTTGTTTCCATTAGCTTTTTTTGTGTGTGTGTGTGTGTTCTCGTTGTCCATTCATTTCTAAACTTTTATTTACATTTGAACCAACATGGCAAATATTTAAAGAGCGTGTGTTCATTGCTAAGGATAAATGGGCGACAACCAACCAGACAAGTAAGAAGATGTCAAGCTACTGCATTTGAAATATTTGTTTCTTCCAATCACTCATCGTTTGATTTTAATCAGAGAGAAGGAAAAAAAAACTTTTGTTCAAATGTAAATAAAATTTGAGGGTTTTTTTTTTTGCATTATCACTTGAAACATTGTCTGAATATATTTCAGAAGAAGCTCAGGTCATTTGCAGTGACAACTAGGATTCTATTAGATTCTTTTAAAACGTCTCATCTCATGCTAAACAACTCTTCTTATTGTATCTTGTGCACATAAACAACCACATGTTGGCTGTTAGAGCATCCATCCCAGCTAACAATTTAATGCTCCCAGAATGTTCTGGGAAGGTTTTTCAAAGGTTAGCAGAACGTTCCTTAAAGGTTATTTTTGGTTCTCTAAAGGATCAAATGAAAAGTTTTATGACGGTTATGAAATGTTATTTTTTTGGTTTTCAGAACGTTCCTTTAACCTTAATTTTAACCATAGTGTTTGGAATTTGGTTCTGGGAAGGTTAGGTTCTAACATAACCACCAACTAACGTTTGAAGAACATTAGTTTTTGGTTAGTTAAAAACAAACCTTTAGAAAACTTCAGGCTAACATTCCCTGGTGAATCTCTGTTTGCTGGGATTAAATAACAGTTCAACATCACACTGAATTATGAAGCTTTATCACAAACCAGGAAGTGTGAAAGCCTGACCATTGCTCATCTGTCTGCTTGTCCTGAGAAAACACAATTTATAGATGGAGGAGGAGCAAGGTGGGAGGGGAGCATGTGTGAAATGTGTTCTGCTAAATAAAAGCATCATGGTTGTAGTGGGCACGTAGGAGAAGGACAGAAAAACTAGTCCAATTTGTTCAGTTAGGAGTAATGTAAATAATAATATAAATAATTATAAACAGCAGTGTATAAAGTAATAAAAGTCAGAATGTGTGTGTGTCCTCACCCTCAATCATGTCGGGGGCCTTGCCACCTGCACAAAGTGATCTCCTCAGCAGGAGAGAGGCTGGGCGGAGCAAAAACAACCTGTCGACCGAAAAAAAAAAACACACAATTGCAACACAGGTAAAGTAAAAACCTAGAGATTCATCATACAAGGGATCATCTGTTCTATTTACACCTAAAAATCTGAGGTCTCATTTTTAACAGCTGCGTAGGTCTTTGGATGAGCGTATAAAACGTTCATGTAATTCTCAGCTTTACGTTTCAATCATATTATTGTTTATATTTATGTGAGAAAATCATCCTTATCAAATTTGTCCATCTATAGGAGGATGAAGAGGGATCAGTTCATTGTAGTGAAGAGGAGACAGATGAGGACACTCAGGCATCTGGTTAGGATGTGAGTGTTCAATCCGAACCAAGAGAAGACCCTGGAATAGCTCTAGATCAACCCTACACTGGAGGGATTTCATCTCCCAGCTAGCAGAACTACATCTCCCAGTGGCATGGACTACATCGCCCAGTGTGCAGGACTACAAAAAAATTGGTTCACACGCAGTCAACCATTTCAGCGCTTATCTTTCTGGACTGCACAGTGTCTGCTTGTGGGTTTTTTTTTTTTTTATTGCAGCGTGCAGAATTTGTAATTCATGGGTCCAAGACTACACTTCCCAGATCCATTTACCCATCTATCTCCTTGTATTTGTAAGTTTACTAACATGGCTGTTCAATAAATAGTGAACACTAACATTCAATTTTTTTTCCATTCCATTTTGTCTTCTGCTTATCCAGGGCAAGGTCACGGGGGCAACAGCCTCAGATGGGAAACCCAGGCTTCTCTCACCCCAACATCCTCGAACTAACCTGCGAGAATACCCAGGTGTTCCCTGCCCAGTCATGAGACATAGCCTCTCCAGCTCATCTGAGGCCTCTGCGCTTGTCTTTGGCCCTCCTTCCTCTGGGTCTCCTCCTGGTGGGACGTCCCCAAAACACCTCACTAGTGAGGCATTCAGGAGGTATCCTAACCAGGTGCCCGAACCACCCCATCTGACTTCTCTCGATCCGGAGGAGCAACATCAACACACCTATCCTTCTCCTTTAAATTTGGCCATTCAAATTTAGAAAAAATATTTCCAATATCAAAAAATGAATCTTTTCAAAGAGATATTTAGGAGTGTTAAGTACCAGTTAAACCATGCTAACTCCATGAACAGGACACACCCTGTATGAAGACACACACACCCCACCCTGTATGAAGACACACTCACCCCACCCTGCTTCTCCCAGTGTCTACAGACCTGTTCAGTCACATAGTAAAGAGTCATACATGAAAATACATGAGAAGAATTCACTCACTAGTAACTGAGAACTTATCAGACATGATTTAGCTCATAACTAATGTAAACACAGCTGCTCGTAAAACAAGGAGCTTCATCTCTGTGACCGTACTGACCTCTGAGAGAGCCTCATCATGTCTGCTCTGATGATCTGAAGTCCTTTCAAAGCTGCTAAGCAGAAAAAAAAGAGAAAAAGAAGGTTTGTTTTCACTGACTGCCGGGCAGGTACGTAACTTCCGCTTTGTGGCGTGGCCCCGCCCATATCCGGGGCGTCAGACGCTTAAACGTGTCCCCGCTCCTCAGACTGACGCGTCAGACGCGCCTGCAGCCCCAGCGTTCGTGATTTAGACCTTCAGAACAACTCAAATCTAGATTTAACGACAAGTTTATGACCAGAGGCGCACAAAACTGGTGCTTGAAAAATTAGTGGCAGACAAAAAAAACATAGAAAAACAGTTTGAACTTTGTTTAAAAAAAATAAAAGACGCATTAAAACGACTTTTTGTTATAACATTACAGAAAATACGCATAAAACAGTTGAATTTAGCTGCTGGTGGATCCTTAACAAACTGGGACGAGATGTTGTTCCAGTGAGTTCTGATTCCAGTAAGTTGTTACTGTCTGATGAGGAGAAAACTTTTTTCTGATCTGGTTGTTCTTTTTTAGTTTTTTTTTTCTTATCCAACATTATGTCCCTTATAAAGTCATGAAGCACAACATGTAAAAGGTCCAAACTGAATGTTATCAGTCAGTCAGCTATCTTTCTATCCCTTTTGGGATTGCGGGGGTGCCAAAGCCTGACCCGGCCAATTTAAGGCGAAGGGCAGAGTACACCCCGAACAGGTCGCCAGTCTGTCGCGGAGAATGTTATCAATTAAAAATCATTAAGAATTTCAAGTCTTCATGGATCCAAGTAAAATAACCGAGTTGTTGGCACGGTGGTAAGGACAGTGTCTCACAGCAAGAAAGCTGGGGTTCAAGTCCGGAATGGGCACAAGGCTTGGAACACTGACCAATCTGTGTGGAGTTTGCATGTTCTACATGTCTATGCATGGGTTTTCTCCAGGTCATCCGGTTTCCTACCACCCTCCATAAACATCAGAATCAAAATGCTTTTATCGCCATGGTCAATGAAGAATATCGGAGACTAGGAACTTGCTTTGATACAGGTGTGCAAAAAAAAATAAAAAATGAAAATAAAAATAAATTTAACAAAAATAAAAGTGCTCAGAAAATAAAAGTAGTGCAACGTCATAGAAAATAATAAAGATAGTAAAGTGACAAGAGGGAGTGACTAAGAGATGTGGGGATCCAGGTTATAAAGTATTCAATAGTCCAACGGCAGAAGGGAAGAAGCTGTTTTTGTGGTGGACCGGAGCCTCCTGCCCGAGGGGAGTCGCTCAAAAAGTCCATGTCCAGGGTGGGAAGGGTCAGCTGCTATCCGACCTGCACGCCCCCAAGTCCTGGGGACGTACAGGTCTTCGAGAGATGGAAGGGCACAGCCAATTACCTTCTCCGTGGAGCGCACAATGCGCTGCAGTTTGTGTTTGTCCCTGGCTGTGGCTCCAGCGTACCACACGGTGATGGAGGAGGTGAGGATGGACTCCATGATGGCTGTGTAAAACATCACCAACATCTGGACCAACATTCAACCTAACATGCATGTTTTTTTTTTCTTTTAACATGTTTATTGGTTCTTTTTACATCATAAATAGCATCACCTTTAAAAACATTGCTCTTGTACTAAAATCTGTTTAAATTTACTGTAAAACCATTTCTATGTTTGTAAAAACGGAAATACAAGTAAAAAAAAAAATTACAAAAACAGAATGTTTAAAAAACAGGTAATACTATTTAAAAAAAACCTACATGCATGTTAGGTTGCGGCAAACTAGTGACCTATTCAGATGTACCCTTCCTCTTGCCTTGAATCAGCTGGGATAAGTTCCAGTATCCCCTGCAACTCGCTCATGGAATAAGGGGTTCAGAAAATGACTGAATGAGTTGTCAAATTGTACTTTGTATTTTAAATAAATATTTTGCAAGCATGCACATTTTTTTACTCATATCATAAAAATGTGGTAATAAAGTTTATTCCAGGTAATCGAGGTCACTGAAGAAAGAAAAACAATCCACTAAAAGCAAGTAAGAAAGAAAACCTTTATTTGTCCCACAATGGGGAAATTGCAGTATGCAACAGTACAGGCACAGGAAGAAAAAAAAGGGGTCACGACAAGTATGCACAAACAAAACAAAAACAAAAAAGGCAAAATAGACTAAGGACAAAAACATACATTAAAAGTGAGCGAGCTACCGCACAGTTCTGGTGAGAAATAGCAAAAAGAGCACATGGTTAAAATTACTCATTGTGGAGTCTCACAGCAGAAGGAAGGAAAGACCTCCTGAATCTCTCCTTCACACAGCGAGGGTGGAGCAGCCTGCCACTGAAGGTGCTTTTTAGTGCAGACGGAGTGTCCTGCAGGGGATGGAACTTATTCTACAGACTTATTCCTGTAGTTTTTGGTTGTTTGTGGGGTTTTTATTGATGGGATGACATTGGTATTGATCATATTGATAGGAATCTTGGGATTGATTTTGATCAAATTGTCTCTTTTGTCCAACATCAGAACTGTTAAACTGGATTAAAATACTTCCTGAAACACATCCTTCTGAAAACATTGAACCAATCAGCAGGTTTGAACATGTTTAATTTGTTTGAGTTGTTCTTTTAATTCTCAGTAAAACTTCAGTATAAATTATTTTTATGGTAAACAAAGACGTCATCTTTCAGCCCTGAAGATTCCACACCCTGTGCTCCTGCAAATTAACTATCAAAGATTCCAAAAAGAACCAAAACAATTAATTCCATGTTTTTACCTCATGACCACGCCTCTCTCTGAAGAAAGGTTTAAGTTTTACAGTTGGATAGATTAGACTTCATAGCTCTTTTGCAGCTGAAATATTTTTACAGACAATTCATGTGTTTAGTTTCTGTAAAACTGCAAAGCTAATTTTTTTTGTCTGCCATGTTTGCATTGTTTCCAGGAAACGTCAGCTTTAATACTTTCTAAATACATCACTATCTTTCCCGAAGGAAAAAGTAATATTTCAGTATTGTATTTAATTTTTTTAATTTTTGCATTTGAAAAGCCATGAACAGTCCAAAACGTGACCTAAATTAAAACGTGAGTTTGGTCAAAGTTTCTGCACGCCTATTTAAATCAGCTGGCAACCAAACCCACAAAACCAGTTCATGAAAAGGGTTACCTTGACTTTCTGATTGTATGCAAAGTAGAAACAAATGTTTCTTTACAGCCATTTCATGGAAATTCAGATTGCAGCAGTCTACAAAGTAATAAGCAGTCACTGGAAACTTATGAAAGAATAAATTATCTTTTAAAAAACCATACAATGTTTACCACTAAGAGAGAAAAACAACATGAGTTGTTGGTACGATATAAAAGCAAAAAACATAAAAATAAATTAATTCAAGGCTTTTTGGATTTAAAATGTATGTACTGTCCTTTCACAAGATTTTTCCATTCCGTTCCAGCCTCAGACGGGAAGCTAAGACCTCTCTAACCTGGGTTGCATCCTCCAAGCTTACACAGAAAGATCTGGAGACATTCCCTGGTCAGCTGTAAGACATAGTGTCTTTCCAGCAGGTCCAGCAGCAGTGGGTCTTCATCGTCCACATTGAATCGAAATTGTTGAAAAGTTTACACAGAGTCACAATGTTTCTTTCTAAAGGTGCTGGTTGTTGGGCGACAAAAAATAACAAAAATGAAAGCCAGTGCAAGGCATACAATTCAAACTTTTACACTGCCCAATTCAGGGATTAATCATTCCCAAGTGGGAGATTGCTTTATTTACGTAGCACTTTGATTGATTATCATTTAAAAGTTGTTATACTTATAATTATTCAAGGTCTATGTTCACAACCTGAAGTGAGTAGATTTACTGTTTTATTTAACGTTGAAACTGTTTCAACAAAAAAGGTAAAATTACAAAGAATAAAAGGTACCTTGACTAAACTGATTTAGAACCTAGGTTCCCAACCACCGGGCCGCGGACAGGTACTGGTCCGTGTGTAATGTGGTACCGGGCCACACCAGGCCGCACAGAAAGAAGAAATAACTTCTATTATTTCCATTTGGTTTTATTATTCAAGCCATAATGTTGTTTTAGTTTGAAAAGTGTGGGGTTTTTCTTTATTACGTCCATTGATGACTGACCTTTGACGCATTACACTATTAAATTTAAACCCTTAAACTAGCCAAACGTGTAAAAACAAAGATCTATAAGAAGCTTCTTTACTAAGGGGAATTACAGAGTCACGAAGCAGACTGGACCTTAGAAACACTCTTCAGGTTTCAGGTCAAGATGGAACTGTCTAGTTACTGCAAAACAAACTCAGAACCCTGATTTATCTGGTCTTACTAACTGGTATTTTTATTCACTTTGTTTTTAAGATGTCTTACATTTTGAAAGTACGTTTGCCGTTACCACAGCAACCAGAGTGCATTTGAGCAGAGAGAATGTTATTATGTTAAAAAGAAGCTGATAATAAATTTTCTTGTGACGACAAAGTGGATTCAAGTTTATTATTATTGATTTAAAAAGCCAGTTTTTCAGGCTGGTCTTATTTAGTTTTTCTGCTTCACTTATAAAACATTGGGACACATTAAACCAGTGTTGTGCTCAAAAACAACACGCCGACCAAATATGACTAGTCAAAAGAAACGTTCTAAAAACCTCCACACATTAAAACTGGGGGATTTCATAGCCTGGTATCAATCTTTGAAGTGGACTGCACATAATCGGAGGTGTTTTTTGTAAAAGTAATGACAAAAAAGTTGTTCGGGGTTTTTTGGGGGGTTTTTTTGTTTTTTTTTTAAAACAATCATTTCAGCCCTTTTTGGTCCTGGGAGCCACCCAACTTGTTGTTAAGCTCTAAAACCCACCTGAATACAAAGAGAGACTAAAATAACAACTTTTTGATGCAAAAAGAATGCAAACTTATGAACCAATTTGATGGTAATTTAATTTTTTTAACCGTAAGAAGCTGGGGCTGAGACGCACTTTGGTGACGTCATTGCCAGGTTTTTTGATGCTCCATCGTACATACCAGCCTGTCAATGACTGATCCCGTCAGACCTCAGAAGCTAAGGAGGCTGGGGCTGGGCTGTACTTGGAGGGAAGACCGCTGGAACCCCAGGTGCCACAGTGAGACGACCGTTAAGATCAAATTGTCTCTGTGCTCCTGGGCAAGACACTTCACCCACATTGCCTAGTCTGGATGGTGTGTGTGTGATTGGTTGGTGGCGGTTAGAGGGGCCATCATGCAAAAATAGTAGCCTCGCTTCTGTCAGTTTGCCCCAAGGTAGCTGTGGCAACAACAGTAGCTTGCCATTACCTGGTATGGAGTGAATGAATAATGCATATGTGTGAAGGGTCTTCGAGAGTCCTGGAAAAACGCTGTATGAGTACAATGCATTATTATTACATTGAATCAAAGATTCAATTGGAAAACTTCTGATTTGATTCTTGATTCAATCACAAGAGTTGGACTGTAGGACATTGTGGATTTATAAAGAAGTTTGCACCTATGTGTGAATAGATTTGGAGAGGCTAACATGCTGCATTTCATTGGATCTGACATGTCACCCCATCTGACTGGACACACCAGACATGGGAGGACACAGGGCAAAGATCAGGATAGAACTTCCTCTACCTGCAAGTGGGGAGTGGACCTAGTTAGTTTAGTTACTTAGTTAGGTTTGTGTGTGTATAAAACTATGGAAAACAGCCAGTGGTCAGTGGGAAGAGGCCTCTAGTGACTAGTGATAGTTTGGCGAAAACTTCAGAACCCGTAGTTTTGTCAATTTTCTGCAATACTGGATGTTAAAAAGTTATCCAGAGAGAAGCTGTCTGTCCGTCTTCCAACCAAAGAATACGTGTGGATCCAGGTGAGGTCTTAGAATCTTATTTTAATAATGTGGAGGAAGACTTACTTTGATTTAATAACGAGTCTGAAGAAGAACCCAGCTTTGCAGCGAGGTGTAGCAGTACCCAACGATCATATAAGTTTGGATGAGATCCCCATTAGGCTGAAAGAAGCTTAGACGAAAAGTCTCTTTGGTAGGATATCTTGTTCGTCACTAGAAGAACTATTAAATCTTGTACCTTAGCACACACAGGGAGTCATTGTTTCATCAATAATCAATGCTTACACTGTGCAGATGGAGAGGAGTGTTCAGAGCCCAACCCCTGTGTTGTGTGACAGACGGAAGATTCCACAGATCTGGCAACAAAGAGAAAAACTTCCACAATTAAATCTTCTATAAATAAATATCTAGAATAAAGAATAAAACCTTGAAAAACTTTTACCTGAAACATAATCATTTAACAGCATAAATAAGTTAACATTAAAAGATGACAGTTTTCTCAAACAGAATAACTATTGAAAATGGACATTATCGGTTATTCTGTTTGAGAAAATTGTCCTCATTTAATGTTGACAAGTTTGTTTTTGCCGTCGTTTCGCCTTGTCTCATGGTATGAGGATGTGCTTCTGAGACAAAGCTGACTGAGAAGCTTCAGCTTTATCCTGGAACCCGGTACTCTAGGCACGTGCAGAGATTTCCAGAGTCCATACGAAGAAATAAAAAGCTTCCTCTTCACCATGAGTTTGTTTTGCTAGTACAGTCCTGTAAGATGAAAGTTTTTAAATCAGTAAAGTTTTTAAATCTGTGCCGTTGTCTTCCTCTTATCTGGGACCGGGTAGAGGGGGCAAAAGCCTCAGCCAGGAAGCCCAGCCTTCCCTTACCTGGCTGCATCCTCCGGCTCACCCCAGGGGATCCCGAAATGTTTGCTATCCAGCTGTTAGACATTGTCTCCCCAGTGGGTGCTGTGTCTGGCTCTGGGATATGCCTGAAACAGCTCACCAGCAAGGCTTTTGGGAGGCATCCTAACCAGATGCCCGAACCACCCCATCTGGCTTCCCTCGACCCAGATTTTTTTTTTTTTCTAATACTTAAAACTTTTTAAAACGATTTTCTTTTAGATTCTTTTTAGTCATCACAGTCTGGTTGGTCACTTAAAGCAGACGGAGTGTTGTAAATTGATGTATGTGTACGAAAAAGAAATGACTTCCTGTCAAAGAAATTTGACATGTTGGTGTAAATAAAGTTCTATATTTTTATATAAATTTATTCACAATTAAATATAAAATGAGTTTGTTTTCATCTTAAATGGAAAATTTTTCTTCCGTGTTCATGATGAAAAACAAAGTACCCACGTGACAGCTTTCTGCTGATTGGATTAAATCTACAGTAGACTCTTGATGCTGATTGGTTATAAATCAGAGTGCTGTGTGAACAGACCAGTAGTATCGCTGATAGAACCAGTATAAAACTGGGGGTGTAAACAGAGGAGAACAGTTTAGGCATAGACCCAGCCCAGGGCAACAAGTGCTGGATGTTCTTGTGTCGACGATCGTGTCCTGACCAGAGGCTGACTGTGGGGGTAAAGCCACTCTGAAGCGAATGAAGAAACATTTAATCTTCCAGTTCACATACAGAGGACTTCTCACAAAAGGAAAAAAGAGTAAAAGAAGAAAATGGAGTATAAATTACGAAAGGCTGAACCCAAGGACGTCCCCGATATATTACGATTGGTGAAGGTGAGCTAACAACAAATACGAACTCTACTAACTTAATCAAAGTTAAATATTCCGTGATCTGTGTGTGATGTTATTTAACTAGTGTTTTAGACGGTAGGAAATAAGAGTTACATATGATGTTAGCGGTGTTAGCGTTTCCGGGAGGAAGTCCGGCTAAGAGATCAGACTGATTCTCTCCCTAATATGGTCTCTGCGCCGCCCGGCTTATCTTCTTATCGCCTGTGACCCTGATCGAAAAGAATTACAGTTGAGCTGACACACATTAAACATTCCACACCTGCCTTCACTGACCCGGTTTCCAAAAATATCGAACAAATGAAAACTTTGACACAACCTCTGAAGGAGCAGATAAATAAATTTGAGTCAAATGTAGGCATAGCAACAAGAAAACATCTGCTTCCACAAACCTGGGTCTACATAAATCTTAAACTAATTAAATCTATGTCAAAGAACAAATTTAAAAAAAGTTTAAAAACTTTAGGAACTTATTTGTTTGTTTCTTGTTAAAAGTTTACAAACATGTAGAAATTGTTTTACCAACACAGCAAAATGTGTTTGTTTTTCACAAAATATTTTCAAAGAAGTTTATAAACTCTTAAGAATAATATTTTAAATTAATTGCAAAGAAATTTGTACGAAATAAGAAATGTGAGCAGTAGCAACCAATCAAATGGAATGTTTTTATGCTCAGCTGGAAGGTCCTGGATAATTAAATACAGTACGTGTCAGTGCAGGAAACCGAAATGAAATGATGAAACAGATTTGGCAGCGAAAGTAAGAGTACCTATGTAGATTACATCTCGTGACGTTTTCTTTTCCAGGAACTTGCTAAGTATGAAGAGATGGAGCACCAGGTCACACTGACTGAAAAAGGTGCGTTCCCGTCACCTGCGTTATACCACGGACACTGATTCTTCTTTGTCTGATCAAAAGATTTGTCTTGCTTGCAGATCTCCTTGAGGATGGATTTGGTGACACCCCGTTCTACCATTGCATCATTGCTGAAATCCAAGGAGAGAGCAGCAGTGATGGTATGAAACCTAACTAATTACACACCTATGGGTTCTCTCTGTAATCTTGAGTTTCACTGGGCTTGTGGGCACACTGAAAGTAGGGCTATGGGAAACAGATTACTGGGACAAGCTGTCTGAAAGCACCACAGGATGTTTCCTGTTTCTGCCTGTTGTTCACATTTAGTCTGACGTTCAGCCGCAGGTGTCACTACTTCTTTTTTTTTAACTGTACATTGTGTAGAGTTACAGTCTGCTTCAAAGCAACAAAATTCCAGAGGGATTTCTCAGTAATTATAGCCACACTGTAGAAACCAGAGATTAAACTGAGAATGTTTTGAAGCCTGCAGAGGGGATTTTTCACAGAAAGAGGGAGTGGTTACGCTAAATAATTTCATAGGTGAGAGACGATGTTGAAGCATGCAAAACACTGAAGTCTAAACATGTTGAACAAAATCAAAGTATGAACAAATCAAATTCTTGGTAAGATTTTACTGGTTAACTGTGAATTAAACTCTGGTTTCACATTTCTTTGTGTCATTGTAGATCCGACAGTGGGGGGTTTCGCCATGTACTACTTCACTTACGACCCCTGGGTTGGCAAGCAGCTCTACCTGGAGGAGTTCTATGTGATGGACAAGTACAGAGGTCAATAAAACATCTGTTTGTCTTTTCATTGTTTTTCTTACATTTTTTAAATATCTTTTCTTCACGATCATAGGACTCGGAATGGGTTCGAAGATCCTGCGACACCTCAGTGATGTACGTATCAAACATTATCCGATTTTATTTTTTTAATTGGCTTTAGTAAAATACAAATAAAAATCTTACACAAATGACGACATATCATAAATGTCAGTCATTCATTAGTCATGATGTCGGACAGACAGAGGCATGCTGTGTCGGGTTATTCTCATTGTTTATGTTCTACTTCCTGGATCAGCTGGCCATGAAGACACGCTGCACTGGCATGATGTTCGTGGTCGCAGAGAACAACGAGCCGTCCGTGCAGTTTTACAAGAGACGCGGTGCCGAGGACCTCTCTCAGGAGGAGGGCTGGAGGCTCTTCAGGTTCGACAAGGACAGCCTCGTCAAGATGGCTACCCGCTCTGAGGAATGACTAGAGGTTCAGCCAGCGGCGAAGAAAGAAGAGGAAACCCGAGAGTCTGACCAGACTGCTCGGCTGTGTTCTAATCAGACAAAGGCTGATTGTTAGAAGTTCAGCTCCTACGTACAGAGATGCGTATGCTATGATTCTCTAGGCTAATCACACTTGCTTATCTACTAATGTGTCACACTGAGAAGTGTTTGAGTATTTTAACATGTGTAAATAAACTGGTTTTGATCTCTAAGCCTCTTGTTTGATTTGACTTCATTCAAACAAAACGACACATCGTTCAGTATTATCGTTGAATTGAATCAACATTGGCTAAAAGTTTTTTGTTCAACTGTTTAGTTGAACACAACCATTTTTATTTCTATCTAGACACAGAAAGTTTGTGTTTATGGGATGGCAGGCCTTTTAATCATTTACAAACACGTTTAAAACGGTTTCTACAGTCTAGCAAGTAAAGAAAACCATAAAGTTTTATTTGAATGCTGGTGCAAGAATTATAATTTTCTTATAAAAACCTTTTTTTAAAAATTAAATGTCAAGCTGAAATTATCAAAATGTAGAACCTATGCTATATAATATCAAAAACTTTTCTTACCAAGTTGTGTTATTTTTGTAAAGTTGTTTACGACTCGTAATGAACACGGGGTTAACTTAATGACCTGTGGACTAGGAACGTTCTGTAAAAAGATTCTTTAAGATGTGCCATAAAAGTTTTAAGCAATAAAAATACAGCAGTGTGTGTGTAAAGGAAAAGTTTGAGCCATAAACGCTCTAAACATCTGCAGTCTAGGAAACAGAAATCTGCTGACAGTGCCAAATCTGTGCCAGGTCACAGCAGGAGGTTTATTTAAATACATTTGACTTTTCAGCACACATCTTTAAATGACTGGTCAGAATAGATCTTGATCGTTGTTAATGATTAACATATCTGGTTAAATATTCAGTGGGCTCACCCTAAACAGCTTTTTTTCACTTTGTGTTACATATAGACTTTTATAATAAGCTGTACCCAATGAATAGATTTCAGTTTCTGATCAAGTGTGAAGTTTTAAAAATGCTCTTCACTCTCTGATTCTCTATTTGATATTCTACAGGCTGATGATAAAAAAAAAAACCTCTCCTAAACATAAAAATATCACTGCCCACTTAACAATGTTTCTAATTTTAGAAACACATTGTGCTTCTAAACCTCAGAAAAGTTTTAATTCTTGCTGCTGTGAGTCACGGATCAGCTGATTTGGCTTCTTAAAACCTCCATGTGTAACATTTTCCTGGATAAGAAACACTCCTTAATCGGTCCTGACTCATTAGTTGAGGAACAATGGAGGAAGCAGACTAATAAGACGTTTTCCATTCTGTCTGTAGAAAGCTCCTGGCTGGCAGAGCTTTTAAAAGCAGGCCGAGACAAAGAAAAGGAGAGGAAATGAGACAGCAGTTTCTCAGAAACCACAAGGCCAGACAGGACAGAGAACTTTGAGCTGCTTTTTTTATGAGAAAATATGTTCTGTGATAAGAAGATGTGAACTTCTCCTTTACAATCAGCACCAGTGTGTGTGTGTGTGTGTCTGAGCCAGAGATAAAACCACACACAGACAAATGATCTCATCTACTTATTTAACACACAGTATAATTCAGTGCTTCAAGGAGTCTCCAGAGGGATCTGCTTCTGATGTTTTCGTCCTTTGGAGACACTGACACAGAAAAAAAAGAGGGAAGGAAGGTGCTGGGGTTCTCAATGGGAGGATCCAGGATGGTCAGAGTCAGGAATGAGGACATCAGAGGGAAAGTTTCAAAGATAAAATCAGAGAGGACTTAGTGAGAGGATTCAGAGCAGAGACAGGGCTGTTGTTACAGTAGTTGCATGCGGGGGTAAATGAACTACTTAACCAATTTAACCTGTTGAACATTATTATTAGAACAAAATGCCTGCATTTCAATTTTGAATTAAAAAAAAAAAAAAAAAATTAAACTGCTAGACAGTAGGCCTAGAGGAAGACCAAAGAGCTTCATAAACAAGGAGGACATGGAAGTCATGATGGTGAGAAAAGAGGAATAAATATGCATTTATTTTTTCTAAACTTGGAGCATCATGACTGAAGTTTTTGAAGGATATTTGCTATAAAACTCAAACTGAACCAGAGCGGTGCCCGGTCCTGCAGGTGCAAGGATGTCTGAAGAGTATGCTGGAATAAGAAATCATAAATTAAATCTGGACATAAGTTTAACTTTTGGCCGATGGCAGTGGCCTCCTTAACCTTCTTAACCATCTATCCCTTTCGGGGGTTTCAGGGATTGCCAGAGCCCGTCCCGGCTGATTCAAGGCGAGGGACAGGTCACACCCTGAACAGGTCGCCAGTCTGTCGCACGGCCGTCGCAAATCCGGCCATAGTCAAATCCTTTTCTGCTGGCTTCAAATATCTGAATTCCAAACTGTTGTTAAATATATCTAGGCTGTTAACGCTTATAAAATATTTCCAAATTGTCCATCTCTTTTCTTTCACGGCTTTTCCATAGCTGCTCTACTTCCACATGTTTTCACATCAAAGCATTTGACCAATCACATTTCAGCCAGCATTTGTTGCCAGATAGACTAAAATCAGCGGAACTTTCATAAAGATTTTCAGAAGTGTACTGATGGCTCTCTACACTACGAAAGAAAAACTTTAGCTTCAACCAAAGATTTCAAGTGAACTTTGAAGTGAACGACGAGAGCCGGTTCCTGATTGGGAGCCGGGTGTTGACTGTTTGGGAGCTCTCCCCCTTCTAAAGGGACGGATGGGGAGCTCTGAATCCGCCCTTGCTATGGGCCGTTGACTCGTTTGTTCTCGCTAGACTTGCGAAAACATTGCCAAATGACACAAACTTTTTGTTTCACAGAAAAACATCAGTGCGGTCTTCAGGGGCGGATCCAGGGGGGCATGGAGGTGTAGGCCCCCCGAATCCCACCCAACACCTATTGGTCGACAAAAACAAAGAAAAAGAAGAAAGGAAAGGGGATAGTCAAGCTAGTCAATTTGCCGGTGGGCGAATGGGTCACCAAAATTCAGAAAAATGAATTTTTATTTTTCAAAATGTTCTGGGTAGAATGCCCTCAGGCCCCCATACTGGCTTTGTGAATGACCTCACTCCCTTAGAAAATTCTAGATCCGCCCCTGTTCTTTATAGACGGACATGTATATTTCAGATTAATGCATTGTAGGACTTTTTCACTGTTAAATTGTTGCGTAAAACCTTTTATCATAAATTTTTTAAAATCTGTGATGCTTTTGCTTTTCTTCCCTGATTTTATTCAGTATAGAAAAATATGTTTATAACCATAAAATTGTTATTGAAGGGCTGATTGATGCAGACTGAGCTCTACTGAAGGTCTATGTCAGAAAACAACCCTATTCAAACTATACGATTAACAAACCGCAAGCATAGTGAATAAATGATCCAAATCAGTTCAGATTGATTTTATTATGCACTGAAATAAACATATTTCACATAAATATTGTTACATTTTTTAGAATTGGAAATACTTAAACCTTCAGTCCTTACTTTAAATCAGACCCAAATAACAGTGATTCAATGATGAAGTTTGTACATTAAAGACATGATAAATAACAGAAAGATTTTGGCCCTTAAAGCTAGGAAGATGGATCATTAGAATTTATAATAAAACTTCTATAATCCGGAGTGAAGGAAGGCGTTCAGATCCCAGTGCTCTTGGTTTCTGCAGACTCAT